>JAQPZY010000991.1:277500-919783 GCA_029931535.1 Margaritifera margaritifera
CGAGCTACTACCTATTTGCTGCAAGAGTTTTACGTGTTTTGCAACTTTCGTCTTAAGGTAGTAAACTTTTAGAGGGATAACATATTTCGTGTCATGCTCTCTGAGATGGAGTTGAGTATTCGGCGGGAGGACGAGTTGGAAGGGGTGTTGGAATATGCAGTAGAAAGCCTAGGATTTGTGATGGTAAGTCATTGTACCGGTTCTAGTTTTCTTTATTAACACAACTGTGATGTTTTTTGTTTGCTTTTCTAATTCTTAATATTAGTATTAGTATGGCCTTGGTTATCTTGTTCTTGCCATTGCCCGTTTCCTTATGTACGTCATTAAGTGCCCGTATCGAGGGACAGAAGCATCATAGTGCTCACCTTTACCGTTTGTTCATCTGTTCACGCTTCTCGTCAATTCTAAAGCCCTGCAATTATTACACATAACTCGGTTGCCAGCTGGCAGGTGAATTGCCTATATATATATGCCTTTTAAAGGGTTAATCTTTTTCGACAGAGTTATTGCCCCTTCTCTCAATTACAAATCTCCACTACAGCATATCCGTGTAAAAGGCATAGTGAAACTATTCGTCATATTCGGAAGCAAATTGGCGTGTACATTGTCTCATCATTATTGTATTTTACAGGGGATTTCAATGCAGTAGCTGAACCAGACACTTTTAGAGATTACAAAGACAGGGTATTTCATGAGTTCTTGCGATATAATAATCTAGTGAGTGCTGGACATTTAATAATATGCACTGGTTCCCGTTATACATTCACCCCAGCAAGAACGATGATTGATCATTTTGTACTGTCGGATCAATGCATAGGTAGCTTACGGAGTGTGCACATTGTTTCAGATTACGAAGAGCACGTGATATCTGACCACCTCCCTATCCTTACTTCCCTTCGTACAGTGACCTGTGGGAGAGACTTCAGACAGTCTATAAAGAGAAATAACATAGCTTGGAATAAATTAGACGCCGATACATTGAAAAATTATCAAACTGAGCTGGACCATCGCCTGAAAACTTTTGATATAGATACTATTTCGGACAATGTTGATAGATTTTACGGGCACATTGTTAATGCAATACAGCAGTCAAGCGACATCACGCTTCCAAAGTCCAAATTCAATTATCATGCCAAACCATACTGGTCAAATGAACTCAAAGAAGCACATAAACTTCAAAGACAAGCTAGGTATATTTGGATAAATGAGGGAAGACCGAGGGGTAGTCAATATAATTCTTACAGAGAATATAAAGATAAGAAGAGAGACTTTAGAAACCTTCAAAAACTAGCTGTGGAAAAATATATGGGTGAGGTATATGAAGAAATTGAAACAGCACATGAATGCGATGTAAGGCACTTTTGGAAAGTGATCAATGTTAAGAGAGGGAACAATATAAATTTTTGTCAGGAACTATCAACTGATGGAGTTTGTGTCCGTGATGATGCTTCCATTGCAAATGGCTTTGCCAGATGTCCTATTCACACGCCAAATTTTAGCCATAGTTTTGACGAAAACTTTTATGAATTTATAGAGAGAGAATTAAATCGGGTTCTACAAGATGGAGCAAGCCATATCGAGGCCTTACAGACCAGTATCAGTGTAAATGAAGTAAGAGAAAGCATTAATAGTCTAAAGAAATCAAAAGCATCAGGCCATGATCGAATTTGCAATGAACATTTGATCTATGGCAGCGATTACCTCATAGAGTGTATGACAATTTTATTTACTCAGATGATTGATCAATCTTACATACCTGTAGACTGCAAAAAAGGGTTAGTAATACCACTGTACAAAGGTAACAGAAAATCAAAGAACTCCCTCGAAAGTTACAGGCCTGTTACTTGACTGCCTGTTATCTACAAAACTTTTGAGAAAATTATTCATGAACGTTTGGTAACTTGGCTCAAAGATTTTAATTCTAATATACCCAGTTCACAACAACATGGTTACCAAAAAGGTTTAGGCTGCACAACAGCGAGTTTTTCGCTGTTGCAATCAGTACAATATAATGTAAACATGGGTTCACGGGTTTTTGCTGCTTTTCTTGATACAAAAAAGGCATTTGATACCGTGTGGCACAAAGGGTTACTTTTTAAATTATTCATGTTGGGAATTACGGGTAAATCCCTTTTGATATTTTTTAACATGTATATAAATTTACAGAGCAAAGTCCTTGTCAATGGGCAATTTTCAGACTGGTTCTCAATTGGCCAAGGAGTGAGACAAGGGGGTGTTTTATCAACCTTGATGTACACAATATTTATAAATGACTTGCTGCTCCAGTTAGAGAATAGTGGATTTGGAGCAAAGATTGGATCCTTAGCTGTGGGAAATCCAACCCTAGCTGATGACATTTCACTTTTGGCTATATATCCTAGCAATCTACAAAAGCTGTTAGATATAGCATACGCCTACAGCAATAAGTGGCGATTTGAGCTTAGTGTCACAAAGTCATACATTATCATTTTCGGTCCCCAATACAAGAATTATGTCGATATGAAATGGTATCTTGGGCCGTCATGTTTGCCGGTTACTGATTCGGCAACACACCTGGGACACCGGATTAACTCAAAGCTGACGTCGCATGACGCAATACTCGATGCATGCAAGAAAGGGAAAAAATCTTTTCACGGTCTGTTTGGTATTGGCATTAAACCTAATGGTTTAAATCCTTTGGTTGCTGCAAATGTGATCAAAAAGGTAATTTTTCCTTCAATGTTTTATGGAAGTGAATTATGGTTTAATATTTCAAAAAGTGACCTCTCTTCATTGGATAAAACTCTGAGGTATGTTGCCAAACATTTACAAGGCTTCCCAACACATACAAGATCAAACATCGCTCTGTGAATGTTAGGATGGACATCAGCTCAGTCCGAAATTGATAGAAGAAAATTGATGTTTTTACACAGATTGTGTTTGATGCCTAATAACGTAGATACTAAACGTGTGTTTAACGTTGCGTTATTTCACTTCATTTTGAGCGGATGCATGTCAAGCTACGGGTTAATTTCAAATCTATATTATACGTTAAAGAAGTTTGACTTGCTTGAGTATCTAACTGATTATTTGCAGCATTCCGAAATTCCAGATAAACAAAATTGGAAAGAAATTGTAAGGTCAAAAATTGCTGGTCTTGAAAATAGCCTCTGGAGAGTTCGTATGTCTAATCAAGCAGATTTTGATAGATTCTCTTCGATACACGAATCCTTGCGACCTGCCTCAGTATGGCAGTCTGCTAAAACCAGACAGCACACTAAGGTATTTACATATGTAGCTAAACTATGGGCTGCTGTTCCTCAAACACAGCTCGATATGTATATTCGATGTGGGAATGTTTATACAGACTTGATACTTCATTGTTGTGTTGCTTGTCCTTATATGTCGGATTTCAGAAACTCTTTCTGGGATTTCCTGACTGATAACTTTCCACTGAGCCTGCATATTACGTTATTTAATGCAGAAGATGAGCTGCTACTGCAATATCTTCTAGGTAAAAGGTTACCAGCAGGTGTAATCGACAAAGAAAACTCCAAGTTATTCGCCCTGTATGCAGCATACTTTGTCATGCAGTGTGCAGCTATCTTCTGCAAATAAGGTACTTAAACTTGCAACTTATGCAGCTGAGGAAACATGACGGCCCAAGATACCATTTCATATCGACATAATTCTTGTATTGGGGACCGAAAATGATAATGTATGACTTTGTGACACTAAGCTCAAATCGCCACTTATTGCTGTAGGCGTATGCTATATCTAACAGCTTTTGTAGATTGCTAGGATATATAGCCAAAAGTGAAATGTCATCAGCTAGGGTTGGATTTCCCAAGAATCTATGTTCTAGTATTCTATTTTATATCATAGACGAACAATGTTATGATATTCACACTATAGATCTCTCTTTTTTTTTTTTTTTTTTTAATTCGTGTTTGTTTGTTTTGTATTCATTTCCTTATTCTGGTACTTATTTATTGATTGTATTCAGATGATTTATTGTTATATCATGCAATCTTCTACGGAAGGAAATAAAGATGATGATGAGGGACAGAAGCATCATAGTGCTCACCTTTACCGTTTGTTCATCTGTTCACGCTTCTCGTCAATTCTAAAGCCCTGCAATTATTACACATAACTCGGTTGCCAGCTGGCAGGTGAATTGCCTATATATATATGCCTTTTAAAGGGTTAATCTTTTTCGACAGAGTTATTGCCCCTTCTCTCAATTACAAATCTCCACTACAGCATATCCGTGTAAAAGGCATAGTGAAACTATTGGTCATATTCGGAAGCAAATTGGCGTGTACATTGTCTCATCATTATGTCTTTGATGGCTTTTATTTCCTTTACTCCATTTTGGGATAGTTATGAGCCCTGAAAATTAAATTTGAATCTTCACATGCTCAGGCACAATTCAGTTTCTGATGCAATTCGGTATGGACATTGTCTACTCAACTTATATGCACCCTTTATGAGATTAATCTTATTGCTCATGTTTTGTTTCAATGCGGGGCCATGTGCCACTCTGTCAATCTTTTATCGTTCATTTTTGTCATTAACTCAATCTTAACTTTAAGTTGACAGGTAACTTAAACTATTTATCTGATTGTGAAACTACGTTTGATGATAGATTCAACTCCCTTTTTTATGAACTTTTTCAAATATTTGCTAGGGATAGCTTTGTCTGATGATAACCATTCCCTTCTCTTTGACAAATTGTTATTAACATGGCCCTCTAGTTTTATAATTGGAGAAATACAGTCTGTATTTAATATTCTCTCTCAGTCTTGTTTGTTTGCAACAGAGTTGTTCTATGATTGACCATATCACTATGATATAGTAGTTACCCTCACCATTGGTCAATGCTAATGTGTTTACCTAATTGTTTCATTCAAGACTGCTTTTGTTTCCATGAGTTTCGAATACAGCAAAAGGAAAACGGAGATCAGCCCCTTTAGCAACAGCAAACGTAATCAGCATCTCAGCAGACAGAAGGACAATATGTTGATGTATGTTATCATGCAGCTGCACAGCCGTCAGCCAGTAGTTTCGGTGAGTTGGCATGGCTCCACACACATTTAGCGCAGATGCCGAGGGAGTTGCAGACACGTGCATCCTTCATGCCGTCTTATTGGACACCTTGCACATGCTCCGTTACATATGGATGGCACCACAGTGTGTCAACCTCTGGGCTTCATACTTCACTAGGTGGTAATTTGGACACAACTAAGTTAGTAATATGGTAAAGCACTGTTCCGAAACACAGTACAGTGTTTATTTTTATATAAGTTGCAGTCAATGTATAGATAGCTGTGGAAAGGTCCGGTGTCTCACGGGGTTGACCACTCTGTCTTGACATTCAGGTCAGGGTCTTCGGATCCTGAAGCAGTTAGGGGGCAGTCAGATCTAAAACAAAACACGGATCATGTAACGACTTATCTTCCGACGTGAACACAGATCTAAAAGTTTCAGAAAGGTAATGGTTATGAGACCTTCGAACCCGTTCATACTAGCGACCGGGTGCAAAACAGAAACGAAAATAAGCGGGCTAGCGCCGGCTTGTTTTTGGCCTCACCTAACAAATCATACTAGTGTTTTTGAGAATGGCCTTTATAGATACTACTATATTTTTGTATGATAACTGTTTATGAATTGAAGAAATCTTATAGTATAATAATGGATTTGAAATATATCTTTCAACCATTTGTGAAAGTGCATCAGCTAAAACAGAGGTCTCCCGAATGCTATTTATTAATGTGTACGACAATAGGTGATTCAGAGCTGGCTACAGTTCTTGGAATTTGTCCTTTTGCAACAGCCGAGGATATAGCTAAAAGAAAACTTAGCATACAGCCATTGTATACAACCTTGCCTTGTCTTTGTGGAACATTATTTGAGCCAGTCATCGGAAGATACATTGAGATCACTATGAACAAAAAAGTGATGGGCAGCGATATCTGCATTCAAACTATAGATGATTTTAGATACAGTCCAGATGGCTACATTGTTGCCCACAATACAATTTTGCAGATACGCCAGTAAGTTGCCAGAATATTGTTTTGCCACAAGTATTATTAGGCTTAGAAGTTTCAGTTGTTGCTTCATGCGGTCTGCTTATTGATAAAATTTTGCATAAACTTTCTTTGGATCAATTGGGGTTTTACCCACAATACGACAAACCATTTCATAGTAGAGATCAAAACAGGTACAGTAAGGATCCAATCGCAACAGGTATCATAGGATGCTTTGGCAACTACGACGACTTCATTGATCTTGGCGAATCTACTGAAGCAGGATTCTCCTTAATTCTTAATAAAGACTGATATAGAGAACACGATTACATTATTCAAGATTACATTTCTGACGCGATTGATGATATCACTAAGAAGTGTCCAGACAAGAAGTTGGTTGCAGTGTTACCATGGAAAATATTCCAAATTACCTACAAATACATTGCCCGCGAACCTGGCTATGGCAAAATAATCAAGGGCGGCATATCAAAACTGCGACAGATTGTACGCAAATTAGAAATAGAAAAATAGTATATATAATGTTTGGCTTTGACTCGAGACGAGTAATGGCTGAATATGAGATTGACGATGATGCCACAGTAAAATTTCCACCAGGCTCGAACACAGAAGATGTCCAAATAATGACTTCAGAAATCAAAACATTAAATGGTACCAACAAATGTAGATGATTTACCAAACAGCCAAAGAAAATCCAGAACATTTTGACGTTTACGCAGATATCGCAACAGAATTAGAAAGACCCAGACGCCTGCTAAGAGAAGAACACAACAAACTTGGTAACGATTTTGTCAAAACAAGGTTTGATAGCAGTTAGTTTGAAGACTGTTGTTTACTTTTTTATGCAAGCGATTAACATAATGTATGTCGAAGCAATTATAGATACCTACAAAGAAGCTCCTTGCGCTTACTTTCCGCTGAACTAATTTGTATGATCTCAGAAAACCGATGACAGTCCATTACGTCTACCTATTTATAAGCGACGCCCTTGACATCACTTGGAATCTGATGGAAAATAATGATGACTTTGACTGCTATGCTAAAATTGTCATAGAGTTGAAACGAGTTTTGTTTTTTCTGGAGTGTGATTACAACAGACTCGGTGGCGAGGCGTTGTTTCCCGTAATCAAACTTTAAAATGTACCCACACACGCGTCCATTTTTTTGCATACATTTTTTCGTACTTACTCACAAACACTGGACTTAAATCTACCATGATGTTGTCTACGATTCTGAATTCTTTCACTAAACCAGCCATGTTAAACCCAGCACCTCGTAAGCAGGTCTTGATTTGATTCAGAATTTTTTGTGTATGTGATGTAAGCGTATTTTCACATCGATTTTTTAAAAAAAAAAAAATTCTAGGCTCCAGTTTTCTGAAAGCGGCCTGTGCTGCAATTCCAACGCCAGAAATAATCAACAAAAATGGATTTAAACAGGCGCCAGTACTAGCAACACCTGCAGCACTTAACATTAACGGAATTGCTGACAACAAAAACAACAAGCGCTTGTAATATCTGTAAAACCGCTTGAAACAACAGACCCATTTGTGATAACTGTAAAAATACGCGATAAGTTCTTCGCGCTGTTGTTTTTCAAGATGGCTGCTAATCTGATTGAAGTATATGGTATCTGTCATTGTATACAAGTAACACTAGTTAAATATATTTACGTCCTCTTGTGGCATTTCGTCTTCAATTTATTTCAATAGGATCCTCGTGTGGATATTCTACAGACAACTTACTCATCCGCTGCTCATAAATATTGGATTGGTTGTCTTAGTACGCACGCGATGGACACGTGCACGATCGACTGGTCTAGATCCAAGTTCTTTAACTTTTGCTCTTCTGTAAGCTCTGGCTCGTTAAAGCACCCAGTAGGTAGTTCCAAAAACATAATCAACCTCAAAACCTTCATCTCTACACTTTTTTCTAAGATAGTAAAGTTCCTTTGGGGCTCAGGATTTTCAATCGCTCTTAAATATCTAAAGATGTTGTAATATGTTTCTGCTGTCTTTATCATTTCTACATAATCTGGCTGTAACAGATCATCTTGTTTTTCAACAACTGGTTCAGATTGTTTTTTAACATAATCAGGTTGTGGTTGCTTTGGCTGCTTTTCAACAACTGTATCAGGTTGCAGTGGTTTTGTTGGCTCAGTTTATGGTTGTGCAGTATCAGCAACTATTTTATCAGGCAACGCCATCGCTTCTAGCTTCTATGTCATCATAATCCAAATGTAAAAATACCGCTTGTCAACTTGTTCGTGGGTTTTTTTTTTTTTTTTTTTTTTTAAGTTTTATGCAAGATTTGATCGTACATGCATGCGTAGTCAGCATCATGATCTTTTTTTTTTTTCCGTTAAATTTTCTGCGTTTTTTTTCTGGTTCGAGACACTAATTGTAAGGTATCAAAACTCAACTTGTTTAGTATATTTTAAAAGAGCACTCCTATGTTGCTAGCAGCGCTGGCCGATTCCTGGTCATTGCAGAGCTTTTTTAGCTTGCCATATTTGTTCAGCTCGTCCCGCAACTGTGGCGCTCTCATATGAGTTACCGAGAAAAGATTGCGCATGTGATCATCTATTTTTACGCTTTCTGGATCCGCCCAAAAACTTTTTATACAGTCGTTTGTTTTCACCAATTTTGTCATAAAACGTCTTAACTGTCTCGTTATCAAAAACCGTGTCCTCGTGTTTTTTATTAAAACAACAGGGTGTTAAATTCGCGTAATACAATCTGTAGAGACGATATTTTGTCGTACCAGGGCTTGCAATGTCAAATGTAGCCCGTTGATGACCCTAATGTATCCTTACTTGTGTAAAGCGTGTTCCAGTTAGCGCTTTCATTGGACGCTTCTAGACGCCAATGGTTGATGTATTCAGTTGCAAGTGATCTGCCTCTAAGTTGAAAGCGCCAAATAGCAACCGCCACAGGAAAATCTATTCTGATCCAAAAAATATTATAAACGCGTGCTGTAGCCCATTCGCTTTATGACGCAGTAGATATGTGCTTAGCAAAAAGCCAGATGCGCTTTAAAGGCTGCTGAATATTCCGAGGATGCAGAGGCTGCAAATCCGTTGTGATTATCAGAATTGTACGACAGCAATGGAATATGCCGGATCGTATTTTTTTTATTTCGCTTTGAATCCACATACAGTTTAGTTGTCGCATCTGCATCATCAGTTGGCACGCCCACATTTTTGATCTGAGCAAAGGTCACATTGACTCCAGCGCTAGTAACCTCAAACATAACTGAGTTCACATTGTCGGTAATTCTAAAATCTTCTGGTGCTTGAATGATGATTGAACTACAAGATACCTCAGATGATCTTTGAACAAAAATCCGCCTTGTCTGCGAACCAAAAACAAAACAGAGATTTACCCACTGGCAGATCAGTACCCATTCCAATATATCTGTTTATTGTAGCTGGTGCGCTAACAATAAGTTTCATCACTTGGACCAAACTTTGTATCTGCATGTGATTTTGTTGCTGCATGTGCATCAACAAGGTGCGCAGCTAAGCTTGTAATATTTTTAGAATCCATGTTGATGTCGCCAGTCATAGTTCCACCAGCTAGCGGCAAAACATATTTCGCTGACACTAACATTTCATTGCGAAGGATAACCGAGGCCGAGTTTTGTCTTGCATCCTCGAGGAAAATTTGTATTAACATCTATTAGCAATACTTTAGCATTTGCATACTTATCTGCATACTGTTTTTTGGCTGCATCTGCGTTATATGTTGGTACAGCCACATTTGTAATCTTTTGCGAATGTTTAGTGGTCTGTGGCGAATCAGCAACGCCATAACTGTGCCAAAAGCTACATAATGAATGACTCGTTATATAAACCCTGCTGTATAAAAATGTGCATCATGAACTTTGACTCAGAAGACATCAAAAAGTATAGACATCACTTTTCTTTGTCACATTGTTATTACATGATCGTTGGTCAAACCGGTCGCGGCAAAACCAATTTGCTTTTGAATATGCTGCCTTAACAATGGGCTCAATTGTGACCGGGTAGTCATTTACACGCTAAATACAGGTAAAGATAAATACAGGATACTTACCTACTTTCATGAGGCTGTTAGCTGTTCTGCTGTTGCTGATCACAACAAGACCGCTACCAACAAAACGTTTGCAATAGTAGAGCCAGAAAAAATAACGCCCGTAGAAGAATTGGATGGCGACAACGATTCTGTCATTGTATTTGATGAGATCAAATTTGACCGCGACAACATGAATAAAATCAAAGAATACTTTTCGCTGTCACGAAACAAAAGCTGCAATTCTATTTACTTAGGGCATTCAGACTATGATATGCCAAAATATATTCGACGCAACAGATATTGTTTTGTATTGTTTTCAGGCCTGGACAATCACGACATAGATTTTATTGTGTGTGATCATTGTCGTGGCATAGACGCTGCTAAATTTAAACAATGCTATCACGAGGCTACTAGCGGCAGCAATCACGACTTTATGACTCTTCACAGAGACGCAGAACACGTTTCTGAAATGTATCATCGCGGCATTGTCGAAATTTATTTGTCAGATTAATAAATGACCACATTTTATTGCAAATACATTGTATACAATGCCACTTGTACCAGTAAAAGTGCCAAAAGACAAGGCTGAAATTATGCGAAAGTATGTAGAGCAGCAGCAACAATTACGTGGCCACATAATCGCAGAAAACAATAGGTGAACAGTAATTTCAACGTGATTTAACACAAAAATTATTTCAACCAGTGACAACTGCAATAACTAAAACCTCTAGTTCATGTGGAATCCAGTTTAAAATTTTAACACTTTCTTGGACTGTACCATTTACGAACAACAGAAAATTAGGCTGTTCTGATCTATTTGAGCTTTTTTCCTGTCTCTAACCTAAACTTTTAAAATGTAGCACTGATTATTCTCTCAGTGATAATGAATTTATCATGCAACAAATTTGTATTTATATTCAGGAAACTCATATATGCCACTGATGCATTTACCTCTTTTTATTCACCGCATTCACTAAGTCATTCTGGTTTACTTTTCCAATCAACCATTCATCTTTCTTTTATTTTTCTTCTTCTCCTCCTTCCGCTTTATATTCTTGCCCATTTGGTTTCTTAGGTATTGTTTCAGTAATGTGCTATCAACTTTTATTTTTGCATGGCGCTTTCCTCATTACGTGTTTAGTGGGGCCTCTTGTACTTAGATGCCTATGAATAATAATTGTAAGGGAGAGGATCTTTTATAAGTTTTGAGAACTAGTAGTCTAATCCCATTGCTCTTCTATATAAAAGTAATACGATTGTTAAAAAAAAAAGTATTCAAGGCAGCTTTTTTTGTTCATAGAAACAACCTTTCCAATACATTTTTATTATTATTATTATTATTGTTCTTGTTGCCTTTATTATTATTAGTTACTATCATTATTATTATCTTTTACTACTCTAATTAGAGCAGAGACGTATTATTAACACGACACTTTTTTTCGTGTTATTGTATGTTTCCTAGGCTATAGTTTTCAATAACTATTAATTAATTATGGAAAGTTCCAATAATGGCTTATTTTATAAAGAACATGTGACATAACCATTTAAGCTTTTGTTTCCTTTTTAGAGACTGAAAGCATGTCAGTTTACTTCAAATTTATAGCGTTATTCTATCCAATACCTATATATTATTCCTCCGTAAAGCACTGATGACTCATCATGATTTGTTATTGCTGCAATACATTGTTACAAAAATTGATTGACAGTGCAATAAACACATTCTAATTCAAATGCTGGTGTGACAGTTATTACTTCTATCACATGGTTTTATATCTTGGTTATGCATCTATATTTTTTATCGGGATCTTTCTTTCAAAATTATATGAACCATACGGACATACCACTCTGTAAAGAAAGATAAAAAAAAAAAACCAATGCATTTTTTAACACGGCCAACTAACTCTAATTTGCAATTAGCCGATGCAAACATTTCTGTGTGGACAATCGCTGCATGTTTGCATTCTGACAACTGCAACAATCTCACTTTCACACTAAAATACCAGACTGTGATGGTTCTCTGGAAACTTTTTGACTAAAAATTCAGAACTGTAATCAATCAGGATGAATTACATTCTCCTACCAGATAGTTTGTATAGTGCTTCACCCTATAGTAACGGTAAGTATAGTTTAAAATGAATGACCCAAATTATGTTACCAGAAATCTATGATAAAAACCTTACACATGGTAACCAATTTTTCGTCTGCAATTTTTCAGCAAATAATGTGAACTTTTAAGGTGCAGTACCATATTTGTTTCAGGAAACCTTTTACACGAGTTAAAGTTTAGTCATTATTTGACAAGTTCAAAATATGTATATATTGGGTTCATTACTTTAATAAAATGGCCATCAAAATTATTGCTTAATTAAGAATATTAATATGAATAAAAGTGTACAGAATACCGACAATTTTATTATATCTAACAATTATTATCGGTAACCATTTTTCATTCATTGAGCCTTACCCGCTCTTTCTTTGATATCTTAATAATATGCATATCTATCAGACCATTGCATCTCAAACATAAAAAAACGCAACTTGTATAAACTATCTCTTCCTCTAATTTGACCAAAACCTTTGCTCTGATAGCAACCGTATTTGTTAGAAATTATTATAATACATCATAGCAAAGGAATCTAATTTTCATGAAACAATACACCATATGTATTAGTACTTTTATTGCTGTGGTTATATTTTTAAAAAAAATGAAACATTTATTTATTGTACTAGCAGACACCATCCCCTACTCGGGTAAATTATATATATAATCAAATTACACCTAAAAAGAAACTTGTCATTGGATCAATATATAAACCGGTTTAACTCTTTTGATGACTCTTCTGTATGGTCTTCCTACAGCGGTTCCCTTATTATCCGTTCTTTACCGTTGTTGCACGTGTTTCTGCGTTGTGAATGCAAAGATGCACTTTAATTAGTGATTGGCTGCGTATCATAATTTTTGTACGTAAGTGTACATGTTCAATCGCTCGTTCCATATTTATGTGTTTTATTCTTTTTATGACATGGAATCAAACACACAAGGTATGCAATGAACGTTTCCTGCTACACTGATGTTGCTAAAGCTGCCAAAAATGATATTTTGTACTTGATGTTATTAGGTCTTGTGTTTGCATTCGCATGAATGTGACAGTTCATTGTTTCATTCATACCTCTTCGTCTCTATCAAACTTGTTCATAAATCAATCATTCTTATTTAAGCCATAATGCCAACCGTAGAATCTTATAACAATTTTGCTATTTAAAAAAGTCAAAGAACATTCCCAAATAACAGACCCGAAACTTGTTGGCATCACACGAGTCCCGCAATTTAATGAATCGATGCTAAATCTTCCAAAAATATAACTGCATTTGACATTTCTTAAGGCTTTATGGAACATTCACGACAAGAAAAGCAGCAAACAACCATCTTAAAAAGTTACGGTACTTCCGTTCAATGTTTCCTCGCCAGCTTCTCACTTTGCACCATTAGCGCTATTGGTAATGCATTAGTCAAAAACATCGAGTAGTTCAGACAAAAGTTTATTTCTATTCTCGTAGACAAATGGAAACTTGTATATCTTATCAGATACTGAAACCAGCTCCGCAATCGGAAGTTGACCAAATCCTTTTTGGCCTTAATTCCGGGGCATAGAATCAAGTTCTGGTGATATATTGACCAGAAGGTTTTTAAATACCATTGCTGATTACGTATAAACTCAAAGACGAAAGCAACTTTGTATTTCTCCACTCCTATTAAGAACTCTCTCGGTTTCATGACGTTGTTATACTGAAAGAACAACTATTAATTAAAGAAGGCAATACTCCAATCAAAATCTATCACACCCAATAGATGAACAAGAGACCTAAGTGGGCCTACAATCACTAACTTCATTGCCTAATTGCCAAATACAAGAGCAGTTGGTCAGGAAAATCGTTGATCAGTAGGATGCTTTCTGCAGACATTTATTTCAATGCTATTGACTGCAAATGTTATGCAAACAGTTGTGTCAAGTTTCTCTACATTTTATATCTGTATCTATATTTGATTTCACATCAGCATCATTTGTTCAATATTTAAAAGCCTTTATGCCATCTAGTTTACGTCAAATTAGATTAAATTCTGTTCAGCGATTGTTTTGAGCTAAAGTTGTTTAAATGTTTTTCTATATTTAGTAATATCAGTGATATCTGCTAGCGGATCAGCATCATATGTACAAAATTAACGCCTTTCATAGCAGGGTTTTTACTGTCAAATTGGACCGATTATGTTAAATGGTTTTTTAAAAATAAGTAATTTATAGATTTGTGTCTTGTTACTATTGACATCAATAATTGATGGTGAATCGGCATCATTTGTGCAAACTTGAAAATCATTCACGCTTCTATTCTGCTCAACAGATATTGAGAAGTGTTCATTTAAAGGTTTTGTAATTTTAGTAACTGCGGCCACATTTGATGGCAGATCAGCATCATTTAAAGAAAAAAATATTGAACGTCTTAAATTCCAGGATGCTTCTGTTCATCAGTTTTTGAGAATGTTTTAAAAATGTTGTTCTTGTTTTAGTAAAGGCCTCTATGTTTGATGGTCTTTCGTATAAATTTGAAAGCCCGTTACTGTTTTCTATTACATTTGGTTAAAAAAAAAACAATTCAGCTGTTTCCTAAAAGAAGTTTTTAAAGTAGTTTTTTTTCTAGTTTTAGTAACGGGCGCCATATTCGATTATGGTTTGGAAGCATTTGTACCAGAATGTCAGAATGATTTCTGCCATATTTGATAAAATTATGTTTAGCGAATTTTGAGAAGTTTAAATTTTAGTAACGACGACCATATTGGACAAATTTGAAAGGCCTTGATGACAGAATTCTACCTGTAAACTTACTTGCAAATTGGTCAAGCGTTTTTTTTAGAAAAAGTTGTAAATTACAATTGTAAACGAATGACGCACGACGGATAAAGAACAAAACCTGAAGCTCACTTGATCTTAAAGCCGGGTGAGCAATGAAAAAAACGAAATAAAAAGACATTGACCAACATAGATAGCATTTTTTTTATGTCCAATAAATAAGGATAAATGAAACTGACACATGAATAAAATGCACAATTCAATTAGTGATAGGGCGAGACTTTTTTGAATGAATCTAGCGGAAGCGG
This sequence comes from Margaritifera margaritifera, assembly GCA_029931535.1. Classification (NCBI taxonomy): domain Eukaryota; kingdom Metazoa; phylum Mollusca; class Bivalvia; order Unionida; family Margaritiferidae; genus Margaritifera; species Margaritifera margaritifera. The sequence goes on from JAQPZY010000991.1 coordinate 292,733, forward strand.
CATTTAAATTTTTCTGAACAATAAACTGCTTTTATAATATAAGAATATTAGAGGGTCCTGACTGTGAAAGGTAAAGTTGACAGTATTACACTTTTACTCTTGGTCCTAAGGAAAATATAATAGTCTGTGATGATACTAAATATACAATATACTTTGCTGATACTATATAATACAAATGTATAAATATACTTTGCTTGGAGATTGGTTGCTTTTCAAAACCTTTTGTTAAGCATGTTAGCCTTGATTGGTGCTGATGATACCAAAATGGCTTCCCTGTCAGATACAACGTTTTTTCATCAACTGTCCTCTCTCTCATTTAGAATATTGTGTTCACATTTCATATGCTAGGTAAGAGGAAATCACATTTCATATGCTAGGTAAGAGGAAATCACATTTCATATGCTAGGTAAGAGGAAATCACATTTCATATGCTAGGTAAGAGGAAATCACATTTCATATGCTAGGTAAGAGGAAATCACATTTCATATGCTAGGTAAGAGGAAATCACATTTCATATGCTAGGTAAGAGGAAGTTACTGATTGAACTTCACAATGCAATTTTTTGTGGGATTTTATCGTCCCATATAAACGTATATGATGGATTATTTTCCATCATTCTTATGTATGTGCTCTTTCCTATGCATTTATTTTTTATTTTGCCCATATGAGATATATTTATCCCACATAAGTGTACCTGATGTCCTGAAATGGGCATTATTTAGTCTCAAAACGAGAGAATGTCTATTTTATTTGCAGCACATCGATCATTATTAATTTAACCAAATTGTTTCATACAGGAATAAGAGAGAAATAATAAATAATATGCACTGGTGTGGAATTCAGAAATCCTATTCTCGGTGTCACATTTTTGTGGGCAGGAACATGGTAAAACATTATTCCGGCCACAAATCCTGACTTTAGATTGGATTTCACAATTCCACACAAGTTCACAGGATAGATTCTATTATTTTCTCATACCCATTCATGTGTACTATATTTTTCCCATGTAAGAACTTAACGTGTACCCGACGTGTCTGCATCTCATGACCTGATATAAACATTATCTTGGTTATGACCCATCATATAGCAGTCTATCTGACATTATTAATATAACAACATTATTTATACTGGAATGAGATAAAATTAATCAATCGTATGAATTAGTAATGGGTAGCAATATCCCACCCTCAGAGTCTGAATTTGTATGCCTGGAACTCAGAAAAACATGGTTCTCGCCTTACAATTATAACCCTCGGGTAGGATTTCCCTGCTCCAAATTGGTGCCTGCGATGTATTTTATTAATACTACGGGGCTTTCTCACATGGGCAAACCGTATTACAAATATATAGGAATGAAATAATTCTCTTTATATCTGATATCTATGTGTAGTAAAACTCTTAGAAGTGTTTATGCTTAATGAAACTAATTTTAATTCCGTTTCCACTGAAATATATTGCTTGTAATGAAGATTTGAATATATTTTTTCCAGACTTAACATGTGCAGCTTTTGTCTATACGAGGTGAAGAAGTAAAATTATACTTTTGTATTTATGGAAAATACAAATGTGAATTAGCAGTCAAATTTCAGTCTGACTTTGGTTCTCAATACCGGCATCACCGTTTCCATCTAACAATTCATTTTGGTAATTAGACATATGCTGGCCAGCGGCCTCCTCGCTATGTGCGTAATGCATCATCACAATTTTATCGATATCTATCTTGTTTGAACATAGTGTATACGTATTCAAACCAAAGTTAGTTTCATTGATTTGTCACAAGATCTCTTTAGCAGACAGAAAACAATATTGTTAGCAGATGTTCTAGAGTCTTTGTTGTACAAAAAGAATTGACTTCATTTATTCTACAACAATTTTGTATATTGTCTAAAGATTGCTCATTCACGTGACTAAAAGATGTTTAACCTCAGATGTCTAGCCTCTATTACTTGGACGTATGTCCACGAACGCCATCGTCCATCAGTAAACTAGGATTTAAGCAAAATAGATTAATAAATGAGTCTATTTTCATGCACGAATGAGTGTTAATGGTGATAGTAAACATTTATCGGTATAGGCAAAAGATTTCTTAAAATACTTTGTCCGAGCTTTTGGTATATACAGATCGTTGTTTTCACTCAACCTTGTACTACTTATCATAATATTCCTTACAAACTTAAAAACAGTCAGATACTTTGGCTCTAAAATATTTTACGACCTTAAAAGTAAGAACAGCTTTTCGAACAATAATATAATCCTTAACTGGCATCCATCTAAGAGTGTTGAAAAGAGGTGATGTAGATGATAAAATATCATCGATATTTAAAATCACCTTAGCTGCTCTTTTATGTAAATTGTTTAGTCTCTGCTTGTAGGATGAATACTGCAAATCCTCCCACACAGTACTGCAGTAACATGTGGAAAAACAACTGTATTGTACACTTTATGATCAACTAATTCGACATAAAACATCTAACCCTTTTTAAAATTCATATTTTCTTAGATACTTTTATAAAGAGTGTTTCAAAGTTGTTAGACCAGGATAAAGAACTATCCTTAAAGATGCCTAAAAGTTTGGCACATATAACAGGTTCTATTTTAGTACCATTCGCTTCTAAGTACCCTTCTCTACGTTTGGCTGCTCGTTTTGCTGAGCAGATAAGCATTAGTAAGGAATTCATTGCAACAACTTTGTAAAAGACAAAACAGAATAATAGTTAAAAGACCAACAAGGTTTGCAAACATCTGTACATTCATTTGGCAATCTATAGAACAGCTGGCTTGAAATTTAATTGATGACAAGCTCAGATATACTGAGATATTTTAGAGACTTTAAATCCAAATATCTGAGAAAAGACATTCATTCATATTAATACAAGGACCGTTTTGAATGGTTCCGTGAAACAAATAGCCTACCAACAAAAACGTTTTGCTCAACACTTGATGGCTTAAGTATATAAAATGACGATTATCAGTATGGTCAGGATGTCATGAAACATTTTAACTTGAAAACACTTGGTGATCTTCGTGACTATTAAGTTGATGTTATCTGACATTTTCATAATTTCATAATGTCTGTATAATAAAGATACAAACTAAACCCAGTTCACTATTATAGTGATCATAGTGGTCATGTTGCAAGTTTAAAGATATCAGTGTAGAGCTTGAGGTTGTTCCTGTTGATTGAGAGTAAATCTCATAGATACGCCAAAGTAAATCATGAATACTACTCAGACAAATATGGTAGAATAAGAAATGATAGCGAGTACGAACGGTCAAGATAGAGGTCATTCATTATGTACCTAGATGCCTACAATCTTTGCGGACAGGGATGCCTCAATAAATGATGGTAAAATACTTTAGATATGCAACAGATGAACAAATTAGATGCATAGAAAATATATTCATCTAAAAAATACAAAGACGAAACCAAAGTTTATAAAAGATTGAACAATGTGTAATCAAAAGAAATTTAAGATTTAAGATTTTGTTTTTAATCAAAAGAAAAATTACCAGGAAATGAATTTACTTAGGTCTTACCACAATACAGCCTTAAAATGAACACAGTATCAGTATATATGTATGACAACAACAGATATTTAGCTGATAAAAAATACATTCCCTTATTGACATGCAAGTACTGTACCGGGCAGTGTTCGTGCTACCCACAGACAGTACATTTTGCTACAGCATGACTCCATTATCAAATGGATACTCAAGTTTCATTAAAGGCTTCCTTCTTTTATTCTGTTTTATTAAAATATCTACAATTTTCTCTTTCATTTCGCCTGGAATAATTGGGTTTTCTTCAAGCACGGTTTTACATTGCTTTTTTCCTTGTTGTAGAAGACAACAAGAAAACGCTTATTCTCTCTGAGTTGCTTTATTACAGAGTTGTATTTTGTACAATCAGCCATAGAGACATATCAAAACGTCTAACATTAAAAGCTAGTATGGTCCAGTTTGTTAATATCCTTTCTACATTGTCAAGATTGCCACAGTTATCACTCGGATACAAAGTAATTGTACCTTGATAGACATCAACTAGTAACTATAACCACTTTTGTAATCTATCTTCTTTGTCCTGTACGTCTTTTTAAATGAAAAAGTTGGATAGATGATAACGATGTTGTCAAGCAAGTTTCTGTATTGAGTTTTTATACGATCTAAGGCAAATCTAGTCTTTCCACAATTACCCACTGCTTAAATTAGCATGTTATGAGGTTCCTTTCGATACATTGTTCCGAAACTATTTATTTGCGCCTAAATCAGAATTGATATCAGCTGTTTGCTCGGAATGTTAACCTTAACATCAGACATGAAATCCATACATACATACATACATACATAAACACACACACACACAATGATCGTCAGTGTAAAAATTGATATAACATTTCTAATGTATGTGTGATTTTATTGCTTATCTAAAAAATACCTCGTAGCATCTAGAGGATTCATCGATATGTACTGGCATCACGATATTGTTTCGACGATATGCTGTATCGACATTTGCATTACTGCTACAGTATTCCAAAACATCGCGGTAGTAGATCCTGCAAGCATTAATATTTTGTACCGAAACATTCAACTCATTTTCATAATCATGTCACTCGGTTCCAAAAAGATACCATTACCACCAACAGCATAGTATAATTTTAAATTGGTTGGTGATATATTGTGGTGGAATTTTGACATGACGGTTTCGTCTTGTCCTACATCAACAACTCCATTTTCTTTGTTAGCAGTGTATTGAACAGAGGAAACATATTGTATAAATAGATTTTCTGTTTAGCATTTGTGATCCAAATATAAATATTACATAGCTCCAGATACTTTGATTTAATCTTGCTTTTCTCTGTGAGTCCGTTACAATCTGACAAAAGAAAAAAAGAAAGCCCAAACGGTTTCTTCGAATTCTTAAGATTATTGCAACCTTTTCCACTACTACTACCATCCAAAGTAAAAATGCTCTTTTTCCCCTGTATAATGACTTCAATCATAATCATTTATGTCCATCTTTTACGGTTATGTAAACCATAGTCACCAATATTTCAATCGTATTCACCCAGGGAATATTAATGCATGCTGTCCCTTGCGATATCTCCACTCGTGATTTTTTTTTTTTTTTTTTTTTTTTGCAGTACAACTATTGCATATAAATTTAAATTGCTTCATATCTATGATGTTGTTGATTGGATTAAATTGATCCTCACTAGGTAAAGGTATTTGGCAATCAGATAATAGTTTTCACAAATGGAAATATACGTGAAACCTGTAAACGAATTTTATTGACTCTGGAACGCTTTGACCTGGTAAATGCCAGTAGGAAACCCTACAACCAGCTGTTGCTATCCATACTGCCCAGTTTAATTGATTTAGCTTGCACTCATGTTACACTGTGCTCTGCATCACAAATATTTTAAGGGTTTCTATGCGACAAACTAGTTTCATTGAAGTAAATTTCATCTCGTTAAATTGATTTGGACAAAGGTAAGGCGCCTTACTTTTTTAAAAATCTGAAATCCATCACATTAAAAGTAGTATTGCAGCTATGTCTGTACCGAATGGACATTGTTTAGAGTAACACATTTACATGCAATTCTTTGTTGAGTTCTCTTTACATTCGTTTCATTTTTAAAATCTCATTTATTTTGCACACTATCTACATCTCCAGAACTTTGTATTTCGTTTTTCCATACTTTTTTCTGTCGGCTTTCTCTGTTACACTTGTAACATTGTCCAACTGATTGATCTTTGTCTACAACATCAAATGTTGATTGTAGCATTTATATGTAGCTTAATTTAGATTACTACTAGATGTCAAATGAACATTCTGTAAAAAAAATACATCTTCAAAATCTGTCAATGCGCACACTATAAAAGGTGTACTGGATTTTATATCATCCATGTGATGTAAAAACTGCTTCCGTATCGACTGATTTTGGTTACTTTGAGGTAATTTTTGTAACAGAAGGTTTTGTTGGTGTATTAAAAGTGTTCGGTGTAAATATCTTGTCCAGGAAATACGCATAGTTGGTTGGGTTGGCAAAGTTGCTAAACCTTCTTTGAATGAAATTTGACAGAAGTTTTAATGTCCACATAATTACATCAACAGTTTACACTATGCCTTATTTTGTTCAAAGTTACATAGACTAAAATGTGGTATTTTGCATTGTATATGTTTTTCAGACTTTCCTATGAGGTTGTTGGAATTAACAATTCTATTTGTGAATGTTATTTCTTTAATTTCTTCAGTAACGTTATTTATTACCTTCCAAGGACATTGTGTGGATATTAGTCTTCCTCATTACTTTGTTCCATGTGAACCATTTTGTTATTTACATATGTCTTGGAAGTAATTCTTTTTTCCTCTGGTTTTGTGATCAACGCAAATTCACATGTAATGCATGGTTTAACTCTGTGATGCTCTAATGCGCTTTTTCTTCGAAATTTGTCTCTTTCTAGAAACAGATTATCTTTCAAAACCTTAAAGTTGTCATGCTCTGTCATACTGATATTTTAAGTGTTGTATTTTCTCCATTTGTTTCAGGTGGGCGGTGTTTTCAGTTGATTTTGCAACTGTTTAACAATTCGTCATATTCTCTCCATTTAACAAGAGCATACCTTTTACCAATCTATCTTTTCGATTTCACAATTTTTCAACGTTGTATATGTCATCTTGCTTGTTGTAAAGAGACGGCTCTTCCTTGTAAAACATGCCCTCTATATCATCCCCGTTTACTTTCAGGTTGTGAACGAATGGATTCTCCTCCGTAAAGTTTTCAAACATTGTTTTGTATTTTGAAATTTTGACCATTTCATCAATTTGTATATTTAGGTATTCAAAATAAAGATGTCTGATAACCGAATAAGTTTGTTCATACTTTTGATCTGTTTTCTTCCTTTCTTGTTTCAGTCATGTATACTGATATGTGATAAGGCTTATTGTATTCTGAATTAGCTTTCTTAAAACTTCTATCCATTTTCTGGCTTCATTTTAAGTGAAATCCTCCCGTGTTCTCGTCTTTAGGATTGTGTTGAACTTTTCCACTAAACATACTTTTTTGTCTGAGTAAGATAATCTTTTCCTTTTCCAGTAAACCCTTACTTTCCAGTTTATATATTTGGAGGAAAGTAATCAAATAAAACAAGCCAGACTGGACTTTTTTGTTTCGGAAAATTTATGTACAATTACTGAACATGTAAATGTTGAATCAGGATATGAGACTGATCATTCTCTTGTAAAAACTCTTGTAAAAAAAAAATGAAGATATTTTCCAAGAGTAAATTTAAAGAAAAACATTCTGAAAATTTTAGAATTAATTATTAAAAGACCCGGAATATGTTAAAAGAGTAAAGTTAAACATCAGTATGTATGTGTTGAACAATTATATACTTTTGAGAATATACCTTTATCTGACCTTTAATTTGTAATAAATGATCAACTTTTCTTTAAAATGCTTCTATTAGATATTACAGAAACAACAATTGTATATGCATCTTTAAAGACAAAACGTAGGATCGACAGGGAAATCAACTAATTGCATATATAAGCAATTTAGAAAAGAGAAACAATGTGCGTGAAAACTGGAGAAACCAAAAAAAGTCAGAAGATATCAGGAAGAAGCGATGGATGGAGTGAGAGTCAGAGCCAGAATTATATGGGTTGAAGAAATTGAGAAAGTAACCAAATATTTCTGTAATTTAGAAAACAGAAATTACATAAGTCAAATAATGCAAGCTCTTGTTCAAAACAATGATTTTTGAACGGACAGTCAGAAAGAAATTTTGGATGAATAGCAAATTTTGTATATGAATTTATATAAAAGAGTGAGGTTGATCTTATTGATATTGACACAATAGGTAATTTTCCAGACATTCATAGACTCAACGTTTTACAGATACATACTTTACATGGTTCTCTATCATATATAGAAGCTACAAATGTTCTAAAACAAATGCCTAAGGACAAAAGTTCAGGATCGGATGCATTCAACGTAGAATTTTTGAAATTTGCTTAGGAAAAATATTGGATAGTGAGGGCTATTAACTTTGGGTATGAACTTGGTAAGTTATCTCCCACACAGAAACATGAAATTATAAATATGTATACCTAAAGGTGATAAACCTAAGCAATATATTTCAAATTATAGACCCATTTCACTCCTAAATGTATCATACACAATTGCTTCTGAATCTATTGCAAGTTGCAATAAAACTATGCTCCCCACAATTATATATAAGGATCAAACAGGGCTCCTAAAAGGACGACACATTGAAGAGAACATAAGAAACTTATAAAATTTAATATTTTCCACAAAAAGCACAATATTTCTGGACTGCTTCTTTCGATTGATTTTGAACAAGCATTTGACTCAGTTAAATGGCCGTTTATCGATAAAGTTATGATTTTGTTTTACTCTTGAAGAACCAATAATAAATTGAATACAACTTTTTTTATATCTAAAAATCAAATCTTGTGTAAATATTAACGGTCAAGAATAAAATTGGTTGATATCCAAAGAAAGCGGAGATAGGGGAATCAACTCACCCCATAAATTTGCATCCAGTGTGCAGAGAGTTTAGCCCATATGATAAGAAACAATGGAAATATTAGAGAGATAAACATAGGTAATATAACCTATGTTCTTTCTCAGTATTCACATGATATATTACTTACTTTATGGTGCTTTATATTTTGTATATTAATATTCCAAATTTTCTGGTCTAAGTCTAAATATTGAAAACACAAAGGCAGTTTGTATCAGGAGTAGAACAAGTAGCTCTAAGAAATGTTGTACAGAATATAAACTGTTTATAGATTGTACAGAGTTTGTTGTCTTAGGTGTAAAGTTTTCAACAAACTTTAAAAAAATTACGACTCTATCGATCTAAATTTCTGGAAATTAAAAACCTGCTAATTCACTGGAAGAAGAGGTTTTTAACTCTAATTGGATAAAAGTTTAGCTATTGCATTGTCATTACCAAATCCATCTGAGCAGGCTCTCAGTGAACTAAATACACTCGTTTACAAGCTTGTATGGTATGGGTCAAATCACAATATCAAAGGAAATATTGCCTTGTAGGATTATCAAGAGGGTGGATTAAATATGATTAATATATTTAATGTTTTAAATGCTTTGAAACTAACACGGCTTAGAAGAATGCTGTCGGATGAGTCAAAACAGAAACGTTTGTTACAATTTTCAGTATCAAATATTGAAAATTTTGTTTTTATTTGGAATAGATTTTCTTAACTCAGTAAAAAACGTATCTCAATCCTGTTTGAAAAGAGGTTTTCTAAGCATATTTAGAACTAACGAGATCATTCAATATAGCCACAGCTGAAGATTTTGTTTGGAAACACAAATATGGTTTAATCCTTGTATTACAATAGATGGAAAAAGCGTGTATTACAAAACATGGCTCCAGAAAGGTATTAGATTTGTGAATGATTTTGTTTATGAAGATGATTCTTGAATAAGTTTTGATCGGTTTAAAAATAGATTTTCTATTCCATCGATTTTCAAGGCATACTTGCAACTATAAAATCATACAAAAATAAATTCAGTATCAATTAAGATTCTAATCTACAACAACTTTTATAAATATTGTTGTGTAAACCAATATAAGAAATAAAGAAGGATGCAGAGGTATATATGAAAAATATATTGGAAACAATGAAATACCAACTTCTGGAAGGATATGGAATTGTGAGTCTGGCAATTTAGAAGATGGGAGCAATTTTTCTGTAGTAGGAATCTAGATGGACTGTGTACTTCGATGAGAATTAATTACTGGGTCGACCTGCGGGTATATCTGCTTCGCACGAATGTCTATACCACCACCTTTGTAGTATCATTTTTTTGTGATGTGTGCACGGTCGAGGTGGTATAGGGGTTAAGTGCTTTCAGGCAAGGCGATGGGTGCTATAACCCGCGGATCCGAGTTCGAGTCTCCGTAGAGTACGAATTAAAAATTCTCTAAACTATATGATAATATTATTTATTCGTATTTAAAAATTATGTTAATGTTATCAAGCTTGGTGTATATTTGTAATTCTGTCTGTCTGTCTCTCTCTCTCTCTCTATATATATATATATATATATATGTGTGTGTGTGTGTGTGATTTTTGTGAATGAGTATGCATATAAATGCCTGCTCTGATATATGTTATCTTTAAAATATATAAGCAAAAACATAATATTTTTTATTATATCTCGCTCTTTTCTTAGCCTCTTTTCTTTTATCTTACAGCGACGCAAACTAAGTGTCTAAAACTGCATCCATTTTTTTTCTTCTTGCAGATAAATGGTTCAAATATCGTCCCCATATCTATGTATTACATGTATATAAAACCCTTTTTTTTAAATCACACAAAACATACATTTTCTGTTGCAAAACTCTTTTCCATTGTTAAATTTTTTTCAGGTTTTCGCTCATTTACAATTTCTCTAACAGTGTATGTCATCTCCCTTTTTCGTTTTTACTTTTTCACCCCAAGCGTACTTTGAGAAAATATATATATCATTCTGAAAATATCTTTGTATCATTTTCTATCTTTTCACATGATTTTATGTCATCATTGTCTGCCTGCCAATGGTCATCTACGTAACAGACATAAAATCTTTTATTGGGGACTTACAAGATTGTAGTAGAGTCGCCTTAAATACTGTTCATTGTCAGTCATTTAAAACGGTATAAAAACATCCAGAAAATAATTTACGCACGATAAAGTGTCATAAGGTGCTATCAACAAGCCAACTGTCAAAAACAAATAATATCATATTCAGCAATTTGCAACGTTTCTTCAGTCATTTGAAACGTATAAATAATGTCAAATTTTATCATTCCTGTGCTTGAATCTAAAGTAGCTACTTGATATACTGAGTCACCATGAGCTGTTTTAAATCAAACTTTGTTTGCCATACATGTTATCTCGGGTTTAAAGTTGAATCATGGTAGAATTACGTTGTAAAGCTTAAGAGAATTTCAAATTGTACTGTAAATTTAGCCGAATAAATATTTGCCTCTTTACCCACATCAAATGCTTAATTTATTCATTCTTCCTGCTGCAATCTTTTAATCATCTTGCTTTTAAGGGTTGGTTCTACATATTTCAATGTTGTCATCATTGAAAACAATCTGCCTATCTAGCATCTTTTCTGAAAAATTATAGTATACTTCTTTTTTGTTTGAATCAACCAATTCATACTTTTATTCTCTTGAATGTTATTCTCGATATAAGTAGCTCTAGCCACACTTGTATCCCATCCAAACGTGTAAACAAATAAATATGCCTTATATCTTGCTACTGACATTACTTTTATTATTCTAAACACGTGAAATATTGATATCATCTCTCTGAAAACCACTGAATTATCACAATGTACCTTTGGGACGTTGTTTATGTTGTTTGAAAACAAAATTCTTTTACCTTCGCACAACCGTTTTGCCGTACTTCACTAATTGTCTTCACAGTCTGACTGGTGTAGTCAATTTATTTTTATATTTTGAAATAATACCTACAAGTTGGACTGGTCCAGTGCTTTTTATTTTGATATTTAATGGTATAGTATCCCTATATGAGATGGCTCTATATAAGAAAATATGAGTGGTCTAGTGATTTTTTTTCTGCAATTTTAGTGTTCTTGTATGCATTCCTATATTTGATAGTAACACAAAACCATATGAGAGGTCCAGAATCGATCTCGTAGCTGAATGATTGTAAAGCAAATGTCCGCCAAAAGACCTCACATAAATCAAACTAAGAAATTAAAGCAGCGTGCCAAAAAATGAAGTCATTTGCATGCACGAATTGTAGTATCTGGAGGAAATTTATATTTGTCCTCAATAAGCAACATCCTCATAATCAGCTCGTCTCAAATCACTCTAAAATTAAAATGGTCTTTTCCTCATTCAAGCACTCCGAGATAATTTTTGAATTTCTTTGCGCTCTGTACTTCTGAACGAATTGATTTATAGTATTCAGAAGAATAATATAGATCAAAGTTGATATTGTACATATTTTCATATCAGAAAAAAATGAATGGATATGGAATATTCGGTCAAACGCACCTGTTCATATATGTAAAACTTCGAAAACATTGTCATCTACTTTTCTTTTCCTTTCATATCAACATAGCACATAATAAATGTAGACATTTTGGAGAATATATCGCTTGGACATTATCTTTAAAGATGAGACAAAAGCCAATAGATTATAAGTCAGCTGCAGATAACACTGGTCTACAATTTTTTCGAAGTCGTCTGCTTCAGAGATAAAATGTTCTATTTATTCGGGATTTTGATGTGCTGTATTCAAATATGACAATTAAAACAACTGATTGGATACTGTTTCCAAGATATTGAAGTTTTTACATTTTACTGTCGGAGTGGCCAATCTCTCTTGATGTAGTGGGAATCTCTCGCACGACTATCCCATTCGCAGAGAAAACAGCAGTACTTTGTGTATCCAGTCTGCAGACCAAGCAAGAGAGCAAGAACTTTGAAATCACCACAAAGCTGCCACTGATGTTGGTCATAGTTTATGCACCTCAAAAGTTGTTTCATGTTTTCATAGGTTTCCTTCATATGGACTGCATGACCAACTGGAATTGATGGCAAAACACTGCCATTATGCAGCAAAACAGCGTTAAGACTCGTCTTCGATGAATCAATGAACAGTCTCCACTCATCTGGATCATGAACGATGTTGAGGGCTGCCATCACACCATCGATGTTGTTGCAGGTTACAAGATCACCTTCCATTAAGACGAATGGGACAAGATCCTTTTGACGGTCACGGAACATAGAAACGCTAACATCACCTACCAGGAGATTCCATTGCTGTAGTCTGGAGCCCAACAGCTCTGCCTTACTCTTGGGTAGTTCCAAATCCCTAACAAGGTCATTCAGTTCACCTTGTGTTATGAGGTGTGGTTCAAAGGAGAAGGATGGGAGAAAATATGGGTCATGTGACATTGATGGTTCAGGAGTAGAAGTTTCATCATCTTTCTCTTCCTCGTCTGACTCAAGTGAGAATGATTCTGGTGCATCAGGAACCGGCAGTCCTTCTCCGAGGGGTACTGGGCATATAGCTGACGGAATGTTTGGATAATGCACAGTACACTTTTTCTTCTTTGACACACCTTTCCCAACTGGAGGCATCATGCAGAAGTAACAATTGATGATATGATCTGTTGGCTCTCTCCAAATCATTGGCACTGCAAAAGGCATAGATTTCCATTTCCTGTTCAACCACTGGCGAAGATTTGTTGGACAAGTGTTGCAGCATATGTGTGGGGCCCACATCTTGTCCTGATCTCCAATTTTGCAGCCAAAATAAAGATGATAGGCTTTCTTAACCATAGTGGTTATACTGCGCTTTTGTGATGCAAAAGTCACTTCACCACAAACATAGCAGAAGTTATCTGCATTGTTCACACAAGTACGAGGCATCTCTGCTCACTTGGCTAAACAGAAATGTGTCCCTTTGCAAAATCAAACACTGACAAATTAGAGAGCACGACACTGTATGATTTGTAGAGCTGATATAGGGCAATTTCTTCAGCAGAGTGATGTTAGCTTAGTTATGATTACATCATCCATGACTTCTAGGAATAACATGATCCAATTCATATCTTGTATGACGCAATACCAGCTTCAGATTGCATCACTCATTGTTTTGCCTAAAAAGCAAGTACTGTCATAGATTTATTCATAGATCCAGTCAAAGATGTATTTTAGTCATTTCTTGTTTAAATTGAGATCCCTTCCCTTTATAACTCATTTATCCTCCACCATTCCCAAGTCAAGGGTCGTATATACCGACCCAGTATAATATATTTAAAACTAGAACCAATCAACAATTTTAAGTCATTTCGCTCTCAGTGACCCAGAATTAGTAAAGTTTGACAACATTTATTGCGGAAGCATTTTGGCTGTGTTACGACTCTATGGTCTAAGAAAAATGTAACAGAAAGAAAGTGAAACCAACAAATCAAGTAAAAATCAACAAGCAATTTATTACTAGATAATTAAAATGAAAAATCAAAAAGTCACTTACAGTAATGTGTTTTGAAATCCTAATAATCCAATAAGAATGATTGTTCTAATCACAAGTCCTAAATATAGAATGTTCCGAATTCACGGCTGTGTCCTGGAATGTTATGATGTGCTAATGGTCTCCAAAGTCCTGATGTACTAGAAATCTTTGATGTGCTGATGTCAAAATGAAGTATTCCAAAATATCTGAATAAGTTCACATAAATTCCAAAATCATCAATTAAAAATCCAAAATCCAAAAGTTTATGAGCACTGTTATAATCCAATGAATATTTAAAATAATTCCTCTCTTAGAATTTGGAATGAATTTTCACAACTGTAATAGCTCTTTACAAGACTGATGGTAATGTCAAAACTGAAAAAATGTCCACCAAACATGATATATATAAAGATTGGTCACATGACAGAATGTTCTAGAACATGAGTCATCTTAATGGAATTTTTACTTGTAAACAAAAATCAACCTTGACCTTCAAATTGAGAAAACATATTGATCAAAACAACCTAATTCAAGGACACTAGTTAAACATGTTTTTCCTGATAACATTAAGATTTAAGCAAATATTAACGTTAAGGAACATTTATAATTTCCTAAAATATTTATAATATTATATAAACATCATACATAACAGCTGTAGACCAGTGTTATCACAGGGAACTACGTAAATCGGTTTGTTACCTGCACTACTCATGAATTAATCACCGAAAGACTTTAAGCAAGCTAAAAATTTTCAAAGAAATTAGGAAGCAAAAGAAACTGCGGTTGTGTTTCTAAAAGGATTTTTATATACAGACCTTAATAGGAAACAATTGCAAGGGAGTATACGATTCCCCATATTCTGATGCGCAAATCAAAGATGAATATATTAACAAGACAGTTACATTTAAACTTTCAACCAGAAAAAACTATAAATATTAAATCCATATGCCGTATAGAAAGAAAGATTATAGGTGTCCGACACGATTACAATAAACCTTTGCCGGAGCATGAGGGAAGAATTTGACCTCAAAGACGAAACCTAAGGGTTAAATGTCTTACTCCAGTGTTCTAGTAAACATTTTCACATAGAAACACTGTACAAGCGTTATTATTTGCATGACTAATTAGAAATCAATGAATAATTTACGTATTAAGTCCCAACAATAAATTTTACCGGAACAAAAATAAAATGTGCTCAACCGTCACGTGTGCTTCCAGCGTTCGATTGTAGCCGGCGTCACGAAATTGTATGCGACCATTCAGCTGGAACAGGATTGTACAAATGCTAACAATTTCCTTTTCTGATGAAATCATGAACTATTTAAGCCAACAATTTCCTTTTCTGATGAAATCATAAAGTATTTAAGCCAAATCCATCTTTAGAAGTATGCTTGTATGAGTCAGATTCGCGATTTTTGTTGAATGGCATCAATAATGCAAACTCAGACAAAGGGAATATTGTCCATGTGAAGAAAAGAATAGGAAATAGCGACATATATCATGCGTAAAAAATGTATCGAGTTCATGAGAATGTTACGTACAGGATGTATAAAGACCACTTGTGACGAAAGTTGGGTTTGCTTTCTTTCAATAATACATCACTTGAATGTACACATACAAGTTATTATTAACAGTTTGTTATTCTCATGGCGTCATAGATAATTTAAATATGACAATCAAGACAGAAACATCTCAGGCCATATCAATTCTGCATACATATTTAATAACAAATTGATTTATCTTTAAAGTAATCCCCTTTAAGACGTTAGTAAATTTTTATTCCCTTATTTTTGTTTTACATAAACACGTTTTGTTATCATTATAATCCCCAGACTTGGCCAACAAGCCAATGTAATCAATGCATACTCAGATGATAAAGAGGCTGCGAGGCGACAGAACCGCTATTCATATCGACCGTTCGCTATTCACATCGCCAGAGCGTGTTAAGCAGTTTACATGTCGTAAAATAGACTTCTAGCCGATTCTAACACCTGTTGAGTACTTACGGCGCTTGCTTCGGTGAGTTTTCTATGTGTTTTCTTAACAAGTCGTGAATTATATTAGTATGCATTGTGTAATTTAGACGTGTACGAACCTATTTAAATATTTAATTGTTTGATACAAATTTAACGTGAGTGGAACGAAACTTACTTTTAATGTTGGTAATGACAGCTTGTAGGGTAATCTACTTTGGTGATAAAGCAAGTAGAATGTTGATATATGGTCTTAAACATCTGCGTGAATGTTCATAGAAACTTTTGACTTTTCAGTTTCATACTGAAACGCCAAAAGCTTTCAAAAGAGCTCCCGCTCTCTAGTTCTCTCTCCTGTACTTGCATGTTTGTCATGATAACGAATGTCGATTTCAGCATGGAATCACCTACTGTACAATCCTTTATTGCGCGAGTTTCATTTTCCAAGGATTTGCAAAACAAAATACAGTTTCATAATTATTTCAATTTTGATAAGCCTTAATAAGGAAGGAAACCTATTCATTTCATAGCTATTCATTTCATAGGTGGTTGGTTTAAACATTATTTTATTGAAAACATTTATACAAGGAAAATGGTTTGGAGACAATGTCCAACCTACTGGCTGTTCTACATTATACAAGTATAAAAACATCAGCATGTAGACAAGAGGCATATACAATCCCATTATCAACTTAATTATATCTTATACGAGAGAGAGAGAGAGAGAGTTCGGTATAGACAATTGCTATGGTGCATATTTTCTAAGAAACTGAGTATATGGACAAGAGATGACCATAGAACAGGAATCTAAGACATTGTGTTAATGACTAATCTCAGTGATGTGTTGGCAAATCTTCTTGATTTAATACTGAATGTCAGCATTTCCTTTTGAATATAGATGTTTTGTTCAGTGTTATATGAGACATTTCCATACAAAACAAGATCAATCTTAAAATTTAAAATGGAGAGTTGCTGAAATAATATATATATATTTCAATATTATATAATCGACACTAAAAGAAAATTCCAGTGGTAGTTGTTCTCTATATGATGTCCACGGGAACAGAAGAAATCAGGTATTAACTTTGCCCAGAACAGATCATAATTAGGAGTATTGCATGTATATTTCAGTCTTGCTAACAAAACAGAAACTATCGCCACGTGCTTGGCAGGAGGGTGCTGAAACAATGCATTTTGCTATACTATTTTTAAACGTTTGTCTAGGTGGGCAATTTCTTGTCGATAGAGGTAACTTGTTCCATGTGTTCACCATTGATGCCAGGAAGGAATTTTTAAATAATGACTTAAAATATTGAACGAGATTGTTTGAGTTTCCTATTATTGTAGGATAGCACGTCTTGTGTGTCAGGTGGAAGTCCATCTGTAATGTAATATGGACATTGCTGACAATTTCAAAAATCTTAAAAGATTTTGTAGCATTTGTTCTTTCTCACAGTTGGATCATTTCACGTTGATCTGTTAAATGTGAGCCTTGTAACAATCACATAATCTATGAAAACTTAATAAAATTAATCCATCGATTTCAAATTGCTTTGTTCTGTGAGGTGTTTAAGCTTTCATTGCAATAGCTATAATACCAGAGGTCATTTTGTACTACACGTACTAGCAATCTAGAATTACCTCGAAAGAATAGTTTTATAGCAATATTTTTACTGATCAGTATCTTTCGTATCTCTTCCATGTAAATCAAAAGATTGGTATTTTCTCGTGATTTAGCAACCTTCCTGATAATATTGTTAAAGTGCAGAGATTTTGTTCCAACATATAACTCTTGTTGTAAAACACGCTGGTGGCCACCGTTAAAATACAGGTATGTAAAAAAAATTAATATATGAAGGCTAGAGCTCCTGCCTATTACTTCTTGAAAGCGAAAGTTACGACTTTTTCAGTCAAAATTTGTTCCCGGTTATCTTTGAATGAGCCATAGAATCTTTGTTTCTTTTGCTTGATTTAATAATGATTTTTCGTAATATGTTCATGGTGCATCGTTTTTAAGTGAGGATATAGAATAGAAATAAAAACTTCGTCTTGACTTTTAATTTCAACAAGTCTTGGAATATATTGGCCTAATATATTTAAAGATGAGCTGTAAGTCTGTTATCAGACCGTACTCCTCTTTATCAGATATACACGTGGTCAAGTTTAGATCAAAATTGACGTATTTATCCCCGTTCAATGTGTTTATTAGACCATTTTTTGGAGTAACGAGTCACGACTTAGTTTACTGATTATGCATCCCTTCTTTACATTTTTTAATTGCTCGCAAAAGTTCACTGTAACCTCTAGGGAAGATCACAGAATTTCTATGCCTTGATGTATGAATAGGTTTTCATTCATTAGTTCCATCAGTGGTTAAACGTTTGTATTGCGTGTTTTCTAAATCTTTCTCTTTTACAAACAGTTTTCCTCTGTAAAACAAACATCGCTTAATTATAAATCAAGTATATTTCTTCCCATTTTAAATAAATGCGAACCATCCAAAAGGGTTAAACATGTTGACGCCTCGCTTAGTTTTTAGCTATGATTATTTACCTTACATAATCGCTTATAAGTCCCATCCCACTGCAAACAGCACAGATCCAGATCTGCCGCTGCACAATGCTCTGGCAGATTAGAGTCTGTGTAGTTTGTTGGAATTAATTAGCAGAACAAACAACGTAGAACCTGATCTGCTCGCGCATTGTGGACGACAGATATAGGTCGATGTTATTTGCTGTGCGATAACACTTATAAGGGAGTACAGTCAGTTATAAAAGATAAGGTAATGACCTATTCTAAATCAATGAATCCGCTGTACAATGGTCAATAGGGAGCGCACTTGGACAGGGGCTGTCTTTTACAATAAATCAAACACATGTCCCATACAATGCTCACGTTAGTTTAGAATGCAAGTTAGCATTCATGCTTTTGTTGCTCTTTCCTCTGTATGTATACATATACTTAGATCCGATGATGATGCTTTCATATTTTGCTAATTTAAGGAAGCTCGTTTATTGTTTTTCTGGCTTTTTTGCCTGCTTACTTGCGTGCTTTCTTACTTGCATACTCACTCGCTCGCCTATTGCATCTGTCAATTGCTTATCGATCCTGGCGGATTCTTTGCAAAACAATGTTATCAATAAATTACCCAAGTGGCACAAACACAACTTAGAGCAAAGATCGAATACTTCTTTTGGCAAGACGGTGCTTACTTCAATACCTTCTCAAGGCTGACTGACATCAGTACCTGCACCAGGCTGACTGACATCATTACCTGCACTAGGCTGACGTGCAGATATTTTTGCTAATTGAAAGAATCTCATTATCTTTGTTAATGTTTAGATTTTACTGGAAATTTAGGCGCAGTTAACCCAGGTTGAGGTCAGTATTGCACTTCCATTCTCAGCCCTAACATCTTATCTTTTAACATATTTCATTCTGTTAATAACTTACTCAATAAATAAACAAAATTATTGTTCACATCTGGGAATTTGTGACAGGTTAATCGATTTGAAATTAGGAGGTGAAGGATTGAATAACTATAAACCTGTGCAATCCCAACGTGGTATAATTAAGAAGAATAGTTTGTACAAAATAGGAAAAAGTAGTTAATGAATATTGGGCTAGTAAGGTAACGTTTGATAAATTTAACCTATAGTTTTTAATTTCAAGCTACCAGATTTCTTTATTTCAGTTTCAATTACCTCAATAGTTTTTATACACACGAACACAAGCATATGTGTGCTTCCTATACATGTATGTAATATCATGCAAGCAAACATGCTAAGTTTAAAATGTAATATGACAGATACAGGGATCTAAATAAATAATTTTAACACTACTGAAAACATGACTTCCAGAACACCTGCGATCCATTAGTAAGACAGTTGGTGCCCTCTGCCTTTTCCTATCCTTCGAATATTTCCCAAATTTGATGAGGGCAGACTCTGGAACGTGTTTCTTTCAATATTTAATCGCTACTTACTTCTTAGTGTTCTATGAGGAAGCCTTTGATTTTTGTGCTATTAAAATAGAGTGGGTAGTGCTTCAAATGCTCTTTTCACGAATAGAATGCTCCCTGTGATACTTTGCGAACGGATTCCGACCTGTAGATCAGAAAACGTTGAGGTTAGTATTCCGCTTCCATTCTCAGCCATTCAAAAGCGACTTTTCAAAGGTAAATTCTTTTATGATTGATCAACACAAAATCTGAAACTCAAACTGGGCCTCGGAAGTTTCATAATCATCTGGTCCCGCTTTCAAACACATCTTAAAAACAAATCAAATTTTACATGCTGATTATTTTTAAAGTACCATAGGCTATTTGTATTTAACCTCGTTTTTAAAACAAGCTTGATATTATGAGGCTTACAATTAACACTGAGATAGTGTGACCTAACATTTTACCTAATAGAAATTTTAGAGTGGGATCAAAGTTCGAGTTGAGAACGTCCTCAAATTGTGCAGTTTTATGAAAGCAGGACCAGATGCATTAATCAATGCTGAGTTATTTAGTTATCTATATCAATAATTGTATGGTAAGAATTATGAAATTACTCGTCTCAAACCATGATTAAAATACCACAGTGGAATATATGTTAACAATATATCTGAAATCAAATTAACCGTTGACATAAATCCCTATTTTTATTGGAATTAATCTTGCATGTTGTTGGTGTCTCGAGAGAAAGCATTTAATTTTGTGCTTCTTTCTCCTGCATTCATGGCAATGGTTAGATCAGTTTATGCAATATCAACTTCATTTCCGTTATAAATATTTATTGATTTTGTAAGAAAGTTTTCATTTGAAAATGGCAACAAAAATAGATCATAACTTTCAAAAGGCGGAAACAACTTTAGTGACTACAGTCAGAACCAAACTGCGAAGAACATATATCCAGATTTTCAGTCGTGTAATGCGTCGTATAATTGACAAACAAGAATCCACTGGAGATTACCGTACTTTCTTTTGTATTATTCGTGCTCTGCTGCAAAGAGCGTATAGTCAGATCTGCAATCTGATAATGCGCTGGTATATCACAGTGTGCTCTGTTTGCTTGAAACCATAAGTTGAACGAACAATATATACCCTGATCTGCCGGCGTATTATTCGACGGGGCGAATTTGAGCATACGTTATTCGCAGGTGGGGGTGTGTTGTACATGAGTCTGTTTGCCTGTTGTTAAGACGGTTCAGCCTATGATATATTTTCAGAATAATTGATGTGGGATAGGTTACATCCATCTATCTATACAAACGTTTGGAAAGCTCTGCAATTACATTATTTCAACAATTTCCTGAAGCTATACAGACTTATCAAAATCTGACAAAAGTAGAGCCATCATAAAGCAGATATCCTAAATAGTTCTTTTTCTTTCAATTCGAAGTTGTATCTTGAGCTTCCATTTCTTCAAAACTGCTTATTTAGTGTTATTTTCTCACTTTAATAGCATAATTCTTGATTACACCTATGTTCTGCAAGTATCTAAAACAAGCAACAAACATGCTTTAGGCTGTTTTAAGAATGTTCGGAGAAAATGTATCATCCATTTTTATTCAAAATGACAAAATGACATCTGCTTCCATCTAATGTGTTGGTAATAGCTATTTTTCCTAATTACGTCGTCTTCACACAATAAACTATGAAAAACAATAACAGCAATCTCGGTACACCAAGTATGTTTTAAGGATCAAAAGGTTTTGTCCTTGTATAAAGCCGAAATAAGAATCTGAATTAAGACAACTACAATGAAACAAGACAATAAAGGAAAAACAAAACAGCTCCTCCCGAGTTACATGTGTGTGTGTGTTAAGATGACCACAAAGAAACAAGACAATAAAGGAAAAACAAAACAGCTCATCCAGAGTTACATGTGTGTGTGTGTGTGTGTGGAGGGGGGGGGGGGGTACTTGAAGCCGCATTGTCAGTATTGACACTATCTTTAAACATTAGGCGGGAACTATAGGAAATAGTAGACAATCGCAATCCAAATATACTTCATTATAGCAAATGTCGCTCAGACACAGACTCGATGTTAGAAAATAATCCTATGTTTAAAAAAGTTTTCGAATGTCTTTTTAGAGCGCGATTTATTTAGAAAAAAATATTTTTAAACAAAATAATAAAATAGCAAAGTTATGTTTCTCACATTGTTGAGTAAATGCAAAGATTTATGACAATGTATCTTTAGATCTTTTAAAGAAATGGGAGAAAAGACGAAACAAAATGACATTATTATGTTTCACAAGTTACATCTAGACATACTGCTGAAATATCTCTGTTTTGACACTGGAAGTATAAAATCGACGTGGTCAGTATCAGGACTGTTTAATTCTTACTTTTCTTTCCTATTGTAGTAAAAATCTAAGGAGGATGGGCTTTACGTAAAATTATAAAATGTTAAAAAACGCAAACAAAAATCTAGGTTTTTTATATCCAAGACAATTAATGAACTGATGCACCAGAATTTTGTAGGAACCGAATTAATGTAATTTTTAAAGTAAGTTATTATTCTATTATACTATACTATACTATACTATACTATATACTATACTATACTATACTATACTATACTATACTATACTATACTATACTATACTATACTATACTATACTATACTATACTATCCTATGCTATGCTATTCTATGCTATACTATACTATACTATACTATACCATACCATAAGTATATACTTCGTACATATGAGCCAGTTAATATAGAGAATTCACACCACGTGACTGCCATGTAAATTCAGTTATATCCCTGCCGAGGTAATGCTAACGAACTATTTTTCTCGCATAACAGACGATGGCTCTGGCGTGATGGACTCTTTCCCTCGCGTGACGAACATGTGTCTTGGAATTACGCCATATCTGGGCGCGTCATGTTATACAAACATTTCATAATGTCAGTAAGGTTATACTGCAGTACATTATTGGTATTTTCGAACATTATCGTGACTTAATTTCATCTGTCTTAATTCGCTATACTTCACTATCTGGTGTATTGAGGGACAGCAATAATTATGTTGACCCTGTGTTTCGGACTGTTCAACTAGATCTAGCAACTAGTACCTTCCGCTCTCACGTTAGACACTACTATAGCCACTAAACACACACACTGGGACCAAAGATTTTGGGACCAAAAATTTATAATAAGGATCGCATGATGTACAAAAATGTAGAACTAACATTTCATGAGAAATCGCTGGTATAAGCATATGTTCCATCCTGTTTGGGGGATGTGTGCATGGTCGAGGAGGTTTAGGGGTTGGTGCGAGCATGCAATGCGATTGTTGCCGTAACCCGCGGACCTGGGTTGAAGTCTCTGAAGGAACGAATTCAAAATATTCGCTAACCTGTATGATAATATTCTTTCTCAATATATAATAATTTCACTCTATATGATCAGTCATCTTCGTGTAGGATCAAGGGATGGCACTTCCCGCTCTGTCTGGTGTGCACCTATTTGTCTATGCATATCTCTTTTCTCTCTCTCTCTCTCTCTCTCTCTCTCTCTCTCTATATATATATATATATATATATATATATATATATATATATATATATATATATATATATATATATATATATATATATATATATGTATATATATATACAGGGCCATCGCAAAGTTTACGCTGGGCGAAACGACCTTCGGCGCCCACCCACTGAAAAAATACCTAAACTCCGCGAAATAGCGCCCCCTCCCCCCGGGCTTGTCACCGCATGCGGTCGCCCGTGTAAATATATATATATATATATATATATATATATATATATATATATATATATATATATATATATATATATATGCTAGTTATCAAAAATCATGTTTCTATGCTAAAAATACATACCACACACATACACACGCATACACAATTTATAATTTATATTTATATTTCAATTGTTTTAAAATTCAATGCAGAGAAATAAAATGTCATGATTTTATTCTACTCTAGAATTATATACAGTGGTAAACTACACATTAGAAATGGCTGACCTATACACATTTATGATACAATTTAAAAGATATATAATTTGAAGAAATATATATATATATATATATATATATATATATATATATATATATATATATATATATATATATATATATATATATATATATATATATATATTCCTTCATCTTTATACGAGGAATTACACAGAAACAGAGGTCACGAATATTTTCACTGAATTGTGAAATTAAGCTAATTTTTGCATGGATTTTTTTTTTTTAGGAAAATAATCATAAATACCCTATGTACGCGGGTAAGGAGTGACTCTATTGTCAGCAATGCGAGCCCTTTTATAATAACTAAGAAGCTATTTATAGTGACCTTCATGCCTCTAAAATCCGACCACAAGTCTAAATAAGCATTGTCATATTGCCTTTGACTGCACGCAACAGAGTATGATAATTAATTTTTTTTTACTACGCTTTTGTAACAAGAGTTTAGATTGGTAAAAAAAAACTCATCATGTGACGCAGAAAACTATACGTTATTAGTTCGTAACGCCAGTAAGGAACTACTTATCATGTATTCTTTTTGTGATCGTTGACAATATTTGTAAACAATGGTCAAACAGTGTGTTATTTTTTATGTTTTTTTTTTTTTTTTTTTTTAGATTCGTTGTTATTTTATAACTACAGCTGTAATTGTAATTATAAGAATTGAACTTCATATTTTACACGATTCATGAAGTCAAGAAGCTTGACAATTGATTATAGACTGTATGAACCGACGTAGAAACTTGTTTTTAGTACCAATGTCTGCACTTAAAGTATAACATGATAAAGTATAACATGATAAAAATACAAAGATCGTATCTTTGGCGTCAGCTTCGCTCATATAGCAGCAAATTCTCAATAAATTGGTTGGCTTAAGTTAGCTTTTACAACTTTCAATCCAAGACCGTTGATTACCTGGAGGCTGCAGGTAATTTTTGTGATTATTGCAAAAACAGAAATTTACGCGTACAGGCCGAATTTTCCCAGCTTTATTATTTACAATCCCTACTTATTTCTTAATCAATCCTACTGGTACGGTTTTGTACTTTGTAAGTTCTAAAGTGCAGTTTCTTTTGTAGTCCATGTACCTTATGGACCCACTAAGTTACCTACATATATATCTTCACCGTCACGTGCACCATCACATTACCCCATGCCCCGGCTAACCAAAAGCAGGGTCGGATCCAGAAATATCGTTGGGGGGGGGGGGGGGGGGTTGGTTAAAGAAGTAGGGAATGGGTATGTGGAATGGAACCTGAAGCCCCCGGAAGCTCCTGCATTTTAGCGTTTCCATAGTATAATTTTAACCATCTAACTGTAAAGTAAACTTACTCAAGGAAACGTTCTGGTTGTTTCGCGGTAATTTTTAGAGGGGGCGCGCCGGCTCTCCTTCCCCTCCCCTGAGAATCATTTATATGTTTATATGCATTGTCTTAGTTAACAGTGAACCTTTAATATTGACGTCCAGATTATCACTTATAACAGAACGAATGAAGTTGGTTATTATATTTTAACTTCTATGTTTTGGAGTAATTTGTTGATTTAGGCTTTGAGTCAACATATTTTCTTTTCCTTGACTTTATGGCCGGTGAACCCTGTGGATCATGAAAAATATTCGATACTTGAAGTATCGCGTGCATGTAATTTCCCAGTAATGTCATGACCTATGCCATTTGGACCCACCAATCCTTGGGATGTTCTTTGCTACTGCAACATCTCAGCTAATCAGGGCACAGCTTGGTATTATATCTGGAATACAGTACATAGGAACCCATGTTAAATCTAATTTTCTTCACATGGAATACCGCAGATCCAATAGCCGACAGGATACACATGCGGAAAACGTTTTGAATCCATAGTTTAAATTAGAAAACATGTATCCATGCTGATAATGTGTCTTCACTGATTTCAAATAAAAATAGATGCATAAGCAATATAAACATGCAGGATGGTAATTCATTTACCTATGCTTTGCGATCGATGAAAAACACGATGGTTATCATCGGAACATCATAATTCTCAGACAATATCCCGTTGGTGGATTTTTTTTGTATTGTTTGCAAATGTGTTGGCAACTGAAACTGATTATAATCTGTAGAGTTTTGTCGTAGTGTACCGGAAGACAAGTATGAATTACATTGTTACCATTAGATACATACATACATACATACATACATACATACATACATACATACATATATACATGTTGAGAGAGAGAGAGAGAGAGAGAGAGAGAGAAACTATGGTTCAAATAGAGTTTTAACGAGAAATAGATTAAAGATAATTTTGGTCCTGTGGTGAAGATCACATTTCTGATTGCTGGCACATTCAGATCAATTTTTATATTCTAAATTAAATTCTTAATTATAAAATTATTCTAATATGACTGAAAATGTACACTGTTTTTCTCCGCAATTTGCTTAAATTACCACTGAAGCATTCATTCTTCCCATAAAAAATTAATTCAACTAACTGATAACTCAGATATTGCATGGGCATATCAAATATCAAAGTAAATTTAGTCTGGATTTATTTCACATTAAACATAATTACCATGTATGATGAGTGAAGATATACATCCCGATTGTTTTTACTTCGACTACAATATTGAATTTCATCTGATAAGTCGATGTAAAATACAAGATTGACCAGTCTGACATTAAAGTGAAGCTACTTTACCGGAACTTCTTTTTTTACACGTAACAGAGATGGTGTCACTTTTAACCGCTCTCACCGTCCTACCAACGATACATACTCTAATGCAAAGAATAATATAATTAAATAAGTAGATACTAAGAAATATATACATTAAAAAAAATATACTTATATTTTGTTTCGAAATTAACCAGGGTTTCAATTTGAGATGGAAAAAAATCAATTTGGAAAATAAGGATATTTGTGACTTTGAACTGACAGCTGAAGAATCTAATTATTTGCTGTTTACAAACTATAAATGACGAATAATCAGAAGCCTAGCATTTCAGTGAAACAAAATAGGAAGCTGAATTCGCGGAAATATTTTTTGATACATATTGTGATGCGAGATGATACGTTTTGATTAATCATTAAATCGCAAATAAAAGATGTTGCAAAAATACCGCATGGGGATATTTGAAAAAATGTGATGACGCTAAAGTATTTTGACTTATAGCATTGTAATGGACTTTTATTAGCAATTTGATTTATAGCATTTTAATGGACTTTTATTAGCATTTTGATTTATAGCATTTTATTGGACTGCTGTTTGCATTTTGATTTATAGAATTTTAATGGACTTTTTTTTAGCTTTTTGATTTATAGCATGTTAATGGACTTTTATTAGCATTTATAGCATGTTAATAGACTTTTATTAGCATACAAATTGTATAGCATTTTAATGGACTTTTATTAGTATTTTGATATATAGCATTTTAATGGACTTTTATTAGCATATAAATTGGTGTCAATCTGACTCAAAAGATGTATTACTTGATTTTTTTTCTTCATATAAATATGCAGCAGAGTACTGTTGAAGAAATGACAAGGAGTCATTTGATCCATTCATATAAATATGCAGCAGAGTACTGTTGAAGAAATGACAATGATTCATTTGATCCATTCATATAAATATGCATATAAAAATGACAATGAGCCATTTGATCCAAAGCTAGGAAGTGTGTTGTTTATAAAGATTATGATAAAGAGGAAATAATAAGTATTATATTTTCGATGATGAAGGGGCTGATTGGTTCTTTTTTGTCATCTCTGAATCGACAAACGCTTTCTACTGATCCGTCGATCAAGAATCAATATTGATTTCACGGGTGATAAAAGTCAATCACATACCTGCCCGGGTGGGAGTAGAATCCGTGTCAGCCAAGTTTATTTTGATCAAAGCCCTTTTAGACACTTGTGTTCATAGGACCACACATAAAATAACCGTGCATCACACCTATTTCTATCATTCATCCCATGGATAGTCTGTGTAAATCTAAGAGTAGATCTTACTTAATTAAAGTATCTTAACATTATTTTAATTGATTTAACCTTTTCTGCTCTTAAACATGTGAAATGTCCACAAAACGTTAATATTTACTTAATTACGGATACATATGCAATTAAACGTACGATTACTGGATTCATTCATTTCCGGATACTTCCATTGACATTTCTACTTTTTGACCAAAATTAGACCCTAAGATACATAGGCCAATTTAGTCTGGTTAAGGTCTGTACAATTTATTACTATCAACATGTATTACTCATTTTTTTTTTTTTTTTTTTAATATATTTTTTTTACCGAAAACAATACACTATCTATACCACAAACTTCATCAACACTATTTGTGCATAAACGATAAATGTTAGCGTATTTATAATGTACTTTAAAGGTGGTAGAATGTATTGGTGCAAAGCGGGCAAATCGTGTCCCTTTTATAACGATCTGCAAGCTTTTCGTGCATTGCCTATACATATTTGTTGTCGGTCCAAAACATAAGCAAATATATGAAAATTGTGCATTTATGTGATGTGAATTTTTGAATAAGAATGCTGACTAACCTGTCAACCAATCAACAACTTTACCAGATTTTTTGTAAGCCTCGTTTCGAGCGTAATCGTTGGTATAAACCTTGACCGGACCTTCGTATGGCAAAGATCTCACAGAAGATGTGTGGATGAACAAGACTAGTACACTAATATTATATATATGTTACACGTCTGTTTGGAAATAAAAGATACTCGCATCTAATGATTAGCCACGTGGATTTTCTCACAATGTGCCATCTTTATATAAATTTTAGTTAAAGGTATTTTACCCGCCCCCCTCCTTCTCTCTCTCTCTCTCTCTCTCACATACACATACAATTATACACTATCAACAAATTACAACGTTTATGCATATTTCACATGTACATAACTTGCACAATAGCAATCAACAAACATCTTAAAAATCTATCTCTCTATACGTATGTCTGTCTGACTATCTATCTATCTATCTATTTATCTATCCATCCATCATCCATCCATGTATCCATCTACATGTATCTATCTATCTATCTATCTATCTATCTATCTATCTATCTATCTATCTATCTATCTATCTATCTATCTATCTATCTATCTATCTATCGATCCATCTATCGATCTGTCTATCTATCTATCCTTATTTATTGTTTAATCTATATATTATATTCTGTGTACAATTGATGTCCAGGAAGAAAGTTATTATTAGTTAAGATAAACAGTCCGGGTCGGATAAAGGAATATAGTTGGGGAGGACAAGTAGGCAATGGGTCTGTGGGATTGAATCCTTGGTGGATGCCCAGAGGGCGAAGCCCCAGGAATGTCATGCATTTTAAGCGTTTCCAGTGCATAATTGTAATCATCTAACTGTAAAGAAAACTTACTCTAGGAAATAATCCAGTTTTTTAGCGCTATTTTTTTTTTTTTTTTTTTGGGGGGGGGGGGGGAGAGGCGCACCTGTTCACCTCCTACCCTCGCAGTGAAAATTGCTGAATGGAGCGGCACCAATGAAGTCACGCTAAGAACGGTAACTCTGCTTGTATTTACTGACACTCTGTTCCGTTTTTCTTGCGGGATAGGCGACCGCTACTTAAAATCGTAATTAAACTTCTATTTTACATTTAGTAAACCAAATGACCAATTGGACACGCTTAGTAATATACTTTCAATGGTACGTTGTGGCAAACTTTATTGGACACGACATGACCATCTAGCTTGCCAAGTTTACCGAACGCAAGGCTGAAGCGCTGAAATGTAATTTTCATTTCTCGCGAGAGTACTGTCTTTTTATACATTTGAAGAAAGAATGAAATAGTTATTGAGAAAGCACTCTTGTCATACTCGTGGACTACAGCTTTCTCATAAACTATCATGGTTAGACACAGTAATACCTTGGTACTAGATACAGTAACGCTTAGTTGGTGGTAAATAATCCACTACTTGCGTTCTAATGTATAGGAGCTATTCTGGGGAGTAATAAATGCAGCATATCTGAATAGCATCAGCTGTGCAATATACTTGCAGATTAAAAACTTGATAGCAATAAAATTAATCTATCCTACTTGACCCTCTCTCTCTCTCTCTCTCTCTCTCTCTCTCTCTCTCTCTCTCTCTCTCTCTCTTGTGTCCTTATTTCATCTGGATCGTCAATTCTTTTTTAACAACACATTACCACAGTGTATATTTAATGTTTCTATTATAATTGAGAGGCACATGTGAGTAAATCTAACTTGTTTCCAATTCTGTTACGTAAATTGATGTGCGATAAGAAAATATGTTTCAACTAAGATATTACTTTAAACACAGTGTAAGGATTATTTAAACGGTGATCACCATCTTTCTTGAGGCCAAAGTGATACAAAGTAATACAATATTTGCTCACCTGGCCGTAAGTCCAAGTGAGTTTAGGGTATGGTCCTGGATCCGTCACTCTGGAGGCCATATTTCTGATCCGATTTTGATCAAACTTATATATGTACTTATCTCATCAAGATCTCAGAGGAGCTTGATAATGAGCGATATTTAAGCATATTGCTATGGTGATCTTGCATCTGATCGGCTAAGCTTGTTACTAGTCTGGAGGCCATATTTCTGATCTGATTTTGATCAAACTTGGAATATGTCCTTATTTTAAGATCTTGGACGAGTTCGATAATGAGAAAGATTCACGTATATTAATGAGATGATCTTGCATCTCACTGCATGAGCTTTTTACCATTATATGGGCTATATTTCGGATCCGATGTTTATCAAACGTGGAATTAAGTTTATATCAACAAAATCTTGCACAGGTTTGGTAATGAACGACATCAGCGCTTAATAATGCGGTGATCTTACATCCGATTGACAAAGCTTGTTACCACCCCATACACTATTTCTGATTCAGTTTTGTTAAAGCTTGGTAAATTGGCTTATATTATAAAAAGCTTGGATGAATATAATTATGAGTGAGATCGAAACATAATAATGAGGTGATCTTGCATCTGATAGGCTGAGATGGTATTTCTGACCCAGTTTTGACCAAACTTGGTAAATAGACGAATATCTTAAATATGCTGCATATGGCTGGCTAAAGTTACCCAAAATTGGTATCGATTACTGGTCTACTTTTTCAATTAAAAAAATCGATTTTTAATTGCTTTTTCTACGAGTCCAGATAAAGAAATCCAAGGAGCGTAAAAGGAATTGTATTGGTGGGCCCACTACCCCAGTCTACGTTGCACCACACGATCGTTTTGCATGACAGCACATAGCACATGAGCTTTGCTTAAGATAATAATATTTTTTTTAAGATGATTTTTTCTGTATTCTCATGCCGTATTATTGAATGGTAAGAAAGACAAGACCTGGCAGTCGCCATCATTGATTATCTATGGTAGAATCAAACAGACAACTCTCAACCACACAATAACTTCATTCATATTTCTCTGAAACGAACCCAACTTGTGCACTTCATTTTAATTATTTATTATTTGCATTAGACAATTTGTAAACTTTTAATGCACGTATCAGTAGTATAGAGTTCTGGGCCATTTGATATAATTTGAAACTAGTTTTTCTACGTTTATTTCATCGCAATGCGTCGCTCCACGACTCACAGATCCACTGCCACATTTAACACAGGTGTCACAATTAAGCAATATTTAGTAAACAACAATATCAAGAGGTCCAGGAATTCTCTATACTACATAGTCTTTACTTTAGTTTTTTGAGTAAATAAACGAAAAATCAATTAGTCCTGAAATAAATGATCAACATTTGCAATTATTAAACGATTTGACTTACTGCAAGACATCGAAGACTCACTGCAAGATATTAAAGACTTACTACAAGACATCAAAGACTTACTGCAATATATTTAAGACTACTACAAGACATTACAGACTTACTGCAAGACATTATAGACTTACTGCAAGACATTATAGACTTACTGCAATATATTACTGACTTACTGCAAGACATCGAAGACTCACTGCAAGATATTACAGACTTACTACAAGACATTACAGACTTACTGTAAAACATTTCAGACTTACTGCAATATATTACAGACTTACTGCAAGACATCAAAGACTTACTGCAATATATTAAAGACGTACTACAAGACATTACAGACTTACTGCAAAACATTACAGACTTACTGCAATATATTACAGACTTACTGCAAGACATTACAAACTTACTGCAATATGTTAAAGACTTACTGCAAGACATTACAGACATACTACAATAATTACTGACTTGCTGCAAGTTATTACAGACTTACTGCAATATATTACAGACTTACTTCAAGACATTTCGGACTTACTGCAATAATTACTGACTTACTGCAAGACATTACGGACTTACTGGAAGACATTACAAACTTACTGCAATATATTACAGACTTACTGCAAGACATTACGGACTTACTGGAAGACATTACTGACTTACTGCAGATTTACTGCAAGACATTACAGACTTACTACCAGACATTACGGACTTAATGCAATATATTACAGATTTACTGCAAGACATTGCAAAGTTACAAACACAAAGGCACGGGAAAAGAACGAGAATAAATGGCTAGGGAACTATTTTATTCGGTAACAAACCGTGCACAATTGAATCGTGTATTGTACAGGATGAGTAAAAGAAATTTAAGAATCATTTCAAGAGACATTTTAGACCTATCTTGTAATCAAATAGTTTATCTAACATCATGTTATATTAGTAAGTATTAAAACTGCTTTTAATTATGCTCAGTAAATGATGTTTATTATGTTGTTTATTTTTTTAAAAAAAATTTCTCACATTTGTTTTAGCACAAAAACATTTACAAAGCAAACTACAACATTTCAAACATATAATAGTGGTTGATATGATGAACAGTTTGTTTTTTTACACAGTCTTAGCATTTTTGTATTTTTCATTGTCCCTTGTGTACTGTCCTTTTTCTGGCCATATTTCTAATATGTGAATAAAATTTTTATTTAGACAGGTAGCCACATACTACTTTTTCCTGTTTTAGCTCTTCCTTTTCCTGTTTAAGCTTTTCCATGTCAATGTCTTTAATTAGTTTCGTTTAATATTCCATTTGTTACATTTCATGTTCCATTTTTTCAATCTTTTTTATCCTCGATCTCTTGCAACATAATACATATGTTCAAACTATTTTCTGTCTTCTCAAGCTTGTCAAATAACTTTTTTTTTCACTCGGCGTATTTAATTCGGTTTATTTTTATTTAAAAAACTTTTTCTGTGGTAATTTCTGTCGACTTCAGCAAGAATTTTCTCGACAATATTTATCAAATCTACTTGTTGTATGTTATCTTTGTGTCTTTTCTCTGTATGTATACAATTGCAGGCATATTGGCTTTGCAGCTTTTAGTACACGTATTTTCAATTCAACTATTTCGTTATGACGCTTGCTTTTGACATATTGTGAAAGATTCCACGTATCTCTTGCTGAATGATGACAATAAAGGCACTGTTTAGGCATACTGACAATTTAAGTAGGGAAATGTAAGTAAGTGATAGTCACCAAATAGACACTAACTATAAGTCAATAATAGTACTAAAAGGAACTAACTAATATGTACTAATAGGTACTAAACGCTCCTAACTAATATTCATTAAAAGTTACTAATCTGAGTTATAAAATATTTTATTAAATACATGTACATTTTTTCACAAATATATAGCAGCCAGGAGTCAGCAGGCAGCTATTTCTTTCGCTCATAAACCATTATGCGAGATATGCATAACGTTTTCGAAAACCGTCATGAACACAAATTTGTAAATTAATTTTGAAAAAGAAATGACGGATAAATTCATGTGCAAACTTAGCAACCGAAAACTGAAAAAAAACTTTGGCTGCCATAAAGGGAAAACATTTGTAATATATCTATGTGTCACACTTAAAATAAAATCTTTGCGAGGGAAGACATATATTTAAAGAACTTACTAATTAAAAATTACATTGAAATCATTTTCACATATTAAATCAATTGCTTCTAGTAATAAATATTTTGCATGAGAAAAAAAGTTATTAACATATGCCTGAGTGATTTGTTTTTATTCAGATGTCAAAGATTTGTCATTCGCTAGGAGACCAATAACAGATGATGATTTGGCTTTAGTTACCATGAAAAATAAACATAAAACTTGGTAAAGCTATATACTGTGGGTTACGGTGATAGAGCCATCGAAGTGCTTGATGAACGAATTTTACAAAAGCAAGTTGGAAAACAAAATACCGTTACATAATGCAGCATATTCTGACCGATACAGATTCGTTATGTATCCTTATTACAGTGACATGATATAAAACATTACATTCAATGAAGACAGGGATGTCAAGGTATTACTATACTAATTACGTTCTTTGTATATTTCCTTCAGTTTTCTACTTTTATTTTATGAAATCTGGTGCATTAGTTATAATTTCAGATGCACCAAGACTATCTTACTAACCTGGACTCTGAAGTAACCCACGATGGATTAAGTGCAACCAATGTTGGCAGTTATGCGTCACTGTTGCTACAGGTAGACAGAAAGCAAATTGATTAAATGTTATGACATATAAAAAACTCATAATAGGTTATGTTGCATTTTCTATAAATTGCACTTGAATGAAATGACTAGAAATTTGAGTGCAAGTGACCTTTTCGGAACAGACCGAATCACACCTGTTTGCTTTGTCATCCTACGCAAAAGCCAAGAGGTTTTACTTAATAAACATAATATTTTATGTTCAGACATGGTTTTATTGCTTTTTGTTTAATGCAAGTTGTATTCTTCACAGCCTTGCAAGTCTCCAGAAAATTAGAGAAAAGTATTATTGACTTTCTTAGAGATTACAATAGGATGCAATAATAGCTGATTGGCCAATTATTGTAGTGACATCTTGAAGAGATGACAAACGTTGGCCCTATTTAATCAATTTGCTTTCTGTCTACCTGTAGCAACAGTGACGCATAACTGCCAACATTGGTTGCACTTAATCCATCGTGGGTTACTTCAGAGTTCAATTTATCATACAACAAAGTGGTCCAAGTCGAGGGTCGTGTCATACTAAAGGTTATAAATGTGAGGTCCAAACACAATGACACAGTTATCATACTCGTCAAAAAATGAAGCTTCTTGGATATGTTTGAGCTAGTTTTTACAGATAAATAATTATTTCGCTTGTAAATACCAATTTGTTTTCTTCAATCTGGGTATGATCATAAAATATTAAAATTTAAACAATGATATACTGTCAGCATTTTTAGCCAAAATATCCACACAAGTTGTTGCTTTGGAAGTAAGATGTTTCCTATAAGTTTGAAATGGTACTCATAATCTTTTAATAAATGGATCTGAAGAAAGTGTATCACGTGTGAAATATAACAGGTTTTGAGATAAAAGGACCATCTCTGGAAATACAAAAACTACATAGATATTATTTGCTTTAATGTTGCCATAAACGCTTTGGAATCATAAGCTCATTTTTATGTTGACTTCCAACGTCAGAAGATATCTACACTGTTGAGGATGGTGAATTTTAGAATTTGATGCCTTCGAGGCAAAATATTAGTATATTCTCCACAATTAACGAGACCATTACCGTTAATGTCTGCCTTGTCATAGCTCTCTGTGTAGTCTTGAAAAGTAAAATCAAACTCGTATCCATAGACAATGGTCATAAAATGTCTGAGTTTATAATTTGTGTCAAGACAGACTAAGCATTGCTTTATTTATGGTGAAAGTTCCTGAAAGCAATTACCATGGTTCCATCAAATTGGAAAAACATAACCGTCCATATGTGTCTTATTCACGTATCAGTACTCCGAGGGTGACGAAAGCACATTACAATAACAATTATGCAATCAAGTTTTGTTTGCATCCAAATGAAGTTTCAAATAAATTAAAAGTTATGCAACCATGTGACAAATTAATGTGCCTATTAGGTGCATTTGTAAGAAAGAAATCTTGTCTTAATATGATTCTTCCCACTCTTAAAAAGGAACATGCTTTATTTTTCAGCATAGCATTCTTTAAATATGCGCCAATAAATATGCACCAGATATTGTATTTATTTACTTACTTCACTTAGATAATTATCAAAAAACTGTATTCATTATTGATTTTCCCCTTATGCTACTCAAGGTATTACTACACTAATTAGTTTTTAAAAATATATTTCCTTCGTGTTTTCAACGGTGTTAGATACAACTTTTGATGAAATCCAATCCATTAGTTATAATTTCAGATTCATCAAGACTATCAAAAAGATCAAAAACTCAGCATAGGTTATGTTGCATTTTCTAAAAAGTTTCATGTCAATGAAATTACTGGAACCGGCCGAATCATACCTGTTTGCTTTGTTATCGTACTCAAAAGCCAAGAGGCTGAACTCAATAAACATTTTTTCTGTTAGACATTAATGCTCCTGTCACTTTAACGCATGTGAAAGTCTTCACTTGTTAACAAATATCCAGGAAAAATCTGACACAGTATTATTGATTTTCTTGGGGAGTACATTAGGATGCAATAACAGCTGACTGGCCCAATTACTGTACTGATATATTTACGAAGAACAATGTGTTTGGTATCCCACAAATGAATACAAAGATACCTGGCATTTTTTTTTACAGTTGAACTAAACGGGAAACCTCTTAAAAGTTCTGCGGACTTAGATCAAAACTCTGTGCACTTAAGACGGACCACAAAGAGAAAAAGGTATGCAAGAATATAAAAAAATATATAAGCGAAAATACTTTTAGATTCAATATGTACAAAGACTGTTTATTCAACCAGGAGGAAAACTTCCAAGAATTTAATTTATTTAGGTCTTATCACGAGATGTGCATTACAGCAATACACAAGATAGTTTTGTCAGCTTATGATGATACAAGATTTCTAATTGATAACAATAACACCTGATCTTACGGCTATTTTGAGTCAAACATTTTAGTAATAAGCATAATAAGAAACAATCAAAGTTTTGAAAACAAATGCTTCATGAAAAAAATGTTTCTGCTATAAAAGAATTGTTTCGTAATGTGATTGCTTCGATCAAATATATAAAACACATCACACAAACTATGAGCTATTATTAATCTTGAACGTATTCTCCGAATTAGAAAAGGACAGGAACATACGAATAGCTTTAAAAACAATTAATGACAACGACACGACTGCCATTCTCGATGCGATAAAATAATTATTCAGAGACATAGCGGTAAATTACCCACACTGTGTTCGACTGAGCTGCATATTGCTTGTGTATGCACTTTAAATTAATGTTTCGGATCTTGCTGCGAGAGGAGAACCCCCTCGAGTGTAATTCGGTGGATCAGAATCATCTTTAAGTTTTCTACATTCGCCATTCACTGCAGTAATTACAAGCGTAACATCTCTGTTCTTTTCCACCAACTGGTATGAACAAAATGGAGTCTTACTTAAAGTGCAACCATATTGTAACCATGCGATTTTAGTAGTTCCAATATGGCGATTACTGTAAGACCTGAGGTCAATTACTTTCGAATGTAATCAATCAAATTACAATCACGTTACAACATTTTGATTACAATTACAATTATAATTACTCCCTTTTGAACAGAGTAATTGAATACATTACGTTACTTTTAGGATGTAATCAAGTAAGTTTATATTACTTTTCTTCATATTTTTTTTATAAAATCAAAACTATATTTCTGCGTTTATATGCATTTTACTAGTGACAGAGGTTATATTTATGTCTTTGAAATTAAAAGTAGTTTCCACTGAACAGAAGAAAAAGATAACGGAAAGATAATTGAAATAAACAATGGAACTCTATTGGTTATATGAGTGGTGACAGCAAAGATGCATTGTATATCCTTATAATTCCACATTCCAACTTTATATCCCTAAGGCTAAACTTTAATATACCAAACTGTGTTCCCTTCCATCCAAAGCATATGTGATATTGTAAAATTCAACTGCAAATACAGCTTCAT
The DNA here is from genome assembly GCA_029931535.1 of Margaritifera margaritifera. Classification (NCBI taxonomy): domain Eukaryota; kingdom Metazoa; phylum Mollusca; class Bivalvia; order Unionida; family Margaritiferidae; genus Margaritifera; species Margaritifera margaritifera. The sequence continues at coordinate 330,733 of JAQPZY010000991.1, forward strand.
GTAATTTGTATTGTAAATATGCGGACAGGAACTTTTCTGATTATCACGAGCATATGTCATTCAGAACCACGATGTATGCTGAAATTAAACAAGACAAAATGGGGTCAACTGTAAAATTATGACTAAACAATTATTCTATAAAATGTCAGAACCATCCAAATTTAACATAATGCCTGTTTCACATGGTGCTTTGAAAGAATTTAAAATCAGTAAAAGTTGTAAGCACATATTCGAGAAAATGTAATCATTTTTTAATCAGGAAGTAATCTTGATTACAGGGTATTGTTCTACTGCAATTGATTAAATTAAAATTACTTGTAACCACACGATGCCTGATTACAATTACATGCGATTAATTATAACATTTTACGATTAAACTGATTACTAGTTTGCTGTATTATTTTTATGTGTTTTTGTCGGCGAGTAAAACATTGGTTAAACCTGAGAACATATGCTGACTATACTTGGCGGATGTTGCCAAAACTAGTGGCATTTTTGCTGCGTTTGTGGCATGGTATCATTGGTAGGAACTTGCTTACGCCTTGAATTTTGATTGTGCTGATTTTGTATTGCTCCCAGACTAACAATGATGCCATTATAAGGTAACCTTGTTTCATTACTTTACAAAATAGTACAGTATGTTAAATATTAAATCTATCAACAAATCTTTATATTCACGATTTGCTTACCTGCTGTTGTCATTCCATAAGCGTCCAAATTGAACAAAAAAACCATTCAGCCATATAAAGTACGAGGCGTGCTTATTATTTGTTATTTTTTTTCTGTTTGTCTGTACATCTTTCTTTTTTTCTTTGATGGACATTGATTTATGACCTTAAATTATAAATTGCTGGAAATCCACCTTGCGATCAAGTTATTAAAACGACAGTATGGAGTTTGGCGACACGCTGGACGAAAGAGAACTCATGTAGAGGAGTAGTCATATTCTATCTATGTATGTATGTATGTATGTATGTATGTATGTATGTATGTATGTATGTATGTATGTATGTATGTATAGGGTTCAACTGCACATCATCACAATGCTGGCTATATAGTGCTGAGTAATATTAGGTAGTAAAAATACAAGTCTTGGTAAAATCTTTGGAAAGATCCATCTGTCTCACTAAAACTCAACTCCCAATAGATACAAGGTAAGAGGTACAAATGTTTTAAAGTTTTTTAAAATGGGGTCCATCGACTCACAGGTCAAAGTCTCAAATTAGAAGGACAAAATTGTATATATTAACCCCATTCATTTAAACAGTCTATGATTTTTTCTGGTGGCACTGTATCAAAGAGAATTTTAATCGCGTTGACATCAAAATAATTTTGTCTCACAGGGAGGAAGTTGATTCACTCGACACATGGGCCACTGTTAAGGTATTTATTTATGGATTGATTAATGTATAGGGCTTTACGGAACATCAGCACAATTCTGACTATATAGTACCGAATAAAATATAGGTAGTAAAATGGTAAAGAAAGCAAAAAGTTGCTTCAATCGTCAGGAAAATAAACCCTTTCGACTAAAAGCATACATTTACTTCTATAAGATAACAAGATACAAGGTAAAGATGTAAAAATTCTTGAAAATAAAAGGTATGAAAACTGGTCGTATAAGAAAATGCTGGCGGTCAAATAGTATATTGTGAATCAGTGATAATCGAGTCTTTGTAAAATGTCTCCAGAGAGCCCATGAAGCGATGCACACCTGCGCCTTGTTTCATCCATATAACCTAAATACACAATCTTCTGTAAACTTTATATCTATATAGTTAGATTCTTGTAATATGAATTATACCAACCATAAAGCAAATAAGTCGAAATCTAAGACATACTTTGTCAGGGCTGCTGGAGAGGGTGTGGGGAGGGGTAGACAGGAAATTATTCAAAGAAAACAACAAAAGGGATAGTGAAAGAGAGAGAGAAAAGACTTGAAATGAAACATGCAAGGTTAGAATACTGAAACATAGCCGAAAACGCTCTGTTGAAAAGAAATTGATTGAAAAAAAAAATACTTCTTTAGAGATATTTTGTACAAAGATTCAGATTTGGATGATGACATGTTTATACATACCTTAATGCATAAAGCTGCCTTAAGAAAGACAGTTAAATATCCCTGTATTGCTTAGCTGAAACATAATTTCACGTTGCATGTGCACAAGTTGTGCATCAAAGTCTAGGATATATCTGAAAGGTGATAACTTCTACGTTTTTGTTAATTAAAATATTCTTTGATTCTTCTTTAAATGTGAAATATCTGCAGAGCCCCCATTCACTTATATAATTTGTGTGATTCTTTTCAAGTCAACAGTTGGAATAGTTACTCTTTACATTATTTCTCAAACTCTTCAATACCATAAAGTAAATAACTGCACACAAAAAACCAACAACAGAAACTATCAAGCAAGAGTGTCCAAGAAAATGACATCCTAAAGTTGGTCACAAGGGTCAACATTTGGTTTGCATTTTTAATTTTTTTTTTTTTTTTTTTTTTACGGCATATCAATACTTTTAATGTTATATCGTGCCGAGGCAAGTAAAGTGTCTTGCCCAAGGGCACACCACGGCAACTGATCCGGGCTGATCCTATAGGTGAGAATCGAACCCGCACCATTCTGGTCACGAGTCTAACGCATTAACCACTTGTGTCATCGCGGCTCCTGTATGCACATGTAGTTTTGCTTAGCATGCAGTTGTAGTACTCCTAAGATCAAGCTGCATGATTGTATAAAGAAACCGTTCTTAACAGAAAATGTGTACATTATCAATAAAGCATGAAAAGTGCGTAACAGTGATCTTTTTATGGTAATCACTGGTAGTACTCCTATAAATGGATGCAAATATTAAGTTTCAGGATTGTACTAGTTAAAGTGGTTAAGAAACTGACATAAACATGAAAGGTAAACATGGTCGCTGAAGCATGAAAATTAAGTCCCAGTGATCTATGTTAGTAGGGTGTTGTACTCCTCCTCAGGCTGCATATACAGTCAAGTTCTTGATTGTAGAGGCAATAGTACCATAGATATTAACTTAAACGAACAAGGTGTACATTTGCTAACGCCACCGATGACGACGACGACTACTACGACACCGAGATATAGCATAAACTTTCTTGCGCTTAGTGCAGGCGAGCAAAAAATGAAAGCCAGAAAGGAAAGACGAAACTATCAATCAAGAAAAAAAAAACTATACAAAAGAAAAAGGAAGACGAAGATTAGTACTCAAATGCTTAGATCAAATGAATTGTCACCAAGCCATATAATTTTGCCCTCTTCTCTAGTCTTTCATTACTCAGCTTTTAGATTACACCAAATAAATTACGTGGTCATTTTCCCAATTCAGTCAAAAGCAATTAAGATATGTTAATGTCGATGTTACGGACTTGCAGTGTTGCGAAAACTTCCTTGTGCATCAATTGCAAAAAATGTAAAAGCGAGTTGCAGCTTTTATTTTCTATCTTAATATATTAAGATGTTTACAAAGTGGTCTTCAAATAATCTTGCTGACAGCAACGATATTAGGTGCGGTTGAAAAGAATTTACAAACGAATAACTTTCTTTGAACATGACTATTCTTCACATTTGGAGAACGATTTTCGTCTGTTCCGGCTTATAAAAAAAGCCTAAAAAACCAACATGTCTGGCAGGAATTTCTCATGTATTCTCGCTGTGCTTCCACTAAATCTCTTACTCATCTTACTCACAAAGAATACCAGAATTATTTGTAAAAAAAAACAGCATATGAAATGCAGTCGGTTGTAATTTCATCTCAAAACTTCGAAAAGAGAAAAATCTTAAAAAAAAAAACGTTGAAAAGAGAAAAGCTGGTAAAAGAATTTCGCACAATTATAAATTGCTCTCACCTATTCTACGTATGCTTATCTCGAACTTATTGCCAGAATAAATTATTGATAATTTTGATTGCAGTTGCCTGAATGTTTGCAAATTACAGACAGACAGACAAATGAACATAGATAGATAGATAGATAGATAGATAGATAGATAGATAGATAGATAGATAGATAGATATACAGATAAGAAAACCCGCACTAAAGAAGCGTTCAAATGCCAAAGCAGCTACTATACTTTACTAGTACTTCCAGAACATCATGCCGATTGTTTCCCGAGCTAGTTCATTTATACCCATTGTGTCAATTTCAGACTAAATTAATTTGTGTTATTTATTCTAATTTACTTAGTCCTTATTGACATCTTTCACACTTGACATTTGCGTCAAAACTGTTATCTATCCTCGTCCAAGCTGTTATCGGATAACAGCAGCGTACTTATTGATGATGTCGTGCACTGTGAATTATTTACATTTGAGCTGATTCGTCACGGACTTCCTTAATATGAAACAGATAAATATAAAACCTGACAAGATAAGAAGCTCAAACTTAATCTATTATATCCCTACTATAAATTGTGACCCTTGATGTAGAAATAATTGGCCCTTGATGTCGAAATAATTAATGTCGTAAATAGGAGTCACTGTACGTTACGGCAGTGAATAGTATTTAGAAAATGCGGATTATTTAAACCAGTCGCTGGAACTTGATGTGTCTTAGAAGATAGGCGAATTATATGAACAGAGAAAGCTATAGTGGCTACCTCTTAAAATGATGGTATTTTAGGAAAGAAAAATATGGCTTCCAGTAATATTTTAGTTATTGTACATTGTTCGATATTTTAAAGAAGACTTGATCAAATATCAAAATACATAATATGATGAGATTCATTGTAAAGATTCCTCCGTAAGATAAGGAACATGTTAAGATTAACACAGCGTAAGTGGAGTGGGGTGTTTGTGAGTATGTCTGTGTGTGTGTGTGTGTGTACTTATTTACAGTTTTTTAACAATTGCCAACGGCTGTGACATTCCACACAGTCGCCAGAATGATTGTAAAAATCATAACATTTATGTAATCTCTTTACACTTTTCCGTATAAAATTGAGCCTCTTCTGTGGCAAAAAAATTGGTCATAAACTGGCATCACTTATTGGATGATTAGTCTTCATGATGTACCAATCAGAAAGCTGTATCCCAGATTGTAATTTGCTAAAAGGACATGTAATCTTTGCAAAAGGACCATCGCCTAAAAACATGAGATGATGTTTGTGTGAATGTCAGTTTGAAATTATTGATTCCATTAGGTTTAAAAAATCCATTTGTAAATGTCATTTTGTGCTCTAAAGAGTCTTTATGATATTGACACTCTTGACGGCTAAAAGTCTAAGGAGCACTTTATAGCTCCTGCAGAAAGACGTAGTGACGAATAATTAAGTCTTCTTGGTTCAGTGCTGAATGTGTCCTTACGCGTCTCAATTGGGACATAAAATGTTTGATTTTATCAAATAACACGTCGAATTTACAAAACTTAACAATGGTTATGGATCTGATATAAGTATTATTTCAAAATTGTGGATATCGCCCCTTAATAGTTTGAACTCCGATGATCAGATGGAAATCTAGTTGATTTTGAGCTACAAAAGTGGTAGTAAAAGCGCCATCTATTTCTTGGATAATTCATTGTCTCTTTATTAACAATAAACATAACAATTGTACTAAAACCAACAAGAACTACCACATATATGAGTTAATTACTGGGTCGCCATGTATATATCCAAGACTATGTTACATCCTTTTCTTGGGATGTGCGTTTAGTCGAGTTGATAGTAGGGTTGGTACGTGCAGGCAAAGCAATTTGTGCCGTAACCCGTGAGTCCGAGTTCTAAACTCAGTAGAGCACGAATTAAAATTTTCTCACGTGTATGATAAAATTCTGTATCCATATATAATATCATATTATCACGCATTCTCCTCTAGGTTCCAGGGATAGCACTTGCCAGTCCGTCTGGCTTGTAACAACTATATATATATATATATGTGTGTGTGTGTGTGTGTGTGTATAACTTTGAAATAAAAGACAATTAACCCAATAACTTCAATATGCCTTGATTTATGTCAGAGAAATCCGGAGTGACTGTGTATTTAAAAGAGATTTAATTAATGGGTCGCCAAGCGAATCTGTTTGCTTGACTCGAAGGCCTAATATCCATGACTAAGTTCCATTCTTTTTTGAAGATGTGCGCATAAGCGAGAGGTTATGGGTGTAGATGCATGCAGACAAGGTGATGGGTGCTATAACTCTCGCACCCGGGTTCGATTCTCAGTAGGGGACGAACTGCAAGTATCTAACCTGTATGAAAATATTTTTTTATTCCCATGTTAATTTTCAAAACTTGGATGTTAAAGACGTTCTAGGTGTGAAATTTGGACGTCCCGTGATTAGAATCTGGAATTACATTTTCAAAACTTCGACGTTGGGGACGTCCTGGGTGGAACATTTGGACGTCTATTAATTTGGATCAGGGAGTCCCCACAATCTGATGAAAATCGAGATCTCTGACACAACGGAGATCAGACGAACGAGATCATGATATGCTGATCTTTCGATCATCAATCAAATTGCAGCTTTCACATTTATGAAAGTGAAAAACTTCATTCGGAACATATCTTTTCTAATGATAACTCTCCATAACACGAAATGCAATGCTTTATCTGATAGGTTACTAAAAATAAGTGGACCGGGAATTCCAAAGATTAGCCGAGCACGAACCATCGTTAGTGCCTGTCAGATCCACTTATGATAAGATTTTAATCAGATTGGAAGTCCCTAATTACATCACTACATAATAGATCCATCTATCAATTAATAGATGTATAGATAGATAGGGAGGTTAGAGATAGTCAGAACGTTGTATGTTTGTGTGTCTATATCACACACACACACACACATGATTACTAATGACACTATTTGTTAATATCTTTTATTTAATTGAAAGTCACATCCAGCGTATTTTTATCGCAGTCACACAAATTTCATACACACACACACACACACACACACACACACACACATATATATATATATATATATATATATATATATATATATATATATATATATATATATATATATATATATATATATATATATAGGCAATTGTTAAAGCTGAACAAATCACATTCGAATCACAAATTTTTAGAACGTTTATTTCAGTGGCAGATCAAATTTGGTGAATCAGTACCCCTCTCCTATTTCACTTAACATTAGTACACTTTTCACTGAAAACCAGAAAAAGTAGTCTTTTGTAACACAAGGAATAGCTCTTTTCCAAAATTAACCAGCGACTCCCACCACCCGCCCCCTTAAACAAAATCAGTTCAATTTTATACAACTATTGTTTTAAGCGGTATTGGGATAATTACTCTCTCTCTCTCTCACACACACACACACACACAGACACACAGACACAGACACAGACAGACACACACACACACACACACACACACACACACACACACACACACACACACACAGACACACACACAGACACACACACACACTGTATTCCTTCTTACTTGGGAACAATCATGCCGACATTATAATGTAATGCCATAGATCTGCCCGGAGTTCATGGGGTTCTAATTATGACGTAAAAAGAAATTTGTGTCGGCTCAATAGTCACATATGTAGGGTATATATGATCTTCTTCATGAGAATTTTTATTAATTCTCACCTCTGGACTTATGTGTTTGTTTCTTAATCGATGTTTACTCAAATCAGGATTTCTATCTGCTTTCAGACATGACAAAAAACGGTGATTCTCTGAAGTATGATGCAGAGATCAACATCACCGCGATTATTTTACAAATTCTGACAATTCCGGCAGAGGAACGGAAGCAGGTTTTTGCCAGATTTAATATAAATGATGAAAATCAGCTAATAGACACTCTTTTGAATGGAAAAAACCCATATGGTGACGATATAATTACAGATGTTCCGGCGTTTAGCGTCCATAAACGCCTTCTCTTGTATGTACCTCCAATACTACTCCTCGTGGGCACTTTCGGAAACTTATTTTCGTTCATTATTCTGACACGACACGTCAGGAAGGTTTCCACGTATAATTACCTGACCGTGCTGGCTATAATGGATATATTAGTGCTCTATGTTGGACTCCTTCAACTTTGGATTGGAGAACTCACAGATGACATCGTCAACCAAGGCAGGTGGTTGTGTAAAATTGTGATTTTCCTCGGATATATTAGCAGCGACGCTTCTGTATGGCTCATTATTGCAGTGACAGTGGAAAGATTTATCGCAGTGTGTTTTCCGTTAAAAGCACATATCATGTGTAATATTAAGAAAGCAAGATGTATTATTTTCCTTGTCATATGCTTGATCTGCATTATTAATGTCCACTTCTTTTGGACGGTGGATCTTAAATATGTATCTAGCAATGACACCGTCAGGAGGAAATGTGAAGCCAGCGATGACCATAAAGTTCTTGTGGAGGTTGTCTGGCCTTGGGTTGATGCTGTTATTTATTCGTTTTTGCCCTTTGTCGTAATTACCTTTCTGAATAGTCTTATTGTTAGACAAGTTTTCTCAGCCAAACAAAAACGTCATCAGTTGCAGTATATCTCAAGAAGTCCGAAGTCTCCGGGTATGACAAGAACGACGCCTTCAAGAAATCAAGGAGAGGCCAACAGGAAACTGACGTGCATGCTAATGTCCGTCTCGTGCACTTTCCTCATCACGACATTACCAATGAATATATGTCTTATCGTACGGGCTTTCTGGAACAGTCATGATGTAAAAAAAAATGCAACATTCACACTCCTAACGACAATTGCAAAACTTCTCATGTACACTAACCATAGTATGAACTTCTTCCTTTATTGTGCCACTGGAAGAAAATTTAGGAAACAATTTCAAAATATTATGTGTATTTGCTGTACTCTAAGATTTTCAAAACAGTTTATGAACGATTCAAGATACCCAGCGAGTATGGTTCTTACGAGGCTGAACTCTACCTCTAGCCCAAGGACAGTTGTTGTCGACTCTAATTCCATTTTTCCTAGCAGACGTCACAGAAATGTTTTATAGTGATACCATACACCGCCTAGACCACTCAGATTGACACGAAATTACATTGACGTGTTGGAATTTAAGCTTCCATCTTTCTGAGGACCAATTTAAGCGATTCAAAAGTACTGTCACTATAGTGAATAGATCTATTCATGGATGGTTATGATTCCAAAATACTGTCACTATAGTGAATAGATCTATTCATGGATGATTATGATTCAAAAGTACTGCCACTATAGTAATAGATCTATTCATGGATGGTTATGTTTTTAAGAGTCTTTAATGTAGGGGTGTTCTGTATCGTATATTTACCAATTCACACTTCTCAGAGTTATCTATTGATATTAGAGATGCAAAAGACTTATTCAGACTATTATAAATACATATAATTTTCTAGTACAAAATAATAGTAATATTTCTTTGACTCGCTTCCATTTTAATTCTTGAATCCTATTTCAAGAACCTATTTCAGAATATCAGATTCAAATGTTCGGCAACTTTGTATCAAAATTTTATTTAATTTGCTGGAAAAAACCTAATCAAAACTATGTGACCTTTTCAAGAACAAAATATTCTGCATTTTCGCTACAGAGCACTACTTGAAAAAAATTAAGTAAAACATTTAATTTGATCTAAAGCGTCATCTCTCTCTCTCTCTCTCTCTCTCTCTCTCTCTTTGCAAATAAATTTTAGTGCAGGTCGTGTCGAAGCTAATATTTTATCCCTATCAAAACAAGCAACAATGGCTTTCAATCGTAAGGATTCACGCGGCATGATTTATGACGCCAAAGTATGATCAGCTTATATCGTATATGCTCGTTTATAAATAATTCCTTAACTGTGAACAGCATATAGTCAGATCTGTCTGTGTAATATGCGCCGACGGATATGGTTCTTCTTTGCCCGTTTTACTTCTGATTTTCAGATAAAAACGTTGACATTATGTAACGGTATATCTGAGTTTACGTGGCTTGTACTTAGGTACACGTTATACGCCAAAAATTTAACTAGTTGTTAACTTCAAAAGTCACAAAAAACATAGCAACTGTGGTGCATATAAATGACAGTCAAGGAAAGGGGACAATTTCCTCCTGAGGATGGAGGAATCACCTGGTAACTTTTCGTATCGATAAATGTACATTATTAGTTTCATAAAAAAATTTATTCAGAATTCTGATTGGCAAAACAGGTCACGCGCAATACTCATTCAATAGTAACATAACGTCTTGGTTTTCTCACAGTGATTTCAGTTCCGCAAAATATTGTATTGTGATCGCGTGAGGACATTTCTACATCACGGTATGAAAGAAAGAAAACAATTACGGTACTTTCTTTCGCTCTATAACAATATCTTTATTGTTTGGATTTTAGAATGATTGCTGTATATTAATAACGGTAAAAAAAAGTTCATGTAACCATGCATTTTATTGAGTTATGTTATTTTTTTTTGAAAATATTAAAATCTAGAATACATATTTTGCAATAAATCAGTTCATCTAACAGTGAGTCACTGTTTATTTCTAGACTTCTGTTATATTTACAAATCAATTGAAAACTATAATATACAAATGTACACAAAATAAACAAAATAACTAATTTGAAAATTTAAAGTTAATATGAGCAAAATCCGTCAAACAATTAATTCCAAAAAATTAGAAAATAAACTTCATAAACATGTCAAAAGAAAATAAGTCTGGTTTATCAATACAAATGATTCGAGGATATTTAGTCAAACAATCCATCCCCCTCCTTACATAAGGTCAAATAACTAAGGTTACAATATAATTGAATCCCCTTTTATGAAAAGTTCTTTTTAAGAGATTCAGCCACTTTACAGCACTGTGTTACCCTTGTAACTTGAGAAGAAACCGATACAGAAAGAAGTTGTTTGGATTTTTTTTATTTTTTTTAAAATTATTTTTTTATTTTTTGTTTCTGTTTGGTCTGGAAAGACCTTAATGTACTTCCAAAATAAGATTTTTTTAAGATATTTTTTTTTTCATTTTTCTTTTTCAAAAGTTTTATTGGCATGAAGAATATGATACATACATATGATACATTAAATATTGTAACAATATTTAGCAACCACTTTCCGTTAAGGCAAGCAACGTAGGCAATTCTAAACAATTATTTTGTGTCACTGTTAGATGAAAGATAAAAGCTGTGGAAAGAAAGAAGAATAGGAAAGAAAAGGTTATACTACTGATATACATATTTTTAAAGTTAGCATACTAATAAATATTGGCATTTCAAACAGAACAAATATCTAAGCATGCATATATATTTCTTGACAAAATACACCACCAAAGTATTCTTAACAATATGTATCAGATTCCATCTTTTCTGTCGGGTACTCTACATTAGAAAGCATATGTTTGCTTGCCAATATGCAAAATTCTGGCAACAAACGGGGAATTCAAAGACCTAAATAGCGGGTAGATAGCTGTCTACGACTCCATTAACTGTTTGGACAATGATCATCTTTCTTCAAACTTTTCCCATTTACAGTTTCTATAAGCATTTACAGTTTCTATAAGCACTCTATTTTTTCACATTGAAATTAATGTGAACAATCTTTTTTGAACTGAGACAAAAATGACCTGTCTCTATTAAATCTGCATTTATATATATATATATATATATATATATATATATATATATATATATATATATATATATATATATATATATACTGTTTTGCATATAGAATTATTAATAAGTTAATTACATCATCAGTCTGAATGTTGTCTCTAATTCCAAAGATAATATCTATTTTTTTAATTCTAAATTATGTGTGTGACAATACTTCCTTTTTATCCATTGTAAAGTGTTATGTAAAAGAATCTTTGTTACCTGACAATCGCAAAACATATGAGATATTGCCTCTGTATGCAACATGCAGAAAGAACAGAGCTAGTTGGGAATAATATTAATTCTTCTGAGAAATGCATTCGTAGCCAAAGGTATAGGTAATATTTTAAACTCCAACCATCTAAGGTTTGGTCAGTTTGTGGTATTATATGGTCGTAAGAAACATGACTGCCAGTCTTTCTCTTCTCACCAAATTTAAAATTCCGCTTCCTTCTATAATTTGGTATTTCGTTGATTCCAATCAATTTTTCATATACACTTCTACATCCTTTTTTATTTTTGATAATTGCATACACAGCAATATTTATAGAAGATTATTGTAAATTAGAGCCATGATTGATTCTGAATTTACTTTTGTATGCCTTTATAGCTGTAAGTATGCTTTGAAAATCTATGAAATTAATGTGAATAGATAACGTAGTTTTAAAATTATCAACATGTATCCAGGAACCATCCTCATTAACAAAATAGTTCACAAATCTAATGCCTTTCTCAAACCATGGTTTATAATACACACTTTTTCAGTCTATTGTAATATAAGGATTAAACCATTTCTATATTTCTAAACATTGTTCGGATGTGACCATTTTGAATGATCTAGTTAGTTCTAAAAATGCTTCTAAAATCTCATGCCAAAAAGGATTGGGATCCTTTTTTACTAAGTTAACAAAATCAATCCCAAATAAAAAGAAATTATCAATATTTGATACTGAAAATTTTAACAGACTTTTCCATTTAGACTCCTTAGATAACATTCTTTTAAGCCATGAAAAATTTCAAAGCATTCACAAAATTAAATATATGAATCATATTTAATCCCCCCATATGATAATCCTTCACAGCCGTAGCATGAGGAAGGGGCCAGAAAAGGTGCACTAAACATTGCCTGCTTCGCCTTAACCCTGGTCAGCATACAACGGCTAACGGGAATCATCCTTAGCTGTCGAAAATCTAACAAGAAGACAAAGATAACGCCACTCACTATCGGTGCCTGGAATGTGCGCACACTAACAGGCAGTACATCAGCAGACAGACCAGAGAGAAGAACAGTCCTTGTTGGCAGAGAACTGTCCAGATTCAACATCCAGATAGCGGTCCTGAGTGAAACTCGCCTAGCTTAGGAAGGACAACTCACCAAAGTAGGAACCGGCTACATCTTCTTCTGGAGCCACCGAAGTAAAGAAGAGCGACGTGAATCTGGTGTTGAGTTTGCCATCAAAACACATCAAGTCAGCAAGCAAACAAATCTCCCAAAGGGCATGAATGAGAGACCAATGCAAATGAGACTAGCACTGTTTGGAAAAAGACGTGCAACTACCACCAGCACCTGTACAGTTATATTTTTAATGTCTCCCCGTGGAGATGTAACATGTGCCCATCCTGGTCCACAAGAGTAAATCGAAGTTGTGTCAACCGGAGATTGTGGCATGGAAGATACACGGGGCCTCAGTCGGGGCGAACCAGAACAATATGTAACCTTGCGACGCTTGAGTTGTCGATGCTGAGGCTTAGTAACTGCCACTGACGGCGTCACAGGTTAGATTAACCTGAAACGTCGAGGTGATACTGACAATGTCTAACGCGAAATTGAAACTACTACCGGCAGGTCCTGCACGCATAATTCGTTTGTCCTAGGGAATCTCATTAATATCTTCTGGCCAACAGAGAACTGTTCATAGCAATGACTGTGCGATGTCAACCGCATACTGTGATTGATTGAGATGGCAGAGTTGAGTGTGGGCTCATGTTCGCTTATGTAGATTTTAGAATCACGCTTGGTCACCAATGTGATCCTCCGTTGGATCTCATTATTTATTGATTCAATCTCGTACGCGAACGTGGAAAGTCCAACAACATTCCAGGTACCTTCTCGACCGCCCTCTGCTGAGAACACAAACGAGCTATTCGCGGGGAAGCACCCAAACGGTCCCAATCGAATGTTAGGCCATCTGTGATAAACTCGCAACGACGCTAGTGCGATCTCAAGTGTGCGGAATTTCCCCGCGATGATTGGTGTCGGGAAGACCACGTTGAATTCTGGTTTCGTTGATGAGATCGTGATCATCGAGGTAACACTTTGGGTTGTATCTGCAACGACACGCTGCATCGCGGCATTGATTTTACGTAAGACGCTAACCGTCTCGACACGAAGTGTTTCAATCGCTTCAGTACTCATCGTGGATGTTATTTACAAAATCGATGTTGTCTATGAGTTCGTATATTAACGCGCGAAACGTCTCAGGGTCTATGATGTCGTTGGTGAGCAACCGCTGATAAATTTATTCGGTCTCATTGATGACTTGTGGTGCGTTGTTGCCCGCGCGAACTGACCCCATGAGCGTTTCCAAACGATCCACACGGTACACCAAGAGCCGCTCCTGTCGGTGTTGGTGTTTTTTTTCTTCTTCACTACCTGCTTGCTAAGTTGTTTAGCTGCTTCTCGAAATCCATCAAATTCTTCTTCCCGCTTAAGTGCAGGTCTTCTTTGTTGTTGTTACATTTTGTTGCATTCTCATAAATTCGTCCTGCCTGGACGTGCTTGCCGCTTAGGGCATCTTTTCATAGGTTTTCCCTCCTGTACTCGTTGCATAAACTCTACATACATTGTGTTGCCTTTGTTAAAGTCTCCAGCATGAAATGTATTAAGCATTATATTATAATATTTCCACATCTCGCCAGAGGTTTGTGGAAACCCAATAATATCCTTGTATAACCACTTGGGCCATATTTCGTCCATGGCTGCATCAGTCTATCTCGCTGGTAATTTCAACACGAACTCGCGTCACTAGGGCGGTCTGGTAAGAGCGCCACGAGTACACGGATGCCTTTTGCTATCACACCAACAGTCTCTCCAATTTCTCCAAGGTCTTCTTGCATGCCCGCGTTCGCCTCTGGTAAGCGTTCAATAGACTCTACAGTTCTCTTGGGTTTCTTAATATCCTTGGTGCATTTGGCTTAACAACAGACTAGGTTCTTCATCTGTTCCTATCATCTCTTTTACTGGTTTAATCAACGGTCAAACGTTTTTTCAAAGCCATCTGTGATGTCTTCCCGTACAGTCTATCGCGACTGTAACATATCTTTGACACGTTTGTTGCCGGCTTTAACATTACGGATCAGTTCCAAGTGTTTGTTGGCAGTTTTGCGACGTCGGTCAGCATACTCTGCTATGGTATCACTGGCAGGTTTTGCCATTATATTTATTATAGTCGTTTAAATTGCCGCGTGAGACATGTTCCTGTCCAGACCAGCGCGAATCTTGCGCCATCCACCACAGAAATCAATTGTGAGAAAACCATACGGGTCCTGTGTGACGTCCGCAAATATATTCCGAAACCCATTCCACGGGTGGTCCGCGGCACATTAAGTCCAATGAATGTTTGCAAGACCATGCCTGTCAACGCCACAAAATATCATCAACATGTTACAGTTGTCCCATATCACTTTAGGCACGTGCGTGTATCGTTGTGTCACATAGATCACGCCTGCGTTTTTGTGTCGACCTCGGGAACATATTCTCGCGAGGTTGTCTTGGTGTTCAAGCATAGCATCATCGTACACGACAAGATTATTCTTTTCCCGGTCAAGGTCATCAATCGCGACAGCTTCGTCAATCGTGGAAAAGAACTCAATGGTGGACGAAGACGACGTCTTTGAAGACTGAAGCGTTTCCGTAAAATCCTTGCGTACATCATAACACGGCTGATCATATGCGAATCGTGCAATAACATATAAACGATCCCACGCCAACCATCTCATGATCAGATTCAACAACAGTTGAGTTTTCAAGGATCCAGCCGGGCCAATAATTAGTGCGCGAACTGAGTTTGGAAACATGTCACCGTGCTTGGGTGACCTGGGCTTTACATGCGCAGAAAAGTCAACGACGGTAATATCTTTTGCGGCTTTCCTTTTTTGTGATGCTATGTTGAATGTCAATTCTTGTATAACACAATCACGCTTTCATATTGTGTACGATGTCGCATGAAAACTAGTACTGCAAATCCAACTCGTGTTCGGACGCGTAATAACAGAGCCGCAATCGCTGGAACTTGCGTCCAATGTGAAGCAAAGAAATTCACGTTCGTGGGAACCCGTGGGTCTAAAAATAAGTCGGCGGTGATATTGCTGCTGCGTGAACGAAGCTACCCGGGAAACCGTGGATCAAATATCCTGGCGAAAAGCATATCTGGCTCCCTCTGGAACCTAGATACAATTATTGGGGTCCTAGGTATTCGACTGGACTCTAGCAATCGACCGAAGCCAGGAGAATAACCTGTAAACCGCGTCGATGCTGCATGTTACCGACACGATCTTGCTTATAAAGCATCAAGCTATATCCGTGCTTATGTGAATCTTATCCATGACTTGAACGCGATCAGTCCTACACTCGGAGAAACAATCGCCAGATGGATCATCAAATGAGTTATAATTCCCAAGATTCTCATTGGAGGTAAAACTGTAATATAACATGGATAAGATATACTGCATTACGTGCGGATATTGGAAGGGTGAAGCAGCCGTTGAAACGTTAGCGAGCGCGGCAAAAGTTACTCACGGGGTTGCTCGATCAACGTGTGGTTTGATGTGAGGACCCCAAAGTAGTTCACCAGGCTGATTATTTGTTCTTTATTTATACACGTTTGCTGCGAGATATAGCCATGTATGTTACAGGTGCATCCGGGCAAAGAATTTCTCTGAGCCGTCGCTGCGTTGTTGGTATAACATAAGGTGTTGGTTCGTGTTGGACATGTTAATATATATATATATATATATATATATATATATATATATATATATATATATATATATATATATATATATATATATATATCGCGACCAGTTTATCGCGGAACGATTTAACCATACACTTGAGGAACGATTATTCGGACCTGAGTACGCGCAGGAATTGTTAATGAATCGTGAAGAGAGGTCTCGCGAGTGGGTGACACGACTTCCATCAGTAAAGGCAGCATTGAATAACGAAACCACACGCACGATTGGGTTAAAACCCGCTGGGGCGATTCGACAGAAGACTGTCACTATTACCTACAAAATGAGTTCACAACCACCGCCGTTAGCTCCACTCAGAAAGAATTTAGTTAGGTATCTGTATTGCACCGGGGGAGTTAGACGGCAGGCAACGTCGTGCTACTGACCAGGTATGGTCCCTCGATGTATTTACTATCTCTGACCGGATTGATACTCTGAGTCAACCAACACGTTACCATTTGGCACCGTCAGCGAGTGGATCAAAAGAGTATTAATAGAGCAATTGTGCGAGAGGAATTACAAGTCGTTCCCAGGGACACGGAACTACCTCCAAGGGTAAGTAGTAACACCATAAGGGAAAATCCATCGCTTGGTATCCAGCGGTGGCAAACTCACCTTGGTGCAACGATACACAACCATGTGATGTTTATGTGACCGGATAAGATTGGCTGTGTACGCGAATTCGCGTCGTTGCCAAAGTCACTCTACGTACATGCTGTGTTTGAGATCCTTTTGCACAACCTTTTCAAAGTTTTTGGAGCCGCCAACCATGATCGAATACATTTGGGGGCGCATTACCACGTATTCCTCGATGGGCTTGCCAGCACATTCATCCTTGAATTTTCTTAAGACCTTTTTGTTGGTATTACTAAACAGCGAATGATCTTTTGAATACTCGCTTGTATCAAATTCATTTTTAAGACTTCGTTCGGCCATGTCCACGTACACGTCATCGGTTGTGATGCCCGTATACAGAATCTTCATGCTGTCATCGTACTGCGGTTTCATTTTGTCATAGTAGTCCAGCACTGACGCACCAACATAGGTAGGCTTCGTTAGCTTCAGTTTTGATTTTTTCTGTGAACGGCAATGAGTCCGCTATCAAAGATCTTATGGGACTCGAACGCGGGGTCAGCAATAAGCTTACAGAGTTTATCTTGCTCGCTGTCCCGGACAAGGTCGACACGGATTCGCTTCCATCGTTTTGCCAAACACGGCATTGTTCATGGGTTTGAAAAAGTCCTTCTCAAACTCGTTTGTTTCCGCTGCCCTCAGATCTGTATTCATCTGTATGTAAGGAACAATCCACGCACGTTGGTGAAACCTAAGTGCCCGATGCACTTTACATATACGCATCCCCAACCGTAAATACAATTGTAAATTACGCACGTGGACTACATAATTAAGTTTCTAGCGCAGGTTTGGTACATGCTTGACGTATTCTGTAAACTTGCGTCCGGAATCATCCACGATTTCACATTGTTATGGTGACTTCCACCAGCGGGGCACTGACAACGCTTCCGGTGCCAGTTGATAATCTTTATGAGTTTTGTGAAGCTCATCCGGGTATTCTAGATCAACCTCAAAGAAGTACCCGATCTCACTATTTTTGTCAGACTCTTGTATGTATATTTTCATGTCTACATCTGCGGGATCTATCCACTGAAACCCATCAATATGCATGGGTTGCATCATTGCCCATCATATAAGTTGTTGACGTCAAAATACATGATGTAACTGTTTAGAGACGCCAGATCATATCCCTCAACAAGCGAATTATTATTAGCGCGAGCGTAGCTATGACTCGCCATTGAAATCCCGACACGGATTCCACGTTCAACAAACATATGTTGGTCAATATCGGCGTGCAATTCAAGCTCAGCCTTTGTTTTTGAAAGTAATGCATCCCAGGCCATTTCCGGGGACGCAAAGTAATCTACGGTGTCAAGCTTATACTCCCCCATGGCTGTGTCGCGGAAGGCTCCGAACACATCTGCAAGTAAAAGCACGTCGGTGCAAAGATACCAGTCGTGGTAGTCGCCAAGGTTTTGACAACCAAACGTGGACCAGACATTGTTCGTGTAGTCGTTGGCGGAAATACCTTCGCGAGACAACCACGAATAGAATGCCTCGAACGGTTGGCAACTGAGTTTCTGAAAACTTATTCCAGTCGCTCATGTACTCGTATGGATAGATTCCTTTACGAGTAGGTAAGGTAAATATTCCATCGTCAGCACCACAGTAGTAGAGTGGGGGTAAATAGGGAAAAAAATTTTTGTGGGCAACACAGGGAAAAATATGGCGGAGGGGTCTCTACAGGGAAATGGGGGCACTACAGGGAAAAAGATGGCGGAGGGCCTCTACAGGGAAAACGGGAGTTTAACATGGCGGGGGTTTTTAACGTGGCGGGAGTGTGGGTGGGGGTGTGGGGGTGTGGGAGGGGAATAGAATTAATCTTTCTTGATAAAGGGTGGTCCTGATAAGGACCGTTGGAGGAGGAATAATTTTATTTCCTCCAACATTTAGTAAAGAAGTTTAGGAAGGTGGTGGATCTTTTTTTCTTGGTTGGAAGTGTTGGTGGTAGCCAGTCAGGATGTTTCATCCGCCTGAATTTATCTTGGATTTTCATCCAATTTAAATTCAACCGTTCAAATTCCTTTTCTTTCCTGGCCTGTTCTTTCTTGGAGCGTTCAAGAGCCCACAAGATTTTAATCTGAGCTACTTCCTTTTCTAAAACTTTCTTTAACAATACCTTCACCATGTGAAGGTTCACCTCTTCTCGCCTGGCGTTACTGGCGGGTGGATACAACCATTCATCTTGTTGAACAAGGTGAAGGAAGTTCTCCACTTCATGCAGTAAATACAGGCTCTTCTTGATGAACCCTACACGGCAAGGGGTTGAGGAAGTTTTTACTCTTTCCTCCACCAAAACATCATTCACCAACCTCCTCGCTGAAATAAGATCCGCTAGTTGGCTGGTGACAAATGGTTTGGTGGTAGGATATCTCCACCAATACTCCAACCTTTCCATCAACGACTCCACATCCACCATCCTATCCCAAGCTTCCTGCAACAATTCTACCGTATTCATTCTTCAGTGTGAAGTGTGAATGGCGTTACTGACTGACTGAAGTTGGATTATAGACGTGTGCGACGATTCCGTCATGTACGTCTCATTAATATGCGCACGGCGCACTATTTAATTGCTCACCAAACTGTGTTATTAATAACACAATGGTGTACAAAGTGTGCAAAACACACTCTGTGAATTTGTTACACCCCTCCATCGCTGCATGGTTTCCCCAAAACTGGGGTTCATTGAAGGCGCGATACATTTAGGAGGGTGTGTAACCATTTACTTTCCACCTGTACATAGGATTAGAACCTCAATGTTAACAGGTTTAGATGCAAGTCAAGTCTCAAATTGAAACGGCAATGTGGAGCTAAAGAAGAAGATCGCTTGAGACTGGCCATTCATCATGACAACTTGAAGAGTCCCGTTTGGATTGAGTTTAGCACCCCGGCAGAATTAACGCCAGACAAAGTCATGTCCAAAATAGAACATGTACAACAATCCAATGACAAATTTACCATCACCGATGGAAAGGCCACCCTTTACATGACACACGTTGCTCCACCTCGAGGAAGTGGACGAAGCAGAAAACCGTTATTGGTGGACGATCTTCGTACTACCAAACATAGTGTCGTCCAAATTAACAATACTCAAGACCAAATGTGCTTGGCCCGAGCTATCGTGGTGGGCCGCACCTATGCTAACAAGAACGAGAGTAAAGAATGGAAAAAAGCATGGGAAAACATTCGAAAGTCAAAGAATGCCAAACAACGAAAAGAAGCAGAACTCTTGTTGAAACAAGCAGGGATCCCTAAAGAGACGGTGTGTGGCATTTCTCAAATGCAGCAACTTCAAGATGTTTTAGCTCCTCACTATACGTTAAAAGTACACCCTCAAGAAGTGCGTGGAGCTCTACTGTTTCGAGGCCCTGATTTTCCTGAGGGAAAATACATTCATCTTTATCACCATCAAGAACATTTTGATACCATTACCAGTATTACTGGATTTTTAGGATACTCTTACTACTGTGAGAAATGTAACAAAGGGTGTAATAGTCGGGAGCGACACATTACTTGTGGAGCAAGATGTCGGGGTTGTTTAGCCGACCCACCATGCCTTCCTGAACCACAACAACATCACATTTATTGTGAAACCTGTCGACGCCGTTTTGTCAGTCCTACTTGTTACCAACAACATCTCAATACCCAAGGTCGACACCAACAAAAATGTGCTTGTGAGTTATTGAAATCGTGTTCTACGTGTGGACAACTCATTCGTACCAACAACTCCAAGAGACACGTTTGTGCTGGCAAGAAAAAATGTTCTATTTGTCATCAGATCGTCGATTTTGATCATCGATGTTTTATTCAAAAGTTTTACAAGACAGAGAAGAAAGAAATAAAGAAGAACAAGAAACAAGTAGATTTCATCTTTTTTGATTTTGAATGTATGCCAGAAACAGGCATTCACATTCCAAATTTCTGTGTAGCACATCGGGCTTGTGATCAGTGCATTCAAGAATCGATTCATTTTCACTGTCCTCATTGTAGTCGTATTCCAGGAGGACGTGAAAAAATCTTTCGTGGAGTGAACACTTTGTCTGAGTTTGCTGAATGGGTTTTAGACCCTACCACCCACGACAGTTGGAGCGAAGAAGACATTCATCGTTACGGAGATTGTCATCGGTATGCGACCGTCATAGCTCACAATTTTTCGGGATACGATGGACAGTTTTTACTCCATTATTATTTGAACCATGGAACCGAACGTCCTGAAGTGACCATGAACGGAAAAAAGCTCATCTACATGAAAGTAGGAAAAGTCGAATTTAAAGATTCGATGAGTTATTTAGCCATGCCTTTGAGTCGCATGCCAAAAACGTTCGGCATGACAGAAATGGCTAAAGGTTACTTTCCTCACTTCTTTAACGCGGAAGCTAATCAACAGGCCGTCCTACCTCATTTACCTGACCTTCATGATTACGACCCCGATGGAATGCGCCCCGAACAGCGAGAAGCTTTTCACGCTTGGTACCGTGCTCACCAGAACGATCCCTTTGACTTTCAAGAAGAGATGCTCAAATATTGTCGATCGGATGTAGATATTTTAAGACGTTGTTGTGGAAAATTTCGAGAGTTATTTCTCGATCATGGGGAGGTCGATCCTTTGAAAGATGCAGCCACCTTACCTAAAGCCTGTTCCTTAGTCTACAGACAAAATTTCATGCCTGAGAACCAACTCGCCATCATCGACTCCAACACAGGACTCTTTGCTAGTCGTCAATATTCGGTCAAAGCTTTACGTTGGCTTCATTACTTATGTCAAAAAGAAGACAAATGGATACAACATGCTAGAAACGGAGGAGGAGAAAAAAAGATTGGAGGTTATTCCGTGGATGGTTGGGATTTAGAAAACCCGCACATAGTGTACGAGTTTCAGGGTTGTTTGTTTCACGGATGCCCTACCTGCTATCCTAACCGAGACATGAAAAGCCCTTATTCAGATTCTACCATGGATCAGTTATACGAACAGACTTGTCAACAACGACTCCAGTTAGAAAGTCAAGGTTACGAAGTGATAGAAATGTGGGAGCACGAATACGATCGACGTTTGAAAACCGATCCTGAATTTAAAACCATGACTCAAAGTTACGACGCAGCCGACATCGAACCTTTAGATCCACGCCACAGTTTATTTGGAGGACGAACCAATGCCACTCGTTTACTGTACGACGTGAATGAATCCCAAGGAGAAGAAATCAAATACATCGACGTGTGTTCTTTGTATCCTTGGGTGTGCAAATATGCTCGTTTTCCCACTGGGCACCCTGAAATTTTAACAGAACACATCGACGTGGAACACATTCGTCAATACGAAGGATTAATCAAATGTAAAGTTTTACCTCCGACAAACTTGTTTCATCCCATCTTACCTTACCATTGTCAAGGAAAACTGATGTTTCCTTTATGTCGGACGTGTGCCGATCATCCCTGTCACCACACGGAGGAAGAACGGTCGTTGATAGGAACGTGGGTCAGTGCCGAATTTTTTCGGGCTCTGGATCGTGGATACCGTTTATTGAACGTGTATGAAATCTGGCACTTTCCAACTACAGCCCAATACCAAAAGGACGACGCTACCAATCATCCAGGCATTTTTTCGGGGTACGTGAACCAATTTCTCAAACTGAAACAAGAAGCTAGTGGTTATCCTTCGTGGTGTCAAACTCCCGAAGACCAAGAACGATTTAAAGAAGAATACCGTGACATCGAAGGCATCACTTTAGAAGACGTAGAAAAAAATGAAGGAAAAAGATCGTTTGCCAAAGTGATGTTGAATTGTTTGTGGGGAAAAATGGCTCAACGTACGATCTTACCCAAAACGGAATACGTGGACGATCCTTATCGTTACTTTAAACTGGTGGACGATAAAAGTATTCTAGTCAAACACGTCGAAATCATCCGTGAGGATTTGATCATTGTCAATTTCGAAGAAGAACCCAAGTTTGTCAAACCTGACAAGTTTAGTAACGTAGTCATTGCCGCCTACGTGACTGCTCATGCTCGTTTGAAATTGTATGACGAAGCTTTAGAAGTCTTAGGAGATCGTGTCCTGTATTTTGATACTGACAGTTGCATGTACATTCATCGCCCCGGTTGCCCCCACCCTACCATTCAAGGAGATCGTTTAGGAGCCTGGACAGACGAGCACCCTCAAGATACCATTTTGAGTTTTGCTAGCGGTGGCCCTAAAAATTATGGGTACCGATACCGAGACCCGCAAGGTCAACTTTACACCTCCTGTAAAGTCAAAGGGTTGACTCTGAATTATCGAACTAACCAAGTCGTAAACTTTGAGGTTTTAAAAAATGCTTTGCTGTCTGGACAAGTGAAAGATTTTCAAGTAGCCACGTTAGAACCTCACAAGATTGTACGCCTACCAAATCATCAAATTGTGACTCGACCTGTTCAAAAAGTGTATCGTATCGTGTACCAAAAAAGAGTGAGACTTCCAGATCACACGACTTTACCTTATGGACACACCGATTTGGAGAAGTAAAAAAAAAGGAAACCCTCCTCTTGAAAAAAAAAAGACAACACCAAAAAAAGATGACTTTAACAACATGGGCTTTGCCTGACTATGCTGAGTGTGGCAGTCGCTTGAAGACGTTCAAAAATTGGCCTAAGCACATGCCTGACTATTGTTATTGTCCTCATCGATGGAGCACAACAAAACTTAGGAACAATGGATTACCTACTTCCTACGCTTTAGCCAGAGCAGGTTTTGTTTACTTTGGACAAGGAACACAAGTTCAGTGTTTTAGTTGTGGTGTCACTATTCGTATGGATTGTAAGAAATCCGCTCTCCTGGAACATACCAGATGGTCACCAAATTGTGCTTACCTTTCTTTGGCGTTTCCACGGATCACATTACAATACTTTTCGGATGGTACAGTCGACAGGTATAAAAAAGGAACCCCTTCCAAACCTAACCCTTCATTCTGACTTTCCACGTGGACCGAGCAAGAAGAAAAAAAAAAAAAAGATGAGTATTTTTTCCAGTTTTGAGGAATTTGAGTGCGATGCGGAACCATGCAATGACGAGACCGATGCCGTAAGCGTTGTATCCCCGAATCACACGATCAGACGGATGCCGTACGTTGTGACATCGTGGATTCAGTCACTCACCGACGATCCAACTCAAAAGATGCAGGACGCCCTTTATGTTTTACTAATCGTACACATAACGGTACTTCCTGCAGACCTAATGGATTGATGATACCCTTGGCTGTGTCTGGCTATTCCAAGTATGAAAATCGTCTCGAGTCGTTCCAAGACAAGTGGCCAAAATATTTAAATGGACCTAAACCCGAAGCTTTAGCCAGATCTGGATTTTTTTACGTGGGAGAAGGAGATCAAGTGAAGTGTTTCAGTTGGGGTGTAAGACTTCGCCATTGGAGGCTTACGACTTAGCTGACATCGAACATGCTCGATGGTCTCCGCATTGTCAGTTCTTACCTTTAGTGGCTCGAGAAGAATACGGATACGATGAACCAGATACCAAGAAGTAATACGTTGGAGGAGAATACTTCTTCTTTAGAAGAATACATTACTGGTTTACCTTTAGAGTTGCAAGAACGCATTTTTCAGTATATACCTCCTACCTTAGAAGATCGTATTGGTAGATTACCTTTGGAGATACGAAAACGGATTTACCAAGAATTTGTTCAGATTCAAGTGAAACGTAAAGAACAGTTACATCCTTTACGACAGACCTGTTGTAACCAATGGTATTTGAAGACGATAAGACATTTGATTGCTAAAAAGATATTCAAATGGTCAGACATTGATGAAGATCTACATCACCAATTTAAGAAATTGGTAGGGGCCACCTACAATGTAGCAGTGGAATATAGAATTCGATGGAAGGAAGTGAAGGAAAAAAATGTGACTAACATAGATGAATACCAAAAACTGTTAGAAGAACTAACCCCTCAAGACGAATCACCTTTACGTGGTTTGAAATTAGATAGGATAATCACTCAATCTTGTGTTGGATCATATTCATATCCTTTACCTACCGATTCCGTTTGGTTGGTGTGTGAGTATTTTGTCACCAAGAAGACTACTTTAGAAGACCGCATTCGTGACTTGCCTTCGAAGTTGCAAAAACGGATTTACAATGAGTTGGTTCAGATTCAAGTGAAACGTAAACTTCAAGTGATTCCTCGATTTCAAGGCTATGGCTACTTTCGCCGCATCAGAAGACTGATTCTGAACAACGACTATCACCAGTATCGTGAAGAATACAAAAGAGAGTTACTTCTTTCCAAATAGGAATCTTTACCCCAGTACATTTGTGGCATGCCTTTGAATGTGCGCGAAAAGATTTACCAAGAGTTTGTCAAAATCCAAGTGAAACGTAAAATCAAAGTCATTTCTCGATTTTTACACTATACCCTCTTTCAAGGGCATAGAAGAATGGTTATGGGAAACGTCTATCGCTACTATTATCCTGAAGGAGACTGTCTCAAAAGGTACCAACCTTGGGAGCCTGGCTATAAAAACATGCCACCAAAGATACCTACCTTAGCCATCGACCCCTATAAAGAAGAGGCGGCACGTCTCTGTTCACGTCACTCGTGAAACGGATTCTGTGGAAGGAAGTCAAACATGAGCCTTCATGCTTTATCGGTACACGAAAGAGAAATTATACTCAAAGTGTTGAGAGTGGTGATGAACATTCCAAGTGGGGAAGAAGACATTGAACAAAATTTATCTTGCCTTGACACGTTTGAAGAAGTGTGTCTTGTTAGTTGGGTGCACCAACAACTTAGCGGTTGGAAAGATGTACGTGACTGGAAAAGTGTTGGTTTCGATGCTTGGCTACAAGAAGTACCACAGTTTGCCAAAGATCTAGCCCGTCACCACTAAGTGTCTATTATTTGGACACAGCCTGACTATAAAAGAGGGGGTTATGCCTGAACTCTACACGCCACTTGTGAAACGGATTCCGTGGAAGGAAATCACAGAGGATGTTCAGACCTTAGAGGATTATAAAAAAGTGATACAAGAACTGTGTCCATTAAATTTTGGACGTTATGTGGTGTGTGTCTTAGTGACTACTTATCTTGGAATTCGTTTTCCAGGACATTCATTGTGGAATATTTTTGAGGACAAGTGTTTGCCTTGGATTCTTTTGAACGATCCGTGGTTGTTTTGGACTAAATTGTTGTTGAGTTCCAAAAAACAATATGACCGTGTGTTCTTTTTCGGACTTAGTAGAAGAAGAAGACTATAAAAACTTAATTTTATCAGTTCACGAAAGACACATTGTACATAAAGCGTTGAGAGTGGTCATGAAAATTAGTGACGTACTTCCATGTGAAAAAAGACATTCGTCACACTTTATCTGTGTATAAAACATTTCAAGAAGTGTGTTTTGCTAGTGAGTTACACCAACACCTTTTCCATTGGAAAGATGTACGCCCCTGGAGAAACCTTGGTTTCCAATATTGGTTACAAGAAGTGGCCCAGTTCAGCAAAGATTTGGTCACTTGTCCATAAGGGTCTAAAAGTGAAAAAATGGGAACCTCCATGGGAAACCCTAAAAGAAGAAAAAGAAGAAGAAGAAGAAGAAGTACCTGACACCACTGTGGTCAAAATACCTCTTGAGGAACACCACCACCCTTCTTTACCACCGTCGTCAGAGGATTCAAAAAAAAAACAAAAGACGAGCAGAAGAATACCACCACCCCAAAACACAGTGTCTTTCATGACTAGGAGGACACGAAACTATTGTTGTACATTGACGTGTTTATATGACAGTTTGATGGTTTTAGTAGGAGCCTTCATTGTGTACCTGTTGATTTTACTTTGCTATTTTCTCACTCGTTCTTTTAAGGACTTGTAAAATATGTTATTTGTCGGTTGGTTGGTTACTTTTTTTTAAAAAAAATAAACGTGTATGAAAATGTATAAAATGCCTTGGGTTTTTTGTCTTCTTCTCAAAAATCTTCTTACCTCAGACATGGCTACATCCTCCTCTTCTACCTCGTCTGCCTCTTCTACTTCTGTGGTTAAAGTGATTGACGAAAAGTTAGATCGTCAAAGTTGGAATGCTTTGCATCTGCGCCATCCATTTAACATGTTGATTGCTGGACCGAGTGGTTCAGGCAAAACCGAATTTGTCAAACGATTGATCGAACACAAATCTCATTTGTTTGATCGTCCACCTCAACGTATCGTGTGGTGTTACAAAGAGTGGCAACCGTCTTACACGTTATTGAAAGAAAGTCAAGGAGAAACCATTTCATTTGTGGATGGTATTCCTCACGAAGACGATGGAATCGTGTCTGACGTGAGTCAAACTCATTTAGTTATTTTTGATGACATGTTAGGAGAAGACGAAGAAGAAATTAAACTTTGGTTTACACGAAAAGGACACCATCGTAATGCTAGTATTGTCTATATTACACAAAATTTATTTCAACAAAGTAAAGCCCATCGCACCATTAGTTTGAATGCTCATTACGTGGTCTTGTTTAAAAGCCCCAGAGACAAATCTCAAGTACAAGTGTTAGCCAAACAGTTAGGCATGCCTTGGCTCAATTATGCGTACGACGATGCCACTCAAACCCCTCACGAGTATTTACTCATTGACTTAAAACCGACCACTCCTGACTATTTGAGATTTCGTGCTCAATTATTTCACCCTTGGGGTCAAGAAGGAGTTCCTGTCATTTACACGTCCCCTTCAGCCCATTTTAAAAAAAAAACAAAAAACTATAAAAACAACCTACGACGTCATTTCTGTCCCACACTCTTTTTGAGATGACTTCCTTTCAATCTCATCCTTCGGCTAAATTGATTCGTGCCTTGTATGGCATCAGTCGTGAAAAAAATGCACAAGTCCGTGCTCATTTGTTAGAAGCGAGTCTTAAAGAAGTGTTACGATGGTTTACTTTGACAGCACGTCAATTACTACAAGGCATCATTCACATCCCTCATCAAACTCAACGTTTTTTTCAAAGACATAAATCGGCATTGTCACAACTGGCTGATCCTAGAATCGATTCACGGACTAAAAAACAAATCATTTTAACTCCTGGTGGAAGTGGTTCTTTAGGAGGGGTTATGATTCGTTCCCTTTTGAAATGGGATCCTAATGATGCCAAAGCCAAAAAACCCAAATCACCCAAAAAGAAGAAGAAGAAAAGTCCAAAGAAGAAAACCAGCCCCAAGAAGAAAAAGAAAAGTCGTACCCAGAAGAAGAAGAAAAAAACCACACCTACCACTACCACCACCACTAGCACCCGACGTAAAAGAGGTACTGCAGCCAGGACGCAAACGTACACTCGCAAAACACCACCACTACCCTTACCATCACCACAGTCCCCCATGATGACGAGGTCACCTTTTGCGTCCACCTCCTCTTTGTCTTCTTCTTCTTCTTCACCCTCTTTTACCATGATGCCTGTCAAACCAGACTTAAGATCCGTGTTTCCTAATTTGATGCAAAAATGAAAACCTATTTCTAAAGTCACCCCGTCGGGACCGTCGACTTCAGCTGATTTAGCCATGGCAGCAGCTAGCAACAAAGTACCATCCCCTAAAACCAAAGTCCAAGAAAGAACTGGCATCTTACAAAGTTTAGTAGATTTATCCAAAGAAGAATTGAGACGATTTAGTCCATTGAAAACACCTCAACGTCGAGTGAGACCTGTCGTGAAGTTGGTACGTCGTGCAGACAATCAGTGGAGACGTATTCCAGCATAAAATAGAAGGGTACCCTGCCAAAAGACTTCAGACTTACTCCCTCCTCACCTCTAAAAAGATGGCTCCCAAACGTGCACACCACCACCAAAAAAAGAAGAAAACCAAAAAAGGACGACTTCCCCCTCGTCTGGCTAAACATTGGGATGTCTTGTCTGTCTTGAGCAAATCCAATCCTCCCATGCGAAAACAACTCATTCAAACAGCTCCTAAAGAAATCATCGATACCGTGTGTGAATGTTGTTTGAACGTGTTGAAAGGAACGGTACCTTTGTCCAAGATACAGAAACAAAAATTAGGGAAACATCGGAACGTTCTTCGTCAAATGGTCAAAAAGAAAATATCTCTTCAACAAAAGAAAAAAATGTTGGTACAACGAGGAGGATTTCTACCTATGTTGATAGGACCGTTGTTAAAAATAGCTGCTCCTTTGTTAGGAACAATTGCTGGACCACTTTTAGGAGGGGTCATGCGATAAAAAAAAAGAAGATAAAAAGGACCACCCTTCTCTGAAAAGACCACACCTTTTTGGTACCTTTGAATGAAATGGAAGGACGAAAACTGACTTTAGTACCTTACAAACGATGGATGGAATTTCATCGTTGGAACGAACAACGGATACCTCATTTACCAGTCAATCCTAATCTTAACGAAATGTCTCAGTTACAACAAGAAATACAATCCCTGATGGAACGCAGCGATTTGTCCGAAACAGAAAAATCCCAACGGTACGGTCAACTTTTACAACGTCTACAACTCTTTCGCCAAAAAGCAGTCGACGAAACAGCTTCACCCACTCTGAGAGATTTTAAGGCTCTGATGAAAAGCGAACCTAAAGTGGCTAAAACAGACACCGGTACAGGGATGACCGTCAAAGAAGAAGAAGAAGAAGAAGAGTTTTTACTAACTCCACCTCTTAAAAAAATAAAAAAGTTAGCCACACCGGAAATAAAAAAGTTAGCCACACCGGATTGGATAAAGAAAAAGAAGAGGTCTACCCCTTTACCCTCAGAAGAGAAAAAGAAAGAAGTGAAGAAAGAAGTCAAAACAGAACCGATGACCCCTGATCAAACTCCCTCCTTTACCCCAGTAGCACGTCGCACACGTAAACAACAACAACAATCCAAAAAGATACCTCACGAAGAAAAGAGAATTGGAACTTGGTTAACTTATTCTTGAGAAGAAAAAAAATCATGGAGAAACTGTTAGCTACCATTTATTACAATCCTGGCCATGCTGCTGGTTACGGAGGAGTTCAAAAATTATATCGAGCTGCTAAAAGTCAATTGAAAAGTGTACGTTTACCCGAAGTACGACGATGGTTACAAGAACAATCGACGTACACGTTACACAAACCCATTCGACGTAAATTTTCTAGAAGTACCACTCAAGTGGAAGGGATCGATCATCAATGGCAAGCCGATTTAGCTGACGTCTCTCATTTAGCCACTTACAATCGTGGTCACAAATATTTGTTTTGTGTCATCGATGTGTTTTCCAAATTTGCTTGGGTCGTGCCTTTGACTTCTAAAAGCAGTACCGAATTGGTACGGGCCTTAAAATTGGTCTTGAAACAAAGTGAACGTCAACCTTTACGATGGCAAACGGACAAAGGCATCGAATTTCTAAACCAAGCTTTTCAAAAAGAATTGAAACAAAGACACATTCATTTTTTTACTACCGAAAATCCTGAAACCAAAGCCAGTATCGTGGAACGTTTTCAAAGAACTTTGAAAGAACGCATGTGGAAATATTTTACACATCAACATACTCTCAAGTACATCGACGTGTTACCTCGTTTGGTTAAAGCGTACAATCAATCGTCCATCGTAGCATCGGATGTGCCCCCGAAGAGGTCAGCCCTGAAAACGAAGTGTCGGTCTTTGATAAATTATTTGGTTCACCCCAGAAGAAAAAAAAAAGTAGAAGAAAAACCTTGTTGGAGTTAAAGACGGGAGATTGGGTTCGCATCGGAAAAAACAAACGTACTTTTGACAAAGGTTATTTACCTAACTGGACCACCGAATTGTTTCGTGTCACTACCCCCGTCCGTGGACATGATCCTCCCGTCTATAAATTGGAAGACATGCACGGTGAAGTACTCAAAGGAACATTTTACTTGCCTGAGTTACAACGAGTGACTAAAAAAGAAGACACCTTGTACGACATCGAAAGCATTCTCGAACAAAGAACACGGAAAGTAGGTAAACGACGAGTAGAAGAAGTCAAAGTACGTTGGAAAGGATATCCTCCTAGTTTTGATTCTTGGATTGCGGCTTCTCAAGTCGTTGACTATAAAAAGAAAAAGAAGTAAACTCACAACATGCCATTCAACACAGTAGCCACCCAGACGACTTAAACGACTCCTTCACAGAGTTCTTCTCTTCAAGAATTACAAAAACAACCACTTTGGGTGTGGTGCGGAGAACGTGTGCCTAAAAATCAAATCGTCTTTTTCTGCCAAATCTTTGTAGTGTATTGTGTCATCGGAGCAGCTATTGCCAATTTGAGTTTACAACAAGGAGACAAACAATTGTGGACCATTTTACTGAGCAGTTGCATCGGTTATCTTTTTACCCAGTCCCTCTTTGAAATTTACGACCACGACCGACAACAGTCACCACAACAACACCAGTCCATCATCTTCTTCTTCCAGTCACCACCACCACCAAAATACCAATCCTCTTTTGGAACCTTTTGAACATCCTTCTTCTTCTGTCCACTTGAGTGACACCTCAAACACCAGAACCACTTTGGAACTATGAATGACCAATTTTATTTAACGTTACCTAGTGACAGTTCCATGGATGTGTTTCCCAACAACACCTTATGTTGTTTCACGGCCAAATTACCTCAATCCATCCAATTGGATCACGACACTCATTGGGAAGTGGCTTTGGTAGAAATCATTCATCCTACGCAAATCGTAAACATCAACAAAACTCAAAACACTATGGTTGTGAAAATCTTGAACAAAAATCTACATGATGAGTTGGTAAATAATGATCCTGAAATCTGGAAAGAAGACCCTGAAAATCCAGACATGAAGGGAGCATTCAAAAAGTTAGTACCAGATCCTAAATCTACTCAGCCTATTGTCTATTCTCAGATTACCCTGAGAATTCCAAGAGGGTATTATTTTAGTCCTGAACATTTGGTGGACGCCATTAGATCCCAGTTTTCACGCCAATTTAACGAAGCCTTATCAGACATCAATAAATGGGTACGAATTGCTTACCATGCTTTGTCACGCCGTTTAATCGTTCAATTTTACAAAGAGAGAGGGCAACTCATTACTGAGAAAGATAAAGGTTTACCTTTGGAAAAGAGAAGATTCATAAGCATTGAATTTTCATCTGGATTGTTTGGTATTTTGGGTGGAAATAGCTCGCTTACCGCTGAAGACGATATAGAGTTTGGAACCAACGTAGAATTTGGCCATAAATTTAAACGCCCTATCGAATTGAATGGTGGACTGAATTTAATGTTTGTGTACTCCGATGTGGTGGAGTACAACGTGGTGGGACACACATCCGCTCCGTTACTGAGAGTCCTTCCTTTCAAATTGGATACTGGTGCTGGTAATTCTACTGTTGCTGTGAGCGACCAAGGTGAAAGTGCTACTGTGAGTAGTAGTGGTGGTGGTGGCAACACCTTTCACGTTCACCGTGAATTTGTACATCCTCATTATCTTCCAGTCAGTAAATCGTATTTTGACAGTGTCCAGATTAGTATAAAAGGAGATTTAGGACAAAGTGTACCATTCATTGACCAAGGAAAAGTCACGGTGAAACTACATTTTCGAAAAAAACAAGTTCTCTAACGAATTGTAACCCCAAAATAAAAAAATGTATCCAGTGTACCAAGGAGTGACTCGACAACGAGGACATGGTTTAGGAGATATGTTAAAATCAGCCTTTCGGACGGTAGCTCCTATTTTGAAACCAATGGTAACTCGAGGATTTCATGCCTTAAAAGATGCCGCTTTGACACAAGGAAAAAATTTTTTGCAAAACGTCCTCATCGACAAACAAAATCCTAAAGAAGCCTTTTTGAGAGCAGGCAAAAATGTGTTGATGACCACTGGTAAAGATCTTTTAGGTCTCCGAGAAAATCCTATAAATACGCTTCACGCTTCAGGCTCTGGCATTACTTCACAGGAGCAAGGACAAGGTAGAAAGAGACGACGACGACGAGCTCGAAATCCTTTCAAAGTTCATAAAAGAACACACGGCAGTACTTCCAGAAAGAATAGAAAAAGAAGAAGAACTGGTAGAGAATTAGACGTATTTGATTATTAAAAACTGTGAAAAATGATGCACCGAGATTCTTGCGAATGTTCCAAGTCCGAACTAGATCTGTTTTCTATGCCTCCCACCATGATGACAATGCAAGAATCCCAATGAGTGGAATTTCATCCTGTATCGTCTTTGACGGAATCAGCTCCTATCGAATTTGAAATCAAAGGACAAACCGAAGATTACATCGATCTGAATAACAGTTACTTGTACCTGAAACTGGTAGTACAAAAAAATGACAACAGCCTTCCAGTGGAAAATTCCAGAGTCGCTCCCGTCAATAATTTCTTTCATTCTTTGTTCAGTGGAGTAGATTTGTACTTGAATAACAAACTGATCAGCAGCAGTTTGGATACTTACCCTTACCGTGCTTATTTGGAAAATCTCTTGACGTACGGAAAAGATGCCAAGAACACTCATCTGGATGCTTCTGTGGTCTGGAAACTTGACACTGCGACAAAGTTTGACAATACAGAATTACCTGTAGCAGCGGTAGCGCAGGTAGGTGTGCAAGGCCAGGCAGGATTCGCAGCAGCAGTAGTAGCAGATCCAAAAAATGTCGGGTTTAACGAACGTCGAAAGAAAATCAGGCAAAGTTTAGAACTGATGGATCGTTTGCATTTGGACATGTGGTTGCAAGACAAGTATTTGTTGAACGGAGTAGATGTACGCCTGAGACTGAATCGTAGTAGTGGTGCTTTCCATTTGGTAAGTGAAAACAACGAGTGGAAAACCATCATCCAACAAGCCAAACTTTACGTGCGACGTGTGGAAATCTTACCCAAAGTAGCTAACGACATCAGTCAATCCTTGACAAGAACCACTGCTAAGTATCCTCTTAGACGTGTGGAAGTGAAAACCTTTACTGCAGCCGCTGGACTCCGATCCATAGTCGAAGATCACATCTTCCAAGGACAGCTCCCTAAACGTTTGATCATTGGCATGGTCAAAAATTCAGCCTTCAACGGAGTCAACAATCAGAATCCATTCCAGTTTGAACACTTTAACGTCACCAAAATAGATGTCAGTCGAGATGGCAAGACCTTGTGTACCAGACCTTTTGAACCTGACTTTGGTGGCCAGAGAAATTACTTACGATCTTACTTGAGCCTGTATGAAGCCACAGGGCAGTTAGGCACCAACACCAGCCACGGCATTTCGTACGACGATTATGCAGGAGGGTATGCCTTGTGGGGTTTTGATTTCACTCCGGACCAAGGCAGCGATGAAGGACATTTCCACCCTATAAAATCAGGCCCCCTTCGTGTGGAACTTCAGTTTGGTCAAGCTCTAGCCCAGACAGTGAACGTCGTCTTGTATGCAGAATTTGATAACACTCTAGAGATCAACAGTTTGAGAGAAGTCATTGTAGACTATTAGAAGAAAAAAAGATGCAGCACGAAGAACCTATGGAGATAGATGAGGGATTTTGTGAAGTGAATCATTCTGAACCTAGAATAGAAGAAGAAAAAGAAGAAGAAGAAAACCATTCCGTTCCTGTGTTTACTGGATTTATGGCTTGTCGATGGCCAGAACACGAAAAACAGTTAGTGACCTGTTATGCTCAGGAATTGAGTCCAATCATTAACAGTCTGATTAAAGAACAATGTTATGGATGTCAAAACGATCATCCCAGTCAGATACAACACGACAAATGTATGATGTTGACAGGTGAAGAACAATTGGATGAATATTTGGAAACGGCCTGGTCAAAACTCTCAGATGAACACGTGTTGACACAGTGGTATAAAGTCTTGCAGACTTCTTCTTTTCCTCCACTTACTTCTCTGGAGATCAAACGGATCGAAGGACTCATTCGTCAGAGTGCAGAACCTATTCCTGGAATTACTTGACAGAAGCATTCAAGCATAAAGTCAGGTGTGAATTGATAGTGAGTTATTTCCATTGAAGAAAAAAAAAGAAAAAAATGGATACCAGGGAACTTCATTACTTATTGAATCGTAGTTCCTATACTTCTTCTTGGAATCCTGTGGTATGTGCTAAAGATGAACTACCTCATCGTAAACCAAAAAACGTTCATGCTTATGTCATCAATACTGATGACAGTCATCTACCAGGAACCCATTGGATTGCCGTGTACTTTCCCAACGATCACTGTGTGGAATATTTTGATTCTTATGGATTACCTCCTTTGGAAAAAGACATCATCGAGTTTATGAGAAGAAATGCCATCTCGACTCGATTCAATAATGTGAGACTACAAGGATCAGATTCTATGGTGTGTGGACAATATTGTGTTCATTATCTTCATCAACGCAGTCTTGGATATTCCTTAGAACATTTACTGACTTATTTTGATAGTGACTATGTTCGAAACGATGCTAAAGTACAACAATGGTTTTGTCAACGTTATGGTTATCTCTTGTCTTTAGCTCACAATCGTAGTGTACATCAAAATGATGTCGATGTAGAAAGATTAACATTTACTTTACCTTCCCAACGTTGTCAACCTTGTAAATATGTTCCTGTTTGAAAAAATTTCTTTGTTAAATGGTTAGTTTTTTAATGTTAGAATAGTTCTTGTTTGAATAAAAACAATTTTTTGAATTGTTGAAAAAAAAAAGAATGGTGTTGTGTGGTTTTTTTATTGAATTTGAAAAAAAAATAATGAATATGTTCTTTTCTCTCTCTCTTTCTATCGATCTAAAAAAGTTAAAACCTTTTTTTTTCCTCTATTCTCTATGATCTCCCTGTCGATCTGAAAAAAAAAAACCTTACCATGTTTTCCATCGCGTCCGCGCGTTAAGCATATAAGGCGGTTCACTGGCCAGTGTAGTCATTCTCATTGACTCGTCAAGATCTCAACAGTTCCAAGAAGAAAAAGAAGAAGAAGATGGCTGCCACCAAGATTACAAAGCTGAATGAAGCTATGATGAACATAATGAGGGTGAAGAATCATTTGATGGAGACCAACCCAGAGAGAAAGACGATGACGTTCATTCAAATGGCTCATGATCTAGTAGAAGAGGTCATGAGAGAAGAAATACTTAGAGAAAGAACAGAATGGGAAGCAGCACAACGCCTACAGCAGCAGCAGCAGCAGCAACAAAGACAGCAACAGCAGCAACAGCAACAACTTATGCAGCAGCAGCAGCAATCCAGCAAACTATTTGACGGTGAAGTCCAATGCAAGATTGACTGCGAGGAATTTGTTTTCTCTTTCACTCGAAAGAGACCTACCTGTCTAAAAGCGGTAAGACCTACTATCGCTAAACGTGGCCGACCTGCTGGAGCTGCTACTGCCACGGCTACATCCACCTTAAGAAGTTAAAAAAAAAAAACATAACTTCTTAAACCCAACGGCCCTTCTTAGGGCCACCCAATCTCTAGAAAAAGATTACTACTCTCTAATATTGCCAAAAAATATCTATATAAGTGCGTGTTTTTATATATATGTTTGTAATGTTTTTGTGATAGTCTACCCCTCAAACAAAAAAATCCCTTCTCACCTTATATGATTTGTGTGGTGTGTGATTGATATATAAAAAATTTCCTTTCAAAAAAATGTAGATAGTGTGTTTGTGTGTTTTTTTATTTGTTTTTAAAAAAATTTATCTTATTAAAAAAATGTAGATAGTGTGTGAGTTTAAAAAAAAAAAAAATTTTTTTAGGGATGGTATGGTGTATAGGTTTTTTTTTTGATTTTTTTATCAAAAGTAGTTTCTTTTAGGTCCGCGCTATTTTAGACTCAGGGGTCATGGAGTGTAAACTCCGCGAAGCCATGAATGACGTAGAAAGAATGACGTCAGACGCGGGGGTAGTGGGGTGATGTTTTTTTTTTTTGTGTTTTTTAGGTGTAAGGGATGTTTTCCTTCACGTCCGCGCTTCTAGTATATTAAAACCACGTCTTCACCGGTTAAGCTACCCCGTTTATTCAACAGAATGAACAGCTTAAGAAACCTACGCCAGATTAAGCAAATCTTGGATGTGGTATCACACCTCATCCAAGATATGATAAAGAAAGAAGAAGAGAAGAGGGAGAGTAAAATCCCGATCAGAGCCCACCCCATGATGGAAGAGGAGTGGGAGTCTGAAGCAGACCATCCTCCCTTCTTTTTAAAAACCACAAAAGAAGAAACATGGAGGGGGAGCTGCCCTGCATGCAGGGCAAAGCCAGGGAGGTGCCCCCACCTCTAAAATAAAAACTCTTCAACAAAAATCCAACGGTCCTTACCAGGACCACCCTTTATCAAGAAAGATTAATTCTATTCCCCTCCCACACCCCCACACCCCCACCCACACTCCCGCCACGTTAAAAACCCCCGCCATGTTAAACTCCCGTTTTCCCTGTAGAGGCCCTCCGCCATCTTTTTCCCTGTAGTGCCCCCATTTCCCTGTAGAGACCCCTCCGCCATCTTTTTCCCTGTAGTGCCCACAAATTTTTTTTTCCCTATTTACCCCCACTCTACTACTCACCACCGTATCGACATGTAATCGTAAAACAATCGTTTTCATTCGCTGTAAGGCTGCTCACGAGTTTGTCCAGGCAGGAATCGAAAAACTGCAGTGAGTCAATTAACTGCAGTTGTCTGAGTCTAAACGTCATGTATTTTCCATATTGTTGGGGATTACGATTATTGATGCATTCGATGCTGCTGCAACTCCATGCATGATCAGGTGACCATCATACCCACGCAGGTTATGAAGGATAACCGGAATTCTTAATTTTCCTTGATAAATCCTCAAGCAGCTGTTGGGTGGTAAATAAATGCAGGCAACGTCGACACGGAAACTTTACCTCTCGTACTTACTGTTCCGGTAAAACAACCGGGAAAGATTTTTATCCACACATAATGGTACCGCGCCTCTCAAACATTCACGTCGTTCAGCAGATCAACCTGAATCCGCTTGCTTTGTACATGTGGAGATAGTTAAAGCGCATAATACCAGTGTTAAGTTCTTCAAACTTGTTGAGTAAGTTTTTTGTAACCTGTACAGATAATTCTATGTTACCAAACTTAAGTTCGCCCAGGTATTGTTTGTGTTTCCGCGACTGGTCTTTATTATTGCTCGCGTGATGTAACGTGGACAAGAGCGCCCATTCGAAACGTCGATTGTCTTTGTTTGCTACATTGATCACTGCTCGCCGCGGAACATACTTTGGTGTTTCAATATAATTCGACCCGCGGAAGGCTTTAACGCGAAAATAAGCAGTTCCATACATCTATCAAGAGTTCATCCTGAACCTGCGTCGGTTTATTTTTCCAACGTGTCAAGAATCTTTGCAAAAGAGTTTTTGATTTCCTCGCTATTGGTCTCAGTATCTTTGCGATTTAAGATTAGATGAGAACCAACAAGAATCCACGGGCTTGTGATTTTAAACACATCATAATTGTCACGGTTAAGCGGCATAGTCAAATGCACATGGTGAACAATCTCCATCTTAACCGCGGAGGTGCCTGTGCGCTGCAACGTTTATACAATGCCCGAACGCATCTTTGAAAGAAGTTTCACCGCGTCTTTACATGGCTCGTACTCGATCCGTAAAAATGACAGATAATCTTATAAATCACCATGACGTTTATGTAACTCAAGCTCGGGGACTTGCAGTAGTCGTGCTTTTTTCGGCAGCCTCAGTGACGATGACAGCTGCAGTACGGCGGCGACGCTCTTGTTCATCGCCAACCACCTGTGCTATTTCAGCTCTCTTGGCTCGTGGAGGAATCTCGATATAATACTGCGCTGCTATTTCGCGAAGTTGCTTGACAGTCATTCGCGGCTCAGCAGGGGAAATTCCTAACATTACTAGTATGTCGACTTTTTACATTCTGCTTGGTATTCGTATCCCACGCTCTAGCGCAAGTTGTTTGAGCTGGTTCACAGTCGGCATGCTTATATAAGGAAAAATCATAGTCTAATTGCTAATTCCGTCAATACATTTTGTAATATTTTTACTTTACTATGATCAGAAAATGCAATCTCCTCAATCCTGGCTACTATTTCATTGACTTCTGTATCGTTGACGTCGTTGGGTTTTTCCGCGACCATAGGTTAGGTGGGAATTTGCCGGTGCGCGCGATAATACTCCCGAATAGATCTGCATGGTCGACAAAGCTGATTACGTGACCTTACTCCGATACCACATTAAAAACATGGTCGAGCACCGAGGCCAACACATAACGCGAGCAAATGTGATTTACACTATTCATAATGGCATGTTCTGCCAGAGTTCACGTTTACAAAGCATACACCTTTACATTGATTGTGTCCCAATGCCATTGAACTATATATATATATATATATATATATATATATATATATATATATATATATATATATATATATATATATATATATATATATATATATATATATATCCTGTTACGACTCTAGGGGTAATGTAACAGAATAAAAGACACAAACAAGCTTTCAAGATTAAAATGCAAAACTTTAATTTCCTAAAATATTAAAAGAATTAAAATAGTTCAACAAATAATCAAAGTGAAATAATTAAAATAACTTACAGTATAGAATATCCTAAAAAGTCCTAAATTGTTTTAAAGTTCACTTCCTGATGTTAATCCGAGTAATCCGGATGAAGTATTCCGAATGAAAATAATCTGCAATGTGCTGAAGTAGATAAGTTCTGATTAAATCCAAAATAATCCTTGCAAGTCTGGAATCTCACAAGTTTTAGAATAATGTCCGATAATTCCACGGAGCTGTATAGTAATTCAGATGAATTACTAATTAAATAAATTCCACACTGAACTGAATAATTTCAATAACCTCTCTTCATTCAAGCAATTGTAAAGAATGATAATTCCCAAGATTATTCCCTATATATCTTTACTAAGTGCGCAGAATTAAAAGGGAATACCCTTTCTCCGTCTTTAATAATATGGTATTTCAAAATAACACAACCCTCTAAGAACCAATCAGGAACTAGGTTACGCGTCATTTACCCAAAGGTCTAGTGTACTAAAATCTTAAAGAGTAAACATAATATTGATTCAGAATGGAATGTGACCTTTCAATTTTGATTTCCAAAAATACAGAGCTAGGTCGACTTCATTTTCCCGCGCAATTGATCATGTGACCACTTATTGATCGAGCAGTAGTCGTATCTATACATATATGCTAACCGCTATTTAGACAAAAAAAACAGAGATCATAAATTAGTAAATTAAATCATTATAAAAAGGTAAAAAGGTATGATTCTGTAATTATATATATATATATATATATATATATATATATATATATATATATATATATATGTGTGTGTGTGTGTGTGTGTGTGTGTGTGTGTGTGTGTGTGTGTGTTTGAAAACTTTATTTCATTTGTTGATTTTCCCAGTCGCCGCCGTTTTATCTCCTTCTGTACATATGGTGGTATCTGAATAATGAGCACAGGTAGATAGGTTGGAATTTTAAGGAGTCCATCAAGCGAAGGTATTATAGTAATTCGAAATTGTAAATCAGACTTTTGCGAATAAACAGGCTTGTTCTTTTTTAGAATCATCATAAAAATCCTTTGTAAACCTGGATAAAATTTCCATCAAGTCAGTTTCAGCCCAAATAAGCTCAAATGACCCATCACTGAGTATTGCACCAACCCGAACACTACCAGACTTTGCACGTTTATACCCACCAACAACAAAACATCCTTGTGCTTGAATATCTCAGCTAACGTTTTAGCTTCATTGGACTTGGAAATTGTTTCTGAGAATTTGTACCCATTGTTTGCACTGCTCCGCTTTGCGGGGTTGTAGATCGGTTCATAATATACCTCATCGAAGTCGAGTGTATATGCCATTGCTATATTATCGTCAAAAGTATCTTTCTAATTGATTTGCTCATTACTATATTCACTGTATTTGTCAATGTCAATATCTTCAATGTCTTCGCTATATACATTAGACGTTTTGCTGTCTTCGGTTAACGTCAGCGACTTCAACTTTTCTTGCAAAATATCATACAATAACTATTCATGCTTTTTGTCATAAGCTTGACAGAGTTTACGTCGTTGATCTTCCAATACAATCCCTAAGTCGATTAATTTATCAAAATGCTATTTGAAAAGTCATACATCTTTTGAGCCTCTTTAACAAATTTGTATGACGCATTTAAGCAAAATAGTGATTTAATTTTTTCTGTGACGTTACAAACACTCCATTGTTCGGGTAATATGATTCCCGTATTAGATATGCTCAAAAATCCTTTCAAACTACTATACGCATCAATCTGTGAACTTTTCGCTGTAATTGTTTAATATAAATTCTCACACAATCTCTGCAAAATATAGCCATAATCAATAGAAAATATAGCCACACAAAAAATAATATTAGCAGAATTTTTTATTTACATTATAGTAGCGGTCAATAATCCTATTCCTGTAGTAGTATTTTAGTCTCATAGAAAAGGAATATCCCCATATGTAGTATAGTCAAAATCAATAATATTGGCCTGACTGAAAACTTCATTTGTGTGCATAGGTTATGTGTGTAATATGATTCACATAATAGTAGTCGGTCTATTCACCATGCGAGCGTTGATGCAAATCATGATCGCGATAAACAATCATGATAAGTAATCGCGATAAACAATCATAATAAACAATCGTGTATGTTGTCGTGAATATGGTCGTGACTATCACCACAACAAAGTTCGTGTAAGTAGTATGATAGTAGCGATTTGTTCGGTTACTGATCTAGGTTAAAGTCTTTTACCAAGCATGACTTTCCTCTCGCATGGTAACTTTGTTTGGCATGTTCGCGCGCTGGTTGTGAGGACAAAAATTGGAGAGTAGAAGGCTTTGACCTAGATCAGTAACCGAAATCCAAAAGTACTATTATCATACTACTAAAGATATGCAACTTAAATTGGCTCTTGGGTCTATTCTTACCCACTAGAACTTGGTCCAAGGCTAGGGCCACAGATTGTGGGTGTGGGTGGTACAAAGTGGTGGAGATCGGGGATAGTTGTTTAAGTAACACTCTAGTTTTGTCAACATATTGATGCCCTTTATAACAAATGGCATTTGGAGCAAAAAAGTAATATTCTACACCTGTAGTGTAATGCTGTTCACACCCTCATAATTAAAAACAAAAACAACAACAACAACAACAAAAATATGTCCAAATAGTAATTCCTAAAAGAAGGGGTTAGAGTGGGTGGATGGGAGGTGAGGGAGGTATGTCACCCCTGTTTTTTGTCTCGTATGTTTAAAAATTCCCAAGAGTAATCAATGACCAAAGTGTCAACACATGTCAGACAGGGACCACTTGGTCATGCCCCAGGGTTATTACCTACTCCCTTCCCTCTCCTCCCCTCCCTTTGAACTTAATCCCTGGGTCATAACTTGGAAACTGTTCAGATCCCCGCCCTATAACCTTATATACACGTATTGGGCATGAAAAGACATTCAACTTAATTTGGCCCTTGGGTATATTCTTACCCCTTAGGACTTGATCCTAGGGGCACAAATTTTTAGGGTGGGTGGTACAAAGGGGTGGAGGGCTGGGATATGTGTTTTACCAACACTCTAGGTTTGTAAACGCGTTGATGCCCTTATATGCAGTAACGAAGGGTATTCGGCACAAAAAGTAATATTCTATGCCTGCAGTGGAAAGCTGTCTCCACGCTCCTTATTAAAGAAAAAAAAAAAAAGCAGATAACCAAATATGATGATTTTTTTATTAGTAATTCCTGAACGTCTCCTTTTAGACAGCCACAACTGATCAAAAGTCCTCTTTTAAAGCAGGTTTCATTGTCCTTACCAAACATGTATTTTCTTCTTTCTGCGCTAAAAAAAAGGTCTGATATATAGAACTATCTCATGCAATGGTTCTCGTTGCTGACCTAAGCATACCAAATTTGTTGGGTTCCAAGCCTCAAGGTTGGCATGCTCTTCGACGCTGCCGCATTCTCCAAACTTAAGTCACTTGACTTCTTATTAAGCCGCGCTACTGCTCTGACCCTGAAATCACGGGGCAAACAAGTAACTAAAGTAGTTTATGTCTCCATATGGTATCTCCATTATAAAAGGTTTTCATCGATTGACCAATT
This sequence comes from Margaritifera margaritifera, assembly GCA_029931535.1. Taxonomy (NCBI): domain Eukaryota; kingdom Metazoa; phylum Mollusca; class Bivalvia; order Unionida; family Margaritiferidae; genus Margaritifera; species Margaritifera margaritifera. The sequence goes on from JAQPZY010000991.1 coordinate 373,999, forward strand.
CAATAATGACATCCCTCAAGGCTCTATAGAAGATTTACAAAATATGTTAAAAGCACAAGCATGATACATCTCATACAGTCAAACCTGTCTTAAGCTGCTACCTCTGTGAAGTGAGAAAGATGGCATCTGAAGAGAAATGGTTGCCTGATAGGGGTTTCTTTGTTTAATATTTTGGTTTTTGGTCTGTGGCACACTGGACAGGAGATGCCGCTCTGGGTTGCTTAATCAATAGAAGACGTGCAGCAGTTCTGAGATTTACGCAGCTCGCGCTTCTGCACTGCAATTCTCCTCAGTTCAAAGTAAGTAGCTCCAGTATGGATGGGACTGCGCCAGGTGGACCGATCCTGTGCGAGACCTTCCCAAGACTCAGGGTGAATGTTGAAGTGTTTGAAGGATAACTTGAGAGAATCTTATGAGTGCTTCTGCTGCCCTAGATTGCTTTCCCTCCTTCAGCTCGCCGTAGAGGATCTTCTTTGGTAGTCGCTCTTATGACATCCGGGTGACATGGCTTGCCTATCTCATCTGTGATTTTATTAGCAGAGTGTGAATGCTTGGAATGCCTGATGGTGTGAGAACATCAGTGTCTGGGAGCGTGTCCTGCTATATTATCCTTATTAGTATCCTTACGCAGCCCATGTGAAAATGGTTCAAGTTCTTGACATGGCGTCTGTACACCGTCCAGGTTTTGCATACATACAGCAGGCTCGCAACACAACGGCTTTGTAGACCTTCAGTTTTGTTTGCAGATTGATGCCTTTGCGCTACCACACATTTGTGCGTTAGTCCGCCAAAGGCCACACTTGCTTTAGTAATTCTGGCTTTGGTTCCGTCATCGATGTGACTACACGTGACAGTGTACTGCCGAGATAAGTGAACTTGACCACTGCCAGGAGGGTTTGGCCATTCACTTTGATCGTAGGCTCTTCGTAATGCAAATTTTTGCATCACCTCTGTCTTCTTAATACTGATTGGGAGACCGAGATTGTCACAATCTGAGGAGAAATGACCCATACTCTGTTGCATGTCAGACTCAGATTTGGCATTCAAGGAACATTCGTCATCATATAGGAGATCACGAACAGTCACTTCCTGTAACTTCGTCTTCGTCCATAGTCTCCTCAGATTGAAGAACTTGCCAGCAGTATGATATCTGCTGTCGATCCCGGTGTCATAGTCACAGAAGTCATCAGTAAGAATGGTAGAAACATTATATTTAAGAGGGCTGGGACGAACACGCGGCCTTGCTTGACTCCACTGGTGAATGGAAATGGTCCAGATGACTCGCCGTTGTCCACGACACAAGTGAGCATGCCATCATGGAATTGTCGAACCATTACGATGAATTTCTCTGGGCAACCAAATTTTGCCATGATCTTCCAGAGGCCTTTACGACTGACTGTGTCAAGGCCATTGCCACGTTGACGAACGCCGTGAAGAGTTTGGAGTTCTGTTTCTTGCATTTCTCATGGGGTTGACAAGCTGCAAATGCCGTATCTGTGGTCCTTCGTTCTTTCCTGAAGCTACACTGACTCTCAGGCGGCAGCCCTTGATAGATGTGTTGCATAAGGCGATTCAGCAGAATTCTGCCGTGGATGTTGCCGGCTATATAGAGCAAGGAGATGCCCAGAGTCCACATTGACTGAAAGTTTGCAGTCAGTTTATGTGCGAGCCTCCGGCTTTTTCGACTTCTGCTGATACAAAATCTGACCCAGGTGCCATTTGACAGCACGTCAATTGCTTTCTCAGTCTCAGTCAGCGTTGAAAGATCAGTAAGTGATAAGTTGATTTCCATTTGGGGCAGTCGATCCTTGGCATCGTAGTCATCAAACCAATCCTGATGTTTACTTGTGGTGGGATCGAGGGTTTTTGATGCAGCTATTTACACAAAGTCTCTGAAGGATGCACATTTTTTTTCGACATTCTCGGAGTTCGCATCAATTGTTCTTGTTGGCTGCACACATCTTCGACAAACGCCTGTTTCACATTCTCCTGTTTCAGTTGGAGACATTGAGCTTTTTGGGCATTTTTTTGCCTTGTGGCCGTGTGCTAGGCTGAATCCAGATATTCAGTTTAGAGGCTATGAACCTGTGGTCAGTTTAGTATTCTGCACTTCTCATAGCCTTCGTTAATCGGACATCTTGCCTGTCTCTTCTACTGACGACAACGTAGTCAGTGAGGTGCCAGTGCTTGGCGCGTGGGTGCATCCAAGGCGTCTTGTTGCGGTTTGACAGGTGGAATATTGTGTTGGTGATTAGGAGGTTGTGTTCAGCGCATTTCCTCAGTAGGAGGAGTCCGTTGTTGATGCATTTGCCAAAGCCATTGTTCGCTAATGGCACCTGGCCATGTCTGGTGATCTGCGCCAACTCTAGCACTAAAATCAGCAAGGATGGTGAGCTTGTCTGCCTTCGGTACTTCTGCGATAAGAGAGTCCAGGTCTTCATACAATTTGCCTTTGATCTCATCTGGGTTGGTCATGGTGGGTGCATAGATACGTATAAATAGTTGCAAGTTTTTTCCAGGCAGTGGTAGTTGCATTTGCATTGGTCAGTCATTCACGCACTTTGGGAGATTTGTTTGCTTGCTGACTTGATGTGTTTTGATGGCAAACTCAACACCAGATTCGAGTCGCTCTTCTTTACTTCGGTGGCTCCAGAAGAAGGTGTAACCGGCAAGTTTCACTCAAGACCGCTATCTGGATGTTGAATCTGGACAGTTCTCCGCCAACTATAACTGTTCTTCTCTCTGGTCTGTCTGCTGATGTACTGTCTGTTGGTGTGTGCACATTCCAGGCAAAGATAGTGAGTGGCGTTATCTTTGTCTTCTTGTTAGATTTTCGACCGCTAAGTGGGATTCCCGTTAGCCGTTGTATGCTGACCAGGGTTAAGGAGAAGCAGGCAATGTTTAGTGCACCTTTTCTGGCCCCTTCCTCGTGCTACGTCGGTGAGCAGTATGATCCTAAAAAGGGCGGCTCAGTCGACCGTGGAGGTGGGGGGGGGGCAGGGTGCTGCCGAGTTTCACTGCTGATTCGGTCCTGTGAAAAGCGACCATATGCCCTGAGCCGCCTGTGTGCATGTGTGTAGCTACAGCTCCCAGTGTATCCACACCTGCTGCTTTGCCGCTCGTCAATCGCCACAGGACTTTAAGGTGTCTAGTGGGCGGACTGGAATAATGTCATGATTTGCGCTTGAGTTGGATTTAAGTGAAGGAAAGTTGCTCAAAGTCACCCTCACTCTCTCTGGCCATCAAATCCTACTGCACCTGAGCTCGTGCCCTGCGCTGTCCACACAGCTCATGTCATCTGCCTTCACGGATGGGCATATCTTCTCTGCCGCCTGATCTACCAGAGAGGACTTTCCATAGGAAACCAGGTGTAGCTGTCCACTTTGGGTCAACTACTGTTACTTACGGTAACAGGCGGAACCTGACATGACATAAATCGCCCAATACAAATGACCTTTAAGGCAGTTTAGACTATAATTCTTATAGGCGTAACTGACATAACATGTATTTACAGGCACATTTGATACAATAAAAAAGTACCAAAAATTAGTAAAAACAATAATATATACCGATTGGAACAAAACATCCCAAAAATACAAACAAAATTCATCAAAAAGTGTAATGAAGTTCATTAATCTTTGAGGGAGCATGGTTCCGGAACCCGTAACACCCAAACCCCGTGATTACTTTTGCGCGGCTTATGCCGCAAAATTTGGCACAACTAAATACATACCTATCTATATGACTATTCATAAGAAATGCACGGATGAGAGGCGAAAAGTCATATTTGAAAATATGTGAGCTCTTGAGTTAGAACTTCTACATATATTTTGCCTTCCATGAAGTTTTCATGAAGTTATATTTACTCAGAGAAAAGGCCCCCGTTTCACTCAGCAACGTACGTCAAAACTTTCATTTGTTCTTGAGTACGATTTTCACCAATAATTTAGATTTTTGTTTTCCTTATGAATTAAAATACGAAATGTTTTTGTGAGCGTAAGCTTTCGCGTTTTGTAAAAGAAAGCCCAGAAATTTAGGTGTTATGTAATTTATTAAACATGAAGCGGAATGATTATACTAAAACTTGAAATATCCTTAAATGATATTAAAAATAATTGATCGAGTGAAAATGCTACAGCGGAATTTTAGAAAACGAGGTTTTGTCAAAAGCTGTTCTCTCTCTCTTTATCTCCTGTTCTGTTGAGTCCTGAACTTTATCTTTATTTATTTTCATATAATGTAATCTCTGTGTACCGGTTACTTGTGCATACTGAATTGTGTTTTAAGTTAACGGCCAGTCATGGTAATGTGTACTTAAATTATCTTGGAAATACGTGTTTGCCTTAAGATGTTGATAACTGGAAAGTAATGGCCGACTATAATGATCGGTGAAATTCGAGTTTACTGTTAACATGTTTATGATGAAAGCATTCGTTATATAAATACAGTGGATGTGTGCGTGCGTGCGTGTGGGTGTGTAGGGGGGTGGAGGTTATCAGCAAGTGTGTTTACAAATGTCATTTAACATCTATTTGCATTCATTTAACATTCTATTTGCAAGGTAGGTTAAATAAAAATATCACAGAGCGTGAATAATTCGTGTATAATCAGCTTGAAACTACACACAAGGGGCAATTACTGTACGAATTAGCACGATATCGCAAAAGTTACGAGAAAATATTCAACCGCAAGTTATGAAAGATGACTGTCGCAAAGGAGACAGCATCCTGACAAGGCATCAAGCAATGTGACTAGACTGAAGAAGTGGAACTATGTGTTTTGGTACATATATATATATATATATATATATATATATATATATTTATATATATATATATATATATATATATATATATATATATATATATATATATATATATATATATATTTATATAATTCTTTTTTCTACAAATCAGAGCAAGAATATTTTTTTTCAAGCTATTTTGGGCCGGAAATGTTATTTCCTCGAAAATACCCCTTCCTCACCCCCCCCAAACCCCCCCCCCCCCCACCCCTGAAAATTAAATCGACAGCCTCTCGTATATTAATAGCCGTCGTGTTGATGGTGGCAATGCAGCGTTCGCTAAGCTTCACAGTGACTAGAGTGTTAGACAACTAAGCACCCGAAGTGTGATGGTTTTCATTGTCAGGAATCATATGCCATGGATAGTACACTATAGTCGCTATATAGTTAACGAAACTATAGTAAACTTTGATTTATAGTTTTGATTTTGTACATACAGTCAATTGAATAAGCGTTCTCTCTCTTGCTATAAGGAAAAAAAACTTGTCGCTATTTTATGCTTGAAAAGTTTTTTAAAATTACTATTATTCCAACATCAATCTTTGAATCGACATTTATGAAATATAAAGCAATTAAATCTGCATATATTCATATAAACACGTTGATACTTAATATTTACATAACTTCATGATATGAAATATAAAATATTTGGACAATATTATACGCATGTGAGAGCAATAGTTTTTAATATGAATTACAAGCCATTATAAACAGGGCATATACAGTTCGCTAAACACATTTAAATGAGAAATTGCGATGCACGTCTCGTCAACAAATATCAGGGAGCCGCGGTAACTCAGTTGGTAAAGCGTCAGACTAGTAATCAAAGGGTCACGGGTTCGATATCCTCCCAGGCCATCCCATGTCAGCTGCCTCGGTGTGTTGTTGGGAATGGCACTTCGCTCCAATTTTTTTCGGCATGATATAGCTAATAATGTGTTGAAAGGTCCGCTAAAAGCCAAGCAATCAACAACAGGTAGTCAAATATGCTGTAATACTTTTCCAGGAAGATTTAAATTACAGGGTGCTGGTAAAAAAAATAATATGATTGTTAGAAATTTTGAATATACTAATTTACGTTATATCTAACACGACTAGAATACATCTGTGCTTTGTGAGAAACCATTGCTAAATGAATACTTTTAAGATGATCCTTATATAGGACTATTCTGGCAAATTCGAGCCAGATACCTCATATGGAAAAAGACAAAGAGAAAAAAAGTCGTTTTAAAATGTACCTTCGGTTTGAGGCTATGTTTCATGACTGTTTGATATTCAGGTAATACATTTCAAAAGGGTGCAATTATCTATACTCTTTATTAATTGAAACTTATATAACCTCCAGAGACCTACATTATAAATCACTTTGATGTGACATATAGAGGAGAACAAATCAGAAAGATAAATAACAGACAACACAAAGCTCAATAGATCGGTATTCCTGAAAAACATTGTCAATACCGTCTACCAACAGCTTCTTTAATTTCAGAAAGTTTCGACAAAATTGCATGAAAGGAGAGAACTCGCTCCCATCCTAGTTTTAACCATGATAATTCAACATAAATGTTGGGAAAAATGTCACTCATAAGTACCAATTTGACTCGTGTCACTGAAATATGTTTAAAAAAGAAACATACAGTCTATCAAATAAACAAATAATTATCACCAACCTATGTAATATTCCTCCGCATGTTGCAAAAAGGTACATTTAAACTATATCGAATACGGTGATAAATACTTCTGCGGGAATTTCGAGGAGCTGGCATTTGCAGACTTCATGCAAATCACCATCATTACAAATCGATTCCCATATCGAAATTGAACCGGTAGGAAAACGGTATTGATGCTATCCTGGAGAGCTAAGTTGACATTTTCAAAGACATATTGAAAGGTTATTGAAGAAATGTCTTTTTCAGACGTTGTTATGTCAAAGAGAGGTTCGAAACTCTGATTTAAATTGATTTAATTCATTATATGTCACTAACAGTTTAGCCCTAACATATTCTTTCTCTGGAAATATCTTTTGACCTGACGAACCTTTCAAAGATTGAATAAAAAAAATATAATTGCATAAGCACTTGGGGGAAAAAGGGACACCTAAGCACTATAATTAGTATGCCTGACAGCTTCTTTCGTGATAAGACTGATTTATATTAGAATAGCTGGAGGCATGTCTGTTCTTCTTAAAAGTAAAGGCATGTCTGTTCTTCTTAAAAGTAAAGGTCCATTTTTTAAGTTCCAGATAACCAATAAATTGAGGAGGCTGCTTGCAAATTAATATAAGCTTGCACTGTATCCAACCACACACGAACTTTTAGTAATGACTCATGCAATAATTGTATTAAATATTTAATCATACAAATGTTTGGAGCTCCCTTTTACTATATAGTTAATCCTCAATGTTTGCAGAATCTGTATTTTGGTTGGTTAACCTTTTAACCTTCGCAGTAACCGACAAAGATTCTGAAGTTTTCTTCAGTAGTAGAATTAACGTCTTGGCGTCCGTAAGTAGTATACACCTGGAACTCGTTGACCAATCATATTTTTACGTTTCATTGTTCTTGTGTAGGGATACTAGAGCATTAAAAATCAAATTAAAGACCAAAGACCTGTCAGACTTGGGGTATTTTGAAAATTATTAAACTTACTAGACCACTAATAAACGGCAGACTGTACAAATCACAACACTAAGTTGATATTTGTTTTATACAACATACATAATCAGTGTCGGTATCAAGAGATAATGTGTATTTCCTTACACCATTCAATAGGATAAAAGTGTGGTCAAAACGCTAGTTGTGTTAAACAATAACATACAAGATAATAAAAAGTTGATTTGTTGATTTAAAACAGAAAAAGATATGCTAGTATGCTTTAGAAAAGATGCCGATTTACACACTGCCTCCAATGATGACTTAATCAAGATAAGCACCATCAAGCCCGATAGCATGATAGTTAAAAAGTACTGCATGAGTAAGGAAAAACTTTACTTATTTGATGTGAGTAAATACATCAATTTCTATTCGGCTAAACTCAAAGTACATCTTGAAGATCTCGTAAAAGAAATTCCACGGTCAATCTATAACCATTCGACAAAACATTTTATGGAGAACAAAGTTTTAAAACAACACATAGTAACTAAGTATCTGAAGTTTTTGTTGTAGATTCAGCCATAGGAATGACCATATGTGACATAACTCGGAAATTTTTCACACATTTAAAAGGATTGAAGAATTTTAAATTTTTTTGTTAAATTAAAGCTACTTGTTATGGATCTTCTGTTGCTTCTTGATAAACCTTAAAGACAAATTATGAAACATTACGTGATACAGTTTAAATTAATTGCCAAACCTACATCACTTCATCGGTGACGTTCAGAAAAGAACAATACTTAAGACATCTTTACTACAATATTGACAATTCACTTCTTACACCCATATGAGTCAATTGTGGGAATTGTTTTAAACAGGACAAAAAAATAAATAAATAAATAACGCTGAATAAAAGAATGGTTAACGAAACAATCTCCTTACACCTAAAACAACCAAGAGAGAAAAAGAAAAGATTTCCCTACATAATTATATATGTTAACCACGCATATGATCAATGGCAGGCAGACATTGTTGAAATTCAAGCAATGAAGAAATACAACAATGGATTCAGGTATTTTTTGACAGTTTTAGATGTATTCTCGATATACTCGTCCGCTGAAAAGGTGAAATTCGATAAAGGGAATGACATACATGATGCCTTCAAAGAAATCTTCGAAAAGAGAAAGTCTGAAAATATATAGTTTTGAGGACATAAAATGTGCTCGAATAAGTAAACATTGAATACTTTCAACTTACTAAGATAAAAAGACATATGTAATGGAATGTTTTAACAGAGTCCTAAAGACTAGAATGTGGAAGCATTTGTTTAAAAATGAAACCAGAAAATGTGTTGACGTTGGACTATATTTAATTTACGGCTACAAAAAGCACTCGCCACAGATCAATATACATGACTCCAGTTGAAGCAAGCAAGGAAGAAAATAGATCAAACGTATGGATCAATGTTTTCAGTTACTCGACCAGTGATACATTTGGAACGCCTGACTTTAAATTAGGTGAAGCGATATGAATTTCAAAACACAAAACAATTCTTGACGAAAGCTACCTTCCTAACTTTACTGATTAAATATAGTATTTAAAATCAGGCAAGTGATATTAGGTGATCCAGTTGTTTACAAAATGGAAGACTTGAGAATGTAGATGGCATGTGTTATGAAAAAAGTAATCAATATATGAAAAACAAGGTGACGTATGCAAAGTTGAAAAGATTTAAGAAAACAAAATGGATCAATTGTTAAAAGTGCGTACTACTAAAATGGAAAGAATACGATTAATCGTTTAATAGCTTGGAACCAGCTGAAACTATTGTGCCATTAAAATAACTGGAGGAAGCACAGTACATGAACAACAATATCAAAGAGCATAAAAACTTTAAGATTTTGTAAAATAAAGCTTATAAATTTCTAGAATGTCAAAAATTTGGGAAAATGGTGCAATATAAAACAAGGGAATTGAAACGCCTTATAAAGGAAATACCAGAGGGTAAAAGAAAGTACGTACAAAAACATCGCTTGTAAACAACGACAAAAAAAAAAAAAAAGGTAACAAATGGTACACATGAAAAATTGTTAAGGTGACTACAAAAAAGACAATGTCCTTGTAGGGTAATACATGATATCACGAAAGAAATTAGAAGAGATAACAAAAAAATGAAGTTAATTTCAACTACATGTAATAAAACAAATTAAGCAAAAACAATGTAAAAGACAACAAGTTTCAAAATCAGATTTTGAACAAAGTAAGGGTAATGAAAATGACATAAATGTTGATTCAATCATGAGAATACTTAAGCTTCTTTCAAATGGCATTCAAGAAAGATATAGCAATCGTGCCAACTACACAAACAACTAGTCATTAGTCATTTTTTCTGGATAATCATTGTACCATGTAGAATTTTCAAAATTATATAAAACCTTCAATCACAAAGCATTATCACAAAATTAATCAACCTCACTTGATATGGGAGAAGTTTTAACACCGCATGGCTGAAGTAACGGTATGTAGATATAAAGCATTTGAATATCCAATTTTCTCAGAACTTTCATTTAATATATATTAGGAATAGAAATTAAACTACAGAAATAAATGTTGCTAGCACTATTTGAGACACTAATAGCTAGAGGTTTGCTGTAACACATGTTCTGAAGGCACATCGAGGTGTTGTGAAGGAACAACGTGTCAGAAACAATGTGCACCAGATGGTCTATGCAAATTGTAAATATTATAAATGCAACAGAGAAAAACTGATAGAGGAAATGGAAAAACGAAAACACAATAACGGATATGGAAATATTGCATAAAAGAAACGAGATTTAGCTGGTATTACAGTGGATGAAAATAAAAGACTAAAAAGAGAAAGCAACACGGAATGCATAAAAAATTGGACAAACAGTAGCTACAAGCTCGATGTATTTGCAGAAGAAAAGTAAATTTTAGCTTCACTCTATTAAATTGTACAAAGTGATCTAATTAATTAACAACATATTCGAAAGTCTACATACAATTCAGTTTAATACAATAAACTGGTTAGCACAGTTTGCGTTGAGCAAAACAAATATTTGCTATACTAAAACTCAAAATTGTACATACAATACATTAAACATTTTTATAACTACACTTTACAAATTGGACTCTTTGAAAATACACAGAGCACACTGAAAAAATTGGATTTTGGCAAAATAAAAAATTTGGGTAGTGTGGATGGCAATATCTGGTGTTTGGATTTCCTACAGGTGTTTAATAAACAAAAATGTGCCTTAATTAGTCAAATCAGTATGTAAGTTTCATATTTATTTACAGATATGAAAACCGCTGTATGAATATAAAATACCTTTACCCGAATTTGATCCATTCAGTTCCAATAAGAATATCATAGATATGAATACTTGAATTTGATCTGCAATAATTTTAAGATTCCACGACAGCATTACTGGAGATACCTCAAGAAAATAATACAATACTTGATCAATAATGGGCAAGAAGAACATAAAACTATACACCAACGTTTTGTAGAGCCAACACACGCTGTTGTGTTGACTGCTTACAAACGTAAATATAACTATGAAGCAGGTACTGTTGAATATTGGAGAACATTGTAATCTGATGAAGTGAATTATATGGCAGACAAATATTAACCTAGTTGCTCGACTTGCTGCTTTCTGCAAGATAGCAACAAATTACGAGATGAGGGAATAGCTGGATTCCATTATAGTATAGGGTCTTATGCAATCTGTATATTATGTACACAGGTACTAAACAGAACATATATTATATATTCTGTTTCGACAGTATTATATACTGTTAAAGAGGTAATGGAGGTATTATTTTAGGAGAGCAAAGTTACGACACTAGGGTACAACTGTAGCACAAGATTCCAAAGTGAAACTACACTATGTTGTTGATGGTGACGGTATCTATGTGACACAGAGTGACATGATTCTGAAAATGGTTAGTATCGTTGGACAACAATTAACAGAAATCCAGTGACTCGCTTAAACTGGGATTAGACTGTAGTATTAACACGAATGTAGAGAAGAACGCTGTTGCAAAGACTGACAAGCAATATGTAACAGTAAAGCAAGAAATTGTAGACAACAAAAAACAGAAAAACCAATATTTATCACGAAGTGAACAAATAAAAATGTATCTTGCTACTAATGGTTCAGGAGCTGCTATGTGATGAAAAATGGCCTAAATCATACAAAACAAACAAACAATCAAATATATATATATATATATATATATATATATATATATATATATATATATATATATATATATATATATATATATATATATAGAGAGAGAGAGAGAGAGAGAGAGAGAGAGAGAGAGAGAGAGAGAGAGAGAGAGAGAGAGAATTGAGTACTACGGGAATAGAGACTACAGTGCCTCTAAACAATTGTCTAAATTTCAGATTGTAAAATGTTAAGAAGAATATCATATATTCTTCAATGACATCAAATACTATGGAAGTGTTAGAAAAAATACAAAGTTGCATACAAAGTTTTGAATTGGGTGGAGTCTAGCATGGCAACAGGTTGAGGTGGTATGGGAATAACAGAAAGGGGATTAGGTATTGCAAGAACAGCTACCCGTGTAGTTCTTCCTTCACTTTGAGCTGGTTTGCTGCAACATTATTGGATTTGTTGCAGAAGCTCTCATGGAAGAACTTGTATGCAACAAAGTTTTAAAACAGGGTTAAATAATAACATCTGCCATTAGCATGTTCAACAGTATTGACGACAATATAAGCACAAAAATCAGTGACAATGAAATCTGCCAGGAAGAGTTTTTTTTCATCATCAAAGAGTATAACAGGTACGAAGAGATAAGAACATGCTAGATAAGAAGAGATAAGAACATGCACGGAAATTTATATAAAGAGTATTGCATTAGGTATTAATATGAATGAATTAAAATAGGAAATCGATAATAACAAAAACGAGTTTGAGGAGAAAACCAAACTGACAATCTTAACGATATAGAAAGCAACTAACTTACTCAAACTAGCTTTTACTGGTATACATTTTAAATTATCAGTATGGTTGATTGTGACAAAAGTACAATTTAGAAATAACGGACCTGTGCCAAAATGTTAGGTTTCCAATGATCTTCTAAAGGAAATTCAAAACAGCAGTGGCGAAAGTGTTTGAAGAAAACAATGAAAGGAGAAATTGTACAGGGTGTGAAACTTAACAGCAAAAAAAAAAAAAAAAAAAAAAAACATAATTGCGACTTGAATGGGTTATTGGTTTTGTTAATTTTATCTTCTTATTCTCAGACCGACTAACACTTCAATAATTGTTCTCCTGGCAAATAATAGTTCTTTTATGGCATTTAACAACAACAACACAAAAATAATATTCATTAGTTTCAAGAAATCCTTCTCGAAATCCTTAGTGGTTTGTGACATGTATTCAGTTCATTGTCAGATTTAAGCCATGATTGCTGCTCAAAAGGGACAACCCTGTGCATTTTAGTTTATGGCCTAATTATATACAGAGCTTTAGCTTTTTGTAGCGAATCTCGTTATTTTTCAATGTACTTACCAATTTTAGTACTGTTGGTTTGAGCCTTTGTAATCATCAATCAGCTTCTTCTGCATGGGAGATCAATCATTTTCACCTGGAATTAATTTCTCTGGAGGTAATAACGGGTACTCCTTATAATAGTTACACAAGTATAATTAAATCTCCAAATCCACGTTTAAAATGCAACAGTATCATAGACATTTGGTATTTTGAACAAAATTTATTCTACAAATTTAATTTGTTCATCACTTGCCTATGTGAAGCTATTTTATATTTCTTTTTTGATCAACCATATAGGTTGTTAGTACCTAAGTACATAATAAATGACTTTGACCTTGACCTTTCGTATCCACCAAAATTTGTTATCTGACCATTTTTTTCTTGATATCATTCGTTTTGTTTTGTGTTTTATTTTTGTTGTTGTTGTTTTTTTTATTTTTGTTTGTTTGTTTGCTTTTTTTTTTTTTTTTTGCTTTAGCATAGCTATGCGGTATCTATATAGTATCATCTTGTATACATGTAGTATCATCTTGTATCTATGTAGTATCTTGCATCTATGTGGCATCACGCTAATTCCATCTCTTGTTCCACTCGCAGTCTTTAGGAACATGTCATAATCTGTCAACAGTTCTAATTCTACACCCGATATCTTCAAGTTTCCATTACGAGCTAATTCGAGAGCACTATAGCAGTGAGCAAGGTCTAGTAAATTTAATTCCTGCATTTCTAAATAAAATGTCACATAACATCAGTGCATCATTCTTTGCGTAATAGCCGTGTAGATCTCCAAGTTGTTTCAGGCTGAAATGTTCCATGACGTCCTGAACGTACTGATAATTGTCATTTGATTTGTTTGAATTGTCAAGTGATGAGTAAATTGGTAGTATAGCAGTTTCGTTAAACCTTTCAAGCTATCCATGTATTTGTATGGGTAAATGTCTTTCTTCATATATTTAGGTGGCATGTGTATAAACTATTTCAATGTCTGTGTAAACTTTTCATCACTTAAATATTTCGCCAGATGTTCTATAGATACTCCCATGAGAAGATTATTGTCATAACCGGCAAAATTATGAAATAGCAATGGTATTTATTCTGGATATTTGTTATTAAAATTGCATTCCTTATGTGCTGGACCTCCATACTTGCGTTTTCAGTTATCATATGCACGCACATTGTGTGCGTGAGCTTTGCAGTTGCGAACTTAATGAACGTTAACTAGTTGTCACGCACCTTGTATTCGTACGCTTCGCAGTTGCTAACTTTATATTTGTTTGGGGTCCACCCCCCCCCCCCTGCCACAGATGTAACATTTGTTTTTTGAATGAAAATGTTTTTCATCTTCTGTTAACTGTAGTAATTCGGCATTTTAAATCTTGATTATCCATATATTAGTTTTGATATTTTACGAAACGCATTGCAAGATAAATTAATACAATCTATTCCTCTGTAAACTATTGGTTTATAACTCGTTTGGATTGATTTGAGGTACAAACAAAACCCTGATGAATGTGTTTTATTATTTTAATTGTCCAGGATTATGCCTGACACTCTATATACGCCTTTAGTGTTGTACCTCTGGCACACCCTAGTACCATGATACTTTCAAAATCAAAACAAATAAGATACCGAGCTTTGAATTGATGTTGATAGCTTTTTAATTTTACCACACAACCCTGTTCAGGTATTATATTTATCGATTTATCTAAATAGTAACATAGTCTTTTGTGTTCTAATAATTATTCTGATGTATTGGATATATTTCTATCCGTGATGTATATTTATATGTGATTACTCCAATTTGAAAAATATTCTCTTTCAACATGGTATCTTCCATTTTTGTAGTTACTATGTCCACCATATTGAAATATAATTAACATGTCAGCATGTATTTCCCCTCTCTATCTCAGTTATTATAACAGGATTGACGTAGCTTCTCTCAGCAATACCTTAGCCATCTCTCCATTTCAATATTTCATACTTATTTAAGAATACATCAAATTCATTTTCAATTATCTTAGTAACTTCAATTTGTAGCAGACAGCTTTTAAACTGTATCTATCTAAATTATATTTTGATCGTATATCTACATGATCCCTTTGTGTATTTAACACAAATCCCGGAGCAAAAAAGAAAAACCTACCGTCTTTATAATTTAGGTTTATGCATTCTTTTATGTTCTTAACACATTAATGCAAATCTATGCATGAGCCCCACCTGAGCATTTGGCATCTATGTATGTGCAATTTTAAATACTCAGTACTATCAAGCATCCAGTTTTTAATTTCGCTTACATATAATCCAAATTTGCATGTTAATGCTGAATGGCACTATCAATTTCACCTCTGTTCAATATATGTAGAAACCTTGTCTTCTAATAAAAGCATATATATACTCAACTCGCTCTACCACCTATATGGGTCGTTTTCTAACTTCCATCGTTAAGGCAAGTCATACATTTACAGAACCAAATTGTCGATATTTTCTACCGATGATCTTCTTCAAATATGATTAAACGTATTGAACAATTTATATAACTATTCCTTGTTACCGCCATAAAATGTACACTCATTTAAATGTTTATAGAATGAATCTCTCTTTTAGTGATAATTATGTTTAATTGTGTTTAATCAATCGTCTCAATTCTTTTCTAATTTGAGACGTATTGAGGGGGCTTGTACCAACCCCCTAACTGCTTGCAAATTCTTGCGAATCCGAGCCCTGCAATCCGATAAGTGGCCCGCCGACCAGATAACTAGGCATTCCAACAGCTCTTTATGCATCATCGATTTATATATAAACCATTACTGTGTTAAAGATCATGTTGATAGTGTAAGTAACACTGCATTTTTGTACTGATGATACAAATAGCTGTAATCATGCCGAAAGCAAAGTGTGCCGATGGTACAATCAATGGAACTAACTCGTAACAGCCAACACACTGCAGATTTGTCTCCATCTGAATACCTGTCTATTGTGGGCACCTGCCTATTAAAACCTTGTTTGCACAATTTATCATCGCCATTTATTGTAGTATTAAGATTTCAAAAATCAGCCACCCTTAGATTGTATCTTATTGTTGACTTTGTGCAGTATATTTTGAACTACTAGTGAGTAAGATTAGTACGTAATGCAATAGATTGGAATCTAGAGAAATGTACAGTATTGCTAATGGTTCAGACCATAGTCTATAGTAAAATATTTATTTAACGGTAATAATGTCTTGATGCAACCCGAAGCAATTAATCTGTCATATTAGTAATGATTTTTAAAGTACCCTCCAGTCTGACATGTGTGTGTGTGTGTGGTATACATGTAGTGTATGTGTATGTGTTTTGCTTTAAATATATTAGGGTCATTTTAGTGTAGAGATTTTTTATTGTTCTCGTATCCTTACACGAGGATACTATAACGCAAAAAAGTATTGGTCAAAGTCTCACGTCTATACTTCTTCCGTAATAGCCTCTGTAAAATATTGCTTAGCTAGTGAGTCCACCAAAAAAGTTGTGCTCAACAGCTAGTTTACATGAACTAATTGTTTGTGTGGTCAATCAACTGCCTGCCTGTAATCTCTCTAGGAAAGTAAAACGTCTTTTCTCAGGATAAATCTGTACAAAGGATAACTCCAGAACAGTTTTCGGAGATGACTAGCATGGTAGCAAATATAGTAACAATAGTATTCATTGACAATACAGACCATGCCATTTTATTATTATTTTTTTTAATACTTCATTGCCCTTTAAGCCGATGACTCATGATTTAGATTCTTGTAGTCAAATTAACTTTATGTTCCTAGAAAATGCAAATAAGATACTTAAAACATTAACTGCTGAGTCAGCAAAATGCAACGATGCATAGTCATCAAAATGCAACGTAGCCTGAAAGAATTTAAATATTTGTTCAGATGTAATAGCCTTTTAGGGAGATGATCGCAGGAAAATTCGTTTCCGCAGTCGATCTGAGTTGAAAAATGGGGTGAAAAATTTCAGCTTTGCAATATTTTGTGGGTGACCTTTAAGTAACACGACAAGTAACATTAACCCGAATCAAATTTAGCCAATTTTCTACACTGGCCAGTTCAATACCACTGACCGATAGCAAACCAATCAAAATCGGTACACGCCAGCACCTAGTTGAATTGTTTTGGGCTGTGTTTGGTAGTTTTTTTTGTGATTGCTGAATTTAAAACGACCATACAGCAAATCGCCACTCCTTGTGTATCTTCGTACTAAAGAGGACAAAACTAATATTAAATAAGAATCGTCTCAAGCTTTACCAAAACGGCATCTGAGAGCCTTTATTACCAAAATCGTAATTCAGTTTTCTAAGTTACAGTGTGAATACGGAATCCGGTATTACACCTAACTAGGGATGATTAACATGATACTAAATCATGTGACATCAACAAACCTCAATGTAATTAGAAGAATGAAGTTTCCAATTACTCAGACACGGCAATTCTGTAAATCCATACTGCAATGGAATCTTGTTTTGCGCAATGATATTGAAATAAATTCCTTGGACATTTACA
This sequence comes from Margaritifera margaritifera, assembly GCA_029931535.1. Lineage (NCBI taxonomy): Eukaryota > Metazoa > Mollusca > Bivalvia > Unionida > Margaritiferidae > Margaritifera > Margaritifera margaritifera. The sequence goes on from JAQPZY010000991.1 coordinate 391,480, forward strand.
TGACATTTTAAGCGTTTGATACTGCTGGCCATGTCATTGAAAGATTGTATACTGTTTAAGTCCTGTACAAATTGCTCTCGAGAGAGATCTTTCTTTTAATTGCATTAGTGTTAGCCTTCATTTTATGTGAAAGCTTCGCCACTCGGCAAATTTTCTGATGTGTTCCGGAACGTTTAAACCTATTTAGCCAGCTAATTAGTATTCAAACGGAATGACTAATGGAATTCTGCATGTGCACTAATACAATTTAATTTCGGGAATAAAGAATGAAAATGCTTTTCAAGCAGGTTGCTGAACTTATTTGATCCTCATTTCTTGTGCAATGGGAATACAGTACTACCGATAATTCATTGATTTTCGTCATACTGCGGCTAGAAAAACTTGTCAAATGTGTGCGGTAACGAAGCCAAGTATATTTTCAATTATCGAGACGGTGCTCTAACCGCCATGAAACTGACATATCGCTGAAGCGAATATAGCTTGTCCTACTCATTAGTAAGTTGTTTTACGTAACTAATTTTAAGCATAAACTTAAAATGTGATGAAATTGTCCATTAAGTAATTAAAGCTGTTACACTGAATAATTCTCCCTTAAGTGATGCAGATTGCCTAACGAGAATCAAAATACCTATTCGTCGTGAGCGAAGCGTTATCAAATTGGACCCAAGCCTTTTACTTTCCGAGATAAAAGAAATCAGTACAATTTTTGCTAGTTAAGAAGAAAATGCTTGAAATCTTTGAGACCACACTAATGAAAATCTTTGAAATAATTCTACATAAATTAATTGTTACACGAATACTGTAAATAATGTGTTTTAAATCACCAGAAACAGTTGATGTAACTTGGCAATTTTAATTCAGTTCGCGGACATAATGAATTCATTGCCTCAGTTTATACCTTTTGCTAATAACGCTCGGCAAGGAATAGACTAAACCTTACGACCCAGTTGCCTATATTGATTCATTTTGTTTGCCATAAAAAACATTAATTTACTGTCGATCGAAAGAGGTTGACATCCCCTCAGTTGATGCTTTAAATATTTTTGAGATTTGTTATATTAATAGGAATGGATAAATAAACAACTTACAATCAGATTTGATCTAAGGAAATGCCAGGCCGGAAATATATACCTTTTAATGGGATGAATGAACTTTTTATAACAAAAAAAAAAAACACTTATCATGGACTCATGAAAAGGACAAAATATATTGATCCATGGCAAGGATCCCTTAAACTTTTCAAAATGCCTGGAGAAACCAGCCACAATGTATAATGCCTGAGGAGGGGAGTACATGGCTGTTTTGAAATGCATTTTAGGCCCGGGGACGGAACGAATAGAAACCTGGCAACGGAAATCTAAACAATTACGTCCTTATAAAATAATTAATTCCAAAAAGTATAAAGAGGAACTTCAGTCACAAGTATATTTTTAACCCGAAATTTTGTTTGAATTAAAAAAAAAAATTCCCACAATACAGATCAAGTGGGAAACAAACAGATATAAAAACTTTTCAACTTTAGAACAATTGCGGGATCACCTCATAGGCCTCCTAGTTTATCATAGCTACAGTTTTGGAGGTGTCCACTCACAAAAAACAAAAAATTAGCACCATCGTAAATATTGCTCTCTGTAATAAATTCGTATATATATATATATATATATATATATATATATATATATATATATATATATATATATATATATATATATATATATATATATATATATATATATATATATTGTTACGGAATTATGTATCATCTTTAAATTATAATATAGTTTTCATTTAGTTTATTACATCTGTATTATAAATTCTTTAATTTAGTAGCCTACGCTAGTGTATACATTGATTACAGAATGTCACATGAGTCATTGTTTATGTCCAGGGAAAATCAATACTTATGTGGGTCAACTTAACACAATAATGGTAAATCACGTGTTTGACGCGTGCTGTTCATGACCTAGATCTCATGTCTTTATAGAAGTCAACACTTTGTTGATTTGAAATTAAGGTATTGTTTTTGCAGTGCGAAAGTACTTTTAGGCGGCTAACATGCGCGACCTAGTTTCTGATTGGTTCAGTAAAAGTTGTTTACTGGAGGATGGAATTGTTTTAGAACGTAGTTTCAGAGTTAAGGGTTATTCTCTTTTACGCAGTACAAAGGTATATAATAAGATTTTAATCACTGATTGTTCATTCTTCATTGTTGCTTCAAAGAGAAAAGAGAGAGGAGCATTATTTATTGTTTGAGATTCAGCTTAGTGGAAAATCTATTTCAAAATAGTACTTTTTGGATTACGTACTGAAGATCTGAACATTATCCAACTCCGTTGGAATTTACATGGAATTCATATTTTGGATTTATAACTGAAAATCATTGGTACATCAGAACATTCCAGACCCATTCATTTGGAACAATCTTTCAATCGGAACATTCTTCATTACGAAGATTCATTAACTCGGAACATTCATTCATTCGGAATACTTTGGATTAACTTCCGGATTAGTGAAGTGCATAGGACAATTTAAGACTAATTAAGGAAATTCTAAACTGTAAGTTATTGTCTATTCTTTCACTTTGTTTGTTTAAAATATTTTATATTTTAGGAAATTAAATTTGTATTTGAGAAAAAGTGAAAGCTTGTTTGAGTCGTTCTTTCTTTTGCAACATTCTAGTCGTAACAATATATATATATATATATATATATATATATATATATATATGTGTGTGTGTGTGTGTGTGTGTGTGTGTGTGTGTTTCTTAGGTGAACACTATGAGCTATCATTGCAATTGAATTAATTTTTTTTCTTTTTTCTTTGTTTTTTTTTCGTATCCTAGAAAAAGTATATGAGCATTTAACTTGTACATTTGTAACATAAGACTAATCCGAACAAATTTTTTACGAGAAGATATTCATGGCATAGGTTCGACATGTCCCAAGGATAACTTCCACGGTGAGACTGGGGCTAGAACCAGGGATCTCCCAACTCTAGACGGACACTTTAACATGCGAGGAGACTGAGCCGATTCACCCGACCGTCACTGCTTTCCAGTGACACGTCCTGGTGTCTTCATCATACCTCTCTAGCAAGCCTGCTTAATGCTGAAAGTCAAACTCTTTATAAATATGAAAGGTCTTTATGTACGTGATCGACGGCTTTCAATAAATGCCTCAGAGAAAACTTCGCGACCGGACCAGAGCTCCAATCTGGGACCTATCCAACTTTTGGCAGGCGATATACAATTTGAGCTATCAGAGTAAATGCAATCGACTATCCTGTTACAAACAAACAATCCTAAAGTATAAAGCTTGCTGACAAGATCTCGATGGTAGCACGAACGCAGACGACGACTCTGTGGACTTTTATTATTTAAAAATATTGTATTGTTTAAAGGACACTTTTGTACATAATGCACACATTGAAAACAATACATGCATACGTAAATGCATATTTACGGACAGACAGACATGCATGCATGCATCATTCTATCCATTTATATATACATGTATATATTTATTACGGTAAATTTACTGCCATTCCTGAAACAAATATTTCCAATTAACAATTGACATATGCTAAATATTCTTTTTTGAAAGAAAGTGTAAGGTAAATTCTTTAATACGGAGAGATATATTTGATGTTTCATAAAAAAAATCCACATCTGTGATATTCTGTTTCAGCTGAAACAGTAATCAATTCATTACACTAACATATTGATTTTAATCAATTATGCCCAGTAAGAACTGTTTGTCACAGAGCGAAATATATGATGTAGATGATTACACTTACCCGTGATCCAATAAATACAGATATGTATAATTAGTTCTGTTTTTGAACCTTCCCATAAAAGATGAAATAATGTCTTCACAGCATTATCACACAAATAACAGTAATTACTATGATTTTTCCGAAAAATAATTTTAACAAATTGTTTGTTGGTAGAATTTTATGTAGAATCCTCATCTGAAAACATTTTAATAAACACAGAAAATCTACGAAATCGGTTTGAGTCCTAAACTTTCTGATAAATTTGTCGAAGTGCATACATGAACCATCTTCATTTACAAAATCGTTATGGATAAAATGTTTGTTTTTTAATATATATATATATATATATATATATATATATATATATATATATATATATATATATATATATATATATATATATATATATGTATATGTATATAAATACATACACACATACATACATATCTTGACTTCTATAATCATTAATTAATTATCTGTTTTACAATCGTAATAAAGTCAGATCTTTAAATCATACATTATTTAATTTCCCAAATGTAATTGTCCAACATTTTTAGAACAGTTCTATGTTCAGGTTCTATTACTGTTAGCTCTGTCATGGTAAATAAATTCTCTGATATAGGAACAAATCTAAACGTGATTGCTTAATTCGATAAGATGCCTACGAATACCAATATTATTTCTCTCCTGATGTCAAATACATTATATTCTGTAGAGATATCTAAAATAATTTCTCTCTAGATTGTTGACATTACTGTCATTAAAATAATCATAGTCTGGATCCATTATTAAATTGAAATCAGCTCCTATTATCACATACTCATTATTTAAATCAACTGTAATTCTTAATTTCAATATAAAAAATGGGACTATTTCGATTTGGACTGTACATGTTAAACCTGTAGTTATGCACTGATATATATATATATATATATATATATATAGAGAGAGAGAGAGAGAGAGAGAGAGAGAGAGAGAGAGAGCATTACCCACCCAATAAAGCCCGATTCAAAACCATCAGTCGACCGCAAGTACTTTTCCCATTTCTGAATAAAATGCGTATATTGCAGTAGGTAAATCGAATATTTTATTTCAACTAAATAAAAACATCACGTCTCTTGTTGACATGCCCTATTATCGGGAAATGATGCTGATAATTTGTAAAGTATCATCCATATTTAATGTAAGGTAACTGAAATATTAAAATATTTAAAGACAGTAAGATTACTTTGTGCACAGTCAAGTAATAAGTACCGTCATACTTGCTTATACGTCGAGTCCAACTGCAAACAACATAGACACTGATATGCTGTCGTATAATGCGCCTGCAGATAAGGGGTCAATCTTGTTTGTTCTACTGATTACTTCTAACAAACTGCATAGACCAAGATCTGCCAGCGCATTATGTGACGGTAGATCTGGGTTTATGCAGTTTGCTGTTGGACTCGACTTATAAGCGAGCATATATGGTACAAATATGAATAGATACTGGCTGCTTTTGTGTGGTTTGATATGACATGACATTAGAGTCGTCAAGAACTGGACCATTAGCAAAACTGTAGCGTTATAGTGGACACATGACAGAAAAGTAAAATGACAGAATGAAGAAAAGAGTAGAAATAAAAGTGTGATCACATTAAATAGATTAAAGAAAGAAACCTCTTGTCATTGGTTATAGACATCCATGTTAAACAACAACAAGCCGGTCAATAAATCATAAACACAATAACATCTATAAGAAAAAAAGCGCAATAAGAAACAATGAATTTCAAATCATATATACTAATTAAATGTATCACTAAACAGAGTAGCTGTGTACAAATAAGACATATATATATATATATATATATATATATATATATATATATATATATATATATATATATATATATACATATTCTGGTCGGAAATTGTACACAATGAGCCAATGAGCATGGATTAAAAACATTTATAAAACTTTCTTAACTTTTAATGGTCAAGTACCGTAGCTCTCCTAAACAAATGGTGTAACATGCATGGAGCTAATGATTCATGTCATATTTTTTTTACTTGTGTTTTAGCTAATTGTGGAATCACTTTTCTATTCATAGATATAATGATGAGTTCCTTGGATAAGTTTGTTTCTTTTTTACTACAAAAGTATAAAATAAAGCTGTTTTGTTGAGTATAAGTGAAAACATAGATTTATTGACAGTCTTTCAATTCAGATCGGACCATGGTGTTTATTTTAAAAAGCTGGACTCCAGGTATTCAAAATTGGTTTTTATATTCTAGCAGCAAGAACTGAATTGCCCAAAATTGTCCTCTTGTCAATAATCTGTAAAATGCCGAGGTAAATATACATTTATCGTTCTGTAAGTTATTATCTTTCACTTCAATGTATGATTAGTTTAGAAATATAGAAACACAGACAGAGAAAAGGAAAAGGGTCTTGTGCACAAAGCTTACTGCGCATTGCTAGATTAAAACATTAAACATTGTTAGCATCATCATTTCCTCACGTCAATATGGCACCAGCAATGTTTTGAAACAATCTAATTATTTTCTTAAGATAAAATCGTATTATTATACTTTACTAAATAAGCATGAAAGTGGTATTTTTGTGAAATTTTCAGCGACTCCTGTATTCTAGCCATGCCCAACTACGAAATGAAAATTTCTTTCTAATCTTGAGTTTTCACTCGTATGTCATTTTAAACGCCAAATACTGAATCGGTATACTGAAACATTTTGGATGAAAACCTTTCTCTGGAACACATAAATATTTTAGCCTTTCTTACTACATTTTGACTTTGTTTAAAATTCATTGAAATGTATTCATACAACCTATGCAATAATAACAAATTGTGGGTAAATTGTTTAAAAAGGTAAATTAAGATAATATGCCTTTAAATGTCAACACATGAGCAAAACTTTTTATCTGTGTCGCTTTTTAATGCATGCAGCAATTAGGGTTCGCTACAAGTAACAAATAAAGCCTATATCAACTGCAGTCTGGTATGAGGAGAACTAAACATGATATTAGGACAGCCGAGAGGCTTGCAATCTATTCTATTGAAACCCATATCTAATAACGAATGTGGATAGAATTTCGGCTCCATTTCTATCACTGGGCTTTTCAATGCCGATGTGTAAAAGGTCCGGTACTCTGCATTACACTAACTATAATACTGGAGGCATTATTAAGTGTTTCTTTGGTTTCAACTGTTACAACAAGCAAGCTTTTGGATATTATGCTGTTCAAACATTTATCAACCACTATCCAGAAACAAATTAAGTGGAAATTAATTCTAGGATAGAAACGACGACGGTTCTTCTGTTGACGGACCTGACAAGAATCACCGTGATAATGGAAATGTCAATTAAAGAGTGTAATAAAATAGCATGGCATAGCACAATTTGGTATATTCAGGTGAAATTGATGGAATTTTATGTGCGAGTTGATATAACTTCGCCCCGTTGAATAGTTACGAGCTGTTTTTCCTGAATAAAAAGGCAACCAATTTCAATTAATTCGATCAGCAAATTGAGTTTGTTGTATTCGCCGTCATGGCATTTTGTATAGGTCCTTCTTAATTTGGATCCCATGAACACAAGGGTTATGTTAGTTATCAAATTATCTGCGATTTGTAGGAAATTGGTCCCCATTCATTGATGAGTGAATAACTGTGTTGCAATTCATTAGGTGTAATGTTGGAATTATACAATTATTCGGATCTGGAAGCTATTATACAACTATCCGAATCTGGAAGCTTGGCAATAAAACGTTACAAAATTTGGCATGAAATCAAACGAACAAGATAATGGATCGATGAAATATAAAGGAATTAATACAAATTAAATATACAGATAGGTAGATATAGAGGGAGATAGACTGATGAGTACAATGGCACAGAACAAATATTCAGAAAAGTCCCTTGTAGACTTTGACACTATTATATAACAGATTATAATATTGCTACAAGCTGTCTCATATAGGGTGAAACAACATTTACCATTTTCAAATAATTTAATAGTTTTAAATTTAAATACTCCTCGTTCTGATTAAATATGGGGTTTCTTCAATAATACCTTCTATGAACCGGCTAATATTTAGCATACGTGGTTATAGATTCATACCAAGAAAAAGTAATATTTTTCGGTAAGTTTACGTCCAACTTCTAGCAGCTTTTCTTAAGTTGTATTACACTTTGATCCTTAGCAATTCCATCTATAAATGTCATATGCAGATTTGTATTCTTTCAACAAAAAATCTTAGTTATAGGAGAAGTACTAGGATGAGATGTACAAAATAAACGAAATTTGTTCAGTAACACGGTCTATATATGTGGTTGATTTTGTCACAGTGCATGCAGACATTTTGTTTATTTAAATCTTTATTTATTTAATCCATATTGTGAAATAAGTAATAATAACTTGTACTACGTATAGGTTTTATCTTTTCTGTAAATGCAAAAGAGAAGAATGCCAGTTTTGCAAGGCTAAACAGTATTTCCTCGACATTTGGCATGATGCCATTTGCCATCCTGATTTCAGAGGTCTTCTAGAGATATCAACCTCTTTTGGTGCGTGGCCCAGAACTAGTAGATGTTTCGTCAAACACTTGCATTAAGACACGTTTGCTCACTAATCAGAGAGTTCATTAGCGACACTGCAGTTTTAAAATAATCATTACATTATTTTTATAATGTACTATCATCGTTTACCTTCCAATAAGTATGTGATTCATTGAAATACATGCTTTTGTTTGGTCAAATATCTTTAAAAGCATAAAAGATCATTCTGGTATTTTTATAAACAAAGGAAACACGGTTAAAGACTTTAATATTATTTTGTTTACTTTAGAATTTTCTCATTTTTTAAAATACAAAATATAGAAACCCATAATAGCACAACCAGCACACTCTAAAAATATATCTCCCTTTGAGCAGTTGGAAATTCATAAAATATCAAATTATTTGCGCTCCACTAAACGTTCAAACAAGAGATTAGAATATATTCGTTGTGTTTTAGAAATTTACAAGTGTATTCGTTGTTTCTTTGAAAAAAGTGTTGTTACTTTGGAACTGTCACGGAATTGTATGATTTATATCAATATGTATATGTGATCGAAAATGTATTCGGGTTTCGTTTCCGACTAGAGCGTAACTCGAGGGTTGTTTATTTTTTCGGCTCTAGTTATTTTGAAATACTGAGCGCGATTCACCCCATGCTGCATGTGCAAATAGCCTGCAGTGAAAACCTAAGTACCTAGCTGCTGCGCATATCTGTGACAGCTAGGGTATATATAGAGCAAATTCTCTATAAACAAATTACACTACGACGAGTCTTGTCAGAAAGCTTACCTCTTTACGGGAGCAAATCTTCAGCTGTAGAGGTATGTAAAATTTAAGATTGTATTCTTTATCACTATTCGTTTTATATGACAGAAATGTTTCATATATTAGATGTTTTAGAATTTATTCTAAATTCTGCAGAGAGTCAATACCTAAGTTATACAACGCCATGATATTAGAAATACTATAGTCTGGTTCAAGTTAGCTATTTGTTGTAACTGAACAGACGGATTTTATTTAATTATACGCAGCATGCATTGAATGATTAATGTAATGTGTAACGAGATGTAATTCATGTGCGCGCATGCGCAACATATATCAATGCAAAAGTACTAACCGTGTCATATGTACTACACGGTTTAGTTGTTATACTTTTAGCTGCCTTGTGTGGTGCCTTGTGTGGTGCTTGTGTGTGTCTTTGTGTATGGTTTGGTGATGTGGAGTCGCATAACTCTATGTGGTTTCTTGTGACGTATACGCTGTGTCTGGTGACGTTGGTTCGGAAGAGTGTACTGGTGTTCTCGATGCGAGGGAGCAAGGCTTCTCGACCATCGGGTCTGTGTTGAATGTGAAGGCTCTCGAGGGATCCTTCAACAGACTGGGAGGGGTGGACCATGCGTGGTGGCTCCTTGACCATTGACTAGAGCGGGTGGAACCGGAGATACATCTTGGACGTCAAATGGGCGCCACGATAGTTATATATATTACGTGTTCCATTTTATTGTTATTCTCTCTATTGCTATCTGAGCAATTGCATGTATTCACATTTCAATATCGCTATATGTGTGATAGATTCATAATTTCATGCATTCCCATTTCAATATCGTTATATGAACGACAGATTAATAAATCCATACATATTCCAATATCGCTTGATGAATTGATAAATTGATGAGTTAACAGATTGATGAATAAATGAGTATTATATTGATAAGTGCATAAATCAGATGCTTTGGTCACCCTTGGTACTTAATAAGACCTTGTTTATATTAGGGTGTAGATCATATACTCTTATTTGTTGATTGGTGATAGGATGTTATTCACGTTTGCTTAAAATTCCATTCGTTAAATTCATTTTTGATTTTTCTCGTTGAGTTACTTGTTGTTGCTAGTTCCATGTTAGGAACTTTATAATTTTCCTTATCTTTTTGTTATAATGGTGTCAGATTTGTTCATCTTTAAATTGCGTTTATAAATAAACATCTTATTAACGCAGTTGCTTTCGGTGTCTTCACTAATCCAGTCCCAACCCGGCTTCATCCTGTGACAGGAACATCCTTGTTGTGTTTTTGTTCAAAACTTAAATCGGGTTTTGCCCAATCAAACCACGTGTTGAGTGTGTGTCTGAAAAGATGCACACCAATAGCCTCAGCAGGTAAAGCCAAAATTGAAGTCCTCAATATATGAGTCTATCTCAGCAAGTAAAGTGGATGGACTCATGTATTGTGGAGGTTGAAAACAACTCCGAATTTAAATCGGGAGTTGCCAAATCAAACCAGTTGTTGGTTGTGTGTCTGAAAAAATGCGCACTAATAACCTCAGTAGGTAAGGTGGACTCATGTATTGGGGATTTAAAAAAAACAAAACAAAACAACAACAACAAAAACAATCTCAAAGTCAGAGCTTAAATCAGGCTTTGCCAAACCAAACCAAGTGTATGTGCGTCTCTGATGCACACCAGTAACCTCAGTATCTAAAGTTGGTCACACGAGAAGCCAAACACACTCCTGGGTAACTAAAATAGCTCCAATAATTTGAAATATTTACTGAATTACAAAATCAAAGCTTGCTACCTGAAGCCATGATGGGTCTTGTATGGGGTTCATGCGTGACAGCCGCGTAACAAAATTGTAAAATAAATCAATAAATATAGTTTGAAATTTCGAAATAAAATACCAAATGGAAAGATATCATGTGAACGCTAAAGAAACAATTTACCAGTCAGAATGGCTTTAGGGTGGAGCTGGTTTTATGTGTGATTCATTTTTTTTTTCATTTCTCCCGTAACCTTGCTGGTCGTAGGGGTGCCACTGATGACTTTGCGACAATCTCTCTCCATTTTGCCCTGTTCTCCACTGCTCTTTGGGACTTTGCAAAGTCCATGCCTGTCCACTCTTTGATATTGTCTTCCAATCTCTTCTTCTGTCTGACTCGTTTTCTCTTTCCTCTCACTGTGCCCTGTAGGATTGATTTTGACAGGCCAGTTGAGCGTGAGACGTGACCATACCATCTTAGTTTGCGTTTCTTTACAGTGGTGAGCAGATCTTCATAAGGTCCAATTGCACCTTGGATTTTAGTGTGCACCTCCGCATTAGAGACGTGGTCTAAGTATGAGATTTTCAGGATCCTTCGATAACATCTCATCTCTAAGGCATGGACTCTTCTCTCTAATTCTGCTGTTAGGGTCCATGTCTCAGATGCATATAGGAATATGCACATGACGAGGGAGTGCACAAGCTTGATCTTGGACCCAAGCGTGATGTTGCTGTCTTTCCAAATAGGCTTCAGCCTAGCCAGAGCAGCTGTTGTCTGCGCAATCCTGGAAAGAACCTCAGGTTTTGAACCTTCATCAGAGGCGATAGCACCTAGGTACTTGAAGCTTGTTACTCTTCCCAGCTTCTGTCCATTCACTCTTATTTCCTTTTGGATGCCACTCGGGTTGTTTGTCATTAGGTTTGTCTTTTCAGCGTTGATCTCCATCCCATATCTTAGTGATGCTTGATTGAGACGGTTCACTAAGGCCATCGATATCATCAGCGAAGCGCAGGTTGGTGATTGTTCTGCCTCCAACACTGACACTGCCCTCATGGTCTTCCAAGGCGTCAGACATGATCCTTTCCAGGTAGATGTTGAAGAGAGTGGGTGAGAGAAGGCACCACTGTCTGACACCGACTGTGGTTCTGAACCAGTCTCCTATGTTGCCATTGACGCGAACTGTACTAGTCGCCTTGTCATACAGGGTTTATATAGTGCGGATTAGTTTTGCGTTTATGTTGTATATCCGCATTGTGGCCCACAAGGCTGCATGCCATACCTTGTCGAAAGCCTTCTTGAAGTCAGTGAAGACATGAGAGAGGTTCTGTTGATGCTGGAGATATTTTTCACAGAGGATTCTAAGATTGAAGATCTGTTCTGTAGTGCTACGTCCTGCTATGAAAAAACAAATTCTTCAGCAATGATGTGCTCTGCTTGGGGTTTCAGTCTGTTGAGGATGATTAGTTTAGTACAGCTTGGTCTCCAGAAGTCTCCTGGTTCTAAAGCTCCGAACAGTATTCCGTCCATCTGTTAAGAATGTCTTGGTTTTCTGTCAGACTCTTACCAGCCTTGTCCTGAATCGTAGTAGATCTCCCCTGTTTCTATGTTGTTCGGTCTTTCACCAACTGGTATGCACTTTTACTGTCATTCTGGTTCAGGCTTTTCTCAACTTCCTTGCATTGGTCCTCTAATCAGCTTTCTTTTGCTTTCTTTATGCTCTTCTTAATCCTGTTGTTAATCTCATTGTATTTGTTTGCTCCTTCATGGTCTCCTCGCTTACTCCTCAGTTTTCTCCTCACATCGCAGAGGTCGAGAATATCTGCTGTGACCCAAGGCTTCTTTATTCTACGATGCTTGCCAACGATCTCGCCCGCTGTGTCTATCACTGCCTTGTTGAAGGTGATGATCAAGGAGTCTAGGTTTATTTCTTCATGTCCCATAATTGTGAGTGGTGCAAATTTGCCGCCTATTGATGCTTCAAATGCTTGTGCCACGCTTGGATCTTTAAGTTTTTCAAGGTCGAACCTGATCCCAACTTGTCTTGGCTTATTGGTCTTCCTCAGACGAAGTTTGATAGTCATCATCAGCAAGTTATGGTCGCTTCCTATATCAGCTCCTGTGAAGCTACGTGTTCTGGCAATCTTTACGCTAGACCGGAAGCGCTTTCTCACCAAGATGTAGTCAATCCGGTTGTGATGTTTTCCGTCTGGGCTGTGCCAAGTCCATCTTCTGGATAGTTTGTGGGGGCCAAGGGTGTTCGTTTGCACTAGGTTATTGTATGTGGCGAAGTCCAGGAGCTTGAGTCCTCTCTCACTGGTCTGCTTATTACAGTATGGACCACAGACTTCTCGCCAGTCTGCTTGTGTGTCTTCTCCTACCTTAGCATTCCAGTCTCCTTGAATAACCAGAATATCCTTCTTGGATGTCTGGTCTATGAGAGTTTGAAGCTGGTCGTAGAACTCATCCAGTTCCTCGTCATCATGATCAGATGTTGGGGCATAGACCAATATGATAGTGATGTTAAAGGGAGATGCCCTCACGCGGATGGTAATCATCCTGTTAGACACTGGTCGACAACCCTGACTGCATTCACAATGTCCTTGTGTACCATAAACCCCGACTCCATGTTCATGCTTGTTCTCATGCCCACTGAAGTAGATCCTGTGTCCGTCATCTGTTGATCTCTCTCCGAAATTTTTCCAGCACATCTCGCAGAGTCCAAGGATGTGCCATTGGTATCTTCCCATCTCATGGGTTAGCTCATCGAGTTTCGCTGCTGGTCCTGGCATTCCAAGTTCCAATGGTGATGTTATTTCTTGCCCGTAATTTGATGGTAGTTGCGATTAGTTATGTGTGATACTTACGCATAAAAGCGTGACACAATAGCAACAAAATATTCTTATGGCTAAAATACAATAAGCGTGACACAAGACCTTTTCACGCAAACTGTACACAAACATACAATAAGCGTGACACAAGACCTTTTCACACAAAATGTACATAAACATAAGTAAGAAAAAAGAGATCTACGATGTAGAAGGGTTGTCTGGCGATTGGGATAGTAAGAGCTGCAGATTCGATATACTACTACCAGGGTCAGAGGATTTAGATACTGTGTTGGGTTTTTTGCAACCATGTATGAAAAAGCTACAAATGAAATATATATTTTGTCAATTTTTAAAATTTCATCTTGCTTTTTTACATTTTTAATTTATTTCTCAAATTATTATTTGTAAAAAAAAAACGTTTACATCTGTGACAGTGTAGACAACTCGAGAGATATAATGTCTGAAGAGCAATCAGTTTCAATATTTAAAAATTATCATCATGAGTTAAAAGTTCGGAATCTATTTTATTGTGATTTTGAAGGTATCATTGTGCCGAAAAACTGTAGTAGTACTATGCAGTAATCAAATATATCCTTGACGTCAGAGACTCATTGCCACACCAGATCAACTGGACAATGCAAACATTTAGACAAATTCCTTCACGGATTTGTTTGCACCTGAAGTAAATTCATAAATGTTACGAACCAGTCGAGTGCAGAGTTACTGACTTTTTTCACAGCTGGATGGGTAAGATCGCAAAAAGAGTGTACGACAAATTTAGGCCTGAAAGTGTAAAACATATGGTGTTCACAGAGAATGATGAAAATCAATTTAACCCAACAAATTCATGTCACATTTGTAACGAAAACATAGCAGATATTAATGTTCGTGGTGGCGAAGCAAGCGTACGTCAAGTGCGTAACCAATATCAGTTGACTGGAAAGTATGTACATCCTGCTCATAAAGGCAACAAAAATCAAACATTATATATTTATCAATAAAAATCAAATATGTATCAATAAAAATCAAACATTATATATTTATCAATAAAAATCAAATATTATATATTTATCAATAAAAATCAAATATTATATATTATCAGTAATGATCAAACATTATATATTTATCAATAAAAATCAAATATTATATATTATCAATAAAAATCAAACATTATATATTTATCAATAAAAATCAAATATTATATATTTATCAATAAAAATCAAACAATATATATTATCAATAAAAATCAATAATTATATATTTATTTTAAAAATCAAACATTATATATTCATTTTAAAAAATCAAACATTATATATTTATCAACAAAAATCAAACATTATATATTTATCAATAAAAATCAAACATTATATATTTATCAACAAAAATCAAACATTATATATTTATCAACAAAAATCAAACATTATATATTTATCAACAAAATCAAACATTATATATTTATCAACAAAAATCAAACATTATATATTTATCAAAAAAAATCAAACATTATATATTTATCAACAAAAATCAAACATTATATATTATCAATAAAGCCATAAAAGATTATCAGAATGAAGAGTTTAAAAATAATACCGAATAAGGACAAAATATGGATTTTAATTTGGAAAGATTTCATAGTTGATAGCTTCATGAAGGATGGTAAGGAAATAACTGAAAAGAACGATTAGATTTGTAAATAGTTTTCAGTTCATTGGTCAATCTCTAGAGCAAATGGTTAATAATTCAAACGATGAGAAAAAAATTTGAGACAATGAAACATTTATACCACAAACAAAGGAAAGATTTACTCCTAACTGAATGATTGAAAAATATCTGATGACGATTATCAGTTTGTACATGATGTGATGTTCCCCTTCAATATTTAAATATTTAGGTGTTCTGTACGACCATTATGTGAAAACGATACCTTAATGTCGTGTCACATCTTCGAAGAATTTAGGAATGTCTGTATGAAACACTACAAACTTGACCCCGCTGACTATTTCGGTGCACCAGGAATAGCTCATTACGCAATATTGAAGATATCTGGTGTTAAACTTGAATTGCGAACTTACTAACTGGCCGTGATATGTACCTGATGATTGAAAATGGAGTTCGACCTGTCATTAGCATGATACAACATAGATACCCAAAAGCAAATAACGAATCCTATGCAAATAAAGATGTTAGGACAAAAATGACGGCAAATACGAAAAGTCAAGGTCAAGGATACACCTAGACAATATATGATATATATGAATGGGTCATGAGCCAATACATGCCTGTAAATAACTTTCAGTGGACAAATGATAATAAAAAAAAATTGTTGGGTAGAAGAAAATCTGCTAGAAATACCTGACAATAATGATACTAATTCCATATTGGAAGTAGCCTTGGAGATCCCTTTGCATCTATGCAACTATTTCAAGGACTAACAAATTGCACCAGTGAAGTTAATTCGAAACGAAAATAATGTATACCCTTTCAAAAGCAAATGATTGATGAGAACAATCGTACAAAAGCAACTGAACCAAAACTACTGTGTACATTGAAATATAAAAATAAATATTTGATACATTACAGAAACTTAA
The DNA here is from genome assembly GCA_029931535.1 of Margaritifera margaritifera. Lineage (NCBI taxonomy): Eukaryota > Metazoa > Mollusca > Bivalvia > Unionida > Margaritiferidae > Margaritifera > Margaritifera margaritifera. Next base: position 407,761 of record JAQPZY010000991.1, read on the forward strand.
TCTTTCCGTTCAGTTTAAAACAGAACAATATATAGAGTTGTCTTGCTTGATTACACACTTGGCTGAAATCATACTAGATCTGAATACAACTTTCAGACAAAAAAATAACGATTAATTATCAAAGGATTTATTTTAAAACAACTGTCTGGAAAGCAAATGGAAAACTTCAGAAAGAGGACAACAGTAAAAAGTATGTACCGACAAAAATATTTTTTTAATAGCGAAAAGATATATTTTTTGCAAGGTGGACAACATAAGATGAAGATTTGGTGCTAGTGAGTCTAAGAAATAAGAACATAAAACTATCCAGACCGACCTATGGTGGTTTTACTGTGTTAGAGACACCTAAATTCTTAATGTCTAAATTCTATTACAACCAGTTGAAAAAGCCAATACGGTTTAAGACTGAGACTACTCATGCCTGATACAGATTTAATGCTCATCTATGCTAAGACAGAGAACGATATCGTTAGAGGTTTAATGCTGCTGGGTATATATATGATGCATTGAATTGAGGTACTTAGCTCCTTGCGGTATTTTCTATTGCTTGTTAGGAGTTATATTTACCGTACGACGACATTCCATTATTTATGTAACAAACAATAGCAGAAGTCTATGCCTTCAACATACGACATTCAATTTTTAAGCTACAAAAACTTGTAAGAAACATACACATTAACACCCATCAGAAGTGCAATGAATATGTATTTATATTTGATTTGATCGCTTGGAGGTTGATAGTAGTCATTTAGTCTTTGTTGCCTTTCTTTTTAAGCTTTGGCTAACGGTCAAGATCGCTGAAATAATTTTTGTTATCGGCGCCATATAGAGAAAATGCACCGTCCAAGTTGTTTAAGTACTGTGTCACCAAACCTTGTTCTCTCAATCTTTCATTCAAGTAGTCAAGTTTCTTTGGTCTGTTTTCATTGAATTCTCAACTTCTTCTCTGCTTGGTCTTCCTCTATCGTGTCTAATTCGTTCTTCATCAAATCTAGCTGGATAAAATAAATTAAAAAGAAAGTTACTTCCTGTAAATGCTAGGTCGTTACGTATTATTCCTCCAATCATAACTGCTGCTGTTATTTTGTTGAATTTATGAGTAACAAATTTTAATACTGCTGCCAATTTTTATTTTACACGATGACTCAGAATTACTGGTGACTTAAAATTACTAGTTCCATTACACTTAATTCTTATGATTAAACAATTGTTCTCTTCTAGATCGTATGATGGTGCTTTGTGCTTACTTGAGATTATACAAATGTTGACAAATCCTTTATTCCAAAATAATGATATTTGTTTTCCAAATTCCTATTTAGATCAAATACAGTTAGCATGTCTTCGTGACTGTCTCATCTCTTTCTGTCATTCTAACTGTCTTTTCAAGTTTGTATGCGGTTTGGTAAACATTAACAGATATCTTCAATTCTGTTTCATTTCGTTTTTATGTCTGGTATAGTTACTGAACATTAATGAAACTAATGTCTATATCTGTCGAGATTAGATTATATGGCACAAAAACAGTTATTGTCCTCATTTTGAACGTTAAGACGACTTTTTTTCTTTAATCCACTCTGGTAAATCTATTTGTGAATCTCTTTGTATTGTCCGATATCTATCTATATGCAGCATTAGTAAATGTATTTTGACAAAAAGCCAATTTATATTATAAGTTACTTCCTGACTTGTGCCTAGTATATCAAACATCCTTTGAACTGAGATTTCCATTCATTTTTGTTCATGCATTTATAATCAGTGTTCTTTGATACCAGTATAAATCACTTAATCTGTATTTTTCTTTTACTGCGAGTTTAATCGATAAATATATTTGAACTTTTACTGAACCCAAATCTTTAATTTTTCTAATTTTTTTTCTCCACAAAAGTATGCTTCAACTTCTTCAAAAAATAAAACCACATTCTGGTTAATTTCATTATCGCCCGCTTAAAATCTAAACTCATTTAAATGCCTAATACATGAGTCCTGGGGCCTTCTGGGAATAATTTTATTTTTAGTTTGTCTAATAATTTCGTTTATTTCTTTCTTCGTCGGAAGACGAATTAGAGGAGGCTGCAATCCTCTTCTTTAGATGTTGTTATTTTTGTGTCAAGGAAATTTTTTTAACCATTTCTTATACTACTATTAACACATCAGTGTGAATTTACTTTCTTATGAACACTGAGTCCCTTTTTTTTTTTTACAGTTTTTACCACATTTGCTAGTTATTATTTTATGGTTTCCTTCACTATGATACCAGTTCGATTTAATCATATTTGCAAAAGTTTTACATCTTTTAAGGAGTGTGTTTCGACGTTCCATCTGGTCAAACAGGTTCTCTTTTTTTCACCGAACTTGTGACACGTAACTAACGTCATTTAGTAGACAACTTGTTTGCAAAAACGACATACTATTTTGTTCTGACTCCCAGCTATTAAAGGAATCATCATATATCTTCCATTTCACTGGTGCATATTGTTTGCCCTTATTTTTGTCTTAAAGATAACTAGTGTACCCTCAATATTCTCTCCGATCAAAGCTTCCATTTGTACACGGTAGGGTCGCCTAAAATTACTTGTCTTATTTTAAACATTTCTTCCATGAAATTACGAACATAACCTTTTACAACTCTAGGTTTATATTTTAAAAGCGGAACAGTCTGACCAGTTTTATATTTTGTTGTAATTATCAGTCGTAATGTAACCAAATAAGGTAATCCATACCTTTAATCTCTTTTTGGGTCACGGGCTGTTATGGTAGCTATTATTATATCCATCAATAAGGCCACGCAATATATCTTCCATTATTATATCTATCAATAAGGCTACGCAATATATCTTCGAATTTTTAGTTTCATTTTCATCGAAATACTTCCACATTCTCGTCTTCCGAATTCTATTAAGTCTTTCTACCACAGGGGCCTTTTTTCATAATATGTAGAAAACTGTTTAATATTTTCTTCTCAAATAATTCTTTAATCTACAATTCATTCCCTTCATGAAACAGTATTGTATCTGGTTTTCTCTTATTTTTTTATAAATGCCTTTAATATGTCAGCCCTCATCTTAATTGTATTTTTTTCGCCGATATATATTTTAAAAATATTTATGTCAGTCAAAACGTATTTATATCCTCCATTGTCATCCTCGTATGATTGCATGTCAACACCATACGATTGATATTCATCAGCCACGTGGGTAACAAACTTTTCTGTGTGGAAATATTTTCTTCTTTTGTTTGTAATTCTGTCTTAAATAATACTACTTAGTAACTAGAAACTACAAGCTCTATTACATTTCGACTTCTTCACGTACTCTTATTACCTCTGGCATTTTAACCTTTGCCTCTTAAGTTCATTTAGCCAAGTAAATAAATTAAAGTTATATTTAATGAATTATACATAACATCAACAAAAATGTAGATAATTTGATAATTTGAGTTTTAAACTTAATATGCCTAGAAAACTCTTACATTGCACACTATTTCCTATAACTGTTTGCTATAAATGTTTTGTCGATATCGTATTCTTACAGTACTCACTGTTTGCTATAACTATTTGATATAACTGTTTCTTAATATTGTATGGTGGTAGCTTCAGTAATGAATTCGTATCGGTGGAGTGTGACGTTATATATTATTGAAAGCTATTCAGCCATAAAACTCTATCATAAATTAATAAAATATAAGTAACTGCACTTAAAGCAGTAATCACACTACTGTTTTTATTTAATATATATATATATATATATATATATATATATATATATATATATATATATATATATATTGCATTAGTTGAATCCTCCCTATTTATACTGAAATTAGCAATTGACTTCCTTATTAACCATAATATCGCATTTTACGTTATGTACATATTTTATTTTTTTGTGTTTCGGGTTAGTGTTGCTATCTCGTCGGGGCGAAACGCTTTATCGTTTATATTTTGTTGAAAATTTTTGTTAGTTGAGTGTTGTAACTTGAAAAATAATGTTTCAGAGTGGAGGGTTATATACAAAGACTAAATAGAAAGTTATAGCGTTCATCCACAGTCTCTGACATTGAGGGTTGGGTGTTGTGGTTTGGGCGTCGAGGTTTGGTCGTTATTTGTTTTGTGTATTATTTGTTTAAACTTGTTTTGGGGCAATTGTTTTAATAAATGGATAAATTGTGGCGCTTGAGCTCGAATAAAAGTTTAGAGAAAAATTATAGATTATATGAAAGGTTGTTTGAAAAAATCAGGTTTTTAATGTTGGAAGTTTGAGATGAAAAGTAGAGTGTTTATTGTTAGCTGTTTAATGTATACATTTCTAAAAAAAAAAAAAAAAAAGCGGGATATAGGTGCATGATACTGATTCGCTCAAAAGGCAGAAGGGTATGACCTCTATTTTTTGACTTTTTTTCTAATTTGTAATGTTTAAAATCAAGTATTAAAAGTTGAATGTTTATTGTATAGGTTAAATTGTGTAAATTAGCCAATATAAACATAGTACGATATACAGGCGGAATGCTGCTTTCGTCGTTTCTATGTTTTTGTGTATAACGTTTACTGTTAATTGTTGAGTATTTTTAGTTTATTGTTTTCCCTTTTATTTTTTTTTTTTTTTAAAATATATTTTAATGAAGGGAGAAATTGTGGCGCGCGAACCCCGTTAAAGACTTAGCGTATTATTATTAATCAAGGAAAACTATTTTTTGAAAAACTAGTGAAAAAAGTTAAGTTTCAAAAGCATATATACATTCCCCGTTTATCAAAAATTTACCATTTATCCAACTGTCCACGGTCGTATATTTCTCGAAATTATTTGGTGGATAGAAGGTTAATGGTAGTCTTGGATTTAAAACAAACTGGTGATACTATGGTTATGGTGCTGTTTTTTTTTTTTTTTTTTTTTGTAGAAGTAAATTTGTGGATACTAAAGTCTTGGTAATTATGAACTGTATTTTTATTGTGTGTTAGTTGCATAAAAATAAAAAGAAGAATTGGGGGTAGTGGCCCGCAGATCCTTACCTTCGAGAAAAGAATAATATATAGTCACGTTATATAAACAAGTTGGTGGCAGTTATCAAAATAACGTAAAAACAGTTTTCACTGAACACAAAATAGTAGTGCCCAATGTCAGCGAGAAATAATGACTGCTAACTTGAAGACATTTTCACGTAATGCAAATTTGTCCATGAAAACAATGTTCTTCTAACTTCTAAGAAAACAACGCCAGTGTTTAGATATTTTAACAGCAATTTAGGCTAAACTCCACTGGTCAGCTTGATTGACACCTTACAGCGGATTACCGCCTTGATCTACAACCAACCCGAGGCTGACTGCCAAATTGTAAATTGCCCGCCCATTAGCACAATCAGGCCAGCCAGCGGTCATGAGACAGTGACTATGTAAACCTCCAGCGTGATTACCGTATATGCCACCTCAAGGGTATGACAAGAAATCGAATAGTCATTACATACCTCAAATAAATGTGCTTAATCTCATATATATATATATATATATATATATATATATATATATATATATATATATATATATATATATATATATATATATATAACCTTAAATATTGAAGAAATTGCTGTGTCTTGCGCGTTAAAGCACTCAACGCGAGAGATCCCTCCTATTATAGATTTTACTCATACTTGTATACATATATTCCCGTTGATTGTATTGACGATATGGATTGGTCTGACTCCTGACCAAATCATCTATGATACTAATAGTTATTCTACTAATTTAAACGGAATCCCATTTAATCTAGTATCGACTTTATTCAGTTATGGAGATTGGTGCATATCTTCAATGCAATCCGGAAAATTGTATATTTTATCTCTGTAATACATTATGTTGCCATGAAAGATGCAATGAACGTGATTGGTTGAGCATTGGTGAAACATTCTTTTCATCCTTTTCTTGATAGCCAATTGAAGTCTTCGCCTGTTTCTTTAAAGATGAGAAAAGAGATTTAAACAAAACGTGGGCGTGATAGCTGGGACATTGGTGACAAACTTTCTTTGTAATCCTTTGCTTAAGGATCAGTTTAAAGACTGTACGTTTCTTAAAAACTAACAACTGAGAAAAGTTCATGCAATTATTATCAATAGCATTAGCGTAAATTGATTTCAACATTTCTTGTAAATGAAAAGTCTCAGTATTGAAAATTTTTTCAATTATATACCAGGTCCCAATTTCACCAGCATAGCTTTTAATTTAAGTCTAGACGTAATACATTTAATTTGTTAATTTTAAGTCGGACTTAACTTTGATTTAATTAGATCACTATATTGTAGACTTAAGTTTAAGTTCAAACTAGGAACTGTTGGTGGAATCTAGGCCAACTCCGTGGGTTATTGTTTCACTTGCTAGACAAAGTATTATTATATCAAATCAAAACTTTATTCCACAAAGGGTTTGTAGCAAATACAAAATTTAATACAAATGGCAGCAGCAATCACATTTTTATATATACACGAATGATGACATAGTTTCTCCTTTAATCTTAAGCATCCAAAGAATATATTCTACAGAAACAGGCATATTAATTATATCTTTTATATTATAAATGTTGACCACGTGATAATATACGCTCTTAAAAATTGACTATCCATTTTACATTTGATTTCTATTTTCGTTGCTAAAATTCATATTTTTCTATACGGTTTTGCCGTTTATGCACTCAAATATCTCTTTGCTTTGATTCAGTCAAATCTGATAAAGTAGCGCATTACTTTAATATTTCTATCATGCTCAATATTAAGGGATAAGATATTGAATTATTGGATGGTCTACGTGCCCTTTAGTGCTGAAGAAAAAGAAACAACAAAATTGTCTCACATACAGTTATAAAATTACAGTTCTCCACCTTTCAAAGCAGATAACTGTGGCGTGGGGGTGGTGGTGGTTGTGGTTATCGTTATCTAGAGGATGATCGACGTCGGTGTTATTGCCCGGATCGAGTAAATAATAATATAAATTGTGAAACTTATAGATGGAATGAATAGAGATCTGAGCAGATATATAGAACAGACTAAAACGAGCCCCCGTATATGAAATATAACAATTTAATCAATTACATAAACAACTGTGATAATGCATTACATTAGGAAGATACACTTCTTTTTGAAATAAATCATTCACCGAATTTTAAACACAAATATACTTATATAAATAGCCGATCTGTTTAAATGATAGAATTAATTCATCATAGAATCGAGTGAGCAATCGAAGTCATTGCCTTGTACGACTTCATAACCTGCTTATCTCCTGTTCACTGCAGTTTCACCGTGCTGTTCAATTTGTTCCTTCGCTTTCCTTCTCACTCTCACTATTTCGCCTCTGTCGGCCCTCAAACTTTGTGTGGGTAGGTGCATACGTAGTTATGTAGATACGTAGGTACGTGGATACGTCAGTGGATTACGTCAGTGGAGCTATTTCCCCTTTCAAAATAAACAGAGAAGCAACTTAAATCTTCTGTCAGATATCCTACTGGGAATAGATCATTACTCCACTCTCGTTATGTCAGATATCATCCTATCGGAAGTCAAACAGATACCAACGGCTATCTGGTCAAGCCAAACACGGCAGGCCATAAACAAACAAACCTAGTTTCATAAGATTAATCTATTTCCTAACGGCTATTTCATCGCTGACTCACATTAACATCACACGAGACATAACAGTTCCGTTCTCGATTATACAAATGAATGAATGAAATTCATTACATGGCTTAACCACTTTAATTTCAGCGAATACACACATGAAATCTCACTTCATGGCTTAACGACGTTAATTTCAGTCGATACGCACTTAAGTTTTTATCATACATGAAATCATCTAAGATCGGTGAATTCACACGGATTCTCATACTCATATCAACTAAAGTAATGCATGAAATTCTTAAAATACATGACGCCTATAACACTCAAGACAACAAATTCAAACAATCTGTCAAACTTATATATAAGATCATTGTACGAATTCAGATAATGAACTCAAACACAGTTATACTCATATCAAGAAAATTGATCTACGAATTTATACAAATAAATTCATGCACATATAAGTAAATAAATTCAGGCAAATAATTATATTGGTATCAACGAATTACATGAGATTGATGCAAATACCTTGTGCTTTCAAGCCTTGCTCGCTTCTACCGCCAGAATTGTGTCCGTCAACTTTCCAGACATCCAGTCCCTTGGATTATTGTTTTACGAGATAATTTCTTGCAAATTCAATCTCGGAGCCAAAAATATCTTCCTCTTACAGGAGTTTAGACTGACTAAATTTTGCGATGTGGCATATTAAAACCATGAAATTTCGTGTGGGAAACACGCCCCTTATTTAGCGTAGCCAATCAGGATTAAATATATCTACCACCCTTTTTATAAATAGGCGCCAAAATTTGCGGTCATCCTGACCCTCTAGATTTCCAAATAACTGATTCTGGACAATCTCAACTCTGACATTTTCGATACAAAGATTGAGTTAACCTTTTCCCTTCCAGTTTCTCTGACTGTTAAATAAACGAATGCTTAATTAAAAATCGGTTCCTCTCACAACACAGACCTTAAAATCCTCGCAGCATAGCGATTAAATACGCACCCTTTCCTCATAAATCTAATTAATTGTTCTCTGTCCAAGTTAATGTTCTCTTTATAGATCGACAGAAATTTGCACCCTTACAATAACCTATACAATTCTTTTTAGACAAATGTGCTAAATGAGAGGGAAAATTATAAAGATGGAAATCTGAAACATTATATGAACCTCTTGCTTCAAAAGTATCCATCTTTCCTCCTGTATATCTTATTTCGTGAATTTATACAAATGCGTTTAAACAAATAAATAGAACTAAGTCAAATGTGCCATCTTTAAGAAATGAAAGCTTGCCATTACCAATGCCATGCAACGGCAAAATGCTGTGTTCATTTTAATGCGTCCCTAACTTTGAATTAAATTTTATTAAATTCCATTATATTCGAAACGGTTCAATTCAATACAAAAGTAGTTTATGCGTTCTCAAATTAATGCAGAAATCAATTGACATCAGCCTATATGTCTATTTGCCGCTGGCGATAAATTTTTACTGTCTGTTGTGTTCTGCAAAATGTTAGTTTCTTTTGGTCTTTAGGTGATGAAAAAGCACTCAGAACAAAACAATAGAAATATATTTACGAAAATATGACTATTGCTTTAGGTATTCGTTAATCATAGTCTATCCGGGATTAATCCAACAAAACATTAAGTAAGAGACATGGAAAAGGCTAAGATTAAAATTTCCTTTATTAAAAATCATCAGCTCTCTCGCATCACGAAAACAAAAATTTTATATATATATATATATATATATATATATATATATATATATATATATATATATATATATATATATATATATATATATATATATACCCATATTTCCAAACAACAAAGTCATCAAATAGAATCACACATGTTCCATAAAACAAAAAATCGAGTACATTTAACACCTTAAGAGGAGACCTCGTTAATTGCGTACTCCCAAGTGTGTTAGTGTGCGTATGTGTCATAGTGTGTTTGTGTGTGTCTGTGTGTGAGAGAGAGAGAGAGAGAGAGAGAGAGAGAGAGAGAGAGAGAGAGAGAGAGAGAGAGAGAGAGAGAGAGATCACAGTTGGGAATTTAATTGGGGCAAATTTACAGAATAGATCAAAAGATGTTTTTAGTGGGACAAAAACGACATTAAATTAACAAAACAATCTAGTTTTTTTCAGTAATTTCTTGATGAATTCGTGGTTCCGATTAAAAACCTTCATTTTGAAGATTTTCTGAGTTGATTGCCAAATGGCGTGCATGCGTGAGATTGAACCTGATTGTATTAGTCGGCAGTGTAATACTTTTTAATTGTTGCTGAGGGATAGTCAACGGAACCAGTAAACAAATTATTTTCTCTTAAATCAGTAACATTAATAATGTTGTTGATGATGATAACAACAAGAGGCGCAAGTGGGCCTGAGATCGCTCACATGGCTGACATCCGCCTGATACCCAAATGCATCAGTAGTTGCCCAAGAAATCTGGGTGAATAGGATGCTTTCTGTTGAAATTTCTTCCAAGTTGTTGATTGAATATGTTTTAAAAACAATTGTATCATTGTATCAAGGTTTTTTTTTTTTTTTTTAAGTTGTATGAATGTTTTTCTGTTTGTAGTAAGAACAGATATATTTAATGGCGGACCAGCATCAATTGTATAAATTCCAAGCTTTGACGCTTTCTCAAATTTAGTCACATTCTGTTGAGCGTTTTTGAGAAGAAGTTACAATAATAGCCATATTTTATAGCGAATCAGGGTTATTTCTACGAATATGAAAGTCCTGCATGCCATGATACTTGTTATTAAATTTAGTCTAATTCTGTTGAGCGACCATGCTTGATGACGAATCGACATAATTTGTACAAAACTTTAAAGCCATATATACATACATACATAGAGGGATGCTAGTTGTCAAATTGGGTCCAATTACGTTGAGCAGTTTTTAAGAAGTCGTTTTAAAGGTTGTTATATCATTAGTATCAGTAGCCACGTGTACATATTTGATGGCAGATCGACATCATTTTTATAAATTTGATAGGTCTTTATGCCGATATATTTTCTGTCAACTGTGATTAAACTGTGTTAAACGGTTTTAAAAAAGAAGTCGTTTAAAATGTTTCTATTTTTTTGTAACGGGGCCATATTTGATAACGAATTTGGTCAAATTTTGTTCAGTAGTTTTTGAGAAGTTCTAGGATGACTACTGTCAAATTTTGTTCAGCATTTTTGAGGATAAAGCTCTTGAAATGCAGCGGCGGCGCGAAAGTTTGAGGCGCCCGGGGGCAATGTTCTTTAATGGCGCCCCTACCGAGAAGCCCGGGGACAATGTTCTTTAGTGGCGCCCCTACTTTGCCACAGAGAACAGTTTTTATGTCAGTTGCCAACCTCCACCCCACCCCTATCTAAGCCCTGAAACTGGGGGCTTAGATCGGGGGGTTCTGGTTGGCAAAAAAAGCTCCTGACGGCGCCCCTCTCGCCCGTCGCCCGGGGTCAATTGACCTCCCTCGCGCCGCCATTGTTTCAATGTTATTCTATTTTTATTTAGTGCTGTTATATTTGATGGCGGATCATCATCAATTGTATCAATCTAAAAAGTCTTCAAGCTAGGCCGTTTTCTGTCAAATTTGGTCAAATTTTGTTGCGTTTTGTCAAGAGAAGTCGTTTGAAGGTTTTCTACTTTTAGTAACGGTTGCCATATTTGATGGCGGATCAGCATCAATTCTGCAAATTTGACAGCCCTTCATGCCAGAATGCTCTCTGCCACGTTTGGTTGAAATTTGCTATTTCAGAAGAAGCTTAAAATGGCAAATGTTAAAAGACGACTCACGACGAACCATGCCAAAAGTTCACTTAGTCTTACGGACAGATTAGCTAATAATAATAATAATAATAATAATAATAATAATAATAATCTATCAAAGCAGATTGTTTTGATTCATTGCAGAAAGTGTTATCTGAATTGTAGTGGAGGCCGTCATATAACGCTGTGAGAACTTGTAGCCAAACTCTTTTGCCCTTATCGACAAATAAAATGTTTAGATTAGATAAATAAATAGGTATGGCAGTGATTTTTATGTCAGTGAATATTTTTATCTTTGCAAATCGATAATTCCTGAGCAGTGTAAACAAGCTGGAACGAGTTGGTGAAAAATATGTGATTGAAAGAATTGATCCCTCGGAATGGCGGACATTATTTAGCTTACTTCTCAACATAACAGTTTATTATTGATTGAAACACACATGTAATGCTATGTAAAGACTTGTTTTGAGAATATGAAGAAACATAGGTTACGAACTCGCTCATGTCCAATCCCCAAACACTACAAGTCGCTTAAGTTTACGTAATGATTCACACCTTTATCAATTATCTGGTTATTGAATTGGTCAGCAGATCATTGAAATTTCCATTAGTTGATAGTTGACTGACTGAAAGACACTACACGCGGCCTAGAGGACAACTCTTGAGAACTGAATCTATATGCAGGTTCGGGCCATTAGTCAATTTATAGCTAATGCGCAACCTTGCGCAACCTTGTTGTTCGTGGGCTCGCCCAAGTACCATTAATGAAAACATAGATAAATCACAATATCAGTACTCGCATATACTTTGCCAAAAACTGTCAGAATCATTCAATAAATACTGGCGCAATAGCAAACAGTTAACTACAGACGACAGTATCCGGTGGACCAAACAGTAAATATTGAACTACAGCCACATAGTATTGGCCATATAACAAAGATACAGGTATGAGATGTATGAAAACCGTACGCAAAACATACATGGAAAAGTACTTAAGAGATTTTTATAAGTAAGTACTAATGTATTATTTGTAGGAAATATACTACTCCAACTTCTACAATATAAATAACAACAATTAGCAGATTCAACGGTTTCTGTTGTGGATGGAATCGTGCCTAAGACAATGCCAATGTTCACCAATAGTGACAATGCAAGTACACAACGTGTTGTTTCTACGAACAACATCACATGTGGTGACGACACATCCCTCCAAAAATAAACAAATGTAACATTGAAAAAGAAAATACAGAAATGAAAAAACGAAATACATAATTTAAGAGATGTAAGGACTGCTCAAACAAACAGAAAGTAGATTGTGACGTATCGCTAATACTATGTTTTGAAAAAAAGTAAATAGGCAGATCTTTAAGTGCTTATATGGTAGTGTAATTAAATTACTTTCATTCTGTACTTACAGTGTTATGTATGATGTTTATATAATATTATAAATATTTTAGGAAATTATAAATGTTTCTTCACTTTAATATTTGTTTAGGTCTTGATGTTTATCAGGAAAAACATGTTTAACTAGTGTCCTTGAGTTAGGTTGTTTTGATCAATATGTTTTCTCAATTTGAAGGTCAAGGTTGATTTTGTTTACAGTTAGAATTCCATTAAGATGACTCATGTTCTAGAACATTCTGTCATGTGACCAATCTTTATATATGCCATGTTTGGTGGACATTTATTCAGTTTTGACATTACCATCAGTCTTGTAAAGAGCTATTACAGTTGTGAAAATTCATTCCAAATTCTAAGAGAGGAATTATTTTAAATATTCATTGGATTATAACAGTGCTCATAAACTTTTGGATTTTGGATTTTTAATTGACAATTTTGGAATTTATGTGAACTTATTCATATATTTTGGAATACTTCATTTTGACTTCAGCACCTCAAGATTTCTAGTACATCAGGACTTTGGAGACCATTAGCACATCTTAACATTCAAGGACACAGTCGTGAATTTGGAACATTCTATATTTAGGACTTGTGATTAGAACAATCATTCTTATTGGATTATTAGGATTTCAAAACACATTACTGTAAGTGACTTTTGATTTTTCATTTTAATTATCTAGTAATAAATTGCTTGTTGATTTTTACTTGATTTGTTGGTTTCACTTTCTTTCTGTTACATTTTTCTTAGACCATAGAGTCGTAACAACAGATGAACATTAAAACAACAAAACTTCGAGCAAAACAAAAAGAGTATGTTCAGTAATGGATAAAACAATTACTGATTTCTACACAAAACGTTTTGGAATTGGAGGAAAAAAGAAGGAAGAGAATGAAGAAACACTGCTTAAAATAATTGATCAAGTTGATAGAAATCAAACCATTGGTTATGACCTTGTTGTGCTTAATTGATTTGGAACGTATTGTTTTCATGTGTTGAAAATTCAATCTAATTAAACTTGGACAAATATTTTGAAATAGATTCATACTTTTTATGTTGAAAATAAATAAATTTATAAAACAAAATATGCCTTTATTCGTACCATTCATACCATCTTGTACCATACGTATCGTATATATTTCTTGATAATTGTGCAGATACTTCACCAGATAAGTTTTTCGTACGGTTTTCATACCATATCATACTTGGTTGTATCTTACGCTCTTCAGTTCTGGAAGATTTTCCAAATACTTTATCGAGATAAGTTTTTCATACGGCTTTCACACTCAATCATAGTTGTACTGTATCTTAAGTATCGTATTTACTTCTGAAAAATTGTCCAGATACTTCACCGGGTAAGTTTTTCGCAGTGTTTTCATACAAAATCATACTTGTTTCTTGTGTAGTGTATTTCTGGAAAATTGTTTATATACTTTATTAGAAGATTCTTCCGTGCGGTTTTCAAATCAAACCATCCTTGTATTGTATCGTACCGATCGTGGGTAAAAGAGTATTAAAGGCTTATGAAAATGTACTAAAGGTTTTTCAATGTAATTTTAACTGAATTTTAAATGGCAACACAATTACATTGAACTGTACATGCATTTTAGCCAGATAATTAACAGTCATATGTAAAAGCAGAATCGCTGAAATCAAAGACTTTACAAAGATCACAAGGTATGTTGATCTTTAGAGTTGATGAAGCGATTGATTATAATCGAAAAGAACATTAATAAATGCAAGAATGCCCAGGAAGATATATCACATTATGGAAATATTCAACATTCCATATCCATTCAAATACAATAGACAAAGAAAGAAAAAAACGACTGTGCAAAACACACAACTTCAATACGTAGACGTAAAGAACACTACTACCGACTATAACACTACAACATAAACACTACTCCGTGAAACAAATTCAACCATAGACAACGTTGCTGTAACTTGAAGGGCTAACAAAATCTAAACGGAAAGATAACGGCGAGGCTGTTCAAGGCATAATGCTATAGTATAGATAGGTGGAGGTCCAAAGATTGTGAATGTAACGATCGAAGAATTTTCTTAAAAAATGTCATTATCAGCCTTTGGTTGATCCTAAGACACAATCTTGTCAGGCAGAAAACCAATTGTAATGAGGTACTCTTTGGTTAATTCAGTTAGCGAGAATGTAATTACAGTTTAAGCATCTATTTTAATGAAGACACTGAATCAAATTCAAATTTTTCACAATACATTGTTGACAAGGCCTCCGAAATGACATCGTAACCATTAAAGTTACAAGGCAGTGGTAAACTGAACTGATAACATCCATTCATTTTGAGGAAGAAAAAAAAAGTCTACAGCATCTCTGGAAAATAGTTATATTATTCTCTTTGTAGCAGGGCGTGCTATACATGTTCTCTTGTTTCACAATGCTTTGCTTGATCAGCGGCCTTACTGTTTTTATTTGTTCTCACGACTCTTAGCAGTAAGTGTTTGTGATGTAGGTCTTGCTAGGTTTTTGTGAAGATCTAGGCTACAATAAACAGTCCTAAGTATTAAAATGACATTATCCATTTTGATTTTAAGTAGATGCAATTGATTTGAAATTAGTTTGTACGACTATTCATTAGTAATTTTACCGTCTAAGCTTGCAATGTCCTCCTCCATAAAAGTCTTTAATTTAAATTCTTTAATCTATTTGTCAACGAGAGCTTACGTAATTGTGTTAACAGGTACAATTACGGTTTGTGTTATATATTTGGGATCGATGCGCCTTTGGATGTTGTAGTTGTCTCTGCCTTGGTATTAACAATAAAGGCAATTATTTGGCTTCGCGGTTAGCTATAGATGTAGGTACTTCTAGTTTGGATGAGGCAATGTTGTTACAATTGTCGTACTCTTCTATGCAAAATTTCATGTCAGCAAGTACAAATGAAAGTTTTTACACCAGAAGCTCAAGTAGTAGTAAAAGGTGAATTTTATTTTACTTTAAACGTTAAGCTATATCACAGAGCAGCAACGTTTTGCTAAGGCACGCAACACCAACGTTTTCTTACACCCCGTGAGCCTTTGGGGGTTGGTGGAGGTGGGAAGATAGCACAGCATTAGGTGGGCGAGCGATTTGACTTCACCTTACATAATGTTTTACTAAGTCACGCAGCAGCAACCTTTTTGTTAGATCCTGAGAGCTTTGGGGGTGGGTGGAGTAGAGATGGGAATGGCGGTCACATAAAGGGTAGTAAGAACTGTGTTCAATTGGGGGTAGAATGGGTGGCGGCCAAGGTAGAATAGCATCAGGTGGGCGACTATCAACAACACACCAATCAGAGACGAGGTGTGTCTATGGGATACCATCATAGACCTTGAATACTAACAAACATCGTCGACACGACTCCATGGGCAGTATGGATTAGGAGTCCTCGGACGACGAAGGTATCGCGTTTGAGCGTAAAGTGACCTACGGCGCTGACGAGGAGACTGATGATTATGGCCTCAACCCCGAGGCCTTTGAGTATCTGTTTCCGGTTGCCGTTCACATCTATCTGATTCGCCAAGGCAAAAACGGATCTACCCAGATACGACTGGGCTCACGGTCCTTACCTCACTCTATGTGGATATACCACCGCCCTACCATCGACAAACGTTTTACGTAAACTCTTCTTTAGCGTATCGGAAGTAGAACTTATGGAGTATGTAGACGTGCTCGAGGATCCATACGAAGCCGGTAAGTTCATGAGAGCCGTCACCTACGCCAGCGGACCCATACCCAGCGTCATGGCGATAGAACCTCAACCCATGCACATTGATTACGCTCATAGGCTTGAGGCGCGCTTGGGGAGACCGGCTGCCCAAACGCAGCACAGACTGGCTGCGGAAGGCGGCGCGCTGCACAGCTCAAGAGGACTTCCCAACCTCACCCAGCGTTGCCAAGATCTCTGCACGGGTCTCGTCCTTTGCGCGGGCGATCAGCCCATATTTTGCCTCCTCGTCGACAGACCCGGCGGCATGCGCCATTTGCGCGTTCGCCCGGATCTCATGCTTGGAAATCTCGGACTTGTCCCGCTCGTCGAGGATGAGCTGGAACTCTTCCTCGAAGATGGAGCGGTCGTGCTGCCCCCGGGATACGTGGTCCAGGGTGGTGTTGAACTTGGCCTCCGCCAGGACGCGGATTTCGTCGTACTTTTTGGCCTTTGCGGTGAATCGGAGGTAGTATATGCCCCGACCAGGGACTGCAGGCCACAACCCAAGGACAGGTCCTCGAGGCGAACAGCGATGGGCGCAGCGACGATGGTGGTCAGTTGAGCGATGCCGGTGACGCCATCCGCCATGCACACAACGGCCAGGGCACCGTCGACAACGTCGACCACGCTGGCGACACGGCGGTACATCTTGTAGAGGCCCCGCCGTTGCAATGCCTTAGTGCGCAGGGCGACCTCTACCTCTCATATTCTGGTGAGTCAAAAGTCTTGCAGATCATCTAGCTTTGGGTACAGACTCATAGCTCCTCGATGAGCAGGTTGAGGTAGAACTTTAATTGTTCGCCCGCGACCGCAAGACTTCGGTCGAGCCCTTGGCGCGGTACTCCAGCTTTTCACCTTGGCGCGCCCGCACGACGGTAATGAGGTTGAGGTAGATGTCTATGTTTTCCCGGACCATAATGGCTCCTGCGATAACGCGGTTATTGAACGGTCGCCGACTGACTCGCCGATAGTTCAAGGAATTGTGACGTGGATCCAGACCTTGAGCTATTGGGTAGGATTTTGCCCGAGGTGAGAGATGCGACACAGCATATCTTTTTTGTAAAAGAACCGGGTCTTACGTCCTCTGATGCAGGTGAGTGTGGGCTCTCCATCATAGAGCCAAAGCAGGGGCGATGGCGTTTGCGCATGTAGAAATAATCTCTCACAGACTGCCCCGTAGGCCGTACCGCTTGCTGATGCAGCGAAAGTGCAATTATCCCCACCTGGCCTGGGCTAGGCCTTGGATGCTCAGGGTAACACCACTGGTAAATAGCTCTCTTGCCCGCGGATTCGTCCCATTAAGGCTGAATCGGTACGCGCTGACCCCGAGCTGGCGAAGGTACTCCTGCACCAGCAGGCGGTACTTTTTGTGCCCGACGGACGCTTGCTTTGCTAGCTGATCCATACGGTGTCGTCCTCAGGGCTACCAGACCTTTCAGCCATGGCTTTGTTATGTTACCGCGGCTTCTAATTGCGGAAGCCAAAAATGGTTAAGATAGCCAAGGCAACGCACCGGATGGCGTCCCCCGCGGTCAACAGTGACGCGCAGCTGGTCTAGGAGCTCTCGTATTGGTTGCCGGTCGCCTGATCGCCGCTATCGTTCTGCGTCCGCAGGCTCCCGTTTACGTGAATGGCAACGCCGCTTACGGCTCGTCACCATGTCGCCCGTGGATGTTCACCAGGTAGAAACCCGCGCCTGGGACGGTGATGGTTAAGCCCAGACGCGCTTGGACCCACAGTTCCAGTGACCGCCAAGGCGTCGGCCGTGAAGCACACGCCGGGCGCTCCCACGGTCGCCAAGGCCGTCATGTCGGCTTTTGTCGCATACTGGGATAAATCAAATGGCAGCGGGTAGTCCAGTTGTGAGCGCCTGTCTAGTGGAAGAAAGTTTGTAAATCATACTAAGTGATCACTTCTATAAGTAGTTGACACACACTTAGGACCGCACTACCAGCGGTTACAACGGCTTCGATATAATAGTTATCTTTGAGAATTATTAAATCAAGAACCAATACGTAGCCGCCTCAATCTTAGCATATGACACCAAAAAATCAGGTGACCTGATACCGATCCGACTGCCGTCCCGCTTCCAGATAAGAACCTCAAATTCATCAACCTCTATATATGATGAATATCCGTTAACCGAAATAGCTTTAGAAAACACGAGGAATGGGGGACATGATCAAGCACATAAACATGATTATAATTATTATCTTGAACATTCGCCAGGCGATGGATTTTCGTGGAATCAGAACTCTTGCTTTACTTAGTCTGATGGACTGATCGAAGGATATAAAGAACACTGCCGTGTCGACGTAATCCTCATCGCCGGGCCCAACTGGCTCCATCAGATTTACTATCTTGTTCGAAATCATGTCTAAGGGTCCGGCCATGCTGTCGCCGGCCTTGAAGACCCTTGCTGCGTCTTGGCGATTTACATATTCTTCTAAGGTTGCGACTGCGGCGTCGACGTATTGTTTCCTAACCGAGTCATCGCCACTGGCAGGCGGGGCCCGGAGACTCACACTCTCTTCTAAGGTCGCGACAGCAGTGTCGACGCATTGTTTTCTCGGCGCGTCATGGTCATCGTCGGGGCCGACAGACCCATGATCTTGTTTGCAACCATACTCAGGTTGGTGTCGCTGGTCTTGGCAACTCGGAGTGCGACCTGTTTCGAGACACGTCCGTGTTGTCGGTGTACTTTTGTGCGGCCACATCCTGGTCTTCAACGTACTTTTTCACCTCCGCGTCTTTATCATCGGCGTACTTTTTTGCGTCCGCGTCTTGTCTGTCAACGTATCGCTTTGTGACGGCATTTTCGGGTCGAAGGGGATCGGCGTTTTTGCGGGTCAGCGACACAGTGTGCTTGGCGCTGAAGATGACCTTGCGTACATCCCGGCAGAAGCCAAAGATGTGAGTCAGCGGGATGATGCGGAAAAGTTGCTTTGCATGTCCAGCTACCCCTTTCGTATCGCGAAGCCTAGGTTCAATTTGGCGCTGACGGAGCCCATCGCTGGCGTTAGGGTATTCCCCCACTACATTCATAACCTGTTTCATGATAAACTGGATCTCGTCGGTATTATCTCTGGCGTCCTTTACGAACATAATCGTCGGGTCCGCGTTGCGTGCAAAACCGAGGATGGTCGTGGCGACACCCATTTGATCGAAGCAGACCTCCACCTGGTGGTTATTAATGAGGTAGCGAGCAGCATCAAACAGCACCATAACCCCATTGTTAACGAGCGGGATCTTGTTGGCGCGGCATAGTCCCTGTCGTATGCCGCCTTGAAAATTCGGCCTAATACATCGAGGCAGGCCTCGGCAGAAATTAAGTAGAGGGAGGTGTCCTGCAACAGTAGGTTCACACAGCCGTTGTGATAAGGATTGTAGGCCTGATACAAGTGGTACTGCAGGTCGCGCAGCACGGGCGCCCCCTTGTCGAGGGCAGGATCCTACACGTCCTGAAAGGAAGCCATTGCATATTCTGCCCTGGGTCAACTCTAATAAGGAGAGCGACGCTGGGGGCAACCACGTAGAAGACGGTCCAACTTCATCCAGCGCGTCAAGAGGTTTAGCAGAAGCTGGGTCTTGCCGCTGCAAGAGGGGCCGATCGGCAGCGCGCGAACTGCGGTAGGGCGGTAGGGACAAACGAGGCCGCGGCTTTTTAACCCCCATGTTGCGGAAAAATCAACGACATCCATCATTATTTAACGCACGCGGCATCGTCCAAAATGCTCGCATACTGTCTGCGCTGCCGGTGAAAGACCGAAACAGTCGGCGACCGCCGCGTGGTGGTCCTGGCTAACGGCTCGCGCGCATTCTTGGGGGCCTACTCCGTGTGTAACGCGAAAAGGTCACATTCGTAGGGGCCGACAAGGTAGAAAAGCGCGGAAAGATTACATGGCTGCCTGTTGAAAAGCACCTGACACGCTACAACTACTGCGTTTCCGAGACCCGGCTGAACCCCGCCCATCAACTGCGTGGACGCCGCGTGCTATCGGAACGACCTGTGGTACTCGCAGCAACAACATGCACGACCGACACAAGGCGACGTGGACCTAATTCACGACATAAAGGCCATCCGGCGACCCTCCATCGGCAAGCGGTTAAGACGCATGCTCGTTACGGGCGGGATGAAGACCAAGCTCGCGATCGGCGGGCGCACAGGCATCAGAAGACGAGCCTAATAGGTTGGAGTGATGGAGTGCGTGGGTATAATAGGTTCAGCGACTGCCGGCAGTGGTGTCTGCTCTGAAGGCGCAAGATCGGTTGACGCCATTGGCGCCCTGCCTCACGCGGAACCTGCGGCGCGCCAGGGAAAGCTGCCCTGGCAGGATCTCAATGCACGGGCCCTTGTGCGGTAGATGATAGAGTCTCACTTTGGTGGAGTGGACAGCCACGAGGTTGCCCTCAAAGATCTTATGGTACTGGAAGGCTGGGTGGCGATCAGTTGTCGCAGCTTGTTCTCTTGGTCCTTGGCCTGGACCAAATCGACGCGGATGCGCTTCCGCTGATTTTCCATAGTCTGGCCAAAGACTGAATTTATCAGCAGCTTAAAGTAGTCCTTGTCGAATCCATTTGTAGCCTTAGCCCGAGGGTCTGTGCTCCGTTGTATATAAGGTGCCATCGACCTGCTCTCATCAAACTCTAGCGTCAGGTGGATCTTGATGATGCGCATTCTGATACTGGTAAAGAGCTGAAGAATTCGGCACTGAACGACGTGTCGCCAATTCTTCGGAAGATTGGGTACCAGCTACATCCGGTGTTGCGACCTCCCAACTTGTCCACCAGGCCTTGCTGACTGTCTGATAGCCACTCTTTCGGGATAGTCATCGACACTGGGGCTAAAGGGTAGTCGCTCTGAGCATCGTGAAGCTATTCCGGATAATCCAAGTTCATCTCGAAATGGTACCCCTCGGGTGCGTCTAGGGCTATGCTACTTAAATCAGTCTCTTCGGGATTAGCCCAGCGATGCCAGCCGGCGGGGAGGCTCTGCCTTGTCGCCCAGCCTTGAAGGTTATAAAGTCCAGGTAGACAATCCAGGTGGTGGATTTGAAAGGGTCATAGTCCGGGCACTTGGGGTTATTAGCCTTCGCATATCGCTTACTCACCGTTGAGGTTCCACTTCGGGTTCCTCTCGGATATACACCCTTAACGGTCAAAACCGGGACATCGTGTTTGGGATATCGACAGGGGATGCGGAAGTCTTTCTGTGGGAGGTCGTTGGCCAGTTTGGATAGGGTGCACGGTAGAAACTGATAGCTGTCTATAAACTGGAGCTGTCTTAGAGAAAAGTTCATATACATTCCATGTTGTTGGGGATGGTGTTGATGTCGTCTTCGAGGCTGTCCCCAGCGCTGCCATCAGCAGATGGCCGTCGTAGTTTCGAAGGTTGTTAAAGATGACGGGGACTTTAGTTTTTTTCCGGGCTTAGTCGCAGCTGGAGGTTACAGCTGTTCTTGGCAGATCCTCAGCAGTGGTCTCCCACCCGTCATCGCATAGTTTCTTTCGGCAAATGTGACAGTTCGTAGCCTAGTTAAACGCCGCGGTGCTGCGGGCGTCATCACCAGAGTGCACGAGTGGGTTAATTCCTCTCGGAGGTATACCATTTCTTTCTCAAGGCTTTCGATCAGTTTGACTACCGCGTCTTTTCCTTTGGGGCTTTGCTTTTATCATCACATCACTTAATGATGTAGCAGAAGCCACGGGGGTGGCTGGAGGTCTCATAGGTATCGCTGTAAGTTGGGTCAACCTCTTCCCTTTTCACGGGTATATTAAGGGCCTCGAGGTCAGCATAGATGACGTAGGGTACCGACATCTGATGAAAGAGGTGCTTAAAGTAAAAGTTTATTCTTTACGGATTCTGGTAGGAAGGTCCTCTGAGGTTTTGAGCCTATACCGCCGCAGTCTTTGACGTGGCTCTCGATAAAGATCGGAAGAAGAGCAAGAGAAGGCGTGGGGGCATCGGCAGCAGACGTGTTCTCTATCTCTATGCTTGCTAATGCTGTACACCATCCGGGAAATATCTTCGATCCCTATACGCGTCTCCGAAAAGGCGCTGGAAAAGACCGTTAACTTGTAACTACTGACAGAAGACAAAAAGCAGCACTACATACATACATATGTAGTGCTGCTTTTTGTCTTCTGTCAGTAGTTACAAGTTGACGGTCTTTTCCAGCGCCTTTTCGGAGACGCGTATAGGGTAGAGCGCGTGGTCCCATCCAATGACGTTGATAGCTATGGTCGGGTTAAGGTTCCCAAACTTTGTGATGACACCTTCATTGGAAACTTAAGCTTGCCAAATCGAAGCGTTCCCTGATATTTACTGTACTTGCTAACTCTGTGAGCATTGTCACTGGTGGGATATAGGGTGGATAAAATGGCCCATTCGAAGCATCCGGTGTCCCAGTTTTCTACATTGATGACTGCCATTTTGGGATCCACGTGGGTATATGTCCTTTACCTCGAAACGGGCGGTACTGCGAAATGTACAGCTTTATATCTTTGCAGCTGACTAACCGAACGCCTGGGTCGTTGTTAGTATATACTTCCCATCGCTCCTAGATCTTAGCTACGGCCTTAGCCACCAGTTCCTCGAGGTCATCAGCCGACAGGGCCACTTCTGTTCGACTGGCCGATAACTAGACCGGCATGGAAATAACTTCCTCCTCTGTAATCTTTTCTAACTGAACCATCACGCTAAGGTTAAACTTAACACCTTTCTTTCTGATCTCTTGTGTTAGGATGTTTATCACGCTGGGGGTCATGGCATTGAGTAGCTTAGATAGATCGGCTTCTAGCGGATGGCCGGGTGGTATCGTAGTTTAATAGTCGACCATAATTTTGTCTTTTCCGTGACAACTCTCTTTTTGTACGAGAGTTGGTGGGTGAGCCTGTATTCGCGGAGATCGTCGTGCGGGATGGGTAACCTCCTTTTCTGCCTGGCTGCTTTCCGCCTTGCTCTTCGTTTGGCAGATTTGGATGGTGGGGCCTGCTGCCGTGAAGCCTGTATGGGTGGCTGCCTTGGAGCCGGTGTGGCTTTTTGACTTCTGGGGGCCGGAGTTGGCCCTGGTAGCTGGGGTTGGCTGCCTTGCTCGGGCAGCCAGTAATGCCTCCAGGATACTATCGTATTCGCTCCCAGTGATCTGCCCCTCCCTTAACAGGGCGTTCATTTGCTCTATGCTAGGCATGTTGATGGCTAGTGTGCATGTGGGCTATTATGTTTATAATACACAGCCTTTCTCTAATTGTAAAATTGTCACTGGTTGTTGCTGACTACGGTCAGCCCGCTATTGCGATCCTGGTTGCTATGTATGCTATGGTGCATAGCCTTTCTCTAAATGTAAGTTTATGATCGTCACTTGTTAGGTATGTCGTTTTGCGTGACCTGGGTCCATTTTGAGCTTTACTATGCAGCTGGCTAAGGACCTTTCTAATTGTCGTCTGGCCTTTAGTTCTATGCGTCGCAGCTTGTCAGCCTTGTGCCACAGCGGTTACATATGCGGTGAGCGGCGATGGTGCTTGTCCCGCATTTCCAGCATGTCAGCAGCCTTATTCCGTCTCTGGGGATGTACCATCCAACTGGTGCTGAAGCACTGTCGTCCACACGGTTCTGTTTGCCCCCAAGGCATCCATGTACACGTGTTTGTCCCTCGTCAGACCATGTCTACTGATGATATTCCATAGACACACCTCGTCTCTAATTGGTGTGTTGTTGTTAGTCGCCCACCTGATGCTATGCTACCATGACCGCCCTCCTCCCACCTCCACCCATCCCCCAAAAGATCACGGGGTGTAAGAAAACGTTGGTGCTGCGTGATATAGCAAAACGTTGAAAGTGAAGTCAACTTCCCCTTCCCTTTCCACTTTACTACTACTACTCAGGCACGTCAGTCATCAGTCTATATAAGCTCTCCATTGAGGACGATGAATAGGAAGTGAAATGTTAATGCTCCAACAGCTTGTGGCATTCATTCAACTCTTCAAATAATTATCAATTTTTTATCAGTTTAGTTAATGTCTTTGGACAATTGATCGCGGAGATTATGCTAAGAGTCTCTATTTCTTTTCAATGTTACATATATTGCATTTGATTTCTGGCAGTAGTGTGTCATCACCGCAGGTGAGGTGTTCCTTTAGAACAATACATAATGTGCTTGTCTCATTGCTACAAGTGCACCCTGCCGTAGCCTTGCTTCATTTGATAAAAATCATACATTTGTACGTACTTCTGAAACTCTGTCAGGTATTTTGCCAAGTTTTTGGTACGGTTTTTATACGTCTTATATCTGTATCGTACTTTGTTTTTTTTTTTTATATATATCCAGTGTTATGTTGCTGTAGTTAAATGTTTATTATTTGATCCACTGATGTTCTCAATTGTAGTTCAATGTTTGCTCTTATGCTATTGTGCCAGTATTTTTTAATAATTTTGATACTTTTGCAAAGTGAATATAAGTGCTCTGGACTTATGATTTCTAAATGGTAACACTTTTTCAATTACTGTGCGTGGGAGAAGCAGCCTACGCACAAACGGTTGCACAGTTGTAGCAAATTGAATATACCCATATATATATATATATATATATATATATATATATATATATATATATATATATATATATATATATATATGTCTGTGTGTGTGTGTGTGTGTGTGTGTGTGTGTGTGTGTGTGTGTAGGTGTGTAGGTGTGTGTGGTATATTGAGTAAGTGAAGAGGACACTCACCGAAATTAAAAAGGTAAATTCTGTAATATCCGAGAAAGCGAGAAAACTGCGTTCTATTCATTGATTTAAAATAAGAGATAATATATGTCCTATCATTTGGTTGACATGTATTATAAGTTATTGGGCAGAATTGTCAGACATTAGTTTCTAGTTGCAGATTACACAAACCCTTATATGTTACAGTTTGTTGTATTATTATTGACACAAATAATTTGTCTATTCATAACGCCTTATAGATTTTCAGACCAGATGATATACACATTTTATTCTCCTCCAACATTTTATCTAGAACTTTAGTGTGTTACAATATGTCTACACGTTGGAGTCAACTTTAAAAAGTGCTATTACTATTACTGCCGTGACTTTCTTGTCAGCTTTGTGACAGAATGGCAGATTAATTGCTTTCCTTTTCTAGATATTTTGTCACTCTGTTTTGGAAGGGTGCTGCGTATCGATAATCCAGATATAGCCGATCTTTTCCATCATTCAAGGAGACCGATACACTTGTTCTTTGTCCCAGATGGAGACTATTCGCAGCAAAATTCTCACTGTAGGAATTTCATACCAATTAAAGACGCGATCCAGATGACTTTACAATAGAATATTTGTACACATTTTACTTCAATAAATAGTCTACAAGCCGAGGTTGTTCCAAATGTAAAGGCATCGACAAGGCGTAGTGCTCCTCTCCGATCAAGCAATTAATCCACAATATCTGATTTTAAGGACTGTAATTTGCTTTTATCGATATCATTTTTCTTCAATTAGTATTGGACTGTGATTTCTTATTTTTAACATAAGACCCAGAGCAATCTGTGATTTATTGATGTAAATCACATCATTTTCAAGAGCATAAACATTTCGCGAATTTAGCGAGGGGACTGAATTCGCAAAAACAATATATTAACTGTCATCACTATAACGCAAGATGGTGTCTATATAATAGAATAAGATACAATAGAATAGAATATATCTTTATTTTTCATTTAGCCGATTGAAAATCATCAACTATATACATATATATTTAAGTATATTACAGAATTTGATAGTGATACGTTTGATAACACAATAAAATCATATATATTACATGCACATACAGTCAATCAAAAAGGAGATATATGCTTATTTATACACACATCCACATCTATATATATAGTTATTCCAAAAGAGTATTCGTCCCATTGTCATGTTCACTGTGTTAACGTTCTCAGCTCCCAAAAGTTCTTTTTTGGTAGTAATATCTACATTCATGTAGTGGTCCTTTTGTAGAGTATATTTATCTAGCAATTAGTCAGCACAATATGTTCGTGATGAATGTAAGCTAAATTGGTAATTAATGTTATGTACAAACTTATTCTAAAAATAATTCATCGTTTAGTCGTAGTCACAACGACATTGCTTTTCAGAACAGATCACCATGTGTGGCCTGCATCGACAATCCATCGTTAATTTTATTTATTTATTTGTGATTTAATTCATTTCTTTCTTCTGAAGTCTTCAGCTTTTAATTTTTTCTGAATCAATAATTTCATTTTTCTTCGAGTCTAGCTAACATCATATTTATCTTTTTTTCTATATATCCTTTCTTTCTTCCTTTCTATCCTTGCTACCACAATTTATTAAAACTTTATTTTGTGAACATGATAATGGATTTGCTAAAATATTAAACATTACAAACATTTTGCCTTACACGAACTTTTAAATAAAATGCAATGTAAATATTATCCCATTGATACTATCCTTTCCAACTGCCGTTTTATCTAATTTAGACACACGTCACCATCAATTTTTATTTCCTCTTTTCAGAGATAAGGGATACAATAAGGGAAAAAGAAAAGAACAATGCTTTAGCTATATACAATTAACAGAGGTATAAATAAGAGGAATCTCTTAGAAGCGCAGCGTCCCTTTGAGGATTCTCATATGAGAACACCATACTTATTAAAAAGTAAGGCGGACTCCTTCACAATTCTCCAATACTTAATTATTTTACACATCATTATTATTTTTAACAATGAATAATATTTTACATGTAATGTCAAAAAATAGCAAGCAAGAGCACACAACTATGAAGATTTCTACCACCACATGTCTTCCAAACCCTGATAATTTGAAAATCAATCTTATTACTAAGAATAAAATCCATCCATTACAGATGCAGAGAACACTGGAGCAAATATTATAAAATTTCTTAGTATTTTGGGCTCGTCTAAGCCGACACCGTTGGGAAATTCCCTACCCAGAAGATGCTGAATAAATTCCTCATCTGATATATTGTGACGGAACACACCAAGACGAATGTGAAAGTTATTTATAATATGTGTCCAAAATATTTCATTTCTCTTTGTCGCACAGTGCTTTGACAGCAAATAAATACATGGATTAGTATATCTTTGTAAAAGTAACTGCAATGTTTACAAACTTTTATGTTGTTATTTGGAACCGTTATCAGAACGTTTGCAAAGGATGTAATTAACTGTAACTCTTGTTATCTTTGGAATTTGCCATAAACCTAAGGGTTTTATAGAAGTATGAACAGTTTTTAATCTGTTGTAGGACATGTCAGTATGACACAAGTTTCTAAAGCACTCGTTTTCATACTTATGAGTAACTAGTTTTAAAATATTTTGCCATTTTATTTTTCTGGAAATATTTTGTATCTAACAAAAATGTCAATAAATTCATAAATATTATATTCGTTCAAAATGCTACATATATCGGGAATAAAACCGTTCTGTTTTGTAACATCTTTTTTTATAGAAAGATATAGGTATAATCTGAATAAAAATATTTCTTTAGATGTTACATTTTCTGCAAGATGGCATCATTTACCACGAAAGTTCAGTTTCCTTTTATCAATATCCGATACAGTTCTCTCTATCCCCAGTACATTTTCGCTTATTCCTGACCGTGCGGTGTGAGGAAAGCCTTGCAGAACTTTGGTACAATGATGCTGAAATACATCGATCTTTCTTAAATCTTTGAGTCTGATATTCGACCAAACTTCACAACCATAAAGGGCTGATGGTATAACATACGTAAAAGGATTGGATCTAGCTCCATTTGAGCTAACCCCTGCAAAAGAATAAAATGGTTTTCTACCTTTAGTATAAGCCCTGTCTACTTTTGACAAACATTTCGTATTAGAACCCACAAGAATTCCAACATGCTCATTTACATTTAAAATAGGTATAGTATGATTGCCTATTTTCCAGTTAAACTTCTCGCATGTTGTTTATCTGTTCTGATTAAAACTAATGCACAGCTTACTAACGTTGACGGTGAAGTTCCATGTTCGGGAGTATCTGTTACATATATAAAGCATCTTTTGCAAATGGAGTGGGGTGTTTGCGAGTAGAGTTATATCATCGGCTAGCGCTGGATAATCAGATGGAGTAGACCAAACAAGCCCTAATTTTGACTCATGTAATTCCTGCAAAAAGGTCACTGATATAAACAGCATATGTTGATGAAACACTTCCCTGCCGAACTGGAAAAGGTTTGGATTTTGATTCGTTCATTATGACAATATTTTGAATATTTGAGTACTATTCCTTTATCACATGTAAAATCGTTCCTTGAATACTTAGTTTTTTTAGTTTTAGGAAAAGTCCGTCATGATTCACAGTGTCAAAGGCGTTCTGAATATCCAAGAAAGCAGCAAACACTCTTGATCCTAGTTCTAAAATGGAAAACACAGCTTCGTGTAAATTGAAAGCTGCTGTAATACTACTCAGTCCCTTTTGAAACCCCCGTTGTTCGGCATTAAGGACGTTATATATAGTGTTATTACAGCATGTAGTTAATCTGTTTCACAAACACTTTTCAAAGTGTTTTCATAATACAGGTAACAGGGAAATAGCTCTTTAATTGTCAGGGTTACTTTTAGATTTCCCTCCACTTTTTAAATATGGGCACAATTAACCCGACTTTCCAATCGCAAGATATGTAACACTGGTCTGTTACCCCATTAAAAAGCATTGTGATTAATTATGTTAATTTTTTTTCCACACCGTAACGTAAATGTTCATTTTGAATATCATCGATGTCGGGGGCTTTCCTAAGTTTGAGTTGTTTTATGACAGTCTATTTCTCGATAAATAAATTTTATTGTAAAGATGGATTCATCAATACAAAACCCGTCAGTTTTTTCATGATTTACAAATATGTCTGTAGATTGAGTGTACAATTTAGAAAAATATATAGCAAACAGACGAGATATCATTATTCCGAGCAGACGCTAATTAACCGTCATATTTTAATCCAAAACACCATTTGGAATATTTGTCCTTGGTGCATTGTCTGTTGTATAACTTCAAAAAAAAGCTTAGCGTCTTGAAGATAGCTTTTTCATAAGCCTGCATCGCAAGTTTTTTTTAGTATTTCTAAATTCTCTTTCTGCAGTTTTATATTGCTTGTAAGATTCATGGACAAACCCTCGGGGTCTTCTATTTTCTATCCCCTTTTTCCGAAAATATCGAGCTTTATCGTGAGCTTTCTTAACTTCAGACGACCAAAAAGGTTTTTTGTGAGGATTAAACTTTTCGACGGTAAGACCTGAAAAACTACACCCCTCATTACAGAAATTAATTTACTATGCTGTTTTTTTTTATTTGTTTGAGCGATTGGGGGATCGATTCACAATCTGCGTTTAAAAGTCTATCTACTTTAAGTTCATAAGCTACTAGTTTCGCAAATCCACATTTGGACAAGGATGGAGATGAAACATAAGAAAACAATGGTTACAATACTTTGCAGCTGCACACAACACAATGACCTGAAGCAATGCACATATCGTGATTTGTAACAATTTCACAATCAACGCCGCAAACTAGCATTCTTCTGTGAACAACTATAGTCAAGAGTTGTTCTGCGTGGCTCGAACATATGACCCAGTCCTTTGTTTAAATGTGACTTGTTCAATGGTATAAAGTCATTGTTGTCAGCAAAAGCCGTGTACACGTTACATTTATACCATGCACACCATGATGATGGAGATTCTCTGTATCTGGCATTAAAATCCCCCCATGATTATTACTTCACCATAACATATGAAATACTCATAGAGGGATTCAATTGAATCAATATATTCTTGATACAAATTAAGATTTCCGTCAGATGGTAGATACACACCAAATATAAAGGCTGTGAGATCTTTCAAAAATCTTAATTCAATACCAACAATTCTATCATTACTGCAATTTAGTTCTTTTACTGAGTAGGCCAAGTAGTTTTCAATCATAATTGATACTCCACCTCTACGACCTTTTGAGTTCAAGCAGTTTTTAGTATTATCAATGTTTGTACAACACATGTAATCAATATGTAGTGTATCTATAAATGTGCTTGCTTGTTTTGTCGATTTGTGTTCACATATCACGGCGATATCACATTCTAATAGATCAAATAAATTACTAACACATAATGCACAGACATAATTCCTCTGACGTTTCAAGTAAGAATGTGGAGAATGTTGTTATGCATCAGTAAGCAAGCAAACGTATACACCGGTAATATTGCAATAGTCATCAGTGATATTTGAACTAACATATATTATATACAGTAAACAATACATGGATAATAATTAAAGCGGATTACCACTCTCTGTTTGGTTTGGTTTTAACATATTTTACTGTCAGAATATGATACAATGGGATTGGGCACAAGTTCTAACAAATTAGCCCTCTCCCTACATGTTGCTGCTCGTCCTTCGAGTTAAAAGATGACCATGACATCACTAATTGGTTTGGTTTCTGTGAGTATGTGAGTGGCTGATCAGGCCAATTTGTGCTCTGAACTGTCTGTGGCACACTTGACAGGATATGCCGCTTGGATTTGCCTGATCAATAGAGGACGCTGAGATCGCTTTCCCTGCTTCAGCTCTCCGTAGAAGATCTTTGGTAGTCGCTCTTCTGACATCATGGTGACGTAGCCTGTCCATTTCAACTGTGATTTTATCAGCAGAGTTTGGATGCTTGGAATGCCTGCCCGTATGAGAACCTCAGTGTATCGGACCTAGTCCTGCCATCTTATCATCATCAGTTTCCTCAGACAGCCCATGTGAAAATGGTTAAGCTTCTTGGCATGACATGATACAAGTATTGCAACATATTTCAACATGACAACAATGTATCAAAGACTAATAATGACAAATTATTGGAGAGAAAGAGAGATGGGGGGGGGAGGGAGGGAGAAGGGGACACAATGACCGCATTTGCGATTTGACCAAGTTATTGAAATCGTCCGGAATCAGTTATATATTTGCATACATGTTATAGAATTCTATATTTTCAAAGGTGTCATGCCTATGATCGTAATCATAATCGTCGTAGTCACAGTCTTGGTCACGATAATCATAGTCATCATCATGATCGTGTTCCATATATCTGCTCCTTCTACCACGTTTTAAGTTTAACCTCGAATTATTTTCACTGAATTCATTATCGTCGCGTTCATGATTTCCCCTATGTATTTTCTGTTGTTCATAATTTGCACGCAATTGGTTTC
The DNA here is from genome assembly GCA_029931535.1 of Margaritifera margaritifera. Lineage (NCBI taxonomy): Eukaryota > Metazoa > Mollusca > Bivalvia > Unionida > Margaritiferidae > Margaritifera > Margaritifera margaritifera. Next base: position 439,494 of record JAQPZY010000991.1, read on the forward strand.
TAGTGAGCCAGCGCCGGCATATTACACCATTCGGCCAAACAAAGCTTTCGCTTTCTATTAATTTTGCTTCTTCCGCGGGAATATTTACCCTCACTATTAAGTTTCGTCCATTCCAACTATGACAAATTATAATATCCGTCGGATGTAGCCCTCTTTCTTTCAAATATCAAATTATTCCTGATTCTGTAGTTCGATTATAGATATTTTTTAGGTAATACCTGTAAGTTTTTCTGCGCGATACTCCTATAAAGATTTCACGAGTATTGATGATTCCCTGTCACTTCGTTTATATAGAGATCTGGGCTTTGTTTCACTTGTCGAGAATCAGTTCTTGTAGAATCAACTGGTTCACTATGGTTCATAATAGAAGAATTGTGCTGTTTGTGGTTTTGAGTGTACGTTACATGACTGGCTTTGGAATTCCTATCTGTTGGCTTTGGAATTCCTATCTGTATACGACTGTTGTTGCTGATCATGTTTTCGTATTCTGTCATCAGTATGGGTGCATTTCGATTGGTCTCCAGCTGTCTCTTTTCTTTTCTGTGCGTATTGTTTTGTAATTGTAATAATCCTCTCAGTTAGGTGAGGTATGTTCAAGTCTCTAGACCCGCTTGGTACAGGTTGTGGGCTTAAGTGTCTAGTAGTGACTTCTGCATAGGTAACGACAGCATGTACCTTTCCGTTAGATTGTTTATTTTGAAAGCTTACTGGAGAAGCTGATTCTGGCATGGGTGATATTAATCTAAGGCATCCTTGGTAAAGCAGGTTATAAAGAAATTTTAATTCCCGGCAAAAGGAAGAATCCGCAGTGGCAAACACGTGTTGCATGCGAGCTGAACATTTTCCTGTGAACTATCATGTATACGATAATGCAATTAGTATAATCCCTATGGTTTATTTTACTTCTTCTTCTCTTGTTCTCCGTTACCATATAGGTAAAGTAATTATAACGGAAAAATATATCTTTTCAGAATTCTACTCCAAATATTATGAAAAGCACTTCATTCATCATATAATTACACATTTTTACCAAGCTTTTGTATCATTCATTTAGATTGGTTAAAATATCATCACGTGACGCATACAACTAGAGGTTATTAGATCATAACACCAGAAATAAACTACTTACGTATTCATGCATTTTGACAATATTTGTAAACAATAGCTAAACTATGGTTCTATTATTTATTTCTTGAGATTGGTTATTATTTTAATAAATATTTATAATTAGAAGAATTGAACTTGATATTTTACAGGATTCATAAAGTTATTAAGCATGAAAATCGATTACACACTATGAATGAACAGCATTCGCTTCACTACGCAACGGCCATTCATGCAGTGTGTAATCGATTTTCAAGCTTTCTGAATCATGAATCATGTCCAATAGGAAGTTTAGTTCTTAAATATCAATTGAAAAAATAGTTGCTGTGCATTTTCAGTCGAGAGCTCCTTGAAACACAGGATGGAGATCATTTACACACTTTATTTTCTCCAATAACAAAAAGACTCTGTTTTGAACATGCTAGAATCACAACTGTTAGAAGATACTGACATTATTGCTGCAATTTGTTACAAAAACAGAGACAGGTCTCTGTCATTTTGCTAAAAAAAAAAACGTGCATTGTTTACTCAAATGTAATTGAATAAAATTGTTTTAGTCTAAATTTTACACATTACATGTATATCTTTATTAATATTTCATTCCTTACTTCTTATCTTCATTATGGTATATAATTATAGAATCTAAAAAAAAAATAAAAGATAAAATCTCGCAAACTCCCACTTTTTATGCAGATATACAATAGCATATACAAAAGTAATGATTTCATATTTGGCTGACATTTACTACATTGCAATAAAGAAACCAATTTTGTTTTCACTTCCAATATTCCAAGTCGGCAACTTATCAATAGTGGTACTGACTTCCAACTGACTATGAAAACAAATAAATAGAATATATAATTTTATTCTGTTCTTTTTACCTCGATGATATATCTTTGAGTACGATTATTCATGAGCAAGGAATACTCATAGTACGTTAACTGAAGCAGGGAGGAAAAATTCTTAGACTAACGTTATCATTAGGGTGAATATGTGCTTGTTTGTTAGTAATCGGTAAAACTCCAGTAGCACTGATTTTAATCTGTGTCAGATTAGTGCTTGCATATAGCTGTTGACAATAGATGCTTGGAAAAGTATTTCTAATGTTTGTTTGAAATAAATGTAGGGTACCCTTTCTGCAGTTTTCGTTGTTTGTTCTTGCTGGTTTGTCTGTTCTGAAAACCTAGTGGGTTGACAATTATTAAAATTAAACCCAAATAAAAACATTTTATTCCGCAAATTGTCCTCTGCAGTAATGTAGATAACTCAAACATTTCTTGCTGTGATGTTTGTTAGCAAATATCAAGGAAGTATCGATAGAAAGACAGCATGTAGTCATCTTTAACATCTTCTGAATGTTCTTATATTATGAAAACAATAATGGCGCCAACAGCTCCCAGACGCCTCTATGCAATTTTCATTGTTTTATAAAATATGGAAATTACTCCTTATAAAGAAGCATACCGTGCTGAACAATAAATATAACTAAGTAGTAAATATTATCTGTTGAGTCACCTAAAGGTCCTCTATCAGGATAATTCCCTACTTATCTTTCTGAAATACTACTCTGTGACACTTAAAAATATAAGCAAATAGAGTGAAAGATGATTTGCAAAACAAAGTTCTTTTTTTCATTGCAAAATTACAACTTGCAGAAATAGTAAGATTTGCACATCAACTGAATTCTTCATTTTAAATAACTGAGCAGAATTTATGTGACGAACCGCCCCTTGCCGTAATTCCTTTGTCTAGCTAAATGCTTTCCAAGCATGTTAGAGACTCCCCATTGCAAACATAACTCTCTTCATGGTAATTCTATACCCACTAGATAATGAATAATTAACCTATAACCATATCAGGATCTAAATGATGTGGTTATGCAATCATTTGACCTTCGACCTCCATAAAGCAAAAGCGAGAGTGCATCTTCCCCTGCTGTTATTGGCACCCAAGGAGGATTTCATCCAGCATGGATGCCAGCCCCTTTTCCAAAAAGACATTAATGTATATTTCAAGCCCATGGATTACTGACTTATAATCAATGAAAATTATTTGTTGTTATTTTTCTGTTGTGTTTCATTGTACGTTTAGTTGGTGACTATTATATTGCATAATTTAAGGTATATATATCACTCGTCACGCTGATTCAGTGACTAGCATAAGTCATAGCTCCAGTACTTTCAACGAGCCCCTTAGCTTCACCTATTTAAATTCCTCTTACCATGGCCTAAGAGAGTGTTGGTGTCATAAAATTTATAGAACCTGTACAAATCAAACTAAAATAAAAAGGCTATCTCATCAATCTTATATCTTGCCTGCAATTAATTACACTTTCAAGACTTAGATTGAAAATGTACTGGAAACTTTGAGATAAACAAATTTCAGCTCTTATTACGCTTATGCTAGACAATATTTATGGAAAATTTTAATGAATTTATTTGAGTTTAAACATGATTTCAATCATTTGAGTTTAAGCAAAAGGCTCAGTCTTAATTAGAACGTATTAACAAATTTCAGGACTGGATGAGAAAATGTATAAAAGAAGCGTGATACTTGTCTTTTAGGAGATGCGTGAAATCCAAATATAAAGGATAAACCGTGATCTTAAGTCCTCAAAAGGTCTGGATTTCTCCAAAATAATTTACGTTCAGATTTAAATTTAAGTTTAGAATCCAGAAATTTGATTGAAACTTAAGTCTGGCTTAAAAATGACCAATCAAATGTCTTAAGTTTTGTTTAAACGTTAAGACTTATGTTGGTAAATTTGGCGCCAAGTCAAAATTAATAGAGCTCAGGAATAATAATATCATCGCTTTTAGACTTGCAAGAATTTTCTATTTTGAAAATGATTACATGCACTCTCAAGGAGCAAGGAATACTCAAGAATATCGGCCATGACACATTGTAGCAGGAATAAGGACATAATAATGGTGATAGTTTTACGTTATTTAATAGGTATTCTTCTCTGGGGTCTGCAATGTCAGAGACAGTTGGTGTCAGATAATTTGTCTGTTGGTCGAAATTATAAGATAAATCACGTTCCCCTTATTTAACAATTGCCGAGTTGCTCTGCTTAGGTGCCCTGAAAATTCAGTACACTGAATATGAGTTTTGAGTGTTGCAGTATCTTTTATATTGTTATGTATGATGTTTATATAATATTATAAATATTTTAGGAAATTATAAATGTTTCTTCACTTTAATATTTGCTTAAATCTTAATGTTATCAGGAAAAACATGTTTAACTAGTGTCCTTGAATTAGGTTGTTTTGATCAATATGTTTTCTCAATTTGAAGGTCAAGGTTGAATTTTGTTTACAGTAAAAATTCCATTAAGATGACTCACATTCTAGACCATTCTGTCATGTGACCAATATTTAAATATATCTTGTTTGGTGGACATTTATTCAGTTTTGACATTACCATCAGTCTTGTAAAGAGCTATTACAGCTGTGAAAATTCATTCCAAATTCTAAGAGAGGAATTATTTTAAATATTCATTGGATTATAACAGTGCTCATAAACTTTTGGATTTTGGAGTTTTTAATTGATGATTTTGGAATTTAAGTGAACTTATTCAGATATTTTGGAATACTTCATTTTGACATCAGCACATCAAGATTACTAGTACATCAGGACTTTGGAGACCATTAGCACATCATAACATTCAAGGACACAGCCGTGAATTCGGAACATTCTATATTTAGGACTTGTGATTAGAACAATCATTCTTATTGGATTATTAGGATTTCAAAACACATTACTGTAAGTGACCTTTTGATTTTTCATTTTAATTATCTAGTAATAAATTGCTTGTTGATTTTTACTTGATTTGTTGGTTTCACTTTCTTTCTGTTACATTTTTCTTAGACCATAGAGTCGTAACAGAAATTGGGGGCTCGTCTTCTGGGATCTGAATTTCTTTAAAGCATATTAGAGATATTAAATTTATCTTTGAAATTCATATTGATTTTGTCTCTGAATTTTTTTTTTGTCTTTGGCAAAGATTTTTAAATAGAGAAATTTTTTTGTGTGAAACCAACAAGCATTTACAATGGCATCTAATGTTCAGAATTTCATTTCAAAACCTACCCAGGAGGGGTTAGAGTGCATGAGAAAGGATGAGTTGCTCGAGCTTGCCAGAAAATACAGTCTATCTGAGGCAAAATTATCATTGACAAAACAGGAGATAAAGATTATTTTAATTCAGTATTTAGTAGGAAAGGGAATTTTTGAAAATAGTGCTTTAAGTTTGAAGAGAAAGCCTGTATCTGGTTCTGACAGGAAATTAAGGGAATTAGAGTTAAAGAACCAGATGGATTTCGAATTGGCAAAGCTTCAGATTCAGAGAGAGAGAGAGAAAGAAGAGAGGCAGATACAGATGGAGAGAGAGAAAGAAGAGAGGCAGATACAGATGTAGAGAGAGAAAGAAGAGAAGCAGATACAAATGCAGAAAGAAGAGAGGCAGATGGAGAGAGAAAAAGAAGAGAGGCAGTTGGAGAGAGAGAAAGAAGAGAGACAAATGCAGATACAGATGGAGAGAGAGAAAGAAGAGAGGCAGATACAAATGCAAAGAGAAGAAAGGGAAATGCAATTTAAGTTAAGAGAATTAGAACTGGCAAACAGAGCACACTCCACTCCTTTAAAAACAAGTTCAGGTTTTGATGTTACTAGATATATTAGGTTAGTACCCCCTTTTCAGGAAAAAGAAGTAGATAAATACTTTCTTCATTTCGAGAAAATAGCTGAAAACTTGAAATGGCCCAGAGAGCATTGGACTTTGTTATTACAAAGTGTACTTATTGGCAAAGCTCGTGAAGTCTACATTTCACTGTCAGTACAACAAAGCACTGATTATGATGTGGTTAAGGAGTACATCTTGAAAGCTTATGAGTTGGTACCAGAGGCATATCGACAAAGGTTTAGGAATTGTAGAAAAGAAACTGGACAAACTCATGTCGAATTTGCAAGGGATAAAGAACAACTATTTGATAGGTGGTGCTCAGCCAAGAAAGTTGATCAAGCTTATGATAACCTCAGACAGCTCGTATTAATTGAAGAGTTCAAGAGGTGCATCCATAGTGATGTTAAAACCTATCTTGACGAGCAGAATGTGGAAACTTTGGAAAATGCTGCTCGTATGGCTGATGATTATTCCTTGACTCACAAAATTTCATTTGGCAATAAGTCGTCCTCTCAGCAGTTTTCTGGTAAAAAACCATTTCAATCTCATTCGAGTACTTCCAAATTTCACAACAGCACAACTGTTAGGAATCAAACATCTGATAAGACAGATCAGAAATCCTTTTCTCTTCCTACGTGCACTTATTGTAAAAAGAAAGGGCACGTTATTTCTGATTGCTTCAAGTTGAAAAATAAGCAACAGAGTAAAGACAGAGCTTTTCCAAATGCTCTTATTTCTACGAGGTCAAGGTCACGGTCTTGTATTGAAAGCAATACATTTGTTGGGTCAAACAAACCCCAGTCTGATTCTATTTTGGAGGCTTATGAACCATTCATGTCAGAAGGTTCTATATCACTTATTGGTGATTCTGCCAAATCTATCCCAATTAAAATATTAAGGGACACTGGAGCTTCTCAGAGTCTTTTATTATCAGGTACTTTGCCTTTGTCTGAGGAGTCTTCTTCAAGTGAAAGTGTTCTTGTTCAGGGAGTAGAGTGCGGCTTTGTAAATGTTCCTCTCCATTGTGTAAATTTGGCATCAGACTTAGTTTCTGGACCTGTGACTGTTGCAGCAGTGACTTCTTTACCCATAGAGGGTGTTCATTTATTACTAAGCAATGACCTAGCTGGAGATAAGGTTGTGGTTAATCCACTTGTAACTGACAAGCCTTGTTTGGATCAGAAAGTTGATCCTGTCGAAACTGAAATCCCTGATTTGTACCCTGCTTGTGCAGTTACTAGAGCTATGGCAAAAAGAGCTCTTGAGAGTGATGTTGATCAGGATATTATTCCTTTAGCTGACACATGTATTGGTCAGTCTTTTGATGAGGTCACTTTTTCCTCAGGTATTGATCAATCAAATGGTATTGATCACAGTGATCCTCTTTTGGCAACTCATTCTCTTTGTCCCACTCAGGGTGACAAACGACAATCCCTTGTCGTTGAACAGGAGCAAGATCCCGAGATATCTTGTTTGTTTCAGAGGGCTATTAGTGAAACTGAAGCCACACAAGTTCCAGTGTGTTACTTTGTGAAAAATGGGGTCCTTATGAGGAAATGGAGACCACCTGATGTACCCGCTGGTGACGAGTGGTCAGTGAGCTATCAAATTGTTGTTCCTAAGTCATATCGACAGGAAATTCTTAATTTAGCCCATGAAACTCCTTTGGCTGGTCATTTAGGAGTCCGTAAGACTTATCACAAGATCTTGAATCATTTTTATTGGCCGAAACTCAAAAGTGTTGTTTCTAAATACTGCAGATCTTGTCACACTTGTCAAATGGTAGGAAAACCCAATCAGAAGATACCTAAGGCTCATCTGCAACCTATTCCTGCATTTGATGAACCATTTAATAGAATAATGGTAGACTGTGTTGGTCCTTTACCTAAAACCAAGCCAGGCAACCAATACTTGTTGACCATCATGTGTACATCTACAAGATTTCCAGAGGCAATTCCTCTGAGAAATATAAAAACTAAAACTATTGTGAAAGCTTTGGTGAAGTTTTTTACACTTGTTGGCCTTCCCAAATCTGTCCAGTCGGATCAAGGGTCAAATTTTATGTCTGGAATTTTCCAACAAGTTATGCATGAATTAGGCATCCAACAGTTTAAATCTTCTGCCTATCACCCTGAAAGTCAAGGTGCTTTGGAAAGATTTCATCAAACTTTGAAGAATATGATTCGATCATATTGCTTTGATACAGAAAAGGATTGGGATGAGGGTGTTCATTTGTTGTTGTTTGCTGTTAGGGAATCAGTTCAAGAGTCGTTGGGTTTTAGTCCCTTTGAACTAGTTTTTGGTCATACTGTCCGTGGACCACTGAAATTATTGAAAGGGAAACTTCTTTCAAATGAAGATTCAAAGATTAATCTTCTTGATTATGTTTCTGATTTCAAATACAAGTTGTCAAAGGCCTGTGAAGTAGCAAGAACTAATCTTCACACTACTCAGTCAAAAATGAAATTAAGGTATGACAGAAATACACAGGAAAGGAGTTTTAAACCTGGTGACAAAGTTCTGGCTCTCTTTCCCATACCTCAGAATCCTCTTCAGGCTAAATTTTATGGTCCTTATACCGTTGAAAAGAAAGTAAATGACTTAAATTATATCATTAACACTCCTGGGAGACGGAAACAGAAACAACTTTGTCATATAAATATGTTAAAGGAATATTTTGACAGAGATAGCCCAGCTAATTATTCAGTTAATTTAGTTGTACCTGTCCCACACAGTGAAGATATCAACGAAGGAATACGATCAGACTATAGTGACTCTGGTATAACCAATCTTCGGAATTCAGAAATATTGAACAACCTAGACCAGAAACTTTCACATCTACAACAACAGGAAAGAAATGAACTAAAACAGCTATTACATGACTATGAGCACTTGTTTCCTGATGTTCCAACACGAACAAGTAAAATTTATCATGACGTTGACATTGTAGATTCTGTGCCTGTGAAACAGCATCCTTATAGGATGAATCCTCTCAAACAGAACTATCTGAAGAAAGAAATTCAGTATTTACTGGAGAATGATTTCATAGAACCAAGTAAAAGTAACTGGAGTTCACCATGTATTCTTGTTCCCAAGCCAGATAATACATTCCGTATGTGTACTGACTATAGAAAAGTCAACAGTGTCACCAAAACTGATTCATTTCCAATCCCAAGAATGGACGATTGCATTGATAAAATTGGAAATGCGGAATATGTCACCAAGTTTGACCTTTTAAAAGGATTCTGGCGAATTCCACTGACGGAAAGGGCAAAAGAAATTTCAACATTTGTAACTCCAGATGGACTTTATCAATTTAAAGTCATGCCGTTTGGAATGAAAAATTCGCCTGCAACGTTTCAACGTCTGATGAACATGATAACATTTGGTCTTGATAATTGTGACGCTTATATCGATGACGTCATTATCTACAACAACACCTGGGAAGATCATTTGGAAACGATTCGAAAATTCTTTGATCGACTCAGCGATGCGAATCTGACAATTAATTTGAGCAAAAGTGAGTTTTGCCATGCTTGTGTCACATTTTTAGGACATATTGTGGGACAAGGTCAAGTTAAACCTATAGAAGCTAAGGTCAAAGCTATCTCTGAATTTCAAGTTCCAATTTGTAAAAAGCAACTGATGCGATTTCTAGGTATGGCTGGATATTATCGGAAATTTTGTTCCAATTTTTCCAAAATTGCTGAACCTTTAACAAGTTTATTGAGTAAGAAAACCAAATTTCATTGGTCTGACAAGTGTCAGGAATCTTTTGACAAGTTAAAGGCCATGCTTAAGAATGCACCAGTTCTTTCTGCACCAAATTTTAGCCAATCATTTAAATTATCTGTTGATGCAAGTGATGTAGGGGTTGGTGGAGTATTGATTCAGGAAGACAAAAGTGGTGTGGATCACCCTGTGTGTTATTTTTCTAAAAAACTAAACAAGCACCAGAAAAATTATTCCACAATTGAGAAGGAATGTTTGGCTTTGATATTGGCTTTACAGCATTTTGAAGTGTATGTTACCTCAGCTCTTTCTCCAATTATTGTGTACAATGATCACAATCCCCTTACTTTCATCAACAAAATGAAAGATAAAAATCGGAGATTGTTGAGATGGAGTTTGATATTGCAGGAATATAACATTGACATCAGACACATCAGGGGAAAAGACAATGTGATTGCAGATGCACTCTCACGTGCATATAAATCTAATATTGCTTGATGTAATTAAGTCCAGTATCATAAAACATGTTCTTATGTAATATTGGTTATTATAGTATTAGATGTATATTCAAAAGAAAGCTTTATTACATAAATCTTTCTTTTTCTTTATGAGGGGAGGTGTTATGTATGATGTTTATATAATATTGTGGATATTTTGGGAAATTATAAATGTTTCTTCACTTTAATATTTGCTTAAATCTTAATGTTATCAGGAAAAGCATGTTTAACTAGTGTCCTTGAATTAGGTTGTTTTGATCAATATGTTTTCTCAATTTGAAGATCAAGGTTGATTTTTGTTTACAAGTAAAATTCCATTAAGATGACACATGTTCTAGAACATTCTGTCATGTGACCAATCTTTATATATGCCATGTTTGGTGGACATTTATTCAGTTTTGACATTACCATCAGTCTTGTAAAGAGCTATTACAGTTGTGAAAATTCATTCCAAATTCTAAGAGAGGAATTATTTTAAATATTCATTGGATTATAACAGTGCTCACAAACTTTTGGATTTTGGAGTTTTTAATTAATGATTTTGGAATTTAACTGAACTTATTCAGAGATTTTGGAATACTTCATTTTGACATCAGCACATCAAGATTTCTAGTACATCAGGACTTTGGAGACCATTAGCACATAATAACATTCAAGGACACAGCCGTGAATTCTAAACATTCTATATTTAGGACTTGTGATTAGAACAATCATTCTTATTGGATTATTAGGATTTCAAAACACATTACTGTAAGTGACTTTTTGATTTTTCATTTTAATTATCTAGTAATAAATTGCTTGTTGATTTTTACTTGATTTGTTGGTTTCACTTTCTTTCTGTTACATTTTTCTTAGACCATAGAGTCGTAACAGAAATTGGGGGCTCGTCTTCTGGGATCTGAATTTCTTTAAAGCATATTAGAGATATTAAATTTATCTTTGAAATTCATATTGATTTTGTCTCTGAATTTTTTTTTTGTCTTTGGCAAAGATTTTTAAATAGAGAAATTTTTTTGTGTGAAACCAACAAGCATTTACAATGGCATCTAATGTTCAGAATTTCATTTCAAAACCTACCCAGGAGGGGTTAGAGTGCATGAGAAAGGATGAGTTGCTCGAGCTTGCCAGAAAATACAGTCTATCTGAGGCAAAATTATCATTGACAAAACAGGAGATAAAGATTATTTTAATTCAGTATTTAGTAGGAAAGGGAATTTTTGAAAATAGTGCTTTAAGTTTGAAGAGAAAGCCTGTATCTGGTTCTGACAGGAAATTAAGGGAATTAGAGTTAAAGAACCAGATGGATTTCGAATTGGCAAAGCTTCAGATTCAGAGAGAGAGAGAGAAAGAAGAGAGGCAGATACAGATGGAGAGAGAGAAAGAAGAGAGGCAGATACAGATGGAGAGAGAGAAAGAAGAGAGGCAGATACAAATGCAGAAAGAAGAGAGGCAGATGGAGAGAGAAAAAGAAGAGAGGCAGTTGGAGAGAGAGAAAGAAGAGAGACAAATGCAGATACAGATGGAGAGAGAGAAAGAAGAGAGGCAGATACAAATGCAAAGAGAAGAAAGGGAAATGCAATTTAAGTTAAGAGAATTAGAACTGGCAAACAGAGCACACTCCACTCCTTTAAAAACAAGTTCAGGTTTTGATGTTACTAGATATATTAGGTTAGTACCCCCTTTTCAGGAAAAAGAAGTAGATAAATACTTTCTTCATTTCGAGAAAATAGCTGAAAACTTGAAATGGCCCAGAGAGCATTGGACTTTGTTATTACAAAGTGTACTTATTGGCAAAGCTCGTGAAGTCTACATTTCACTGTCAGTATAACAAAGCACTGATTATGATGTGGTTAAGGAGTACATCTTGAAGGCTTATGAGTTGGTACCAGAGGCATATCGACAAAGGTTTAGGAATTGTAGAAAAGAAACTGGACAAACTCATGTCGAATTTGCAAGGGATAAAGAACAACTATTTGATAGGTGGTGCTCAGCCAAGAAAGTTGATCAAGCTTATGATAACCTCAGACAGCTCGTATTAATTGAAGAGTTCAAGAGGTGCATCCATAGTGATGTTAAAACCTATCTTGACGAGCAGAATGTGGAAACTTTGGAAAATGCTGCTCGTATGGCTGATGATTATTCCTTGACTCACAAAATTTCATTTGGTAATAAATCGTCCTCTCAGCAGTTTTCTGGTAAAAAACCATTTCAATCTCATTCGAGTACTTCCAAATTTCACAACAGCACAACTGTTAGGAATCAAACATCTGATAAGACAGATCAGAAATCCTTTTCTCTTCCTACGTGCACTTATTGTAAAAAGAAAGGGCACGTTATTTCTGATTGCTTCAAGTTGAAAAATAAGCAACAGAGAAAAGACAGAGCTTTTCCAAATGCTCTTATTTCTACGAGGTCAAGGTCACGGTCTTGTATTGAAAGCAATACATTTGTTGGGTCAAACAAACCCCAGTCTGATTCTATTTTGGAGGCTTATGAACCATTCATGTCAGAAGGTTCTATATCACTTATTGGTGATTCTGCCAAATCTATCCCAATTAAAATATTAAGGGACACTGGAGCTTCTCAGAGTCTTTTATTATCAGGTACTTTGCCTTTGTCTGAGGAGTCTTCTTCAAGTGAAAGTGTTCTTGTTCAGGGAGTAGAGTGCGGCTTTGTAAATGTTCCTCTCCATTGTGTAAATTTGGCATCAGACTTAGTTTCTGGACCTGTGACTGTTGCAGCAGTGACTTCTTTACCCATAGAGGGTGTTCATTTATTACTAAGCAATGACCTAGTTGGAGATAAGGTTGTGGTTAATCCACTTGTAACTGACAAGCCTTGTTTGGATCAGAAAGTTGATCCTGTCGAAACTGAAATCCCTGATTTGTACCCTGCTTGTGCAGTTACTAGAGCTATGACAAAAAGAGCTCTTGAGAGTGATGTTGATCAGGATATTATTCCTTTAGCTGACACATGTATTGGTCAGTCTTTTGATGAGGTCACTTTTTCCTCAGGTATTGATCAATCAAATGGTATTGATCACAGTGATCCTCTTTTGGCAACTCATTCTCTTTGTCCCACTCAGGGTGACAAACGACAATCCCTTGTCGTTGAACAGGAGCAAGATCCCGAGATATCTTGTTTGTTTCAGAGGGCTATTAGTGAAACTGAAGCCACACAAGTTCCAGTGTGTTACTTTGTGAAAAATGGGGTCCTTATGAGGAAATGGAGACCACCTGATGTACCCGCTGGTGACGAGTGGTCAGTGAGCTATCAAATTGTTGTTCCTAAGTCATATCGACAGGAAATTCTTAATTTAGCCCATGAAACTCCTTTGGCTGGTCATTTAGGAGTCCGTAAGACTTATCACAAGATCTTGAATCATTTTTATTGGCCGAAACTCAAAAGTGATGTTTCTAAATACTGCAGATCTTGTCACACTTGTCAAATGGTAGGAAAACCCAATCAGAAGATACCTAAGGCTCATCTGCAACCTATTCCTGCATTTGATGAACCATTTAGTAGAATAATGGTAGACTGTGTTGGTCCTTTACCTAAAACCAAGTCAGGCAACCAATACTTGTTGACCATCATGTGTACATCTACAAGATTTCCAGAGGCAATTCCTCTGAGAAATATAAAAACTAAAACTATTGTGAAAGCTTTGGTGAAGTTTTTTACACTTGTTGGCCTTCCCAAATCTGTCCAGTCGGATCAAGGGTCAAATTTTATGTCTGGAATTTTCCAACAAGTTATGCATGAATTAGGCATCCAACAGTTTAAATCTTCTGCCTATCACCCTGAAAGTCAAGGTGCTTTGGAAAGATTTCATCAAACTTTGAAGAATATGATTCGATCATATTGCTTTGATACAGAAAAGGATTGGGATGAGGGTGTTCATTTGTTGTTGTTTACTGTTAGGGAATCAGTTCAAGAGTCGTTGGGTTTTAGTCCCTTTGAACTAGTTTTTGGTCATACTGTCCGTGGACCACTGAAATTATTGAAAGGGAAACTTCTTTCAAATGAAGATTCAAAGATTAATCTTCTTGATTATGTTTCTGATTTCAAATACAAGTTGTCAAAGGCCTGTGAAGTAGCAAGAACTAATCTTCACACTACTCAGTCAAAAATGAAATTAAGGTATGACAGAAATACACAGGAAAGGAGTTTTAAACCTGGTGACAAAGTTCTGGCTCTCTTTCCCATACCTCAGAATCCTCTTCAGGCTAAATTTTATGGTCCTTATACCGTTGAAAAGAAAGTAAATGACTTAAATTATATCATTAACACTCCTGGGAGACGGAAACAGAAACAACTTTGTCATATAAATATGTTAAAGGAATATTTTGACAGAGATAGCCCAGCTAATTATTCAGTTAATTTAGTTGTACCTGTCCCACACAGTGAAGATATCAACGAAGGAATACGATCAGACTATAGTGACTCTGGTATAACCAATCTTCGGAATTCAGAAATATTGAACAACCTAGACCAGAAACTTTCACATCTACAACAACAGGAAAGAAATGAACTAAAACAGCTATTACATGACTATGAGCACTTGTTTCCTGATGTTCCAACACGAACAAGTAAAATTTATCATGACGTTGACATTGTAGATTCTGTGCCTGTGAAACAGCATCCTTATAGGATGAATCCTCTCAAACAGAACTATCTGAAGAAAGAAATTCAGTATTTACTGGAGAATGATTTCATAGAACCAAGTAAAAGTAACTGGAGTTCACCATGTATTCTTGTTCCCAAGCCAGATAATACATTCTGTATGAGTACTGATTATAGAAAAGTCAACAGTGTCACCAAAACTGATTCATTTCCAATCCCAAGAATGGACGATTGCATTGATAAAATTGGAAATGCGGAATATGTCACCAAGTTTGACCTTTTAAAAGGATTCTGGCGAATTCCACTGACGGAAAGGGCAAAAGAAATTTCAACATTTGTAACTCCAGATGGACTTTATCAATTTAAAGTCATGCCGTTTGGAATGAAAAATTCGCCTGCAACGTTTCAACGTCTGATGAACATGATAACATTTGGTCTTGATAATTGTGACGCTTATATCGATGACGTCATTATCTACAACAAACCTGGGAAGATCATTTGGAAACGATTCGAAAATTCTTTGATCGACTCAGCGATGCGAATCTGACAATTAATTTGAGCAAAAGTGAGTTTTGCCATGCTTGTGTCACATTTTTAGGACATATTGTGGGACAAGGTCAAGTTAAACCTATAGAAGCTAAGGTCAAAGCTATCTCTGAATTTCAAGTTCCAATTTGTAAAAAGCAACTGATGCGATTTCTAGGTATGGCTGGATATTATCGGAAATTTTGTTCCAATTTTTCCAAAATTGCTGAACCTTTAACAAGTTTATTGAGTAAGAAAACCAAATTTCATTGGTCTGACAAGTGTCAGGAATCTTTTGACAAGTTAAAGGCCATGCTTAAGAATGCACCAGTTCTTTCTGCACCAAATTTTAGCCAATCATTTAAATTATCTGTTGATGCAAGTGATGTAGGGGTTGGTGGAGTATTGATTCAGGAAGACAAAAGTGGTGTGGATCACCCTGTGTGTTATTTTTCTAAAAAACTAAACAAGCACCAGAAAAATTATTCCACAATTGAGAAGGAATGTTTGGCTTTGATATTGGCTTTACAGCATTTTGAAGTGTATGTTACCTCAGCTCTTTCTCCAATTATTGTGTACAATGATCACAATCCCCTTACTTTCATCAACAAAATGAAAGATAAAAATCGGAGATTGTTGAGATGGAGTTTGATATTGCAGGAATATAACATTGACATCAGACACATCAGGGGAAAAGACAATGTGATTGCAGATGCACTCTCACGTGCATATAAATCTAATATTGCTTGATGTAATTAAGTCCAGTATCATAAAACATGTTCTTATGTAATATTGGTTATTATAGTATTAGATGTATATTCAAAAGAAAGCTTTATTACATAAATCTTTCTTTTTCTTTATGAGGGGAGGTGTTATGTATGATGTTTATATAATATTGTGGATATTTTGGGAAATTATAAATGTTTCTTCACTTTAATATTTGCTTAAATCTTAATGTTATCAGGAAAAGCATGTTTAACTAGTGTCCTTGAATTAGGTTGTTTTGATCAATATGTTTTCTCAATTTGAAGGTCAAGGTTGATTTTTGTTTACAAGTAAAATTCCATTAAGATGACACATGTTCTAGAACATTCTGTCATGTGACCAATCTTTATATATGCCATGTTTGGTGGACATTTATTCAGTTTTGACATTACCATCAGTCTTGTAAAGAGCTATTACAGTTGTGAAAATTCATTCCAAATTCTAAGAGAGGAATTATTTTAAATATTCATTGGATTATAACAGTGCTCACAAACTTTTGGATTTTGGAGTTTTTAATTAATGATTTTGGAATTTAACTGAACTTATTCAGAGATTTTGGAATACTTCATTTTGACATCAGCACATCAAGATTTCTAGTACATCAGGACTTTGGAGACCATTAGCACATAATAACATTCAAGGACACAGCCGTGAATTCTAAACATTCTATATTTAGGACTTGTGATTAGAACAATCATTCTTATTGGATTATTAGGATTTCAAAACACATTACTGTAAGTGACTTTTTGATTTTTCATTTTAATTATCTAGTAATAAATTGCTTGTTGATTTTTACTTGATTTGTTGGTTTCACTTTCTTTCTGTTACATTTTTCTTAGACCATAGAGTCGTAACAATATATATATATAGTTCTGTAGGAATGGAGTCATTGAATTGCTATTTTTGTCTCGATAAATCCCAATATTTTTTCCAGCTGTGCTTTGTCGGTTTCTTAGCTATTTCAAAAATGAAAATTGGCTGATGGTGGGAATGATTTTAAAGATTTTGAAGAGTATAAATATCCTGAGGAGTACACGAAAGATTGCTATGGATACATTGAACCATTACATTATATACAGAAGGTTTTACTACTCATCATCAATCTAGCCTTACCAATTTAAATGATAATCAAAAAAAAAATATTTTCGCATGGATAACAATTACAATGCAGGTAATAAAGTTATCAACTTATATGCTTAAACTACGTTTAAAGGTAGATATGATGCAATATTTATTTTATCCAAAGGAATGTTTTGACTAGAAAATGTGCGTATTACTCAAAATATTGGAAAGGAGTTTTACTAATCAGCTCAATACAAAGCAACGTGGAGATTCTAAGTTTGTACATGAATAACGCAAAGAAAGTTTTAAAAATATAGGTCTACAAAGACAAACATTTGTTATCCCTGCATAATGACGGTGATGTGTTTCCTACATTGGAAAAAAAACATCAGATACATTGTGAAACAGAAATACAGAACCTATACAAAGCACAACGCAGCCTATATACCCACTATTAGAACCAGCGGTTAACATGACGCAAATAATACAAGTCTCTGAAAATACTGAGATCTGAACAACAGAGAGTAATGAGCCTTTCAAAGTTTAATAGACGATTACCACAGAAAAATTCAAAACGGAGAACGTCCGCCTGCAGTTAAAAGATAATTCAGTACACAAGACGGACGAGAGTCAAAGGGTTATGTTAATGATGTGGAAGTTGTCTATTTGAAACTTTCATCTATGAAATCATATTTTAAAATGAATGATAAACAGATTGAAAAGTTGAAAAGGACATCAGCGAAGAAACGGCCCCAAACAAAACAGCTGTATTTCAAGAACAATTGGAACGAGTCATTCGAAACCTCATTAAAAAAATCAGTTCTAAATTGCCATTAGCTGAAAAGCTGCAACGGCTGTTTAAATAAAAGTGTGTAATAATTGTTTCTCTAGCTATAGCAATAGCAATGATCATATCAACACTTGCTCTGTATGTGGCAAATGGGAAAAGGTTTAATAGGTGATGGAGGAACAAGTTTCGGAAGAGTTCCTTCAGGTGGTCATCTTGATTTGTTCATCGACAAAATTAAAAATGGCCTAATAAATATCGGCAACTACTTGATTGACGATTTTAAAAAAAAGCCTTGCCTGGAATTATTGGTCGTGTGATAAATTGGTTGCTTAAGAGTACTGCCTAGTTTGTTTCTTTCCTTCCTAAACACGTTATTTTACTTACTTTGGCACTAGTGGCTTTTTGTTCCCTTTTTGGTATAGTCATTGCAACAAAGAGGATATAAAACAACAATCTATTCCAGAAAACAAGCTAATGTGGCTCTTGCAACCATTAGAATTAGTGTAAATGTTCGTTTATTTCATTAAAAACATTGGTTTTTTATGTTTCTAAATTGGACTTTATCCACACTCCACACTGCGTGATTTTCGTGTGTTGTTTGGAACGTATAAGCACCGGCTCTGACAGTTCTCTAGTATACGATATTGGTTGTCGTTGTTGTTGTCTGTTCCCTCTAGCATGAATCCATGGCGGTTTTGCAGATGTTCCGCCATTATAGTGATTGCCGCGCTGGGAAAAATTCTCGTCGCGACTTGGGTAATATAAATCATAGCGATTACCGGCTGGAATTATATTTTGTACACCCAAACGCGCATTTACTAGCGTGTAACGGTCGAGATCACAAATACTAAAGTCTTTTTCTAGTGATGATCATGGGATATGTATATGCACACAACTTCAATCATACTTGGGCAGTTTTGACGATTTCAAAACGATTAATAATAACACAGAAATAATCCATATTTTGCTTGTGTCTTGTAAGTTGTCTCCCTTGGTAGTGAACACTAGCAATACAGAGTCAAGTCTTACCTTCATCCTGATAGGTTACAGCCAAAAAATATCAGTTGCTCAATATTGTGAGTTCTTGTTCACAAAATCACCTTATACTAAATAGTCTCCCGTCTCTTCAGTACTATTTAGACACTGTTCAGTCTAGTTCGCAATTTTGACGACTGAACATACTATTACAGCAGAAAACTCAAATATTTTTGCATGATAAGGTGGAATATATAGGATTTACTACATTACTGCGAATTATATATATATAATAATGTTTGCAGAGCAAATAGGAGAAGAAATGTCATTGGCGGCTAGCAAAGACAGTGACAAATGCAGGGGAGAAAAATCGAAGACAGCCCTGCAATAATGATGTTATGGGATGTAGGGGCCTTTCCTAATAAATGTGGTGTGGTAAAATTACCGTTTACAGAGTATGCTATTTTGTCCCTTGTTTTGAGTTAATTAAGAAATCGAGAATTAAATGTTTTCTCAGTGCAGAAATTATTTCTAATGCTTACAATGCTCGTCTAACAACAGCTTAATTGGGCTTCTCGGATTAGAAGTCGATACTGCTTGTTTATAGCGTGTGAAAAATAACACCGGTAGTTTTCAATAGAAGGAGGTGGAAGTCCCTTGAGGAAAAAAAGACAATCAAATACTTGGGCCTTCTGTTGTCCTAGAAATGACAGTAGAAGTGATTCTTTTCTGAGAGATGTTCATTATTAAGCGATGCCCTGTCTACTTTGCCACTTTTGTGAGTGTCTTAAAGTATTAAAAACATTAAAAACGACACAATCTATATTTTCTTTTTTTATGTAGAAATTTACACATTTTTTTGCCTGATTTGAATTTGTTCAAAACAATTAATTTAGATTTTTTGTCAGTTCAGTGGCGACAAATGTTTGCAATGATCTGACAGTCCTTTGAACGTAACCTTCACGTTGCCGAAAGATCTAGAATTAAAAATTATTCTGATCAAAGGAAGTCAGGAATTTTGCAATTAGCAATTGAATCCAATATCAGTGCAAAAATAAAACTCCTTTCTATCTCACTTGAGCAAATAAATCGCGTACTGAATCCTGCGACAGCAACTAGCTTTGCTGCCATAAGAAGACTCGAATATGTGATTCTGAAATTAGTGTATACTGTCAGGTTATAATGATATATAATTCTGATCTGTACAATGTTCCCGAAACAGATGGTTGTGGCACTAATATCTCGTCCTAAGAACTCGTCAGTGATGGTTCTAATCCTATCCCGTAATATGTCTGTGCCATCGAAACCCTACAGATTTCGAAATGCTTATGCTCCTTTCGTCGCAAAAAGATGCATTTATTTTTTCTCACTCGCATCGATCTTAACCTTTCCTTTTGTGTTAAAACTGCTACAGTTTTCAAGTTCTTAATGCTTTGAAGAGCAATAACATCCACTTTGATGTACTTTCTAGAAACATTTTAACCGTATTTATTCTGAAGGTAAGTCTAATGGATTTCTGTCTGAGGATAAATTGAATTGTTCCTTAAGTCCACACAATTCACATTAATTTCCTATAATTTCCTATGTAGATCATTTTTTTTTAAAAAGTATAAAAAGTATTTATGTAGAAGAGTAGAGAATGTACCAAGGTAGACATTGATGTTTCAGACGCCTTTTTTTTTTTTTTTTTTTTTTTTACTGCTTAATTTTCTTTGCAAAGGAGAGGAAACATCAGGGGCAAGATCACGATCGTGAGTGTGTTAAAGAAAATGACGAGGTAAAAATAAATAAATAATAAATAAAATGTGTAAAATGTGACTGGCAAACGAACCATTTTTTTGTATCAATGAATGAATGTTCCGAACAGACTTTCCTCGCCCTTGATGTTCCCACTCTATTACCAACTTTCATGTCTCGCACCAACTCATGGCCCAAGAAAACAAACCGCAAAACATTGATAGAATTTGTGAAGCGGCAATAAATGCTGGACCACAATATTTTCATGTGTGTCTTTTCTTTCTCCACCATTGATCTCTAAATTTGTGGGCGATGTATTGTCTAGATATGGATGAACATATTGCTTTACATTTGACATAAGTGATAAATATCATAGATCACGAAAAGTCCCGAAACATGCCATATGGATCATGATCATTTTAAAAAATGCAAAACCACTTTCGTTGTAACGAGAAGATCACAGGTAAATAAAAATTGCCGGTATTTGTCGAAATTCAATTTATTTACAAATAATGCGAAAAATAAAACTGATTTACACACCTTCAGACACAAGAATGGGAAACAATCGTTATATGTGAAGTGTATTTTATTTGCTTTTTATTCTGGTCATTTAAACAAAAATGAAATTATATTAGGGTTTCCTGTTAAACGTGTAGAATCTATACAAAAGGCTGATCAATAAATTAAACTAAATTAGTCTTTCTTTAATGAAGTCTGTGAGACCAAACTTCAAGTGAGGAGCCTTTGTTTAGACATTTCTACACTAAAATGCAAAGAGAACTGTAATATGAGCTTATCTTAGTTGAGTATTTAAAAATCAATACACTGTTATATTTATTACCCGAGTTCAACGTTGAGGCCAGAATTGCACATATTTGAAACATTTCATAAATTAAAAATATCTTAGTTATATTCACATTAAACCAAGTAAATGCTTCAAGTGACTAATAATTTTTTCATTAATTGTTTGTTTGTAATCACATTTTATTTTATAAACTGTAAATGTACATTTCATTTTGCATCTATGATGAAAGTAGTATAGGGTGGGTACTGGGGGTCAATGGGAATTTAACATGGGGCAAGGGGTGGCACTTGGGGGTCAAGCGGGAATCGAACAGGTGTGTTGGCACTTGGGGGTCAAACGGGAAAGGAACAGGGTGGGGCCTCTACAGCGTCAAACGGGGAAAGGAAAAAAACAGAGAGAGAGAGAAGTATGGCAATGATGGAAAATTAATCTTTTCTTGAAAAATGGGTGGCCCTGAAAAGGGCCGTTGTTTTTTTTTTGGTTTAACATAGACATCTCCTGGAGGGTTGTCTTCTTTTTCGGAGACTTCTACGGACTTCCGGACCGTACATCAAGACACGCTTTAAACATCCTTGTCTTTCTATATAGATGCGACGTTCCCAGATGGCGGTCTCTGTGATTTTAGTAATAGTCCATGAGACTTTGACATACATGGGGAATGCTGGGTCGAACAACATCCCCGAGATGATAGTTGATGACTCAACGTTTGTCCACATCTTGTTTTGTTTCTTCTGGAGTGGTCTTGGAGAAAAAAAACCGGTGAAGCTTTATGAGACAAGCGGTCGTATATATACCCTACGAGCGGATTGAAATGAATTGAAATCAACTACCAATCCAAACACGCGTTACAAGCGGGTCGGTTTTTCTTCCAATGGGAAGAGAGCGGGGGTGTGACGTCATTTGGAGTATAAAGGCATCACAGCGTTCGTAGGGATTTTACTTTTTGGACAGCCTAAGTATGACGGAGACCGGAAAGACAATGTATTGGAGTGAGCCTGCAACGAATACCGTGTTGAGCTTCCAACCGGAAGATTTTAATTTAGATTTTCTGTCTCAAGAATTTGAGCCTGAAATCACTACGACTGCTGCTGTACAACTACCCTCTTTGCCTGCCCTGGATGATTTTAAAAAGAAGCAACAAGAAGAAATGGAATTTTTTTTACAGCGACAGAGAGAAGCGGAAGAAGTGTTTCTTCAACAAGAAGAGGAAAGGAGAAAGCGAAAAGAAGAAATAAGAAAGTTAGAAGAAGAGAAGAGTGAAGCAAAGAAAGAAGAGAGCGATGAAGATAAAACGGTGAGTCTACTACTCCAAGACATTTTACGTGAGTTAAAGCATCTAAGAAAGCTGTGTGAGTATTCTTTAACTCAACCCAAGAGAAAAAGACCATCACTGGCTAAACATGCTAAACCCATCACAACTACTAGTGAGATGCTACCACCACCACCCCCACCACCACCACCATTCACTACTACTACTACTACCACCAAAGCAGCAGCAGCAGCAGCAGCAGCAGGAATTGGACTGGGTCCTGGAAAAGGATTGCGACAATTGAAGTTAATCATGTCGAGCCCATAAGTTTGTTTTAACAAAAACAAACAAACAAACACCCCAACGGTTCTTTTCAGGGCCAGCCAGATCTCTAGAAAAGAAATCAATTTTGCCAAATCAAGTAAAACTGAAAAAATCCCATTCTTTGGTTTTGTGTAAGAGTGAGGCGTGCGTGCGTGCATCCATACTCTAAAACAAAATAACACAAAAAAACACTTACTTTTTTTCCATTCTGGTCTATTCTCATTTTTTTTTTTACAAAATAATTCACCTTGAACATCACATGACACTCCAAAAAAAGTTCATTGTCACTGTCTGTCTCTCTTGTTCTTCTTGAATTTCTTCACAGGGATCAAGGGTTCTTCTTCATTCTCACTGTCTTCCAGTCGTCTAGCTTTCTTGCTTTTTTTGACGATATATTCTTCTTCTTCTTCTAGGTTTGAAGATCCTTCGGCTTCCTCCCGCTCTGGTAGGTTTTCTTGTTTTTGAGGGCACTCCGAAGACCAATGTCATTTTCCTTTACAATGACAACAAGTATCTTTCCCTTTGTCTCTGTTTTGGTTTTGACGTTGTGGACATTCTGGAGTCCAATGTCCTTTCTCTTGGCAGATATAACAAGTATCTTGACTTTTATCTCGAGAGGTAGAGGAGGAGTAGTCCTTACTCTTATTGGTATACTTTCCACGGACTCTCTGTAAAATTTTGATAGCCACAGCCGTCTGTTGTGCTGAAATTTTGAGCAGAAGGGCAAGGTTTTCTGACTTCTTCTCTTCCATCTTTACAGTTTGAAAGTTCAATCACAAAGACTGATTCGGAGGGTAAGAAGGTCTCTCTATATATAGTCTCCTGTGTGAAACTCCATCAGATCTAAATCAGATTTCAAGTTGAAAAGATCACGCCAAATCTATGAGAAACCAGAAGAAGAAGAAGAAACGAAGAGGCCACGGCGACGAAGATTTTCTGTACCGCCTGAAACACCGCTCGCTGAACTGCTAGCTCAAGTCCATGCTAGCGATTTCCAAGAGGAGATGAGTGAGCCTGAAACCCAAAAAACCCAACCCAAAGAATCCACTACCACCACCAGAACCTCTGACCAAAAAAGACCTACTACCGTGGCTCCCGAAAATTACTATCGGATTCGGGAGACCAAAAAAATAACCTCTAGAAAATTTAGAACCACAGCATACACTCACACGGTTCACTTTAAAGACTTCAAGTCCGAAGTGCCTCCCGAGAAAGCGGCAGGGTTCATTACCGATTTGTGGGGTTCTGTCTTACAGAACTTGAAACGACAATGTGGAGCCAAAGAAGACGATCGATTGAGACTGTCTATTCATCACGACAGTTTGAAGTCCCCTGCCTGGATCGAGTTCAGCACCCCGGCAGAATTAACACCAGCCAAAGTCATGACCAAAATAGAACACGTTCAACAATCTAACGACAAGTTTACCATCACGGATGGAAAGGCTACACTTTACATGACTCACGTTGCTCCTCCTCGAGGGAGCGGACGAAGCAGAAAAGCTTTACTGGTGGACGACCTTCGAAGTACCAAACGCAGTGTCGTCCAAATCGACAATACTCAAGACCAGATGTGTTTGGCTCGAGCCATCGTAGTAGGGCGAAAGTATGCCAACAAGAACGAGACCGAAGAATGGAAAAGAGCCTGGGAAAACATTCGACAATCGGACAGAGCCAAAAAACGAAACGAAGCAGAACTCCTGTTACGACAAGCAGGCATCCCCAAAGAGACCGTGTTTGGCATTTCTCAAATGCAACAACTTCAAGACGTCTTGGCTCCTGGCTACACTTTGAAAGTTCACCCTCAAGAAGTGCGCGGAGATCTGCTGTTTCGAGGCCCCGATTTCCCCGAGGGAAAATACATTCACATCTATCACCACCAAGAACATTTCGATGCCATCACCAGTATCACAGGATTTCTGGGACACTCTTACTACTGCGAGAAATGTGACCAAGGATTTAACAATCGGGAGCGACACACTCATTGCGGTCAGAGATGTCGGGGCTGTTTAGCGGACAAACCATGCCTTCCTGAACAACACGTCCATTGTGAAACCTGTCGACGCACTTTTGTCAGTCCCTCTTGTTACGAACAGCATCGCAAGACACAAGGACACCAACAAAAATGTGCTTGCGACTTATTGAAAATGTGCTCCACGTGTGGACAGCTGATTCGTACCAACGACCCCAAGAGACACGTTTGTGCTGGCAAGAAAAGATGCCGCTTTTGTGAGCAGATGGTGGATTATGATCATCAATGTTTCATGCAAAAGTACGACAATACAAAGAAGAAAGAATTAAAGAGCGATCAGAAGAACAAGACCCAAGTGGATTTCATCTTTTTTTATTTTGAATGCATGCAAGAAACGGGCATTCACATTCCCAATTTCTGCGTGGCTCATCGGGCTTGTGAGAAGTGTATCCAAGAATCTATCCATTTTCACTGTCCTCATTGTAGTAGGATTCCAGGAGGACGTGAAAAAATCTTTCGTGGGGCCAACACTCTGCCCGAGTTTGCTGAATGGATTTTAGACCCCACCGACGAGACTTGGAGCGAAGAGGACATTCAACGCTACGGAGACTGTCATCGCTATGCGACCGTCATAGCTCACAATTTCTCGGGATACGATGGACAGTTTTTGTTAAAATATTATTCGCAACAAGGTACCGAACGCCCCATAGTCACCATGAACGGAGCCAAACTCATTTACATGAAAGTGGGACAAGTACAGTTCAAAGATTCCATGAGTTTTTTGGCCATGCCTTTGAGTCGAATGCCAAAAACATTTGGTATGACAGAAATGGCCAAAGGATATTTTCCCCACTTCTTCAATACGGAAGCCAATCAACACGCCGTGCTACCGCATTTGCCTGACCTTCACTATTACGACCCCGACGGAATGCGCCCCGAACACCGAGAAGCCTTTCACACTTGGCACCGCGCTCACCAGTCAGAACCGTTTGACTTCCAAGAAGAGATGCTCAAGTACTGTCGATCCGATGTGGACATTTTGCGCCGTTGCTGTGGAAAGTTTCGACAGTTATTTCTAGATCACGGAGACATCGATCCTTTGAAAGAAGCGTCCAATCTACCTAAAGCCTGTGCCTTAGTGTACACCAGAAACTTCATGCCCAAGAACAAAGTAGCCATCATAGACTCCAACACGTCTCTCTTTACCAGTCGTCAGTACTCGGCCAAAGCTTTGCGTTGGCTCCATTACTTGTGCCAAAAAGAAGACAAATGGATACAACATGCTAGAAACGGAGGAGGAGAAAAGAAGATTGGATCTTATTCCGTGGATGGATTTGATTTAGAAAACCCGCACACGGTGTACGAATTTCAGGGTTGCTTGTTTCACGGATGCCCTACCTGTTTTCCTCAACGAGACCTGAAAAGTCCTTTTTCAAATTTCACCATGGAACAGTTATACGAACGCACTTACCAACGACGACTCCACTTAGAAAGTCAAGGATACCAAGTGGTAGAAATGTGGGAGCACGAGTACGATCGCCGTTTGAAAACCGATCCTGAATTTAGAAGCATCACCGAAAGTTACGACGTGACCGACATCGAACCTTTGGATCCACGCCACAGTTTATTTGGAGGACGAACCAATGCCACTCGCTTGCTGTACGACGTAGACGAATTAAGAGGAGAAGAAATCAAGTACATCGACGTGTGTTCGTTGTATCCTTGGGTGTGCAAATATGCTCAATTTCCAACCGGACACCCTGAAATCTTGACAGAACACATCGACGTGGAACACATTCGTCAATACGAAGGATTAATCAAATGTAAAGTCTTACCCCCGACAAACTTGTACCATCCTATCTTACCTCATCATTGCCAAGGAAAACTGATGTTTCCTTTATGCCGTACGTGTGCCGAAACATGCAACCAAGATCACCCCTGTCACCACACGGAGGAAGAACGCGCTTTGACAGGAACGTGGGTCAGCGCCGAATTGTTTCGGGCTCTGGATCGGGGATACCGTTTGTTGAAAGTGTACGAAATCTGGCACTTTCCAACCACAGCACAATACCAAAAGGACGACGCCTCGAATCCAGGCATTTTCTCGGGGTACGTGAACCAATTTTTAAAACTCAAACAAGAAGCCAGCGGCTATCCCTCGTGGTGTCAGACTTCCGAAGACCAAGTCCGATTCAAAGAAGAGTACCGTGACATCGAAGGGATCACTTTGGAAGACGTAGAAAAAAACGAAGGAAGAAGATCGTTTGCCAAAGTCATGCTGAATTGCTTGTGGGGAAAAATGGCATGACGTACGATCTTACCCAAGACGGAATACTTGACCGATCCCTATCTCTACTTTAAACTGGTGGACAACAAAAGTGTACTAGTCAAACACGTCGAAATCGTCCGTGATGATTTGATCTTAGTCAATTTCGAAGAAGAAAGCAAGTTTGTAAAACCCGACCATTTTAGCAACGTGGTCATTGCAGCTTACGTGACCGCTCATGCTCGCTTGAAGTTGTACGACGAAGCTTTAGAAGACTTGGGAGATCGTGTCCTGTACTTTGACACCGATAGTTGTATGTACATTCATCGACCCGGTTGCCCACACCCTACCATCCAAGGAGATCGTTTAGGAGCCTGGACGGACGAGCACCCTCAAGACACCATCCTGAGTTTTGCCAGCGGTGGCCCTAAAAATTACGGTTACCGATACCGAGACCCACAAGGACAATTTCACACCCAATGTAAAGTCAAAGGATTAACCCTAAACTATCGAACCAGCCAAGTGGTTAATTTTGAGGTTTTGAAAATTGCTTTGCTGTCTGGACAAGTGGAAGACTTTCGAGTGCAAACGTTAGAACCTCACAAGATAGTACGGTTACATAATCACCAAATTGTCACTAGTCCTTTACAAAAAGTGTACCGAATCGTGTACCAAAAACGAGTGAGACTTGCAGACCACACCACTTTGCCTTACGGACACGCCGATCTGCAGTATAAAAAAGGAACCACTTCCAAGTCTAACCATTCATTCTGACTTTCAACGTTGACCGAGCAAGATGAATAAGAATACTCATGCCACCCACCCACCAAGGGAGAAATCTAGTGTGAACTCCAAGTGCCATCACGACTTGGAGTGCGATGCAGTGCCATGCGAGGAGACGGATTCCGTACGCTTTGGCATCAGCGATTCACACGATCAGACGGATGCCGTACGCTTTGACATCACCGATGCAGCACGACCTCACCGTCCCTCTAACGATGCAGGACGCCTTTTACTCTTTATTAAACGTACACATGAATGTCATACCTACAGGAGTGAAGAATTGACGATACCTGTGGCTTTGCCTGGTTATTCCAAGTTTGAAAAGCGACTCCAGACGTTCCAAGACAAGTGGCCTAAATATCTACTACAAGCAACTACTGCCAAAGCTTTAGCCAGATCTGGATTTATCTACTTGGGAGAAGGAGATAAAGTTCAGTGTTTCAGTTGCGGTGTGAGACTTCACCAATGGGAGCCTACCGACTCGGCTTACATTGAACATGCCAGATGGTCTCCGCACTATCAGTTCTTACCTTTAGTGGCCTTAGAAGAGTACGGGTACGATGAGACGGATGACAAGAAGAAGTAACATGTCATATGATACTTTACAAGAATACATTCGTGGTTTACCTTTGGAGCTGCAAGAACGCATTTACCAGTATTTACCTAGTTTAGAAGACCGCATTCGTGATTTGCCTTTGAAGTTGCGAGAACGCATTTACGGAGAGTTTGTCCAGATCCAAGTGAAACGCAAACTCAAATTCATTCCTCGATTTTTAAACTACCGCGACTTCCACCGTATCAGAAGTCTGATTCTGAAGAGAAACTATCACAGCTATCGTGAAGAAAACAAAAGAGAGTTACTTCTTTCCAAGTGGGATACTTTACAAGAACACATTCGTGGTTTGCCTTTGGAGCTGCGAAAACGCATTTACCAAGAGTTGGTCCCGATACAAGTGAAACGCAAACTCAAAGTCATTCCTCGATCTGTAAACTATGCTTACTTCCGAAGTATGAGAAGACTGATTCTAGGAAGATTCTATCGCTGGCACCTTGGAGAAGACTTTCACAAAAGATACCAACCTTGGGAACCTGGATATAAAAACCCACCACAAAAGATACCCACCTTGGGAACCTCACCATATAAAATCTCACTATGTCAGGACTGTGGTCTTCACTTGTGAAACGTATTCCGTGGAAGGAAGTCAACGATCGTGTTCAGACCTTAGAGGATTATAAACATTTGATACAAGAACTGTTTCCATTGAATTTTGGACGCTATGTCGTGTGTGTGTTAGTGACTGCATTTCTTGGATTTCGTTTTCCAGGACATTCGTTGTGGAGTATTTTTGAGGATCAGTGTTTGTCTTGGATTATTTTGGAGGACCCGTGGTTGTTTTGGACTATTTTGATGAACCATCAAAAAAAACATGACCTTTCATGCTTTATCGGTACACGAAAGACAAATTGTACTCAAAGTGTTGAGAGTGGTGATGAAGACGAGTGGGGTACCTCCGTGTGAAGAAGACATTAATCAAACTTTATCTACCCTTCATACGTTTCAAGAAGTGTGCATTGCTAGTGAGTTACACCAACAACTTTACGCTTGGAAAGATGTACGTGACTGGAGAAAAATTGGTTTCGATGTTTGGCTACAAGAAGTGGCCCAATTTGCCAAAGACCTGGCACGTCACTAAGTTTCCAAAAGTGAAATGGGAACCTAAGTAAAAAAAAATGACCTTAGAAATAATCCTGGAAGAACCTGACACAGCAGAGAAAGACCACACCGTCGTCGTCGTCCAAATACAACCCCCTGAGGAACACACCCCCTTACCGTCAGAGACATTTCATTCTTCTACCACCACCACCACCAGAACAAAGACGAGCAGAAGAATACTACCACCAGTGCCTGTGCTTTCCATTCCTAGGACTGTTTTTTGTTCTTGTTGTACATTGACTTGTTTATACAGGACTTTAATTCTTTTAGTGGTAGCCTTAATCTTGTACCTGACCATGACTTGTAAAATATGTTTTTGTTGTGTTGTTTTACAAAAATAAACGTGTATGAAACGTATAAAATGTCTTGGGTCTTTTGTCTTCTTCTCAAAAATCTTCCTACCTCAGTCATGGCTACATCTTCTTCTGCCTCGTCTGCCTCTTCTACTTCCTCTGTGGTCAAAGTGATCGACGAAAAGTTAGATCGTCAAACTTGGGAAGCTTTGTATCTGCGCCATCCTTTTAACATGTTGATTGCTGGACCCAGTGGTTCAGGCAAAACCGAATTTGTCAAACGTTTGATCGAACACAAATCTCATCTGTTTGATCGTCCACCTCAACGCATCGTGTGGTATTACAAAGAGTGGCAACCGTCTTACACCTTACTTCGTGAAAGTCAAGGATAGGCCATTTCGTTTGTGGAAGGCATCCCTCGCGAAGACGATGGAATCGTGTCTGACGTGAGTCAAACACATCTGGTCATCTTCGACGACATGTTAGGAGAAGACGAAGAAGAAATTAAACTTTGGTTTACACGAAAAGGACACCATCGAAATGCCAGCATCATTTACATTACTCAAAATTTATTTCAACAAAGTAAAGCCCATCGTACCATCAGTCTCAACGCTCATTACGTGGTCTTGTTTAAAAGCCCCAGAGACAAATCTCAAGTGCAAGTGTTAGCCAAACAGTTAGGCACTCCTTGGTTGAATTATGCGTACGACGATGCCACTCAAACACCTCATGCGTATTTACTCATTGACTTAAAACCGACCACTCCCGACTATTTGAGATTTCGTACCCAATTGTTTCACCATTGGTGTCAAGAAGGAGGTCCTGTCATTTACACGTCCCCTTCAGCCACTCTCTAAAAAAAAACTATAAAAACATCCACTACGTCATTTCTGTCTCACAGTCTTCGAGATGACTTCCTTTCAATCTCATCCTTCGGCTAAATTGATTCGTGCCTTGTATGGCATCAGTCGTGAAAAAAATGCACAAGTCCGTGCTCATTTGTTAGAAGCTAGTCTTAAAAAAGTGTTACGATGGTTTACTTTTACGGCACGTCAATTACTGCAAGGCATCATTCACATCTCTCATCAAACTCAACGTTTTTTTTAAAAACATAAAGGGGCGTTGTCACAACTAGCCGATCCTAGAATCGATCCACGGACTAAAAAACAAATCATTTTAACCCCTGGAGGTAGCGGTTCTTTAGGAGGAGTCATGATTCGTTCCCTTTTGAAATGGGATCCTAATGCCCAAGAAAAAAACCCAAAAAACTAAAAAAGAAGAAAAGTCCCAAAAAGAAAGCCACAAAAAAGAAAAGCCCTAAAAAGAAAACCCCCAAGAAAAAAGAAAAGTTCTGCCAAGAAGAAAACACCCACCACTGGCACCCGCAAGAGAGGTATGCTGTCAGGAAACAAACGTACACCCGCAAGACACCACCACGACAGCCAGCAGTAACGAGGTTTCCTTCTCCTCTTGAGTCCACATCATCTTCTTCACCTCCCTTCATGATGATGCCTGCCAAACCAGACTTAAGACAAGTGTTTCCTAATTTGATGCAAAAATGGAAAACCATTTCGAAAGTCACCACTTCGGGACCCTCCACTTCGGCTGATCTGGCCATGGCAGCGGCCGCGAACAAAGTACCGTCCCCTAAAACAAAAGTCCAAGAAAGAACCGGCGTGTTACAAAGTTTAGTGGATTTATCCAAAGAAGAATTGAGACGATTTAGTCCATTGAAAACACCTCAACGTCGAGTGAGGCCTGTCATGAAGATGGTACGTCGTGCAGACAATCAGTGGAGACGTGTTCCAGTATAAAATAGAAAGGTGACCTGCCAGAGACTTCAGACTTACTCCTAACCTCTAAGATGGCTCCCAAACGTGCACACCACCACCACCAAAAGAAGAAAAAACAGGACTTCCACCTCGTCTGGCGAAACATTGGGACGTCTTGTCTGTTCTGACCAAATCCAATCCTCCCATGCGAAAACAACTCATTCAAACAGCCCCAAAAGAAATCATCGATACCGTGTGTGAATGTTGTTTGAACGTCTTGAAAGGAACGGTACCTTTGTCCAAGATACAGAAACAAAAATTAGGCAAACATCGGAACGTTCTTCGCCAAATGGTCAAAAAGAAAATACCTCTCCAGCAAAAGAAAAAAATGTTGGTGCAACGAGGAGGATTTCTACCTATGCTGATAGGACCGTTGTTAAAAATAGCGGCTCCTTTGTTAGGAACGATTGCTGGACCGCTTTTAGGAGGTGTCATGCGATAAAAAAAAAGAAGATAAAAAGGACACCCTTCTCTGGAAAGACCACACATTTTTGTACTTTTGGATGAAATGGAAGGACGAAAACTGACTTTAGTGCCTTACAAACGATGGATGGAATTCCATCGTTGGAACGAACAACGGATACCTCATTTAGCACCCAATCCTAATCTCAACGAGATGTCACAGTTACAACAAGAATTACAAACGCTGATAGAACGAAGCTATTTGTCAGAAACAGAAAAATCCCAACGGTACGGTCAACTCTTACAACGTCTGCAACTCTTTCACCAGAAAGCTGTCGACGAAACAGCTCCACCCACTCTGAGAGATTTCAAAACCCTGATGAAAAGCGAACCTAAAGTTACCACCACCACTAAAACAGACACCGCCACGGAGATGACAGAAGAAGACGAGCCCCGAGAAGTGTTTCAAACTCCGTCTGCTGGCATACCTAGTCAAATTGCAGCTTCCTTGTTGACACCCTCTCCTACCCCTCATCTAGAAGTCATGAAAGCTTGGGTTAAAAAGATGTCCACTCCTTCTTCTGCAGAAGAAAAAAAGAAAGACAGCAAGACTGAAGTGAAAAAAGACACCACCAAGAAGAAACCTGCCATCATCACCCCTTCTTCACTACCTACTCCTGTGGCTCGTCGAACGCGTCAAACTGCTTCGTCCAAATCTCACGACACTCAAAGTAGTAGCATCGA
The DNA here is from genome assembly GCA_029931535.1 of Margaritifera margaritifera. Taxonomy (NCBI): domain Eukaryota; kingdom Metazoa; phylum Mollusca; class Bivalvia; order Unionida; family Margaritiferidae; genus Margaritifera; species Margaritifera margaritifera. The sequence continues at coordinate 472,369 of JAQPZY010000991.1, forward strand.
ACACTGGGTAACTTATTGAGGAATCATGGAGAAACTTTTAGCCACCATTTACTACAATCCTGGCCATGCTGCTGGTTACGGAGGAGTTCAAAAATTGTATCGAGCTGCTAAAAGTAAATTGAAAAGTGTACGTTTGCCAGAAGTACGACAATGGTTACAAGAACAATCGACGTACACGTTACACAAACCCATTCGACGAAAATGTTCTAGAAGTCCAACCCAAGTGGAAGGCATCGATCATCAATGGCAAGCCGATTTAGCCGACGTCTCTCATTTGGCAGCCTACAATCGTGGTCACAAATATTTGTTTTGTGTCATCGACGTGTTTTCTAAATTTGCTTGGGTCGTGCCTTTGACTTCTAAAAGCAGTACCGAATTGGTACGTGCCTTAAAATTGGTCTTGAAACAAAGTGGCCGTCACCCTTTACGATGGCAAACTGACAAAGGCACCGAATTTCTAAACCAAGCTTTTCAAAAAGAATTGAAACAAAGGCACATTCATTTTTTTACCACTGAAAATCCTGAAACCAAAGCCAGTATCGTGGAACGTTTTCAAAGAACTTTGAAAGAACGCATGTGGAAATATTTTACACATCAACACACTCTCAAGTACATCGACGTGTTACCCCGTTTGGTCAAAGCGTACAATCAATCGTACCATCGAAGCATCGGATGTGCCCCCGAAGAGGTCAGCCCTGAAAACGAAGTAACCGTGTTTGATCGATTGTTTGGTACACCCCAGAGCAGACCACCTCAGAAAAAACCTTGCTGGAGTTGAAGACGGGAGATTGGGTTCGCATCTGTAAAACCAAACGCACTTTTGACAAAGGTTATTTACCCAACTGGACCACCGAATTGTTTCGTGTCACTACACCCGTGCGTGGACGCCATCCTCCCGTCTATAAATTGGAAGACATGCACGGTGAAGTGCTCAAAGGAACATTTTACTTGCCTGAGTTACAACGAGTGACCAAAAAAAAAGACGCCTTGTACGACATCGAAAGCATTCTCGAACAAAGAACACGCAAAGTGGGCAAACGTCGAGTAGAAGAAGTCAAAGTACGTTGGAAAGGATATCCTCCTAGTTTTGATTCTTGGATTGCTGCTTCCCAAGTCGTCGACTATAAAAAGAAGAAGAAGTAACCTAACATGCCATTCAACACAATCACGACCTCGACTCCTTCGCAGAGTTCTTCTCTTCAAGAATTACAAAAACAATCGCTCTGGGTGTGGTGCGGAGAACGTGTGCCTAAAAATCAAATCGTCTTTTTCTGCCAAATCTTTGTGGTGTATTGTGTCATCGGAGCAGCTATTGCCAATTTGAGTTTACAACACGGGGACAAACAATTGTGGACCATTTTACTTAGCAGTTGCATCGGTTATCTTTCTACCCAGTCCCTCTTTGAAATTTACGACGACGGACAACAGTCACCACAACAACAGCAGCCAACACCACGGTAGTACGACCAACGCCAGTCCACCACCTTCTTTCAGTCACCATAATACCACTCCTCTTTTGGAACCCTTTGAACATCATTTGAACTCGAGTGACTCCTCGGACGCCAAAACTTTGGACCTACTATGAATGACCAATTTTATTTAACTTTACCCAGTGACAGTTCCATGAAGGTGTTTCCTCACAACACCTTATGTTGTTTCACGACCAAATTACCTCAAGCCATCCAATTGGATCACGACGCTCATTGGGAAGTGACTTTGGCAGAAATCATTTATCCAACAAATCAAAAACATCTACGCACATCAAACCCATTTCGAAGTGGAAATCTTGGACAAGGATGTGCAAAAAATTTTGGACAGCCATAATCCTGATGTGGGTTTTCAAAAAACAGTCAAAGGTGGTAACAATCCTCACAAACTCAGTAGGTATGAGATAAACATTCCTGAGGGGTATTATTTTGGGGGTCAACATTTGGTGGACACCATTGCAACCATCTTCGAAGCCCAATTTGGCTATGCCTTAAAGAAAAACAATAAATGTGTACAGATCAGTTACCATTCTGTGGCACGCCGTCTCTTGATACAATTTTTTTCGAATTGGAAGGATAAGGAAACACACAACGACGACCAAATCTTAGCCATCACATTTTCTGGTGGATTGTATGCTCTTTTGGGTGGAATTAAAGGTCCCAAGCAAAAAATTCAAAGCAACAAAGACTATATATATTTTGCCAACCCTATCGAAATGAACGAAGGATTGAATTTAACGTTTGTGTACTCCGATGTGGTAGAATACAACGTGGTGGGACACACAGCTGCGCCGTTACTGAGAGTCCTTCCTTTCAAAGTGGATTCTGCTGTTGGTGCATACGAAGAAGGTGGTGGAAACACATATCACGTTCACCGTGAATTTGTACACCCTCATTATCTTCCAGTCAGTAAATCGTATTTTGACACTGTCAACATTAGTATAAAAGGAGATTTGGGACAAAGTGTACCATTCATTAACCAAGGAAAAGTCACGGCGAAACTACATTTTCGATAAAGGTTCTCCAACGCATTGTAACATCCAAAAAAATGCATCCAGTGTACCGAGGAGTGACTCGACAACGAGGACATGGTTTAGGAGATATGTTAAAATCGGCTTTTCGGACGGTAGCCCCTATTTTGAAACCCATGGTGACTCGAGGATTCCATGCCTTAAAAGATGCCGCTTTGACGCAAGGAAAAGAATTTTTGCAAAATGTCCTCATCGACAAACAAAATCCTAAAGAAGCCTTTATGAGAGCAGGCAAAAATGTGTTGATGCACACTGGCAAAGATCTTTTAGGTCTTCGAGAGAGTCCTATAAATTCGCTTCACGCTTCAGGCCCTGGCATTACTTCTTCCTCCACTTCACAGCAAGGACAAGGTAGAAAGAGACGACGTCGACACCACCCCTTCAGAGCTCATAAAACACACAGTGGTTCAAAAAAAGAATAAGAAAAGAAGAACCGTCAGAGAATTAGACGTGTTTGATTACTAAACCATTTTGAAAATGATGCACCGAGATTCTTGCGAATGTACCAAGTCAGAACTGGATATGTTTACCATGCCTCCCACCATGATGACGATGCAAGAATCCCAATGGGTGGAATTTCATCCTGTATCGTCTTTGACGGATTCAGCTCCTATCGAATTTGAAATCAAAGGACAAACCGAAGATTACATCGATCTGAATAACAGTTACTTGTATCTGAAACTCAAAGTGGTCCAATCGGCGAACGGCAACCCTCCTGCAGACAATGCCGAAGTGGCCCCCGTCAATAATTGCATGCATTCCTTGTTCAGCGGAGTAGATTTGTACTTGAATAACAAACTGATCAGCAGTAGTATGGATACTTACCCTTACCGTGCTTACTTGGAAAATCTCTTGACGTACGGAAAAGAAGCCAAGATCACTCATCTGGATGCTTGCGTGGTCTGGAAACCTGACACTGCGGGAAAGTACGACAACACAGATCTGTCAGTAGCGGCGAAGATTGAGGGTGCTGATTTGCTAATGCAAAAATAACTCCAACAGACCCTAAAAATGTGGGATTTAACGAGCGTCGACTGAAAATGGAACAAGGGCGCAGTTTAGAACTGATGGATCGTTTGCATTTGGACATGTGGTTGCAAGAGAAGTATTTGTTGAACGGAGTAGATGTACGCCTGAGACTGAATCGCAGTAGTGCCGCCTTCCATTTGATGGCCGATGCCAACTACAAAACCATCATCGAACAAGCCAGACTTTAAGTACGCCGTGTAGAAGTCTTACCTAAAGTAGCTAACGACATCAGTCAAACGTTGAGCAGAACCACTGCCAAGTATCCTGTGCGACGAGTGGAAGTGAAAACCTTTACCATTCCCAAGGGAGCCCAATCCATTGTCGAAGATCATGTCTTCCAAGGACAGCTTCCCAAACGTTTTTTGATTGGCATCGTCAGGAATGATGCCTTCAACGGATTTTTCGATCAGAATCCGTTCGAGTTTCAACATTTTACCGTCAAAAAGATAGAAGTCAGTCGAGATGGCAAGACCTTGTGTACCAGACCTTTTGAACCTAACTTTGGTGACAAAAATTACTTGCGATCTTACTTGAGTCTGTATGAAGCCACAGGACAGTTAGGCACCAACACCAGCCACGGCATTTCGTACGAGGATTATGCAGGAGGGTATGCGTTGTGGGAATTTGATTTCACTCCTGACCAAGGCAGCGACGAAGGACATTTCCACCCTATAAAATCAGGCCCACTTCGTGTGGAACTTCAGTTCGTAAGACCTGGAGGCCTCGAGCACATGGTGAACGGTATCTTGTATGCAGAATTTGATAATACTCTACAGATCAACAGTTTGAGAGAAGTGATTCTAGACTATTAGAAGAAAAGAAAAAGATGCAACACGAAGAAGAAGAACCTATGGAAATAGACGAGGGATTGTGTAAAGTTCAGCAGTCACAAACTACCACTGATGATGATGACGAAGTCATTCATTCAGAACCCCCAAAAGAAGAAGAAGAGAACAATAGTGTTCCGAAGTTTGCTGGATTTATTCCATGTATGCCATCAAGATGGCCAGAACACGAACAACATTTAGTCTCCTGTTTTGCTACGGCAATGGGTTCCAAAATTACAGAACTGTCTATGAAATGTCAAATCAATCATCCGAGCCAGAAACAACACGACAAATGTTTGATGATGACGGCCGAAGAAAAAATGGACGAATATATGGAGGACGCCTGGTCTCAGATCTCGGAAGAAAAGGTGTTGAGACAATGGTATAAAGACTTGCAGCATTCTTCTTCACCTCCACTCACTCCTCTGGAGATCCGACTCATCGAAGCTCATTTACAAAAGGCTATAGAGACTGTCCGTGATTCATCGACTTACTTGAGAGACACATTCAAGCATAAAGTCAAGTGTGAATTGATGACTTTTCGTTACCTGTGAAAAAAATGGATACCAGGGAACTTCATTACCTGTTGACTCGCAGTTCCTACACTTCTTCTTGGAATCCTGTGGTGTGTGCTAAAGATGAACTACCTCATCGCAAACCTAAAGACGTTCATGCCTATGTCATCAATACCGACGACAATCATCGACCAGGCACCCATTGGGTAGCTGTGTACTTTCCCAACGATCACAGTGGTGGTGTGGAATATTTTGATTCTTATGGATTACCTCCTTTGGAAGACGACATCATCGACTTTATGAGAAGAAATGCCATCTCTACTCGATTCAATAATGCCCGATTACAAGGATCGGATTCAATGGTGTGTGGACAATATTGTGTTCATTTTCTTCATCAACGCAGTCTAGGATATTCCTTAGAACATTTAGTGACTTGTTTTGATAGAGACTATGCTCGAAACAATGCTAAAGTAGAACGATGGTTTTGTGAACGTTATGGTTATCTCTTGTCTTTAGCTCAGAAACCTGGTGTGCATCAGAATGATGTAGATGTAGAAAAGTGGAAGTTTAGTTTGCCTTCCCAACGTTGTCAACCCTGTAAATACGTTCCTGTTTAATATCTTGTTGATTGTTAGTTTTGCATTTTTATGTTGAAAGAAGCTTCTTGTTGTTCATTAAAAAATGTTGATTTTTTGAGAAAGAAAAATGGTGTTGTGTGGTTTTTTATTGAATTTGAAAAACAAACAAAATGTATAGGCTCTATCTATCTCTTTCTATCGATCTGAAGTCACCACCTCTATCCATTTTCTCACTCTCGATCTGAACCCCATGTTTTCCATCGCGTCCGCGCTTCTAGCATATAAAGCCGTGCGTTGGCCAGTGCAGTCACTCTCGTTGACTCGTCAAGATCTCAACAACACTTCAAGAAGATGGCAGCAGCCAAGATAAGCAAACTGAACGACGCTATGGTGAATATGCAGAGGGTGAAGCATCATTTGATGGAGACCAACCCTGAGAGAAAGACAATGATCTTCCTACAAATGGCTCATGATCTGGTGGAAGAAGTCATAAGAGAAGAAATCATCAGGGACAGAACGGAATGGGAGGAGAGACAAAGACTACAGCAGCAGCAGCAACAGCAGCAGCAAAGACGACAACAACAACAGCAGCAGCTCCAACTCTTGCAGTCGATGAAAGTACCCGACGGAGAAGTCAGCTGTAAGATAGACTGTGATGAGTTTGCCTTCTCTTTTACCAGAAAGAGAGCTTGTCCATCAGCAGCCACGAGACCCGTGGCTAAACGTGGCCGCCCTGCTGCGGCTGCTACCGCAACTAGAAGTTAAACAACATAACTTCTTAACCCTAACGTTCCTTTTCAGGGCCACCCATTAATCAAGAAACGATTAATTTTCATATGATTGACATATATATGTGTTTGTATGTGTGTGTGTTTGTGTTTTACCCACCAAACAAAAATCCCTTTCCCCAAAAAATAATGTTTGTATAGATAGTGTGGTGTGTGTTTGATAAAAAAATAAAAAAATGGATAGTGTGATGTGTTTTTGATTTTTAAAAAAGGATTGTGTGTTTGTGTTTGATAAAAATAAAATAAAAAATAAAAAAGGGGTGGTGTGTTTGTGTGTTTGATAAAAAATTTTAAAAAGTAGTTTCTTTTAGGTCCGCGCACTGGGTCTGTGTTTTTGGGGGTAAGGGGTGATGGAGTGCAGAATCCGAGAAGCCTAGAATGACGTCATAAGGATGACGTCAGACGCGGGTAGTGGGGGTGATGTTTTTTAAGGTGTAAGGGATGTTTTCCTTCACGTCCGCGCTTCTAGTATATTAAAACAACGCCTTCCCTAGTCGAGCTACAGTCTACAGCGAACAGAGAAGAATGAAGTCGTAATAATAACGCTAGAGATGGAGCTAATCATTCCAGAAAAAGCCCTAAGTGCACTGAAAGGAATTGGCCTTTCAGTTGCATCAGGATGGAGCTTACGAGCTCAGGAGAAGAGAACTACTCTTCTCCTGATATGGGAAAACAAAATAGAAGAAGAAAGGAGAATACAATAAAGAAGACCTGGACAGGGATTAAGCCAACAACTACAATGGAGGCGCTTTAGGCAGGCGCCGTACACACATCAGAGTCAATCGATGTCAACTGCACCTCCCCTGGAACCAAGGACACAGCCACCTACTTCATTCACTTCAACAACAACAACAACAACAACAAAAACAGCTTTAAGTTCAGCTACGAGTGAAAAACCTCTGCTGGAGGCGGTTAGCTGTCCGCAAAAAGGGGCGAGTCTAGCAGCAGAAGATTTTAGTAGGGGAAACAAAAGTCAGAAAGGGGCCCCTAAGCAACTCTTTCAAGAGGAAGAAAAAGGGAAAACACCAGAAGTATGCACTGCTTCAATCCCAGAACCGGCACTTCAGACCAGGGATAAAGAAAAAGAGCTTGAATGGACGTTAGTCGACGGAGCCGGCAAACGTTCAACACCCCCTCGTTCAACACCCCCTCAGACATCGAAGGGGAAAAAAAAAAAACAACAACAACAGAGAAAACAACTACAACAACAACTTAAACAAATTCCCAAAACAGCAGCACCAGTCTTTCCACCAGCCTCTCCAACACCAAGGTCGCAAACAAATAAAACTCCGGAAAAACAGGCGGAAAGTCAGGTAGCGGCGGAAGAGGGGAAATCTTCCCCACCCACCTCACCAACCTCATCACCGGACCATAGTGACATGGGAATGCGGAAGCAGGCTGGACAATTCATGTATGACTTGTCATACACAATGGGCCAGAACGAACTTTGGCACGATAAGAAGGCTGCCATTAAATACATCGAGGATTTTAAATTGGTAATTCGATCAAAGATCCAAGCGGTGCGTGGTGGCCGTCAATCAAAGATCAACAAAACCCGGGCAAGAAAAGCTATCGAGTCCTTTCGAGCATATGGGAAACAATTCGCCGACTGTCCAGATTCGTTGGCGGTATGCATATGTAACAACTTGGCGTCCTATTATGATCTCCAGAGAGAAACATACCTTTTCGAAGCTTCCATGAAAGGTTATGACATGGGCGATTTCATGGACCCAAATAGCCCGAAAAAGAGGAAAAGACTGGAGCCCATGGATCTTGTGCCGGACCATCTGAAGGATTTTTACAATCTAACTGAGAGAGTGGTGCCCAGAGTTTAAGTGGAGGTACCGGTAGCTTGAACATTTCAATGGCGCAGTTTACGAGCAAAACTGCTAATGGTATGGGGCACTCTGCAAATTTTTGTCCCATTTTCTTTAAGTTCTCTTTCGATGGTTGAATTTTTTTCATCTGTTTGTCCGAAATTTTCCCTCCTGATTTTATTTGCTTGGCTGCGTCTAAGGCCGTGCTGAAGTCAAAATGGACATTTCCGGCAGTATGGCCTCTTGAGTCTTCCACGATGTTTGAGATGTTAAGTGGGTCATACTGGTTAATGAGCTAATGGTCTGCTTCGTGTATGAAATCTTGTTCATTCTTGGGTCTTCTGCGAGTATATTGTTGTTGTTCTCGTCGTTCTTTTTCTAGAAATTCTTTTCGTTCTTGTAGTTGTTGTTCTCGTTTTGCTTGTTCTAGAGATTGTTTCGTTGATTGTTGTTGTTGTTGGTGTTGCTGTTGTTTTTGACTTTTGGAAACCTGAAGGGGTGGTTTAGGATTGCTGGCTTCCACTATTGACCGTTCCGACTCTTTTTCTTTTTCCCTAATTTGGGGTGCCGGTATTGGAGTGGATGCCTTGCTTGGTTCAGGTATTTTCCCCTTTTTCGCCTCTTGAATAGATACCTTAGGGGCTTCTTTCACTGTTTGTTTGTTCCTACTACTTTCCTCGTTCCCTTGCCGGGTCCCCTGCTGCGGACTGCTTGACTCAGCTGGCTTGGGGGGTTCTTTCCTGACTTCGGTAGCTGGAGTTGGGAAGTCGGAAGTTGATGTTGTAGTTGTTCTTGTTGGAAAGTCGGAAGTTGATGTAGTAATTGTTCTCGTAGTAGGTTGTGGTGGGGTTCCTTTGGTTTGCCAAGGTCCCACAGGAGGTGCAATTGATCTTTCCTGCCTCTGCTGTGCGGGCGACGTCTGCCTAAAACGGTCCCGCTGAAAATTTCTTCTTCCTCCCTGTCCCGGTCTTCTTAAAGGTATGGGTCTATTTCTTTCCCATATACTGCTTTCAAATCTAAAAGTAGTTAATGCTACAACGCTTGCTAAAATTTAGAATAAATTACGCTTAATCATAGCACTAGTAAACTGGTTATCTGATTAGTTACAGGAATTATTGTTAAACAATCACAGATTCTATATTTTATATATAAGTGATTATACATATGTCATATACATTATCATAAAAATAGCTAAACTGAGCAAAACTGGTTTTCAAATTTTGAACCGTTTTCGTTCTGGTTTTGAATTGATAATCCAACTTATAGCGTATAGTACAAAAACTAACAACAACAAAAAAAAAAAAAAAAAAAAAAGTAAGAGTCAACAAGGGAATAATAAGGTTCATAAAATGCATCGTTTTACTACTTGTTTCTGACCTTGGATATGGATGGTATGCAAACATTTAATGTTGTCTTTTATGGAACGTCAGAACTATCCTAAGTGGTCCTTTTCGAATACATGCAGATGAAACTACATTATAGGATGTGCATCCATTATCATATATGTTGTGCATTTGTTATTATATGCTGTACATTGGTTATCATATGATGTGCATTTCTTATTATATGCTGTTAATTGTTTGCTACATGGTGTGCATTTCTTATTACATAATGTGTATGTTTTATTATATAATATGCACTTTAAATATATCGTGTAATGCTGTTCGTATATACTGTGCATTATTAATTATATGATGTGCATTTCTTTTTATATATTGTGTATTTTTAATTATATGCAGTAAAATGTAATAATATTTGATGTGCATTTGTTACTGTATGATGTGGTAAATTGCAAACTTTATATGATGTGCAAACTTTATTATATAATGCGGATGTTCTATTATATGCTGTGCATTTTTCATTATATGATGTGCATACTCTTTATCATAAGGATCAAATTGTACACACCCTCAAGAGTGAGAATTTGCTGATGCACGGGCTACGAAGGCAATTGTTTGCAACCCGGCCAGTGGTTGAATGACATATTGATAATATGGTAGCACTGTACTAGCTGAGGTTACCTAAGCTCTGCAAATCAGTTGCTGTTTCACTCATAGCCCTTTTCAGATGACGCCATCGTCAGCCATATTGAAATGCATTATATTGTGGACCTTCTGACCCCCTATGGGAATGGTGATGTTAAAAATGTATATAGGTTTAACATGATGGGGCCAGAGAGTCCCACGCATATAACCTATGAAGCTAAGCATATTTTTAAAATGCTGGGACTCTCTGTCCCCCTATAGGAAATGTAATGTCAATATTTTTACATACGATCCAACACACACTTTTTGATTACTATCCAACACGCCGTATGTAGTGACTAAAACGAACCCACTTACTAAACAAACGAAAAGGGTAGGAGTGCTTACACACCTTATACTTACAAACACACAAAACATACGATCGTATAAGAGGGGGTAGGATCTAAAACACACACTATCAGACACAAACAAGGGTAGGAGTGCTTATAGACACACTATACCCACAAACATAAGAGAGTTTTTAAAAAAAGTTTTAGTTGGTTGTGAAGAGACATATACATACAAACACAAAACGCAGATTTTTGGCCTTGTTTTGAATAGTACCTCTTTTTAAGAGATCTGGATGTCCCTGAAAAGGACCGTTGGAGTTGTCAACAAGAGAGAGTGAAGACATAGCAGACCTCTACACAGTTCTTCTCCGCAAACTTCTCCTTACAGCCGGTCCATAGATTAAAATCCGCTTCAGGCACCCTTGCCTCTCCACAGATTCGTCTCTTGCATATAGCTATATCTGTGATCCTGGTAATGGCCCGCGATGACTTGACAGCATCGAAACGGATTGGAATGTTCCACCAATCAAAACGCGTGTAACATAATTCAGTCAGGGGGCGTTGTCTCTCTTCCAATCAAAAGACAGCGGACGCACTCTCAATATCTATACGCACGAGCGTTCCTACGATATAAGATTGCTGAAGAGTTTAAGTACAATACCTATGGCTGATAAAATGAAGATAATGTATTGGGGAGCGTCTGCAATGAATACTGCTTATACCAGGAGTGATAGTACGACTACTACTACTGCTGCTGTAGCAAGTATTCCAGAAGAAAATGACTTCAGTTTGACTTTGTGCAATATCTTATCTTCTTCGCAAGAAATTTTGCCGGCTGTAGTTGCACCTTTCACCTCCTTCTCCATCATTACCAGTCTATTATGATTTCAGAGAGAAATAAAAGGAAGATTTCGAGAGTTTTCTGCTGCGTCCGAAAGAAGAAGAAGAAGTATTTGTTCAACAACCGCAGCAGCAACAACAATAAGAAGAAAAGATAAAGCAACAAGAAGAATAAAAGAGGAACAATTTGTACAGTGAACAGTAGGACGGGAGTGTAAGCAAAACGGTTGGTTGTTTACAAGACATTTTGGTGGAGTTGAAACATCTGAGAGAAATGTATCAAACTTCTTTGGTCAACCCGAAGAAAAAGAGACCTTCACGATCTAAGACTGCTAAACCTTCTATAACTACGTCAACATTCACCGCAACCACTGAGATGCCAGCAGCAGTAGCAGCAGCAATCACTACTGCCACTACCACAGCAGCAGGAGTACAATTTGGCCGTGGAAAGGGTTTAAGACAATTGCAGTTGATGATGTCAAGTCCATGGGGGTTTTTATTTTGTTTGTTTGTTTGTTTGTTGTCGTTTTTTTTTTGTTTAAAAAACTCCAGCGGTCATTTTTTAGGGCCACCTATATCTCTTAGAAAACTCATATCCCTCCATTACAATGTGGGTGTGGGTGTGCGTGTGTTATCTTATCCATACTAGAAAAAATAGACAATCAAGACAAAGAGATACTTACGTTTTTCTTTGGTATATTCTAGTGAAATCACAATCACAGTGAAATTTCAAATCACCAAAGTCCTTTTTTTTCTTCTTCTTTTACTGTCTTTCTCATGAATTTCTTCACTGGCATGGGTCCTTCTAGCTTAGTTTCTTCTGCTTACCTCGATTTGTTGAATTTCTTTACTGTAATAGGTTCTTCAGGGGGGAGGGTGCTTCTGAAGAACGCTCTTTATCTTTGTTCTCTTTTTCCTTGGGACACTCTGAAGACAGATGCATTTTTTCTTTACATTGATAACAAACATCTTCCTCTTGTCTCTCTTTTATCCTGTCTTAATGATTCCTGTTCTTTGACGTTGTGGATATTTTGCAAACGAAGTTTTGATGAAATCCAAAGTGTTGCCACCGTCGAACTTGTACCATCCTGCTTTACCTCATCATTGTCACGGAATACTGATGTTTCCTTTATGCCGTACGTGTGCCACCCTTGTCGCCGCGATGATCAAGAATGACCCTTGACAGAAAGGTGGGTGAGTGTCGAATTGTTTCATGCTCTCGTCTGCGGATACCGCTTGTTAAAAGTGTACGAAAGTTGACACTTTTGTACCACACAATAATACCAACAGGATGACGACGACTCCAGTGAGGGAATTTCTTTCAGGCTAAGTCAATGAATTTTTGAAACTAAAGCTAGAAGGACTCTTGGTGTCAGACTCCAGGAGACTAAGATGCATTCAGATGCGGTCAACTTTGACGTCTTAAAAGATGCCTAAAAGTCGGGACCAGATCAAGACTTTCGCGTGAAAACGTTGGATCCTCACAACATTATGCGTTTGCAACATCAACAAATTGTCAGTGGACCCTTGGAAAAAGTTTATCAGATCCTCTACCAGAAACGAGTGCGACGTCCCGATCACAACACATTACTTTACGGGTACCGAGCTCCAGTATAAGAAAGGAGAGAGTTCCAAGACAGAGAGATTTCTGGGAGTACATACGTTCACTGAGAATGATTAATTCAACATAGCAACCGTATGATGAGTCCACTGCGGACTCAGTAAGTTCAGTAAACTCGAGTGCGATGATATGCCTTGCGACCAGAGTGATTCCGTATCCTGCGACATCAGCAATGCAACACGACCTTGCCGCTCTACTATCGAAAGCCATGTTGTTCGTGTGCCTATCTATGGATATCATCCATGCATCTACAAATCACGCTGGATACCACAAGCTCATCGAGATTTCCAAATCAAAGAAGAATACACGTTTCCTGTGGCTTAGCCTGGCTATTGTGACTTTCAAAGTTGATTGAACACATTAAAAAAAATTAATAATGATCTGGATGGATTGCCCACTACCAAAACTTGAGCCAGAGCCGGATTTATCTACTCGGGACGAAAAGACCAAGTACAGTGTTTCAGTTGTGGTGTCAAGATCCACGAATGGGAGTATAAAGATTCAGCTAACCTGGAACATGTCCGATGGTCTCCGTGCTGTCACTAACTTCCCTTGGTGGGCCATGAATATTATTCTCATGGATAATTTAGAAGAGAGAATTCGTTTTTTACCTTTGGAGCTGCGAGAACGCATTTACAGAGACTTTGTACAGATTCAAGTGAAACGCAAAGAACAATTGCATCCTTTACGACATAGACGTTTTGACCATTGGCATCTCAATGCTATGAGTGGTTGATTACTTTGAAAGTATTCAAATAGTCAAACATTGATCGTCTACCAACAACTAAGAAGAGTTTCGATTCCACGACTTCTACCTGTAAGGTTGGAATACTACAAAGAATTCCAGAGGACAAAGACTTACAGGATTACAAGAAACACTTATACAAGAAGTATCCCCTCAGGAAGAGACGTCTTCACGCTTGTGGTGTGTTGAGTTAGTGACTGAATTTCTTCAATATGATTTACCAGTAGATGCCCTTTGTCAAAAATATGACTAATTCTTCAAAAAAGACATTCCTGTGAATGACTAGTTTAGAAGAGCACATTCAGAATCTATATTTAGAGCAGCGAGAACGCGTTTACAAACAGTTTGCCCAGATTCAAGTGAAACGCAAAGAGCAATAATATTGCATCTGAAATGGCATTCACGTTTTAATCATTGGTATCTGAATGCTATAAGAAGACTGATTGCTTCGAAACTGTTTAAATGGTCAGACATTGATCAACTGCGAAACATTACAAGACCTACCATGCCACGATGATGAATACAAGTTGTGTACCTCAGTGTGTAGAAGAGATTCGTCGTTGTTACGACTAGGGGTAAATGTAACAAAAGAAAAGACTCAAACAAGCTTTCAAGATTTAGAATACAAATATTTAATTTCCTAAAATATTAAAATATTTCAACAAACAATCAAAGTGAAAGAATTAAAAATAACTTACAGCATAGAATATCCTTAAAAGTCCTAAATTGTTCTATTGTTCACTGATCCGGAAGTTAATCCAAATTATTCCGAATGAAGAATGTTCCGAATGAAACCTCCAATGTGCTGGAGTGCCAACAAGAATAAGTTATATGCAAATATTATTAATTCCAAGTAATCCTTGTGAATATGGAATATCACACAAGTTCTAGAAATGTTTCCGATAATTTCAACGGAGCTGAATAATACTTAAATTTTAAGTAGCAGTACTAAATCCAGAATGTACTGTATAATAATCTCTGAATCAGACTACCACACACAAAATGAACCAATCTCGTTTATGACCTCTCAGACTGACGAACTATGCTAGAATGACGAACGCTCCGATTACATCCTTTTATATAGTTTTCTTAATCTGCGTCTTACAAACAAACAAAATCCATTCCTTATTCCGTTTCAAATCAGCATCTCGGTATTTACGAACTTATTCTACTTCTAGTCAACAGAAAATGAATCACTCTCTGTAATTGCGAAATGCAGGTCAAAAGGACAAATCTCACGCGCTGATCACGTGATATGACTCATGCTTTAATCGACAATATTTTCCCAAGGACCAATGTACTGGGTCACATTGAAGTTACCGTATATGTGTACTCTGCAAGACGACACATATTAGACTATTATTCAGAGGTCATAAACTAATAAAACTATACCATTATATAAAGAAATAATACATAATTCCGTAACAGTCGTACTTTTTCGACTTTTCATACTTACCCAGAAGTGTGTATAGCCAGCTGGTTACACTAAAAGAATTATGACTGCAAGGATGGAGAATGGAAGTCTTGGACTGAACATTTGGACACAAGAGGCAGCTGACTATGCGAAAGACAGTGTGTGACGAATCAAAGAAAGAAAGAAAGACAAACTTGAACTTTGTGTGTTTTTGAAATGTAAATATGTTCTTGTTGTGTTACACCCCCATGAAAAGAAACAAATTAAGGTGTATAAAATGTATAAAGTGTCTTTTGTCGTTCGTGGAATCTCAGAATTCTAAACAAAATTGTTATGGCAGCATCCTCCGTTCTCAAAGTGATTGACGTAAAGTTAGATCGTCAAATTTGAGAGACACTGTGTCTTCCCCATCCCTTTCACGTGTTGATTGCTGGAGCTAGTGGTACTGGCAAAACTGATTTTGTCAAACGTGTGATTGAACACAAATCAAAATTGTTCGATCGTCCTCCACAACGTATTGTGTGCTGTTACAAAGAGTGTCAAATAGCTTACACGTTACTTAAATCAAGGAGAATCAATTTCGTTTGTAGAAGGAATTCCCCGATAGGATCGTGTCTGACTTTAGTCAAACACATATTGCCATCTTCGATAGCATGTTAAGGAGAAGACGAAGAAGAAAATAAACTTTGGTTTACACGAAACGTTCATCATTGTAATGCAAGTATTACTTACATAACTCAAAATTTAGGAGGCGTGATGAGATGCTGAAGAAGAAGAAGAGAAAAGGACACACTTTTATGAAAAGACATCACACTTGTACCCTTGGATTTTATGGAAGGACGAAAAATAACTTTAGTTCCTTACAAACGGTGGGTGAAACTAAATCGTTGGTACGAACAACGAACACCATATTTACCTCCTAATCCTAATTACACTGAGATGTCACACTTACAACAAGAATTACAATCGTTGATGAATCGGACAGATTTTTCAGAAACAGAAAATCGCAATGGTATGGACAATTATTGCAACGACTTGAATTCTTTCATGAGACGCTTCAGACGAAACGACTCTGAGAGAAAAACAACAAGTAGCAACAGCTCCCAAGAGGATGATAAACACGGCTACGGGGATGACAGAGAACAGAGAAGTATAAAACGAAGAAGAGTTTCAAACTCCACCAGTTAAAACAATACGTAAGTTGACAACGCCTGGTTGGATAAAAAAGATGATGTCCACACCCATGCCAGCAAAAGGAAAAACGAAATAAGTAAAGAAAGAAGTCAAATAAAGACCAATCACCCATGTTCAGACATCCTTTACTCCTATTGCACGTCAGATACGTAAAGCACTGCAACCCCCCTCCGCCCCTCCCAAAATACCCCAAAAAAAACACAACACGAAAATAAGAGCATTGGTAGATAGTTAACATAGTGGGGAACAGCAACAGCAACAAACCACACGGAGACAGTTTTAGCCACCATTTACTACAGTGCTGCTCATGCTGCTGGCTACGGAGCGTCTCAAAAATTGTATCGTGCCGTTAAAAGCAAACTCAAATGTTTACTTCTGCAAGATGCACGACAATGGTTACAAGAACAATCGACGTACACGTTACACAAACCCAGTCGGCGAAACGTTTCCAGAAGTCAAACGAAAGTAGCAGGAATCGATCATCAATGACAAGCAGATTCAGCGGATGTCTCTCATTTAGCATAGTACAATCGAGGTTACAAATATTTGTTTCATGTCATTGACATATTTTCAAAATCAGCTTGGGTAGTTCCTTTTACTTCCAAATTAAGTTCCGGGTTAATGCTAGCTTTAAAACTGGTCTTGAAACAAAGTAGTCGACGTCCTCTGCGATGGCAAACAGACAAAGACACCGAATTTCTGAACCAATATTTTAGAAAAGAATTGAATAAAAGACGCGTTCATTTTTTCATCCCTGAAAATCCTGAAACTAAAGCTAGTGTAGTAGAACGTTTTCAAAGAACTTTGAAGAACGCATGTGGAAATAATTTACACATCAACACACTCTCAAATACATCGGCGAGTTACCAGGTCTAGCTAAAGCTTACAATCAGTCGTACCATAATAGCATCGGATGTGCTCCAGACGAAGAGACACCTGAAAACTAAGTGATGGAGTTTGATCGATTGTTTGGAATGTTCAAAGACCAGTAAAAAGAGAGAAGTGTTAAACACTGGAGAATGGGTTCGCATTGGAAAAACAAAACACATTCTTGACAAAGATTATTTACTTAATTGGATGACAGAATTGTTTCGTGTCACAGGACAAGTATGTGGACGTGGCCCTCCTGTCTATAAATTGGAAGATATGAACGGAGAAGTGTTCAAAGGAACTTTTTACATGCCTGAGTTACAACGAGTGACCAAGAAAGGAGACGACGTGTACGATATCGAAATCATTCTCAAACGAAGAACACGTAAAGTGGGAAAACATCGACTTCAAAGAGTGAACGTTCGTTGGAAAGGATATCCACTCAGTTTCGATTCTTGGATTGACGCTTCACAAGTCATTGACTATAAAAATATATATAATTTACAAACATCATGTCGTTACACACTACTACGTCTCCTTCTCAGAGATTCTCTCTCCAAGAACTACAAAGAAACCACTGTGGATGTTGTGTGGAGAACGCGTCCCTAAAAATCGAATCGTCTTTTTCTGCCAAAATTTGTGTGCTGTATTGTCACCGAAGCAGTCATTAGAAATTTGAGTTTGCAACAAGGAGATACACAACTGTGAAATATTTTACTCAGCAGATGCATTGGTTGTCGTCTTCCCAATTCCTCGTTGAAATATACCGACAGTAACAGCAACTGTAGCCTCGCCACCAACGCCAGTCACCACTCCTCTTCCAGTCACAGCAGCAGTCCTCTTCTAGAATCCTCCTTGGAAAAAAAATCCTTTCACAACGAGTGACTATTCGGAAACCAGAACAATCGAAGTGTGAATAGCCAATTTTCTTTAACATTACCCATTGACAGTTCTATGGATGTATTTCCCAACAACACATTATGTTGTTTCACAGACAATTAGCTCAGTCCAATTGGATCACGAAGCTCATTGGGAAGTAGCTTTTGGTAGAAATCATTCATCCTAAACAAGTCATCAATATCACCGAGGGTCAAAACACTTTCAGATATCCTCAACGAACAAGTCCAAGAATAGTTGGACAAAAATGATCCTTACATTTACGAACCCAACAAGCATCGCCAACCAAACCTCAATTGAAAATCTATACCATGAGAATTCCAACAGGATATTATTTTAATGCTCGACATCTCGTCGATACGATCTCAGTTATTTCCGACGATCAGCTTGGCAAAGCTCGCCCAAGTGTACTGATGGAATACCATGTGAATTCTCATCGTCTTAAAATAGATTTTTCCGACCACAAAACACAGTCCATTACTTTTCTCTCGGTTTGTTTGCTATTCTGGGTGGATAAGCTCTCTCGCTCCTATGAAAGACATTCACAAAAACGATCGATTATACAAGTATTTTCGCTTCACTATCGAATTGAACGAAGGACTAAATTTGATGATTATGTACTCTGATGCCGTCGAGTACAACGTCGTAGGAAACACAGCTGCTCTGTTGCTGAGAGTCATTCCTTTCAAAGTGAATTATGTCATAGCTGCTTACGCTAAAGCAGGAAAAGTGCATCATGTTCACACAGAATTTGTACATCCTCATTATCTTCCTGTTAGTAAATCGTATATTGATAGTGTCAATACTAGTATACAAAAAGATCTTGGACAAAATATTCTATTTCTCCAAAGGAAAAGTCACGGCGAAACTTCATTGTCGTAAACGATTCTCTAGTGAATTGTAGCAGATGTATCCTGTGTAACGAGGAGTCGCTCGACAACGAGGACTTGGTTTAGGAGATATGCTAAAATCAGCTTTTCGTACCATAGCACCCATCTTAAAACAGATGGTCACTCGAGGATTGTATGCTTTTAAAGATGCAGCTTTGGCGCAAGGAAAAGAATTTCTTCTAAACGTACTTATCGACCAACAAAGTCCCAAACAAACCTTGATGAAAGCAAAAAACAAATGTGTTGATTCAAACTGGAAAACACCTCCTATGACGCCAAGACACTCCTGTAAATTCGCTTCTGGCGGAGACATTACTTCCTCATCAACGCCACAGCAAGGACAAGGCAGAAAAAGACGCCAAAACTCCTTCAGACCTCATAGACACAATCAGAAACACAATCAGAAAAAGAATATAAACAAAGAAAAACAGATGCCAGAGAAATGGAAATATTTTAGTACTAAAATGCACCGAGATTCTTGCAAATGTTCCAAGGCAGAATTTGATCTGTTTGCCGTGCCACCAACAATGATGATGATGCAAGAATTCCAATGGGTAGAATTTCATCCTGTGTCATCTTTAACTACCTCAGAACCTATTGAATTTGAAATCAACGGATAAACCGAAGATTACACCTATCTGAATAACAGTTACTTGTACCTGAAAGTCAAAGTTCTCAAAACGGACAACACCAATCCAGGCGCCAATGCCAAAGCAGCTCCCGTCAACAATTGCATGCATTCGTTGTTCAGAAAAGTGGATTTGTACTTGAATACCAAACTAGTCAGCATTATCATTGACACTTAACCTTACCGAACATGCCTGGAATTTCTATTAACGTACGGAAAAGAAGCCAAGAACACACATCTGGATGCCTCCCTTGTGTAGAAAACTGACACTTTCAATGACACAGCTTTGATTGTAGATGACGATCCGGACCACAATGTTGGATTTAACTACCGCCAAGAGAAAATCGAACAAGGACGCAGTTTAGAAATGATGGATCGTTTACACTTGGACATGTGGTTACAAGACAAGTATTTGTTGAATGGAGTGGATGTACGCCGGAGACTGAAATAAAGTAGTACCGTGTTCCATTTGATAGCTAATGCTAACGAGTGCAAAACGAACATCGAATAAGCCAGACTCTACGTGCAACCTGTGGAAGTCTTACCTAAAGTGGGAAACGACAACAGTCAAACTCGGAGCAGAACGACAGCCAAGTATCTTCTACGACGAGTGGCATTCAAAACCTTTACCATTGCCTCTGGACTCCGATCTAAGATCGAAGATCATGTTTTCCACTGCCACAACGTTGTCAACCTTGTACATACGTTCAAATGTATTGTTTTGATATATGTAAATGAAGAGGATATGACGTGCCCAAATCCTCTCTATTCGTTGATTTTTTATGTTTCCGTGAGCGGGGCTGATTAAACAAAAAATGCTGATTTAGAAAAAAAAAAATTGTTGTGGACTTGTTTTTTTTTTTGGAAACAAATTCAGTTGAACATGCTCTTTCAGATTCTCTCTGACGATTTTTCCATATGTAATGGGTTTTTTTTCCACGTCCACGTACTAAATTTGAGGGATATTTTCGTTCACGTCTGCGTCGTTAGCATACAAAGCTGTGCGTTCGCGTCTTACCATCGTTGACTTGTCAATAACCACCATGTCATCTACCCTCAGAAGATTAAACTCAGCCCTGGTGCACATGCACGTAGTGTTAAAAAAAACTGTTATTGTCCAGAATAGACCTAACAGAAATCCTGGCATATATTTGAAGATGGCGGAGAAATTAATAGAAGCAGTATTAAAAGAAGAAGAAATGATAGAACAGCATAAATTCGAGAAAGAAAAAATAAAAGAAAAAAAAAAAAAAAAACAACCTAGCAGCAGCAGGGAGAAGAGGAGATGAAAATGGAGAGATTAACCTAACTTTAGGTTCACTGTTAAAAAGAGGCGTTCCTGCGCTGTTGTCAAGCCCATGGTGAGGCCTAGTGGTCCTGGATATCGTCGACAAGATCCAGGACAACAACCCAACGACCCTTATTAGGGCCATCCAGGGAACTCCCGCGGTCCAAAGATAACTGAATGAGGGTGCAAGAGAAAATGCGCCAGAGGGGAAAAAAAGAATGGATTCCTGAAAAGGAGAAAGAGGGTTAGGAAAAAGAGGTAGACGTACCTGATTTTAGGCACAGTCTCTTCGTCCAGAGTACAACGGAGTACTTGAACCAGGCGTGCCCTTGTTGTAGAACCTGGCCCGAGAGATGTAGTTGTCCTGTATATCGAGAAACACCGGCGATCCAGGACAAAACCCAATGTTCCTTTTCAGGGACACCCATTTCTCTTGAAAAGAGATACTATTCAAAACATTACCAAAAATCTGTGTTTTGTGTTTGTATGTCTATGTCAATGTCTGTTCACAACCAACTAAAACTTAAAAACATCCTCTCTTATGGTTGTTGGTATAGTGTGTCTATAAACACTCATACCATTGTTTGTGTGTGATAGTGTGTATATATTGCATCCCCTTCTTTTACAGCCCACTCCCTCCTTCCCTTTTCGTTGGTTAGTAAGTAGGTCTTTTTAGTCACTACATACTAATAGTATGTATGGGGTGTTGGATATGTATGTATGGATAGTATGTATGGGGTGTTGGATAGTAATAAAAAGTGGGCGTTGGATAGTAATCAAAGAGTAGGTGTTGGATAGTAATAAAAAAGCGGGTGTTGGATAGGATCTAACTATTTTAATACTACATTTCTCATAGGGGGACAGAGAATCCCAGCATTTTAAAAATATGCTTAGCTCCATGTGTTACATGCGTGGGACCCTCTGGCCCCATCAAGTTAAACCTATAGACATTTATAACATTCTCATTTCCATATGGGGGCAGAAAGTCCCAGCATTTTAAAAATATACTTAGCTCCATGTGTTACATGCGTGAGACCCTCTGGTCCCATCATGTTAAAAATATATACCTTTTTAACATTACCATTTCCATAAGGGGCCAGAGGGTCCCACAATGTAAACCTACGGCGTAATGTTAATTCCCGTAAGGGCCCAGAGGATCCCAATAAATGCACATTATATAATATGGAATCATAACATGTACTTTCATCCGCATGTATTAAAAACAAACCACTTAAGACAGCTTTGACGTTCCAATGTCCACAGCACTGGCATATCTTCTATTTCTTTCACCATGCAGTTGTGTAGAATATTGATTTCGCCATATTGCATTCCTCAGTCTATTATTAGTTCAAATGTATAGATAATAATAATAATAATAATAATAATAATAATAATAATAATAATAATAATAATAATAATAATAATAATATACCCTAATTAGTATCTTAAGTAGATAAAACACAAAATAAAGACAAGATGGATAGCTAGAGTCTAGACCATGGGAGATAATTTATAATTTTCACTTTTACAGCCCACTTCGAACGGAAAGAAGCAATATATCTTTTACGATTGGGAAATAAATATTGTCGTTTTTAAAATGTCTTAATAAAAAGAAGTCGATCAATATCCAACTTTGACATGATTTATAGCTCACAAGTATGGAATTTTGCTTGCCTAACGATGCTTGACCTTCATTTTAGACTATATAATTATTAATGTTTATCCAGATAGTGGGATCAAGATGGATATCGTTGTAATGAAGAAGCAAAACTGTCTAATTTATATACTAGAAAATCTTGGAGATGTTTCTCTGCGAGTTTATTTTTCTGTCCGATGAAAGTGTTGTTAATATTGATCATCGTCATATTGTCAAACTTATCAGTATTGCTAATGAGCGTACAGATTAAAAAGAACAGGTCATCTTTATTTCGGCGTTTCACCACATAATTGAGACTTTTCCAAGACCGAAGAGTAATGAATTAATTAATTAATCAATTAGACATTAAAACCAATCTCTGCAAATCTATACTGATTCACAAAACTAGCATCAAATAATGTAATGAGGACGTTATATATCAGCAATATATCATTAACATCAGTGACAGCAGCTGAAAAATTAGCAACAACGACAACAGCAAGAACAGCTGAGAAAAAAAAATATCATGATGACGAGGACAATGATTGATAAGAATCGCGTGGAAAAAGTGTGCATAT
Source organism: Margaritifera margaritifera (assembly GCA_029931535.1). Taxonomy (NCBI): domain Eukaryota; kingdom Metazoa; phylum Mollusca; class Bivalvia; order Unionida; family Margaritiferidae; genus Margaritifera; species Margaritifera margaritifera. The sequence continues at coordinate 495,356 of JAQPZY010000991.1, forward strand.
GTCAATCATCTACAGTTCTATCTCCTCTAGTCCCATCCCTAGTGTAACCAATACATCCTATATCTCACCCGCCCTCCATCCGCCACTGGTGGACAGACAAAATTAGTCAAATTTGATAGGGACTGTGTGTTAGTCTAATGATATGGTCATCATCAAACGTATAAAAGTATGCCCCTTAGTTTTGAGATTGTATCTCTAATAGTTTTCAACAAGACACATTACACTTTAAAATAAAATAAAAGATGTACGCATGTTCTAGCGCAAACATGAAGATGCTCTTTTCTCAACAGTGAGAGGGGAAAAAATACTTTCTGTGTAGCAACCACGTGTGCAAATGATATAATTCTTTTTATATCTTATGAAATAAACAAGTGTTTATCCTCTATGAAAAAAAAGTGCTGTTTCTATTTGCATTGCATGCGTCACATGCGAAATCTTATTTTATATTACCATGAGGATGATGTTACATAAAAGCCGTTGATCTTTAATTGCTATGTTGTGACTAATTTGCAACACCCTTCCCTCAGCTGTGTTGATACGGACGTCTTGTACCACCTGGAACACTACACCACTCTACACGCTAATTTATTGTTTAATTGGCTTCCGTATATATCTGAAGAGAAACACATCATCATTTAAATGAATTATCCTTAACCCAAGCGCTCACATCCGGGTATCTTGAATTGAAATTCTCTGTGTTCCGTTTGTCTACGCCGTTGACCAAACGCTATGTGTTTTTAATGCAAAATCTTCTAGGCAGGAGAATGCCGAGATAACATTTTAGAAAATGTTCGTTCGTCGTTGATATCCGGAGATACTGCCACTTTGTTTCTGTATATGCTTATCAAATCTGAAACAGGGTCACAGCAAGTATCAGCGAGGGATCCAATAGGAAATAACATTGTTTTACAAGATTAACCCTGGAAACAAATTTACGAATATATATGTATATTGATTACAACGTTTAATAGAATAGGTGTGTAAGAACAAAAATGCAGGACAAAAATAGAAAGCAAAGATACCTGAAACGGATTTAAAATGATCATTTTAGTGGATTCAAGTTCATTTATTTCAACCCAATGAGGCGTGGGTATTGCCTCTTATTCCCCTTTCCATCCCCACAGTTAACCTCTCAATAAAAGAACACTAGAAGTCGCTGCCTTCGTAATAAAATTTTGGAGAGTCAATGCAGACAATCCGTCCCACACAAATAGTTGTTTGTTAGGCGCATGAGAAAGTCTTAATTAACTCAAATTTTAAGTTCCGTGTTATTCACCTCTAGAATAGGAACAAAATGCTGAAATTAATTTGCGCAACGATCCTGCTCCTTCTCGTGGCTGAAGCAAGTAAGTTGCATTTTTTTGTATATGCTACAAAAGGCTAGATTTAAAAGTATGATGCATGCTTTACCAGTATCATTTTCGCCAGCCAAGGGTTCTATGTGTCTCACCACCTCCCTGATTTAGCGAAGAAGTATGAATATCACAACATTGATTCCTTGATTTAAAGATTTTGTACGCCATCTTTGCGGGATTTGATTATAATTTTTCTTAGTACTTGCTCGTGTCATTTTGGAAAACATTTTACACTGCTGTCCCTAATTTATCTAAACATGCTTAAGAACGTATGGCCAATCCATCTCGAAAGTCTCTATTAAATAGCATGATGAAATTACTTTTGGTATTAGACCACAAGTTTCTCCAACTTTTGAGGATGATATCTTACTTATTGCGTATATTAAATAATGCAAAGAAAAAGAGTGCATGAGATTGTAGTCAGAAGTGTTGTAACAATATTAATGAATCAATCGCGCATTCTACAATAAAATGTGGATGGAAAGAAAGTTACAAATATAATATTAAAGCTAAAGTTAAAGTAAAGAATTGTAGAGTAATTATTATCTTCTGTAAATGTCTGGGCTTCATCAAAATAAACCTCAACTCATCCTCCAGATCAACTAAGCATATGTCGGTGTACTACTTTAGAAATTTATTAGAAAAATAAATAAATAAATATGATTAATACTATTACAGAAAACATATCCCGATGGATACAAATCATTTGATTGTTCTGGCATTCATGACAGACATGTAATGAAAGATTATTAATTTTAGTAAAGAAAACTACATTTACATGCCAAGATATTGTTGATTAAATCTGTATCTGCTCTTAAAAAGAAAGAAAAAAATACTTCAAATAAAATATTTCAACCATCATGTAATCATCGAGCTTCTAGTAGCCCAAATTTATGTCGCCATATTCTTTTCTATTCCCGTATTTTTGGAGCACAAAACTCAACCTCGAACTCTGAACTCCGCCACAGTAATTTGAGTTATATTTGACAATGAAATTAAAGCAGCAGCAAAAGGAACCAATGTTTTGAAGATCTTGAAACATCTGTCATTCTAACAGCAGCTTTAGTAAAGTTACAGAAGATCAAAAATTTCAATCTGTGACCCCCACCCCACACCCGAGATGGCCGTTTCCTTTGTGGTCTCATATCCATAAGCTTTAATTTTCTTTACATCCTGAAAAAACCACTTTACTTTCCAATTTTTTTTTTTTTTTTCTGAATAGGACGACCTGTTTATATGCATATGTCGATGGCCTGAGTAGATTTTCCTGCTATAATACCATTTTAGCCATTTTTGCATTTTTTGTCAGTTCTTTACACTTCATGTACGTGTGCATTGTTAGTAGAGACCTTGTTACCATATTGCCAGAAATAATCGACCATTCGTGTAAAACAAATGTGAATCCTGTAGCAGGGACCTCCAGGAATAAAATTCGATTATATCAAGTGAAATTGTTAGCCAAGATAAGAGACGATAAGATGGAAGGACAATGGATTAGTTATCGGATAACAATAAAATCAATGTAGATGCACGTTCTCCTTCGTGACTGCTCTTAATGTTTAATTTCCGGAAATTAATTAAAAACCTTTCTCAGCTCTGCTGGATATATTCTGATGAGGATTTTCTCCCTCTCAGAAAATGTGAGATACACTATTTTCTTTTCTTTCTTGAAAAAAAAAAGACAAAATAATTTGTCCATGACTGCCCTTTACAGACAGGCTTAAATGTTCATATGCAATAGATAGAAATAAAATAATGTACGCATATAGTAATCCACTACCAGTATCACGGAACACAAAAAATGTAGGGGTGGGTATCGCCAGATTGGTTTGTTGGTTTTAACGGCACTTTTAACACAATATTGGCTATATCATGCGGAGGAAATGGGAGCTAGGTGCCTTTCCCTAGGGTAGTCGACCCGGGCTGACCTGGGCGGACAGCCGAACCCACGACCCTTGGATTACAAGTTCGACGCTCTAGTAACTAAACTACCGCAGTTCACTCACCAGAATTTACTGCGATATATTGCGGTACAGGATAGCGTACTGCAATCAATACACTACGTATTGCAGTATTTTGAGAAAATCTGCACAAAGTGCAAAATAATATTAAAGAGTGAACAAGAAGTCAAAGTTTCATATCACTAAAATTTATTTCAATCCCTTTAAGTGAACAATGCTTGGAAAACATCCTTACATGTGGACGAGTCCGAGCATCAATGCTATAAAAACCCTTATTTCCTTCTTGCTGAGAACCGCAGGAGCCGCCGTAGGATGGCTGACCGGTAATGTGGTAGTGCTTATCATGGCCATGGTCCTACCACTACCAGCGTCGTCTTATTATCCTCATGGTCTATTGCCACGAGCTCGACCCTCACTAGCCGCAGCTGGGGCGAGTGGTGGATCAAAACTTGCCCTGGTGTGTACGACTGACTGAGGCTGGATGGTCTCTCCCTCGCCTGAGACGGTTGGAGCTACGATATAAGACCATGATTGCCTTACTAGCGGGATGGGGGTAAATGGCGGAGGCGGTGAGGGTCTCACTGCGTTGATGTTAGTATTAGTTCCCAGAGAGAGGCTCTCGTTCGCTATCAGAAGTACGTTATTGTACCCCTCGTAGGTACCTACTTTAAGGTCCATATCCGAAAGCACCATGGAGAGGCCACCGCCAACAAAATAGTCCAGCTTACTTTTGGTGTACCCGAGAACTCCTTAGATATTTTCGGATAAACTCTGGCACATCTTCGTCTTGCGCAATCTTGGACTCCACGTTCGCGAGAAATAGCTTCTGCGTGTCAAATGCCTTTCCTACCCCAACTATCGTGGATAACGTTTGCGTCTGAGCGCCCTGGATGGCCCAGACGTTCGTCCGGATACTGTTGTTGAGGCGCTCTACTCCCCTCACATAAAGCCCTGAGACCGACCGACAATAAAGACGACCCTTCCATTGTCGCCTCCCCAGCCTCGCCGCGAATAAGGGTCCAGCGTCATCTCAAAGGGTTGTATCTGAGCACCCCCCACGGCTGTGGTCTGGTAGTCTCGTTTATGGGCGGGTGAGTAAATATACTTCATGCATAGCCGTCCGTAGGGGAGGGACCTGTTACGTAAGTCCACGTATATGTTGACGTTGAATTCTTTACTTAGGCAGACGTATTCCTCCCTGCTAAGATCCGCGTCGATCGCCTTCCCTCCCGTTTGGTTGGGCAGCGGATACTTCATAAATACGAGGCTCTTTCTCGTCTGGTAGAGGACGTCGAAGCGGTTGATGCGTCTGACCATTGGGGGGGGGAGGGCAGACTTGTCGATAGCAGATGATCGGGGACACTGGTACCGCAGCACGTGGTTGCGCACCAGTTGGCGAAGTTAACTTGGTTCTGCCAGTACCGCATGATGTCTGCCCCAACGCTCCATTTTTGCGTGGCATCGTCGGACTTAATCTATGGGAGAATGTACCCTTCAAAGATGCTCTCGAAGGGTGCCTTAAAGTAGGCCGCCTCCAACGCGTAAATGTCAGGACTATCCAGGGCCCTGCTAATGTTCGCTCTCCCCGCCGCTATAGTGGAGTGCAACACCTGGGTCGTATTTGGTTTCACTATTAAAGCAGAGTTCCTGCGGCAATACCATTCTTAACAATAAATGTTGTACTCACCAATCCTCTAGCTGGAGCGGTAGCCTTCAAAACAGTGATACCCACCGGGCCATGCACCCATGTTGGCCTGCGGGAGATCACGTATGCGCCTGGGTAGTACAATGTGTCGGCTGCCCTGGATAACAACAGCTTCGTGGAGCTAAATATGAGCACCGGTAGCTCCGTGATCTCTATCGTAACGATACCCGATGGGTACTATAATGTAACGACTCTTGGAAAGATCCTGCAAGACGCCGTGACAAGTATGTACATTACCTATGACCCTTCTGCGGGAAGAACGACGTTTAAGATAACCAATGCCTCCTTTAGCGTTCAGCTCCCGACAAAACTGTCGTCTTTACTCGGACTCACTGGAACTTTATTCTCAATATGTACCTACGTTGGATCTAGTCCGCCAACGTTTTTAAACATCCCGCGCCTCTACGTTCATCTCAAGAAAATCAACACCGCTGGCAACCTGGTGGATGAATATCCCAGCACTCTCTTAGAAGTGGTCACTTTGGGAGACGAAAAATATGCCAATACGCCTCCAAGAGTTTAAGATAAGCGTCTTAGGCGCACAGCGCAACCCGGTTAATCTATTGGATTGCTCGGTCGTGCTTGAGATAGAGGAAAAGAAATCATAATGTCTCTGGCTGAGGCCGGTTATCTAGATGTTACCGAAGAGATCAATGGTCTGGTGGGAAACTATTTACCACTTACCGGTGGGACCCTGTCTGGTCGAGTAATAATTGGGGGGGTGGGGGTGGAGGGTCAATGGGGAGGGTATAAAATTTATAACGCAGATAGCCCCGTTGTACATACTGATGCAGCCACTGTAAACTATATCAGCGGAATATATAAAACGGCTACTGGTAACAACCCAGCTTCCTCTTACATAGACATAACTCTACTTAACATTGCAACAAACAAGTCTTTCACCAATGGAAAAATAAGAATTTCAGACGTGTGGGTCGAGCGGGCCGTCGACGAATGGTTCTCTATTTACACCCGGCCTTTGGTGTCGCCTAGACATACTTCTTTTATCTTTTCTATGGGACCTTCTCTGCTGTGTTACTTTAATGTCTACACCACCGGCGGGTGGACTCGCAACGTTCGTGTTAGCTACGTGGAGCTACCATAATTGGAGAAGAGGATTAGTCATACTTATTGCCATGTCTAAATCTCTCGATAAACACTTTCACTCAGCTTTAGGCTTCAAGTGCATCATAAGGAAAGGGTGGCTACTATATCAAAATGGAATTATTCGCATCCACAACCAACACGATAGAATCTAGAATCCTTTTTAATCCAGAACAGAGAGAGGATAAATCTGAGGTGATAGAGCCCCTCAATGGAGAAGTGCTTCCCGATCCCGCTGATTGACCCCTTCTTTCGGTAACAAACGCTGCCCTGGATGCTGTCGAACAGGATCTTAGGTGCCACATCACAAGAAGGGTAAATAAGGCTGGCGATAGTATGACTGGAAATCTGGACATGAGTTTGTTTAAGGTCGTTGACATGGGTAACTCGGTAGACGCTCAAGATGCGACAACCAAAGCATACGTCGATGCAGCTGTCGTGACCTTAGAAGAACGCATAGGTCGTCAAGCCTCGCCTTCAGTTGGAAAAGATTATTTTGACCTCCAAGACGAGTCTGTTAAAAAGTACGCCGATGATAAGGATGAGGATGTAAAAAAAAAAAAGTACGGAGATAATAAGGTTTCCAAAAGTGATGACCGCATGACTGGTTCCTTATATATGGTGGGCCATCCAATTACTTTTATAATGGCACCTACGGATCCAAGGGGCGCCGTAACCAAAGAATAGGTGGGTTTGTTCGGTTTTTACGTGAGCGCCTTTCCCTGCCTGCTGAAGGTTGGGTTGGAAAGAAGTACGTTGATACGCAGGACAAGGCTCTAAAAAGTATATTGATGATCAAGGTGATGTAAAAAGTAAGACATATTTCGACATCGCGCACGAGAGGCTGTGTGCGATAATAACGGGGTATATTGACAAGCAAGTCGCTCGCGGTGTGGTCAAGACTGGTGATAGTATAACTGGTCCCCTGGATATCGGTAAAAATAAAATTACATCCATAGCAGACCCCATAGCCCCTCAAGATGAGACAACCAAATCCTACGTTGACCATGCTACTATCCAGATCGGTGTGGGTCCTTTAAACTTGAACGCTCATAAAACTGAGAGTGTTGGAAAGCATACCGCTCCTCAAGACGCAGCTACAAAGGCATATTTCGATGCGGCGGTGAGCCTACCGGATTTGAAGACTTTCACGTTGACTTCTGAAAGCGTTAGGCCTCATCTAATTTACTCTAGATGGAACGCCAAGATTGCGACTGTTAATGGTCCTTACGTTTCCATGCGAGCGGAAAGCGAAGGGGCAGAACCTGCACTATATTGTTTTACAGTTTCGGGAAACGCTGTAGGAAGTACTGATGGTAATGAATTTGATTTTTACCTTTCATCGCGTACAACGGACCTTGATCCAAAAGGTCTGATGGGTCGTTCTGCTTATACAAAGGTAAGGGGGGTCTGTAACCAATTTTTTTATATGTCAGTCCAGATCACTTCGTCTCCTGGTTACGCCTGTTTTATTAGAATGGCGCAGACCGTAACAAGGAGTGAAGTGCTCGTTAATGTTGAAATGCTTATTGAACTGATCGCCTAGACGATTTAAACATATCCTCTAAACTAGTATCGAGATGTATCCCACGCTTCTCAATGTGACTGTAGAAGATAAACCCCATAAATACCGCCTAAAGAAGATCAAGGCCGAGACTGTGCAACGACGCTCCCTCGTCGACGGTATGGCGGCGGCGTCTAGCACTGTAGCTATATGCCCATCTCGCTATACCTCTGAAAGGCGCGTCGCTGGTGTGCGGGCTCTTTTCGCTGGCTGGGCAATTCGCCCTCCGCCGTCTCCGCGTGAAGACTCAAAATCACGATCAGATTCGGGTCCACGCGGAATGTAAGTGAAACTCCTTCTCAGACTTAGACTCGCGGGCCCTCTGGTATGCCTCCCTGTCCGAGAACGAATTTAGTCTCATTTTGGACGAGATGAATAATTATACGAGCCTTAAGAACGATATACGCGCGGCTGCTTAAACGGCCCATCTCACGGTAGCCATCAACGATGCCGAAAAAAATGCGCTCCTGGCCCAGGGTCGATCCGAGGTACGCGCCAATCTCACCAAAAATTAGGCGAGAGTGTAGCATAAGCTGCATCATCTATTCCTCTAGCCTGGCCGACCTCCCAGAGGAATGTCCAAGCGCTCCTCCGATCTATGGGTTGTGGTACTGCCACCATGCCGCCAGGTATGGGGCCACTGTATAGGTGCCGGATCTCATAAACTGACCGGTTGCGTACGGGTCCTCGAGCGCCTCTACATGTTCCATACATTCTTCTTCCGATACGCTAAAGAAAATATCTCTCAAAACATCTGTCGAGGGTGGGGCAGTTGAATAGACTCATAGCGTAAGGTAATGACCGTGAGCCCAGTTATATCGGGACAGATTAGTTTTGCCAAGGCGAGTAAGATAAATGTTAACGGCAACTGGAAACAAATAATCAAAAGCCTCGGGGTCGAGGAAAAATTCGCTCAAATGTTATGCCTTCGTCGTCCGAGGAATTCACCATACTTCCCAGGGAGCCATGGCTGTATCCCACAGACGCCTCTCGTCTCTAATTGGTGTGTTTTTGATAATCGCCCACCAGCTACTATGCTACGATAACCGCCCAACCCCACCTCTACCTATGCGCCCGCAGCTCCTGGAGTATTACAAAAACGTTGCTGCTCCGTGAATTAGCAGGTGGAGTCAACCTCCCCCTTGACTACTACTTTTTGAATCTTTGAGGAGTTGTAGCCAAACACAATAGGAAACTGTCTAATTCACCGTATTGTTTCATGCTTGCAATGAAAGGTTTTCATTGTCAGAAAAGCTCAAGGACAGTGTGCAAAAAGACGTGATTAAATCAGTTATATCACCTAATCAGTATTGAATAAGTGAAATACCTGTATATTCCTACTGAGATATGACCAGTCTTTATCTCCTTTTATAAATGTTCTAGCTACGTAACCTTATAAATTTTTAAGACATTTTAACACATTTTTTCAAGGTTAGATTTTGTATCTTGAGTTATTACCGACCAATAAACGACGTAAACTCATGTTGCAACCAAGATATGAAGTGGCATGCTTTCCTATGGAGTAGTAGTTCTTATCTCAAAGTGCTAGAGAAATATATCAAACTCTTCAAGGTTTCATTCTCGACAAGTTACTCTTAATAAGCGTTAATCTGAAACATCATCTTAATGATAACAAAAACTCGTCATTTTATAATATTTTTATTGAGAAAGGTTTTCATATGTCTTTTTCTTTCTATTACATATTTTATAGTTTCAGCTGAAGCTCATCGGCGGCATGACTTTGACGACGTAATGCGACATCCACGATTCCATCACAGCAGTGGTCACGCGCATGGAAACCGCCAGGCGATTGCACTCCATGATGGTAGAAGGTCTCGCGGCAGGGAAGATCACCCAGTGTCCTGGTACCACCGTGCTGCAGGGAGAGACTACGATCGCCACCTAGGCAGTGGGCATGGAAACACCATCCACAGCAGCCTGGAAGAGCGTCAACAACAAGGCGGTTGTCCTACGATATGTCCCATGAACTACAGCCCTGTATGTGGAACGGACCGCAAAACGTATTCCAATGACTGCGAGCTACGAGTGGCGGCCTGCACGTACGTATACACCGTGTATAAACAGCAACGCACTGGAGAAGTGACTAACGCGTGGGAATAGAAAAATAACGCATCGGAAAAGAAAATTTACCTTGCATCCAGTGTAAAAATGCTCAAGCAGTCGAAGATTTTCTTGAATGCTGCAAAGACTGTACAGATAAATTTAGAAAAGTAGGGCACTTAACTCCCAAATTAATGTACTTTTTTGTAACTTTTATTGCATATACCTTTCGTAGTTTTTTTTTTTAAACACTTGATAACAGTTGGCATGGTCAGTCAAAAAATCCCAGTGCTGGCACATAGTGCTTTTGGCGTTTTCGCAAAAGAAACATATTTCAGGTTTAATTTTTGTAAGACAGGAGAACGATGATGGTAAAACTTTTTGTTGCTTTTTGTTCATTTATTTATTTATTCATTTTTTTATAAAAATTTTGGTATTTTTTTGTTGGCATTGATGTTTTTTAATAAATAAAATATAACCATTTGCAAAAAGAAACGCAAGAAACGCGAGGGAGAGGAGAAAATTTCATTGCTTAGATTTAAATGGAAATGGCATTAAACCCATCTAGCACTATCATGTAAGCAAACGGATTCATCCATTAAATTTACGAAATTGAGGGGGAAATATAATCAATAAAATGGAGACAAGGGAATAAACATATGGCACAGCCAGTATCAATTTGAGAGATAAGATTGTTATCTGCTGGGTCGTTGAATCTTGCTATGCGTCGCCACATGTCTTGAAATATGTGGAGAAAAAAATGACAGCAGGGTTTGCACAGGCTCAGATATCAAGGACTCTTAGGAGCTTCCACATTGAAGAGGTATAGTACAAACAGTTCTTGGAGAGATAAATCAAAGCAGTCTACCTCGATTACTAATTAAACTGTTAGCCTTTATATCAAAAATTAAAATTAAAATAAAATTAAAATTAACAAAGAAACTATCGAGGACCAGGATGAACCTTACTGTGACAATGATGGCTTTGACTGAATACATTGACAGGAATTCTCATATGATCCATGTTATGTCAGATCTGGAGGGCATAGACCTTTAAAAGGAATATCCTATTTTCTAAAATACGATTACGACAAAAGTGTCTTATAGGTAATTTGACTCAACTGCTGCTTCTGAAAATCACCATGTTTTTTAAAAAATTTTTTATAAAGGCATAAAAAATATACTTCATGGCTGGATTGGAACTCAGATGCGAGGGAACCCCAAAAGAGGCAAGAATGTTTTACTTTGCAAATTCGTTGTTATGAGAATCAATTTATTTTTACATGACTTTCAGATTTATCTGTATGAAATGAAAGATTACGTTGAAAATGCTTTGTCTGTCATCAAATCACTTTTTAAGGTTCTTAGGTACTCGGTTGATCTGGCGCTGTTTTCTTGTTATTTTATTTGATATAAAGACGGATCAAAAATAGACCTCTCCTCGCATATTAGCATGCTTAAACCTGTAGATTCAGAGGTAGAAGAAAATAAAGGCGAACTGCAACCCCTGTTTGTAAGGCAAGGGACGCAGTCATTGAAAATGTTCACAAAAGGCTCCCGAGTCACTGGAAGTTAAATCCATACGCCATAGGACTTAATACCGGAGTATGCATTTTGAAATCATTAGTGCAAATGATAGAGAATTCTAAGGATATGTGAAAGTTTATTGATCGAAACTAAAGCATGTCACAAATGATGCACCGCATGCTATTGCCACGTTTGTTGCTAAAATGTTGCCATTAAGCTTTCCGATGTGGCGGGAACGTACTATTTTCAGTGTAGCAGAACATCGAAATTAACTGTACACGGTATCTGGTAGTCTGATTTTCATTTAAGATGTATCACTACTTTTTCGGATATTTTTCATATAATTCCGATATATACTTATTTCATATATTAAGATATTTTGGACCATAATAACGTATCGTTCTAAGAATAAAGAAGCATCAGAGATCTCAGAGAGAGAGAGAGAGAGAGAGAGAGAGAGAGAGAGAGAGAGAGAGAGAGAGCTATATATATATATATATATATATATATATATATATATATATATATATATATATATATATATATTAGATTTTGAACTTCTGCACAGCATGACACTATACAAATTATTTGTTTATATCTAATCAGAGAAACAAATATGGACCCCAATATTACCGTTAAATATACATTTCGCCCGTATCTGGGAGCCACGATATCTTACTTGGTGGAGCACTGGATTCGTAATTCAACGGTCGCGGGTTCAATACCCACCCAGGCCAACCCGGGTTGGCTGCCTCGGTATGTTCTTGGGAAAGGCACTTAGCCCCCTTTCCTCGGCATGATTATGTGGTAAAAGCGCAGTTATAACCAATAAAAAGATTCACCTATCTTTATAGCTAGGCATGTTGGCAAAGACTGTACTTCTCCCCCTTGCGTAACTTGTGTTTCTTTTTCACCGGCGTTACTTTTTTCAAATGGTTATAATTTCTATTTAAAATACATCAATGGAAAAACAATTGGTGCAAAGCGAGTGCTGTTATCGTATTTTCACTTTTTTACTGCAATCATCTCTGATATGTGTTTCTTTGGCGAAAACGTCAAACTTGTATGTGTTAGTACAGAGATTTTTCGATTGACCACGCCAACTGTTTTCGAATATTCTAGAAAACCATGAATATGTACGTATATACGACAAAAGGTACAAAAAGTGCATTCATTTCCCTCAAAGGATGACATTTTCCAACTAGTCTTGCCAGCTCTTGTGGCATTCAAAGTAAATCTTCGACTACTAGTGCATTTTCCAACCGCATTCTAGGTAAATTGTCTTTTCCTATGCGTTATGTTTCCTTTTCGATTCGAAGTGGTATACTTTATTTTTACAACGATTGTACAAGTTGTATTAACTTATGCAACGTACTTTTAACGGCTCAGATGTAGGCATTAGGTGGTTATTGAGGTGGAGGATGTACACGTGTATGTATGTATGTATGTATGTATAGGGGGAGCCGCGGTAGCTCAGTTGGTGTAGCGTCAGACTCATTATATAAGGGTCGGGGATTCGATACCCACCCAGGCCAGCCCGGGTAGGCTGTATCAGCGTGCCTTCGGGAAAAGAACATTCAGACCACCTCAGCTATTTCTGAAATACAAAAATATGTGTTGGCTCGATGCCGGCGCAGTAATTTACAGAAAAATCATACATTTTGTTAGCTGGAAATGTCTCAGCAAAAAAGATAATCTTTTCGGACTACATCGGCTATTTCTATGATTGAATTGACCGTACGATTGACTGATGTTCCGCTCTACAGTTTCGTAGTTTGCACAGGGTTTGATGTTTAAAGAAAAAGAATTTCCCAGGTTTTCCTCACTGGTTATCCTTGTTATTTTTTTTTTTTTAAAAAAGACCTTTTATGTTAGATATTGTTAAAATAACTTTTATTACCCTTTATTTTGGTGTATGATTGTTGGGTGTAGTTTGGGTTATAGAGTGTACAGCTTGGCCTTACTTCATTCAGATGTGCACCTCTTAAAAAGACTGCTAGCACCGCTTGGTCATTTTCACTTCCTGGACTTCCGAGGTAAGTTAGGGAAAAACTAGCCAATTAATTTTTTGCAATTTCAGAAGAAAATATTGTCTACTCTGGCAACATTTATTTTTCCTATTTTAATAACTGCTAAAGTTAGTGTACTTTGGACTATATCAAGTTCATTTCTCGAGTGCATGGGAGCAGCCATTTCGATCAGCTGTCTGCTTTAGGCAGCGCGTTGTTTCCCTAATACCACATATACAGACATTTCAATCACAGTACATGAAAGTATGAAAGTTACTTAGAAATATGTCAACATTCTTTACGATGTGCTTGTTGCAAATGCAAACAACTTCACCTTATACGAGTCCCGGTTTCAGAAGTACATAATAACTGTATAACGGGACCTGAGAAGTTGCTAATGAAAAATTAGTTCGATGCATTTGTAACTTCTCGGTCAATCCTTCTCTCGTAAATTAATGAAGTGGTCCGAGTGGCAGCTATCAGCATATATTTGAGGCATGATCCGTAGGATTGACCTCGAAGTTACGAATGGGGAAAGGCACTTAGCTCCCATTTCCTTGGCATGGTATAGCCAATAGTGTGTTAAAAGGACCGTTACTACACCCCCAGCACCCCCCCCAGTACAAAGTATATGTTAGGGTTTAACGGCATTAGCATAATCCTGTTTATATAACACTGAGTACGTTTGGGTATAAAGAGGCATACTAAACAAAGAAAAAAATACAAACGGGTAAAATCCAAAATTGGAAACAAATGAAAGAAGGATGTAAATAAAATTAGAGGCATTTAGCAAACATAGAATTTGGTTATATGTCGCAAACAGTGTAAAATGCACAAAACGAGTTGGAAACGCCATAATGACAAAAAGGGCTTATGTGCAACAAACTCGTTATCTAAAGCCAACCATATGCCAGTATGTCTATTCCGCAGTTGTATGTGTATGTCATGAGTAAGTTCCATCAAATATTTATATCTCATTTCATGCCTGTGAATTTAGATGTTTTACATTTCCGTTTCAGTGAAATAAGGAGATCGCTGCTTGCCAAGCAGGAAAGTAGAAGAAAAAAGATTATTCAAATCGAGTTTATCCTAAGTACTATGCACAATGGAAGGACTCAGAGCTGGGGTGGGGTGGGGTGGGGTGAGGGTGGATAAAAATAGATTTCTAGTATAAATTTGGTACTTGTCCCTTAAGAATATCCTTGTTTCTCAATCTACAACAATCTTGTTAGGAAAATTAACGAGAAACTCAACCGAACGTACCATCATGTAATTTTTTTAATTTTTTTTTTTTTTTTTTTTGGGGGGGGGGGGAGTTCGGGGGTGTTTTTGCATCTTGGACGTAAATCGTGTACCCTTGTAAACTGGCATTAAAGTTTTTTTTTAAAGGAACCAAACGTATATTCAATATTTTTTTATATTGTCATTTCAGACGACACACGAGAATTGATGTTCTGAAGAGAGACAGATGCTAAAGAAACAAAACCCACCAAGGATGTCAGTGATTTATTGCACAAAATACATTAAATTGGCTCATTAATACTGTAAAATCTAAATGTCGTTTGAATGAAACACTTTCACTTATAGATCTGGCAATTTGAATATCCACGTTGTAAACTCTGACTTGATCCATTAGTCAAAATTCTATGGAAGATTTGTCTAGTTTTTCGTGATAATAATCCTATTAAATGGTGTGTGCGTAGTAAATCTCAAAATCGAGCCAAAACTTCAACTTGATTCACTTTGTTAACGCAGAAAATTAAAAATATAAAATGTGATAATAAAATAAAAATGTATAAGAACTTTCAATAAAGATGAAAATGTTTTTGAATTTTGAAATTTTTATTTAGCACCCCTTTTTCAGCATGTTCAAAATATAATATTGGGATAATACACATTCTGTTGTGTGCACAAGTTTGCCAGAGCATGTATGTATGCATGTGTGCATGTATAATGTAATTATTAAATCACAATTATGGACATTTACATGAAGTTCTTTACACGTGATCATATCATCGGCCAAAATATTACTTCGATACTGGTAGTAGATGCTGAGGGAAAGTCCCAGTTGTCATCATCATTAGATTGAAATCGGTAGTTTACTATACTCAAAATTCAGAGTACCTGCATTTATATCAAACCATTAGTCGTTATCATATTCAGTGATGTAAGTATTAAACGTGAAAAAGATAGACATTTTTTTTTTATAGTTACGATTCACTCACATAGAACCCTAATCGAAACGTGAAGTAATCTTTATCAATAAGAAGCTTGCTGTGTCGCCCAAGTGATAAAATAATGCGTTTTGATGATTTACTAGGTTTTTTGTTTGTTTTTGTTGGTGGTGGTTTTAACTGCAATTTTAACACAGTTTTGGCTATATCATCCCGAGGAAATGAGAGCTAAGTGCCTGTCCCAATGACATACCGAAATGGCTTACCTAGGCTGGCCTGGGCGGGTATCGTTGGGTTACGAGTCCAACGCTCTACCAACTAAGCTACGGCGACTACACAGGCGGGACACAGATCACAAGACAGGAAACGACTATTTTGTGTGCGTCTTTTGTGACGCGATGCCTATATTTGCATGCATCCTTGTTGATTTTGCTGTGAAAAAAGATGCAAGGACGCAGCCTGGAGAAAACAGTGTATAATGGGTTCAGTTATGGAGAAGAGACAACATGAAGGAAAATCTAAAGAGCCTTCATGTGACTTCACATCTTGCGTGAGGATTTCCGATGTCTGCTTTTGCCTTCGCAGTGATATTAGCACGGTGCTGAGCAAAACAAAAAAAAAAAAAAAAAAAAAAGTAAAAAATTTAAACATTTAGAAAAATTAGGAAAAAAATGCCTATAATAGCATTAAATTCTAACCAGATCATCTACATATGCATGCAGACATGCATACCAAATGTCATTTATCTACGTCAAGTAGATGTTTGCTTAATCGTGCTTACAAAGTTTTCATTAAAAGTCCAAACAGTTAAAAAATGTTTGAACAAAATTTAAAACTTGGTGTTTTTTGTTGGCTGAAATCTAATCAGGTGATGTGCATATAACTGCACATATGCCGACCAAATTTTCTTTGTCTATCTCGAGTGGTTTTCGCTTAATCATGTTACAGAGATTTTTTGTAGAAATGTTAAAATCCAAAAGAGTTCAAAGCATGTAAAATAAAAAAACTTTGAAAAATTGCTATAATGGCCTGAAAATCTAATCAGTTCAGCTATCAACGACCATAATAATAAAGTATGTAAAATTTTGTAGCTCTAGCTTTAATAGTTTTTATTATATCGCGCTATAACGGAATGAGCAATACGGACGAACGGGGGGACATAACAAAAGAACCATTGTCAAATAATCCATTCTCAAATCGGTACAGGTGTGTGTGTTTGGATGTGTGATTGTGCGTTTCACGGCACATCAACACATAAAGGTTGTATCATGCCATGATCTTTTCGGAAAGAAATCAGTCTTCGTGGGGATTGTATAACTGACCGTTGATGTCATTAAACGCATCAACACTTTGACTGAAACCCTCAGTGGCTGATAACAGGACAATAAAAAATGGGTTACCTAACCAACAAGAAGGCCAGGGCCTGCACGCAGACCCCACGATCAAAGTATTGCTGTAAAATGTGTGACCTTGGCCCCAAGGTCAAAAGGTTGAACACGTCTCGTAGAATGAATTGTCTTAGCTTCACCTTTACTCATTCCAAGTATGAAGAAAATCCATCAAGGGGTTTGGGAAATATAAGCAAACAACCTTGAACCAAAACCTTGGCGCAACTTTGTTACGTCTGTGATCTTGACCCCAAGGTCAAAGGGGCGAACAAACCATGTTGTAAAATGAATTGTGTTAGATTCATAATGATTCATGCCCTGTATGACGAGAAAAAAAAAACTTTAACCAAAACTTACGTATATTTTCCATCGCTGTGAAGTAGTGATCAACTGCCGATTTGGCCTCACCTTGCATCACAACGTGCTAAGTCACGCAACACCCATGTTTCAGCCACCAAAAAAAAAAAAAAGGTATCCAAGGTTGGTGGAGGTGGGGGTGGTAAAGGAGGGCTGGTGGTCACATGGGGGTAGCATAGCGAATGGGGGTGGCTAACAAAAGCCGATATGGATATTAACCAATCACCATTTTATACCATACCCTCGCAGACATAGGCGATAGTAATATGTATCGACCATGTTTGCGTGCGAGGTTACATAAGACTCAGACCAGTCTGATGATGAAACAGATGACCACGTCCGATGCCCAGAAACCTCTGAGTATCTCTTTCCAGCCGCCGTCAATATCTATCTAACCAGGCTAGGCGAAACGGATCTAAGCCGATACGACTGCGCTCACGGACTGCAATTCACGTTGTGGGGGTACCAAACCGCCCTATCTTCGACAGACGTCTTGCGTGAACTCTTCTTTTGCGTAACAGAAGAAGCATTTAGGAGGGCGGGTACAAACGCCAGCGGACCCATACCAAGCGGCATGTCGGTGGTACACCAACCCATGGATATCAATCAGGGCTAATAGACCGGCGGCGCGCTCAGAATACGGCGAAGGATGCGCGCTGGGGGAGAGCTGCGGTTTCTGGAAAAGCACACGCTGGAGGCGGAACCTGCACAGCTCAGGACTTCCTAACCCAATCCAGTGCCGCCAGGATGTCTACGCGGACTTCGTCCATTGCGCGGGCGATCATCCTGTTTTTTGCCACCTCGTCTAGGGACCGGGCGGTGTGCGTCATTTGCGTGTTCGCGCGGATCTCGTTTTTGGCCACCTCGTACATGTCGCGCTCGTCGAGGATGAGCCTGAGATTGAGCAGTCGTGCAGAACCCAGGATATGTGGTCCAGGATGGTGTTGAGCTTGGCCTCTGCCATGACGCAGACTCCGTCGTGCTCTTTGACCTTTGCGGTGAATCGGCGGCTGGTGTACGCCCCGACCAGTGACAACAGGCCACAGCCCAGGAACAGGCCCTCGAGGCCGACTGCGATATGTGCGACGACGATTGTGGTTACCAGAGCGACGCCTGCAACGCCGCCCGTCATGGATACGACGGTCAGGCGCTGTCGACACCGTCGACCACGCTGGCGGCACGTCGGTCCTTTTTGTAGAGGCCCCTCTATGCTCTGCCTCCGCACAGGGCTCTCTCCACCTCCGATATTCTGTCAAGTCAAAAGTCTCGTGGATCGTCGAACCTTGGGTACAGACTCATGGCGACTCGATGTGGTAGAACTTTGATCGCCAGCAACCTCCGGAGTTCGGGCGAGTCCGCGGGCTTGGACCTCCAGTTTTTAGCTTGGCGCGCCCGCACGACGGTAATGAGATTGAATTAGATGTCTATGTTTCCCCAGACGGTTATTTCCTCCGCGACGACGCGGTCGTTGAAATGGTGGCCGATCGGCTCGTTAATGGGTAAAGCAGTTGTGTGGCCGATCCAGACTTTAAGCGATAGTTTTTGTCCGAAGAGCGAGATGCGACACAGCATATCCTTTCTAAAAAAAAAGAAAGAACCGGGTCCTACTCCCTCTGATGCGGGTGAGCGTGGGCTCTTCATTGTATAGCCACAGCAGGGACGATGGCGCAGGCGCATCGACAATGCCTACGGCGTCGTTGTAGGAATAATCACTCACGGGCCGTACCGGAGATGTTACCGCTTGCTGCTGCAGCAAAAGTGCGATTATCCCCGGAGCGCCTTGGATGCTCAGGGTGGCCCCACTGCTAGATAGCTATCTGACCCCCGGCCTCGTCCCACCCAAGACAGAATCGGAATGCGCTGACCCTGAGCTGGCGAAGGAACTGCTGCACCAGCAAGCGGTGTCAGACGCTTGTTTTGCTAGCTGAGTCCATGTGTCGGAGTAATCGGGGCTGCTTTCTTGTTGCCGCGTGCTCTAATTGCGGGAGACAAAAATGGTTAAGGTGGCCAAGGCATCGGTGGCCTGCTGGTCGACGTTAAGGCCCTCGCCCCGGATGGCATATCACGAGGTCAACAGGGTAGCTAGTCGAGAAGCTTTCGTATTCGATGCCAGCGTTCTGATTGGCGGAGCCTGCGGTTTACGTATTCTTCTAATGTTGCGACCGCGGCATCGACATATTGTTTTCTCGCCGAGTCGGGGACCGACAGAGCCGTGATCCTGTTCAGGTCGCCGGCCATGTTGTCGCCGGCCTTGGCCCCACGGAAGGCGGCTAAACTCGTTCCAGTCCATATCGGCGGCACACCACGTGGCATGAACGTTGCGCAGGCCGTGGACGTCGGTCCTGCAGAAGAGGAGAATCATATTGGCGTTGTCGCGGATCACCTTTGTGATGTGAGCGTACCGATGGGCCATGTACAGCACGTCTGCGCTTTTGTGCCTCCTGCGGCTTAAGAGGCTGGTGGGATTCTTTTGCTCCTCCAGCGCCACGTCATCGTAAACAGTGATGTTGTTCTTTTCGCTATCAAGGTTGTCCGGCCCTTGGGCGTCGTCGACACTAGAAAAGATCCTTACCGGGTCTTCTAAGGGGGCATCAACCTCGTTTTCTTTTATAGGCTGCCTGCCGCTGACCGTGCAGAGTACTACAACCTTTTCGCAGCCGGTCGAGTGGCTAATCTTCCAAAGCACGTCGTACCACGCTTGGTCGTTCGCGCTTGTGGTGACCACGCACACTCGGTCCCACTTCCTCCAGCACGTCAGGAGGTTCCGCAACAGCTGGGTCTTGAGAATCAGCAGCGCACAAACGTGGTCGTGCGGTAGGGACCAATGATTCCGCGGCCTTGTAATATCCCTGTGGCACCCTCCAAAAGGCTCGCGTACTGTCACCGTTGCCGGTGAAAGACCGGAGCAATCAGCGACCGCCGCGTGTTGGTACTGGCCAACGGCTCGCCCATCCTCTTGGAGGCCTGCGCCGTGGGTGTCGCCAAGGTAGAAAAGCGCTGCGGCGACATCGGGAACAGCATCGGGAAGCTCCCAGGGCTGCCCTTGACTAAGTATCTTGGGGGAAAACACCTTTCACGCTATAACTACTGCGGGCCCAGGATCCGGCAAGACATTCGCCTGGACGCCGCTAGCAATCCCAAGCCGGACGAGGCTCCCATCAACCGCGTGGAAGCCGCGTGCTACCGGAGAGACCTGTCGAACGCGCACAGCAACGACATGCGCGACCGGCCCAATGCCGATGTTGACCTGATGTACGACCTGAAAGACATCCAGGGGCCCGCCATTGGAGAGCAGCTTGGCCGCATGTTCGCTTCGGGCGAGATGAAGGCCAATCTCGTAGTCGGCGGGCGCGTAGCCATCTGAAGGTGGGCCCAATAGGCTAGAACGACGGGGACCCGTTTTGCTTCCGTCTTCTACAGCCCCTGGGGTTACTAGACACTGCAGCGGTGGCGGCTAAAAAGCTGGCGACCGACACCAGAGCCCCAGTTGACACTGGCTCAAAAAAAGGCTGTGTGGCGCAAGTTCACCAGGCCGACGTCTTGTTCCTGCCGCACAACAAGGTTAGGCGACGCGTGTACAAGTACGCGCTGACTGGTTGAAGCGACCAGCCGCTACAAGGTGGCCGAGCCCTTGACTAGCAAAGAAGCTGCTGAGGTTCCCGCCGCGCTGGAACGGATCTACCAGTGGGGTCCGCTCCGGGAGGGAGTTTGTGGACGCCTCGTCGCAGCTCCTGGCCAGGTGTGCCGACCGCGTGCGACGCGGCGAGGTCGGCTTCCACCGGGCCTAGTGCATCGTGGAGCAGTTTAACCGAACCCTGGCCGAGTGGCTGTTTGGGCACCAGTACACCCAGGAGATAATGCTTGCTGAGAAAGGGGTGGCGGCATGCAGCGTGGAGATGGTTCGGCGACTGCCTGCCGTGGTGGCCACCATAATTAGAGAGTTGACCCGGCTTACTGACGCAAGGGCGATCCAAGGCATCCACGTCCCACCCGCGACATGTACGGCCCGCAAGGAAAAGATGCCCCTGACAGCCCCTCAATGCACGGATGAGACTCGCCGCGCCACTGATCCGGTATGGTCGCTGGATACGTATGTTATACTCGACCGATGGAAAATTCCTGGCCAGCCCGTCATATATCACATCGATAAGTGCCCCGATTGGGTAGGTGATCGACCCCCTCGCCGGGGTTTGTGCGAGACG
Organism: Margaritifera margaritifera; assembly: GCA_029931535.1. NCBI lineage: Eukaryota > Metazoa > Mollusca > Bivalvia > Unionida > Margaritiferidae > Margaritifera > Margaritifera margaritifera. Next base: position 516,762 of record JAQPZY010000991.1, read on the forward strand.
AGCTGCAGATCGTTCCGGAAGATACCTAACTACCACCCTAGAGCATTCTCACCCAGCAAAAGCTCGTTGAGTCAAATTGGAGGTCTTTCGTTTCCAAGTTATACGACATGTCTTTAGAGTACCTATCGAACAACCAGATCGCGGAGATTCAGTCCCTGCGGGATACTGGTGTCTTTGCAGAGTATGTGATGTGACGTGTAGTACTACCCTGCCTCTGTATTGCAGGTCTGGTGGCCCTCCAGCCGCAGGAGCGCGTACCCAACACCACGCCTATTATGGTACAGCGCCTCCTCGCCGGCTTTGTCACAATTCGGGGTTCTGCTTCCTCCACAGATGCTTAGGTGTGTGGTATATCAAAGACATAGGCAAAGAGCTCCTCAAACTCTTTATCAACCTCTCTGGTCGTTTGGACGACATCATAGGTTTGGGTCGTGACCCTATCAGTCGCGATCCATATTTTTGGTGTCCAGCGGAGATATGCTTGTCTTTGCCAAGCTATATACCCCAATTTGGTGGCTCTTGCTACAGATGGCTTAGCTGGTATGGCGGAGCTTCCTCCTCTCATAGAGGCTTTCAATGTGTAGCTGATGCCTGAGGTCGGACTTGACAGTCTATCGCGCTGTGCCATTAGCTCGTTGGGCCTGCCATATCGGCCCGCAGGATGGAGTACATCTTGGGTCGTAAGCCCACAAACTCGGCACTAGAGGCTCCGTTGTACTCGTCCTTAAACTTTTCTATCACCTTTTTGTTGGCGTTGCTTCGGACTGGGGGGCCAGTTGGATAGTCGCTTGTGCCGTAAAGTTCCTCCGCCATGTCCCAAAAAATGTCCTCCGTCTCCACCTCCAACATCAGACTGTCTCTATCGGTGTACAGAAGCTAGGCCTTGGACCCGTAAAGCGACTTTGCTCGGTTGTAGTTAAAGACATACATCACATATAGCCTGGCCCGTGTAAACTGAACGGTTGAGCTTGAGTTGTCAAACTCGTTTGGGGTTTTGGCCCTGACGTCCGTATTCTTTTGGATGTAGGCTCTGGTAGTGAACGATGTATCTCTCTTTCTTTAGCAGATTGGTTACAAGTTTTGTACAGCCGATATATCGACCTCCCACCTTGTTATCGATGTATCGCTGGTAAGTGGATAGCCAGAGTTCCGAGACGGTCAGAGACTCTGGGGCTATTGGGTAGTCTCTGTGGGCGTTGTGCAGCTCTTCCGGATATTCAACACCAAACTTGAGAAGGTAGCCTATGGGGGCGTCTGGAGGTTTGCTTCTTAAACGATTTTAACCTCTTTGGCATTGACCCATCGGAAGCAACCAATGGGGAGGCTCTGCATCATCGCCCACCATAGAGGTTGTTGGCATTGAAGTAGACGATTTAGCTAGGTGGGTTTGAATGGTTGGTAGTCCGTTGTCTTTGCATGCCCCTTACTAACCATCGATGTGCCGCCCCGGGTGCCCCTGTCGACAAACAGGTGCATGTCAATGTCCGTGAGCAGCTCAAGCTCTGCGCCCATGGTTTTGAGCAGGACGTCCCAGCTCATTCCCGGGGTGCTAAAGTAGTGGGGAGGGTCTATACGATACGTTTTCAAAGATTAGACTCAGAAGGCTTCAAAGGCATCAGCCAGAAGTAGCATGTCCGTCTTGAGATAGAGGTCGTGATAGTCCCCGGTGGTCTTGCAGCCAAAGGTATCCCATCCGCGCTGGGCGTGCTGGTAGTCCTCGGATAATATACCTGTGCGGCATAGGCTGCTGTATAAAGCCTCAAGGGGCGGGGGGGGGGGGGGTAACTGCGTCTCATCAAACCGGTTCCATATACACGTATGGATATACTCCCTTGGCGGTCAGAAGGGTGACATTGTGTTCGGTATACTGGCGGTGCACGGTAGGAACTGATAGCTGTCTATAAACTGGAGCTGGCCTAGGGAGAAAATCATATTCTTTTCCATGTTGCTGGGATGGCGCTTGTGTATGCCGTCGAGGCCGTTCCAAGAGCTGCCTTCAGCAGGAGGCCGTCGTAATTTCGCAGGTTGTAAAATATGACGGATACTTTAGTTTTTTTCCGGGCTTATTCACAGCTGGAGGTTGCAGCTGTTATTGGCGACTACTCGGTATTGGCCGGTGATGTGGCTGTTATCTCTCACGCGGCCCATACCCAAGAGCCCAGATGTGTTATACATTGGCCTCATTAAACGCCTTGACGGCGATGGTGGGGTTGAGGCTCTCGGATTTTGTAATGTTTGACACCTTGATCGGAAACTTAAGATTTTCAAAGCGTAGCATTCGCCGGTACTGTTCGTACTTAATGGTGCGCTTGGGGTTGTGGTCGTCGGTAGGATATACGGCGGATACAACGGCCCATTCAAAACATCGGGTGTCTGAGTTTTCTACATTTATGACTGCCCTGCGAAATATATAGTTTTATCGACGCAAACCTCTAGGTTTTCAGCCGACATTGCCACTTCTGCTTTGTTGGCTGATAAGTAGGAGAGATAACTTCCTCCTCTGAGACTTTTTCTATCATCGTCTTTACGCTGAGGTTAAACTTAACCCCCTTTATTCCGATCTCCTGTTTTATTATGTCTACTACGCCAGGGACCATAGCCTGAAGAAGATTAAAACGGTCGGCTTCTAACGGATGACCAATCGGTATGATAGCTTGCTAGTCGACTATGATTTTGCTGTCTCCGTCTTTCCCGGTTCGACTCGCCTTTTGTACGAAAGGTGGCGGTTGGGCTTGTATTCTGGGAGATCATCGCGCTGGGATTGGCTGAGGGGTGGTCTCCTGTACAACACTGGCAGCTTTCCGTCTGGCAGATTTGGATGGCAGGATTTGATCGAGCCTCCTGGGAGCCAGTGTGGGTAGCTACCTTGGAGGCGGCGTTTGTGGCTGGCGCCAGGATGCTGGCGTGGATGGATGACGCCTGGGTGCCGGCGTGGGTCGCCCGGTTGGCTGCCTTGCTCTGGCAGTCATTACTGCTTCCAGCATATCATCGTATTTGCTCTCGGTTATCAGCCCCTGCCTTAGCAGGGCGTTCTTTCACTCCATGCTTGGCATGTTGAGCGTGTATCGTGGGGTGTGGTGATCTACGGTACACTACCAATCTCTAAATGAAAAATTGTCACTAGTCGTAGCTGACTGAGTCAGCCATTGCTGACGACACTGATGTGTGCTACTATGTATGTTATGGTACACTATCAAGCTCTAAATAAAACATTGTCGCTAGTCGTTGCTGACTGGGTCAGCTCTCGCTGACGACACTAATGTGTGCTGCTATGCATGTTATGGTACACTATCAATCTCTAAATAAAACATTGTCGCTAGTCGTTGCTGACTGAGTCAGCCATTGCTGACGACACTGATATGTGCTACTAGGTATGCTATGGTACACTATCAATCTCTAAATGAAAAATTGTCACTAGTCGTAGCTGACTGAGTCTTAGCTTTATAATAATACATCCCAAATATGAAGAAAATTCATCAAACGGTAAGCAAATACAAAAAGATTTTACCAAAACCTTAACTGAAATTTTAGAAGACTATGATCCAGACCCTAAGGTAAAGGAAGCGAGCAAGCATGTCGTATAATGAATTGTCTTAGCTTCATAATGAGTCATGCCAATTATAACGACATTCTAGGGAGGGTTTTTATGCAATATTTGCAGATGAAAAACGGAACCAAAACCTTAACAAACTGTTGACGAACGCCGCCGCTGCCGTCGCCGGAAAAGTGACTTCTGTGTTTCGCTTCCCACTAACCATAATTAGACAAAAGAAGCGGCCTGTATCTAGTGCTCCGGAACAATAAATTACAAAATTCCGATAAACTGTCTCCATACAAACATGTTAAAGCTGACTCAGGCCGTGAAGATTATTGTAAATTCTTATTTAACCATAAATATAGATCAGCTTTGACAAAACTCCAAGTCTACTCCAGACCTGCCAACCCCAATGGTACTCATCGAGGGAGATTTTGAAAATATTTCAGGGAGATTTAAATTTTTTTAGCGAGGATTTCAGCAATCTTTAAGGTATAAAAGGAGCAACACGTTGAACATGTTTACAAAAAGTGAATACTTTTCAACATTTAATGATTCAAACCAATTATAGTAATTCAATTCTAAAATAGTAAAAAGCATAGCATATACAAAAAACTACATACCTTAAATAAAAAACCACAATAAATCATTGGTGTCTTTTTTTCTTACAGGTTGGTTAATGTACAGTTCTTCTAAACAAACATTAAATGTATGAGACAAAAATTTTAGATATTAAAATCCATAGGCACCATTCTTCATGCCTATCATAACATTAGCATTGTCTATGGTGAACGCAATGCAATTGTTCCAAGGGATGCCTTTTTCCTCAAATTATTTGTCAACAATGCTTGCAATGTTTTCCCCTGTTCCCTTTTCTGTGTACTCCAATAATGTTAATAGTTTTGTTCTTGTGTTTCCATTTTCGCTATAACGAACAACAAGTTGGTCTAGTTTGTCTCCCTCGTCATTGCTACCATCAGTAGCAATGCTGAATGGCCCACTTTTCATGGTCTGAACTAAAGTCTCTTTAGATGCTGCTGCCAATTCAATCACCATACATGTAGTCTTCGTTCGTCCGCACTGATATTTTTTATAATGTCTTCTGCTGAATGGGATGGATGCAGGAACATAGCCTTGAAAAGGGCACCTGCAATTATGATAAATGTAATCCAGTTTAATGAGTAGATCTCAAAAAATATATAAGAAGAATTAAATATTGCATAAATATAATAGCTATAATCAAACTATGTCTTATCTGACAAAATATGAAAGCTTACCTGCATGATCTGCTGCCGAGAGAGGGATATTATGGTCAATGAGAAAGCCAGTAAAAAGTGCTTCAGCTTTGGTCACAGCTTCTTCAATGGATGAATCAACAGGTTTGAACAAGTTTGACACGTTTTGGATGTTTCTCTTTGCTTGAGCACATGTTAAGTGCCTGTGAAATAAAGTACATGATAAAATTGAAAATACTGACTCACAATTAAGAAAGAGATGATAAATCTAAACTGCCAAAGTAGATTTTCAGGTTTACAGCTAAATAATAAAATAATAATAATAATAATAATAATAATAATAATAATAATGATAAAAAATTAATAATAATAATAATAATAATAATAACAATAACAACAACAGCAACAATAATGAAGACTTAGTAAAGCGCCTTACTTAAGGAGCAATTTTCCAGAGGGGAAAAAATAATCATTTTTGTAACAATCAGGCATGTGAGTGAAATAGACTTAATTCTAATTTTGATATAATCTGCAGATGTATCGATTAAATTGTCTTTTATTCAACTATGCCAGATTATTTAACTAATATATCAGTGTATCCTCATTTGCTAAAGATAATCATTAATTTAATACTGGCACTCGAATTACAATTTGAGGCATAAAATTAAGGCTAGAAAAATATACAGTAAGATTAAAAACTTACTTCTGTGACTGGAGATGTCTACGACAATCATCGTGTCCACCTCTGGCAACACCGAAACCTGAATTGCACGTCGTGCAAAATGCTGTATATGAATCACTTCCACGAATCAGGCATGGAAACTCCAGGCTATAAGAAGCTTGGAAAGAAGTTTTATATTTTTTTGACTTTCCAATTGTATCCGAATCTCCCTTTATTTTAGACACTGTAGAATAGGTCACCAAACACAAGGATTCAGCTGTGCAACAACTTTACCGTTCTTTTAAAGAACTTCTGCGCACTTCCGGGAACTTCAGCGCACTTCCGATCTTACTCGCTGGGGAGTTGCAATTTTTCTTTAAACGAAACAAATTTTGCTCCTGTTTTTTTTTTTTTTTTTTTTTTTTTTTTTTGACGAAACAAATTTTTTTCTCGCAGAAAATAACAAAAATGTGGGAGTAGGGGAGGAACGGTCGGATTCAGGGAGTCTCCCGCAAAAATAACGGGAGGGTTGGCAGGTCTGCTACTCATAATTTGAAAATTAAAATTGGGAGACATGGAAGCTATAGAATCGATAAAAGTAAAACATTTATATGCTGTGTGACAACTATGGTGCTGAAAATGAATATCATTCTCTTTACAGTGTCTAATATATACTAATTTATTTGTAAACTTAGTTAAAAAGTACTTTTGTTAAAACCATCCATGTTCAAGTGCATTCAATTGTTAACTTCTGGTAATAAGAAAACAATATGAACATTAGTTAAAATTGTGCATGAAACATTTAAAATAAGTGTTATTACTGCAGTAAATTGTTATAACGGTTGTTTATACGTGTCCATCCACTCCTTTCCAGCTTTTGTTTCTAGTTGTACCTATAGTATTTGATAACCACGCAATATATGTAGTATGTACCCATGAGCATGTACATGGTTAGGAGAATACAATAATGAATTGAACTGAATTAAAGCAAATCTGCCATCATTCAAACTCCGCGGACATTATGGATAGATAACATGCATGTATTAATGTTTATTTATTTACTATCGTTATGTATAGGTTGTATACATGAACCCGCGGGCAATCCGCTATGATCAGCAAGTAAATACAGATTTGGCAGTATATATATGAAGAGATAGGGTCTGGTAACATTGCCATAGTGTCAGCTGGGTTGGGCAAAATCTTCATGAAAAAATGTACTTTTTCCGTGAAAAAAGTAATGATCATGAGTAATGTCATTTTCTTCACACAAAAGATGTGCCTTTACACGTCTATGTAACCCTTTCACAAAAAAATTTTACTTGTTCCACGAAAATGTTACTTATTTCGTGAAAAAAGGGCAATTTTCATGAGGAATGTTACTTTACTCACGAAAAAGTGCCTTTACACGGTATTGTATACTAGTCACGAAAAAAGTTACTCCTTTTACGATAAAGGTACTTGCTCATTAAAAAAACAACTAATTTTCACGAAGAATGTAACTTTCTTCACGAAAATCGTGCAATTACATGTCAGTGCAAAGTTTCCAAGAAAAAAAAAATTCTTGTGAAAAAGTGCATTCCTGATGGAACATGTGATTCATATCACAAAAATAGGTAATAATCTTCATGAAATATGTGATTTCTTTTGTGAAGAGAGATGACTCATTACAACAAGCTTCTTCATAAACATCTTTAATTTTGTGACATGTTTAGTCAGTGTACACAATATTTTACGCTAAAAATTTACGACTTTTTCGTGACAATTTTCACAGAATTAGCGTTAATAACATTCGTGAAGAAAACAGTTCATCCACGAAAAGAAAGTCGCCTTTTTCGCAAAAAAGGCATATTTTTCACGACAAAAGTTAATTTTTTCTTGAAGGCTCGTCTGCGTGATAAACCACTACGTTAATAGCATGAACGTCCATTGACATGACAGGTACATTTGCAATACGAGCTAAGTCTCGGACATGTTTGTCGACTTGGAACAAGATGGATTATGTTTGACACAATTCTTAATTATCATGTAGCTACCTATCCATCAAATCTATTAATACCAGCAGACATCAGAACTAGACAATATAATCCACACAGTTTCAGAATCCCTCAAGCTAATAAAGAAACATACAAATCCTCTGTTTGCCTCAGAACAACCATGAAGTGGATCATATGCCGATTTTTTGTACATACATTTGATAACCCCAAGCAAAAATATCAGAATCCTTTGTCATACAAGAGTCCCTCTCAGGGACTGAAGTTCTACTGGGCGAAAATATATATAACCGCATCCCAAGAATGTGCTCCACTGTCAGTGGACACTAGAAGGGTACACATTCCGGTTGAGGTTCACCCTTCAGGAGGTATGCAGGAGTCAGGTATGTGTGCCCGATACGCGTGGCACAATACCACCTGATCTCTCTGATTCGTCGAATACGAGGGTCGCCACTCTCAAATAGTGGTTTTGGTGTTCTTAAGTTTGTTTGTTGAGTTTTCATTCCACCTATTTTGCCAAGTATGACGAACATGCTGATTTATACAATATCTGAAGTCAGTATATGGAATCTTCCATTCGGAAACGGGTGACTGCAGGGCAGCTTTGGCTTCTTTATCTGACCTTTCCTTACCCTTTATGGCAATGTGGCTAGGCAGCCAACAGTGCAGAATACTTTCTCCAGACACCACGAGAACATGATGTTTCTGTACAATCTGGGACTTTAACGGGTTGTCAGATTTAAGATTCTGCAAGACTTTCAATGTGGAAAGGGAACCCGAAAAGATGATGTAATTTGTTTTCTTCAGAGGTTTCTACGTAGTTAAAGCTTTGAGTATGGCTGTAATTTCGAAAGTTAAATGTGAGGCTTTATCCGGCAACATGCTCAAGATGATACCATTGGGTGTTACAATGGTAGCTGCGACGACTTTGTCTCCATCTTATGAACCGCCTGTATACAGATACTTTTGGCTTAGATAGGAGGCTCTGGTTTCATTGAATTTACTCTGAGAAAGGAGAGGATTTGTTGAGGATCTTTTGAATTTGCGAAAGGTCAAATATTATGTTGGGAGGTTTTGCTAAACACGGTGGTGATTTGAGAATACAGAATTTTACAATATTTCCAACATTGATTTTTTTCTGTTTCTAAATGTGACGAATTCATTTACCAAAAGGTGGAACTGAGGTTGGATTCTGAACGTATACTGTTTGTTATTTATGCTAAACACTACATCATATGCGCGGTTAGATGGATTTGAAGATAGTTTGGTAGCATACTGAAGAGCCAGTTTCGATCGTCTGAGGTACAGTGATGATTCATTTGCCCCAACATCGACGCTTTTTGAAGAAGTTCTAAATGCACCTAGACAGTATAAGTCCCTCATTGTGTATCGGATCAAGCATCTGCAGGTAAGATTTACAAGCTGATCCATACACAATCGAGATATAGTCAAGTTTCTATCTTACTAATGACCTGAATAACCGAAGCAAGACCTTCTGATCTGCTCTCCAATTTGTGTTTGCCACGACTCGTACTAAATCCATGGCTATTTGACCTTTGTCCCTGATGTATGTGGATGAAAAGCTAGTTTACGGTCGAAATTGAGCCCCCCAAAAATGTGCTCTCCTCCATACCAAGAATATGACAACCGTCAAGTTAGAGCTTTGGGTCATCGTGAATACGATGTAATCGGCAGAAATTTATACAGTTAGTTTTTTATTTAGAAAATTTGAACCCGTTTTCTTCTGCCCATTTCTAAACTTTGTTTATGCTCATCTGTACTGGACGTTAAATTCTATGCATACGCTTCCATCAAAAAGTCGTCAACATATAATGAGCAGTCAGTTCATGGATTAACAAATTTCAGTATGCTCTTGATTTTTGATGTTAAATATCGTGACTGACAATATGCTGCCCTGAGGCACACCCGTCTCCTGAGGATAGTCTTCAGAAAGGGTGCTGCCTACCTGAAGTTTCTATCTTTCAAATAACTGGAGATAAAGTCAGGCAGGCGGCCCCTTAGACCTAGGATGAATATGTCATTCATTATGCCATACTTCATTGTGGTGATGTGGTGTCGTAAGCTTTATCCAAGTCCAAAAAGATGAAAACTACATGATCTTTCTTTATCAAAGCTTCTCTAATAAATGCTTCAAGTCTGACAAGATGGTGTATTGTGCTTCTCCGACGTCTGATTCCACATTGAACTTCTTATAGTAGTTTGTTGGATTTGAGATACCAGACCAGTCTATCATTCATCATCCGTTCCATGGTTTTGCAAATACAGCTTGTTAATGCTATGGAACGATAGTTGAAGGGTTACTTTTAGTCCTTTCCGGGTTTGGGTACTGGTATTACCGTTGCTTCTCTTTAAGACTGCGGGAAGTCGCCAGTTTCCCATTGTATTGAAAATGTTTAGCAGTGTATTTAGAGTTGTGTCGGGCAGGTATTTCAAAAGTTGAGAGTAGATTTCATCTTGTCTTGGTGGAGTGTCATGGGCTCCATTGAAGAGAGTCTTGTAACTCTCAGAGAGTGAAAGGTTTATTGTAATCTTCAGCATTAGCAGATTTCAAATTTAGAGGAACCTTTTCTTTGAAGTTTTTGACATTACGGAAGTTTTCAGAATAATTCTCTTGTGATGAGTTCTTCGAGAATGTTTCGGCCAATATATTTGAGAATTTTGGTACGGTTGTTACTATTTCATCAGATTTCTTTAAATGATTGATACAGCTGTTTTTTTAAAATTACTTTTTCGTACCATATTCCATACTGAATTAATAGAGAAGCGAGAGTTCAACCTAGAGACATAGTATCTACATGTTTTCCTCTTGCTCTCTCTAATGGTACGACGAGCTTTAGCTCGGTATATACGGTATTTATTCAGATTTTCAGTTATTGGACTAGCATTGAAATGTTTAAAGGCCCTTTTTCAGTTCACTGATGGCGTCTTTGCATGCATCATCACACCATGGTTTGTTGATTTGTTATGAATCGCCTAAGTTTTTGGTATTGTATCCCCAACAACCTCCTGGAGTATCTTTGCAAATGGACTTGTCAGAACGATAAGCTATCGGATTTGACTGGTAGAGGGATTGAAACGTTTCCCAATCTGCATTGTTCAATTTCCATCTTTGTCCGAGTCCTTGTGGTTTAGGAGTATTACTTTTTCATATATATTGGAAAGTGGTCACTACCACATAGGTCGTCACCAACTTCCCAAGATAAATCAAGTAAAAGAGATGGGCTGCAAATAGTCAAATCTAAGGACAAGTAGGATCCTGCGGCAGGATGCAGGTAGGTATACGACTTATCATTAAAAAGCCAAATATTGTGTTCTGAAACAAAGTCTTCTATCTTGTTATATACTCATTTTTCTCTCCATTAACTTTGCATTGTCAGAATCATGCAGTATTTCTCCATACTGCACGGCTTCATTCTGCACGACACGTGTCTAAAAATAGTATCGCGTGTTACGAACTACTTTTTATTGTAAACAAACAGTGTACGCTCACGTAGCAGACACCGGAACTTTTGCTTTATTAGATTTATCTGTGGATGAACTAAGCAAGCTGTTTGATTCATTGAAAGTAGAGATGATAAAGCTGTCGATGTGGATGAGCTCACTAAGTCACAAAAGAAACTTTCAACCAAGCAAGCGACTGAACGTGACATCTGCAATGTCCAGCGATGGCTTTATGACAACAAACGTGAGACCTGCAGTATCAAAAATATAATTCTTACAATTTAAACACTTATTTAGCTTATGGTTCAGACTATGAACCGTGCTCTCTCCAGTCTATAAAAAATAGCATAGAAATGTATCATAAGGCCAAAGGATATTCCGTCTCTCTCAGAGACCGCCCATTTTACAAGTAAGTCCAAGCACGAAGTTCGAAAAAATTGAAAGTAAAGAAGGCGGGTTTTGGTATAAAAGCAAGTGTCTCGGAGCCAATGAGCCAAGATAACGAAGAAGCCTTATTTTCCGCTGGCGAAATGGGCTCTCACACCCCAGCCGCTTTGCAATTTTCCTGTTTTAATTTTTTTAGAAAATGTTTGGATTTATAGTACAAGTCCTATAGGTCATGTAGCTGGGGTCCCTCCAACAAATATCATGCAAATGATAGTACATAAAAATATGTTATCTATAGCTGGTAATAAGAATAGTAAAAAATGTACTTACCTTTCTGCATATTTAATTTCTTCAAAGTGTACTTTCTTATCCACGGCGCGAAACTGCACTGCATTCTAAATCACATTCCAAAGGAGAATTTATTGTACTTCAAAACGAAATGAATTTGATTTTCCCTAACCAAAAATATTTAATCCTGCATCTTCTTGAGAATGTCAATTAAAATAATTTCATATTTTTTCTACATTATGATTCCAAACTATCAATGGTAGAACAGAAACACAAGTGCAACTTGCTGTCAAGACCAGTCCCTCCAGCTACATGTACATCTTACGTAATCGACCCAGCTAATAACGCCAGCCCACCACAACTAAAAAAGCAGAATTTAGTTGGATCGACAGAAAAACAAAATCCCTCCATTCCAGACCAACTGGGAAAGTTGTTCCATGGCGCAGTCATTCACAATATGACTCTGAATTTCAATTTTAATTAGACCAAAATGAGATTTCTTTTTGAAACGAATGACCGAGCTGGGCAGTACCATGTGCGCATGAATACTGTGTATTGCTTTAAGTGCGGTTGTGTATTTACTTTGGAATATAGCAGAAATTCAGTTACTTTGTTTCTTGTAGTGTGTCCCTTTTATTATTCAGCCTTAGGTAGAAAAGCAAAACGAGTATATAATAAAAAGGTTACTACATTTGTATAGGAAAATATGAACTCGTTTTGTCTGAGCTATACTCCACTCCTAACGTCGTGCAGTATAGCTCAGAAAAACTCGTTCATATTTTTCCATACAAATGCAGTAACCTATAAATCTTCCCTCTCTCGTTGATACTTTTACAGCCCCAGGGTGTATGGTGGCTGTTTTAAAGTCGCCAAATGGAAAAAAAAAAAAAAAAATAAAAAAAATACAAAGACAAGGCGTCGGCAACTGTTCGATAAGATGGTCAAGATCAGATTGATTGATTGGAGCGCTTGGAGGGAGATATATTGAACAAAGTCAAAGAGTTATATGTAGCGACACACGTGCGGCTACGGCCTGTAAAGTAGTATTGAGATTCATTTGGCTGTGAGGAGTTTTATTATTTCTGATGATGGATACGCCTACATTAGCCTGATTAGTATTTCTTGAAAAGCTGAAAGCTGCATAACGTGGTGAACTTTTTAAAATTGACTCTATCATTTTCTTTTAAAAAGGTTTCCTGAAGACCAAGAGCTACTGGATCATGCGCTCTACGTAGAAGTCTAATTTTGTCAATATTTGCATTGAATCCTCGGCAATTCTATTGTAATATGGTGTCAGACATATATATGGAAGTGGCGGAAGAACGGGATTCTGCGAGGTTTCTCTGGTATGGAATCATGTGGATCTTCAGTGTCCATACTCCCTAGACTTCGAAACTTATTGACAAGTTTATTTGGATCATTAGATCCCTTTGTAAGTCTTCTATTTTCTTTTATACTTTCTTTATTTGGTTTCAGTGATGTTGTACCATTTGTGCCAGCTGTTTGATGCCGCTTTTTGGTGAGCCGGATTTAACCGGCTTTTCTATAGGATCGTCGGGTTTCTCGTTTGTCTCGCTGGTAGACTGGAGGAGTTCTGTTCTTTGAGTTCATTAAATTGTTTAGTGTTTGTTTATATCGGCGTTGATGCGTTTGGTTTAAGACTTGTAATGTATTGTGTAGCGAGTTGCATTAAGGGGCAAAGTAATGTTAGTCTGGGTAGCTGTAGATTTTGTGGGGTTGGGCTCCGTAACTCTTGTCGCATCGACATAAGATACTACTCTGGGAATGGATGGAGTGCTTGTCTCTACAATTCTTCTGGCTTCTTGAAAGGATAAACCCCTTGTGGATTTCAAACGCTGAATTTCTTTTTCTTGTTTCCACTTTGGGCATTCCTTTGAGTATGCGTAGTGGTCACCTTTACAATTTGCACAGTATTTAGGTTTAGTGCAAGCTAAGTCATCGTGATCTTCCTCGCTGCGGCGAGCACAACCGATATTTCTCCCGCAGTTGTCCTTGTGGTGACTGAAGCGTTGGCACTTGAAGCATCTAAGTGGGTGGGGTATGTATGGATCCACTTCAATATGAAGGAAACCAGCCTTTATTTATGTTGGTAAGGTTGGCGACTTGAAGGTCAAATTGTCGGTGTTGAGGCATTTTCTTATTATCTCGTGTCACTTGAATTCTCGTCACCGCATTACACCTTCGAGGTTAAGATTCTGGAGTATTTCTACTTCACCACAGTCCTCTAAATCCTTGCACCGTTAACTCCTTTTGATGAGTTCAGTTACTTGTGTGGGGACACTTTTAACACTTTTATAGGGGTATCAACAAACCTTTTTGACCTTAATAAGTTGTCTGAGTGTGCTTTTCTGTCACATTCCACAAGTAGTTGATCGGATTTTTTTTAAAAAAATTTTAATTTTTTTAAAACACTTTTGGGCTTTCCAGCCAAATCTTGCAAGGCCTTGTTAATTGCAAAAGGTGAGAGCTTCGTGAGGGGTCGATTCGTGGCGGTTGACTCAATCAGGAGAAATTTAGGCTAGTTTCCATAAGTCTGATAAACTTTTATGTATGGGATCAGACTTAAGCGAAAGTTAAATTTAGAGACATTGATCCTGTGGACTTCGCGTGACCAGCCGATTGATCAGACCAGATCCATCTGATCACCGAAGTTGAGGCCAAAGTAGTGTGTTGTACTCGAGAGGCAACAACCCGACCTCTCATCTACTCAACTACCAGGATCCTTTCCTCCAACGACACGGGACGCAGCCCACTGAAAACAGGTTGCCTCCACTCGGTTGCCTATTACGACATGCAGCGAGGACGCATCTGGACTATTCTACAACCCCGAATCCGCAGGGGAAAAGAGGTAATTAATAGCTTTTGAGTTTGCTTAGAGACTTGCGACAAGGTCAATAACAGAGTATTGGCTTTCTACATGCACTATCGGGTCACACTTTTTATTTTAAAAACACAATTTTGAAGGCTGAAAACGGGAATTTATGAAGAGGAAAACCTGCCGTATCAGAAATCGTGATTAAAACTCGGGAATTTCCCAAGATATCGGGAATTATCATTATGCACATGCATTCATAGCATCATTTGGCACATCAGACAGCTTTTAAAGCCAAATCCATTTGTCAGTTCTCACAACTATTTACTTCCAAAAAGCTAAAATTCTTGTAAATAGTTTTACCGACAAAGCAAACGGCCCATTTTAAGGTATCACTATAAGTTTCTTGTATGTTTCCCTTCATTTTTCTAAATTGTTTATGAAATCCTGTGCATTAACTGCAAGTCCAGATGCACCATGAACATCTTACTTATGTTAGGCACTAACCTGTACACAACATATCCAAAATTATGCATTGGTTATGTTGCATTTTCTGGAAATAGTTCCATTTGGATAAATGTACTGGAGTTTTTAGAGTATGTGATCTTACTGGAACCTGCTGAATCACACCCTGTTTGTTTTTATCGTTTTTTGCAAAAACCAAGTGGCTGAACTCAATAAACATGTTATTTTCTGTATAGGTTTTAATGTTGCTTCTAGTGACTGCAATTGATATTCTTCACTGGTTAGCAAATCTCCAGGGGAAAAAAAAAAACAATAAAAATATTAATAACTTTCTTAGGGACTACAACAGTATGCAATAAAAGCCGATTGGCTCCATTTGTCTAGTGATGCCTTCAATAAGGACCCAGCATATAGTGCACAGCAAATAAATTTTGAATAGATAGAGGATATTTTCTTTTCCTATGTTAATATTGGCTATATTTCATCATGTGATATAAAAAATTAAAAAAAAAAAAAAAAAAAAAAGGGCCATTTTAACGAGTGGCAAAGCCACGATTGAAAATGTAATTTTTAAAATTTTTACCCTAAATTGAAATAAATCCGGTATTTACGCAAGAAAAGAATATTTCTTTTTATTATATACCAAACTTGCTTCTGAATGAAAGCTTTGAAGATTCAATTCACTCTTCAGCACACCACTCTCACCACCATTTCGTAAGCTCATCTCAATTTTAATCGCATTTATTCACTGATCATAAAATATATCAATGATCTGAGAAAAGGGTAGGCCTGGATAACCTAATATGTTTCTAATTATCGCCCGTTGTACTGATATTGCTCGCTAGGTGCGTAGCAGTAGATGCCGCCATATCACTAGTGAGATAGATCGTAAACAAAGCGACTTGCGTAAAATACCCATAAAGCAGTGGTTTTCAAACATTTTTTGCTCGCGGACCACTTGACTATTAAAAACAATGTTTGATATATGATACGAATGGAGCTCGCGGACCACTGTACCACAGTTTAAGAACCTCTGCCATAAAGGATTCCAATTATTGCACAAATTTTATAAGATAACATTTTACATTCCAAATTTGTTGGGAATACATTCACAAACTACGGACTTCAAAGTGAACTGGCAGCAAAATAATATTTAGATTTTAATTAATATTCTGTTAATAAAAAAGGAATGCATATTTCTGTGCAGGAAAATGTTTTGTCAGTGAGCCCAGATGGAATTTACAAATGAAGTCACGCTGCTTGAAATAAAAAGGCAAATGCTTACGAATTGGACCACATTGGATGAACTTTTCTCAAACAAGAAATATGATGTCCAAAAGAGTGGCCATGACAGTCTGATTATTAAGAAGAAAGGGAATAGAGGGTTCCATATGCAAATACTGATAACAATGTTTTGCGCTGGTTTGAGAAAATGTAAACTTCTTGTACGCAACACGTAATTGGTTAATGGCTGCGCTCATGAAACCAGGGTCAAATACAGACAACGGTGTCTATACAATAAAAAGGATACAGCCACCATATAGATGAAGAAAAAGATATCCCTGCTGGTATGACATGAATCCATATTAAATAAATCCCAGAAAGTAGCTCATAGTAACCCAATTTCATTGTACAAAATGCCTTCATTCCAAGATGCACCCTAAATGCAATGTTTGGTGGCAGTAGGTGAAAGGGTATTGCAGTAAGAAGCTGGACATACACAGGGGCAGATATAAATCCATTGCCCAGCACAACCAAATTTTATTTCTGGGCATCTATGTGCATACAAGTCTCTGCATAGTCAGGCAACTCGATTTTGATGGCTATGGTTTATGATAAGTGTGATTACTGAGATGTAAAATTGATACAATGAGCTGCCTATAGTTCTTTTTTTATGGTTATTCCTGTCATGTGTTAATATTAACAAAAATTCTGATATTTTCTTGGTAGAACCATTGATATATGATAATCCCACTGCCTGTCATCACTTTGCATTTCAGGACAAGCTAATGCCAGATCTTAAGTTCACTGTAAGAGACGTGTACTCTCCATCACTGATTGGGTATTGTAAAAGGCAATTACTCTTTCATAATTATGTGTAAATAAATTATGATAAATACATATTTGTACTAATTCTGAAATTATTTTTTTTTTTCAGTTTTTTTTTTTTTTTTTTTTTGGGGGGGGGGGGTAAAAGGATGGGAGATAATGTGAAGGGATATAATTTAACCAATAAGAATGGCTCTGTCACTTGCATGATCAACTGGAATAACATGATACAATATTTTGGTGACAAAATTTAATCACTGTTTAGTAATCATTTTTAACTGGAATCAGACAACCATACTTTCTGAAAATATTCCACCACTGAAAAATCATGGAAAGCAAGTCAGTAATGCCGTTTTGGTGAGTGACAAATTCATCATAAGATGCACCCAATATGCAAGTCTTTGATATCAAAAGGTGCAGTAATAAACAAGCTACAGCCAAGGCAGGGAAGATGGGCAGATAAATTCACAGAAGTACAGAGAAAATGAATCCATAGCCTCTGTTTGAAACTGAGAATAAGCAAAAAATACCAAATGACTTGGCATCTGATGGAATAGGAAAATAAAATAAATTCAACTTGATTCCCAGTGACATTAAACTCATTTCCTTTGTGGGTAAAATGTACAATATGAATGCAACATACTTTCTATTTATTGTTCAATCTTTATTATATTTGATATAAAACAATTACACTACAAAAGATGTCTAACATTACAGTCATACAACATAGTGTTATGTGCACAAAAAATCAGAGAAACATTACTATTACAAATAATTTGTGAGAATTTTTAACTCGTGTAAATGTAATTTCAGAGTTTTTTAAACTGGGGAAAGGTTTTCAATAAAAATGCTTGTAACTAATTACAGTGGTCCCTCATTACAAGGGAGACATACAAGTATAGTGATATAGGTAATGTCACCTTATACTGGGGGACATTATATGGAAAATATAATTCAATAATAATAATGGGATCCATGACCATACCTGTGTTATATCATGGACCATGTAATACAGAGGTGCTTTATAATGAGGGACCATTGTATCAATTTAACACATATCTGTAAAAAAAAATGTACCACATTTTTCTGTTTGAAAAGTAGATGTGAAACTAATAATATTTATGTATAGAACAAACAACTGCAAGCAACATAGACCCAGATCTTACATTGTATCATATGCCAAACAGCATAGACCCAGATCTTATATTGTATCATATGCCAATCAACACAGACCAAGATCTTCCATTGTATCATATTCCAAGCAACACAGACCCAGATCTTCCATTGTATCATATGCCAAGCAACATAGACCCAGATCTTACATTGCATCATATGTCAACAGATCTTGGTCTATGATGTTCACAGTTAGGTGCATGTTACAAACAAGCACATACCATACTTGTCGCTCACTGACTCACTGATACTGATTCAATTGTTACAGACCTGCTAACCTTAGCCAAAACAACCTTCTCAGTAAGGTAGTTTATATTTTTTCGTATGTTGGACCAAATATCAGTAAAGTTTAACAAAATAGTATGTACTGCTTTCTTGAATTGGAAAACATACGTTTAAAAAGTTCAGATGAGTGGTTTGATGCAGTGAAGGCAACATTATGTTCAACTAAAAAGTTTGTAAAGCGCAATTGAGCCCCAATGACATCCAGTTCAGTTTCTGAAACTGCAGTTCCAAACCCCATGGAGGTAAATGACTTCTTGCTAGATCTCAACTTGATGTAATCTTTATGTCATTTTATTTTGTAGGTTCATGTGGTGGTGGCAATCATCTTACATGCCATGGGCAATATTCAAATTGAATTACCGTATTTCATGTTATTTTTCGTACCCTTTAATTTTTCGTACACCATATAGCTATAAAAATAATAAATAATTAAATGTATCTAATTTTTTCGTACATAGCACTTCGAATTTTTCGTTAAATCCTTTAAATTTTCGTACATAAAAAAGATCCGCTGTGAAGATTTACATTTGCAAAATATATCGAAAATATTGCCTTTTTATTTTTACAACAACGAATAAGAGATTAAACTAATTTACAATTAAGGTGCTTTATGTTGCAAACTTCGCATAAATGTTTAACTGAGGCATCCAATAATGAAACATGAGATCAAGAAATAAAGAATTAATCACCATTTATAATCGTGTACAAAAGCCTTTGATAATCTCATCTGGAAAGGGTAATTGTTTTGTTAACTGATAATCTATTCTCATTCATCAAACCGCCTTTCTTTGTCTTCTTTATCGGCGAGAAAATATAATGATTGATGTGTATGATCTGTTGTTGTCATTATAATAGCTGCTGCTGTTCATTAACAACTGGACAATGGCCTTTACAGTACATAATCCTTAAACAACATTGTTAATGAGTGCTCTTTATTAAGTCGGTCACTGTAACAAAGCACCACGCGCATTTTAAAACGAGTTCAGAAGCCATTTGATGTTTTGTTATCCAATAAAAATAATATCTAAACCGTGTCAGTACGTGCCAAGGGGCAATTAGTCTCATTGTTTCATTTTTAGTACATGTAATGCAATAAAAACTATAAAAACCTAGTCATTTTCAATCATAAATGTGAAAGTCATTGACTCAGCGAATTCGATTCTTATATAATATATTTTAAGTGCTTGTACTGTTCTTGCTTGGAGATGTCTTCATTATTAAATTTGTTCAAACCCCTGCCAAAGGGAGAGACCTTTGCTCCACCGACACCTAAATGCGCTGAACCACCAAAAAAAAAGCAGAAGATTGGACCAGGGCGGCCTAGAAAAGACAACGGTGTAGCCCGTCAGTTATCTGTTCTCGCTGTTGCGGCAATCGCCATAGAAAAAGACGATGCTGAACTGCACAAATTTAACATAGGTGCAGTAGATAACACCAGCGCACCAAAAACTGCTAGTGAAACGGAGACCAATGATGCTGTTCCTGACCTTGCAGTAGACAAACTGGACTACAGCAAAGATTTGCGAGACATGAACCAGTTTCCTCGTACTACCAAGTCACTAGTAAGAGGAAAGTACAAGAAATGGGAGATTACTGATAAAATCAGAATTGTTGAGGAGGCGAAACTATGTGGAATTAGGCCCATAGCTGCTAAGTACCACGTAACACCGAGTACTTTGTCCAGCTGGATGAAAATGGAATTTTCGACAAATATTCGAAGGACAAAAAAAGGATCCATCCCAGGTGCCGGTCGACCCTTGACGTATTCGTACGAAAAGGAGCAGGAAATTTTATCCTGGTTGCTGTGTATGCGGGACCATCACGTGCCTGTAACAATTGAAATGTTACAAAATTATGCGGCTACTGTTATTCAGGAGGAAAACCCAAAGTTTCAGGGCTCGAGAGGATGGGTCAATAGCTTTTTCAAGCGAAATGGACTTGCGCTGAGATGCAGAACCTCCATATCTCAAAAACTACCGCGAGACCTGGAGGAAAAAATAGACTCTTTTACAAAATATATGAGAAGGATGCGGGAGGAGGAGGAATTTGAGGACCATTTAATTGGAAATATGGATGAAACACCCGTGTATTTCGACTTGGTACCCGGGAAGATAATTGATAGAGTCGGAATGAAAGAGGTGCGTGTTAGAGGTACTGGCAGTGACAAGCGCCATTTAACTTGCGTCTTGACATGCCTTACATCTGGTGACTTGTTACCACCAATGATAATCTTTCGGGGAAAAAGAGAATTAAAAAATCTTAAGATCCCCAAGGGAGTGGTAGTGAAGGTTCAACAAAAAGCCTGGATGGACGAACACCTCATGCTGGAGTATATTGACGAAGTCTGGAAACCACACACGAAGCGCGTACCTTCTCTCCTAGTGTTGGATTCATTCCGTGGCCATTTGACTGATGGAGTTAAAAAATCCATGAAAAAATCAAGAACAACAATGGCGGTAATTCCCGGTGGATGCACATGTAAACTGCAGCCACTGGACGTCTATTTAAATAAACCGTTCAAGGGACTGCTGCGGAAAAAATGGTCAAGCTATATGAAGGACCAAACTTCCAAAAGTATTGCAACCAGGGAGGCTGGTAAAGAGACGACTGAAAAAATTCCAGCCCCTTCAAAGCAGCAGATGATCGATTGGATTTTTGAAGCCAATGAGGAGTTAAAGAAGAAAAAGGACATGATAATTAGCAGTTTTAAAGTAACTGGACTTTCAAATGCAGTTAATGGTAGGGAGGACCACTGTATAAGGAGTGACAATGCAGCTCCACTGGAAAATCTCTCTAGCGACGAAGATGATGAATGGTTTGAGGGCTTTGAGCTGGGAGATTTATAGAACTCTTGAACATTCTGAATTTTTCATTACATAATTTTATTGCATTTTTTGTTTATTCGCTTATGGTTGGATCGCAGATTATACGTTTGTAAATAATAACATTTTGTGTTTATAATATATATTTCCATGTACACATGTTTTCGTTTCTTTTGTCTGTCTGTCTGTCTCTCTACTCTCTCTCTGTATATATATATATATATATATATATATATATATATATATATATATATATATATATATATATATATATATTCCATTGGCTACTAAATGCATTTGCCATTCGTATTTATTTTGAATGGCAAAAATCACATTTTTCAACCAACAGCTGTTATTATTGTCATTTTCCAACTGATACGTCAATACTGTTGTTGAGACAATGGCTTTGTCGGAAACCTTTTAAATACCCTATGGGTAGCCTCATTTCCCTACTGAGAGCCTCACTAATTTGAACTGTCAATGCGAATCTGGTCTTCAATCCGGTATTTACTGGAAATGACCCAGCTAAAGGTCTAGGCACATTTAATTAGCTTGTAATACCTCTGGATAGCCACTTGGTTTTTGTGACAATGAACATCCTAATTAGAACAAGAACGATTTATTTATTCAGGTTTTAATTGCCAATGGAATATAATAGTGCTCTTGTACGTGTGCAAATGAGGAAGAACACAATCGACAGGTAACTGAACAATAAAGATTAAAATCACATTGCAACCACTCTCTCTCCAACAACTAAAAATAAAATGCAGCTCTGCGTGCGATCTTACACACAGACAGAACACTTTTTCATCTCTCTCTTGTACATGCATTCACTAGAAACGAAAAAGGTTCGAGTTATTTTATTTTTTATTGATTTCATAATGAGGTTACTGTTGCTGTAAGAAGACAATATCTAGTACACACCGACACGTTGTCCTCTCTCTCTCTCTCTCACACACACACACTTACACATATTCATTGATAACAACAAAAGTCTTTTGGGATATTTTTTTAAAAATAAAAACTAATTAGGTTGAGAGCAAAATTAGACAAAGCAATGTATGTTTATTTTTGCGTTAGTGATGTTAGGTTACCCAGCATCGTGTGTCACATAAGGGTAGATCTTGTTTAGGTCCGAACCCTTTATTTTTCGTACACGGTCAGTACTCCAAAATAATAATATTTTTTTTACATATAATTTTTCGTTCTCTGAAAAAAATAATTATTTTTTCGTGTACGAAAAAATACATAAAATACGGTATGTCCAATAAATGTAACGTGCCGCCGTTCCTGCATTGTTTCCAAGCATGGCAAGTCACTGAATATTAATTTTTATACTTCTGTGCTGATTGATTTATCTTTCTAAGAGACTGATTGTCCCCTTGACCTTCAACATGTTTTTCTTTGTTGAACAACATTTGCAGACAAAGCAATTATGTAAAAGCAAAAGCTCATGCAAGTGTTTGCATGAATAACTTGGGTGGATTAAAACGTCTGAAGTACCCCCTATAAAATCAGTCTGGTTCCCTGATCAACTCCACTGAGTTTAATATGAAAATTTGAATCCATACCAAACCTGGGCAAGCCAATATCCAGATCTGACCGTAGTGATGTTCATTGTTTTTTAAATTGTTCCAAAAATCCATCATTTAAGGGCCATTTCAGTAAGCTTTACAGTTAAGGTAATGAAAAAAAATTTTGATGGGGGTGTTGAACATGGCGGCCAGTATATTTGGTGGAGGAAGATCCCAGAAAGACCCTGGGAAGAACCACTCACCCATGGGAAGCTACTAGCAAGCTTTCTCACATACACACATTGGTCGAGCAGAGACTCGAACCCATGTGGACATAGGTAAGATGTGAGTGATCTATAAAAGCGAGCACCTTAGACCACTTGGCCATAAAAAAAAAAAACAACTCTGAATGCGTGCCCACCAATTTTTGTACATGCTGACTTCTAAAATTAAACACAGAACTGCCAGGATGTAAGTGTGTTATCACTATGTTATACCCAGGACAACTATGCAACTTACAAATTGAATGGGTACAAAAACAAAATTAGGATACATTCAAATCTTGCAAATATTATTTTGGATAGAATAGGATCTCCAATGAATTGTTGTACCTTGGACACAACAAATACAAAAGTAACACTTGCAATTGTTACAAAAATGAAATGAACATAATGAAATTTGAACAAGATCTCTATATGTAATATGAACCAGATTTGTGTTTGTAAAACATGTCCCCACTACAGTTGCTGAAGACCAAAAAAGTCCAATTCCCCAAAATTTCAAAAACCTAGAAAATGTCGAAAAACCACTGTAACGGCATGAAAATCAAGATTTTTACCTAAATTTTGTGCTCATAAAGTTTGTTTAAAAAAAGTAACAAAAATATCAACTGTGGCTTTAACAAATTCAAAAATTTTATTCTGATGAGTTGAAAATCTAAGCAGGTTATCTACATATGAATACAAATATGCCTATCAAATTTCATTTCTCTACCTCAAGTGGACTTTGCTTAATTGTGCTAACAAGGTTGTTGAAAGAAAAAGTTAACAAATTTGCAAAAAAAAGCTTGAAAAATTGAGTTATGAACTGAAAATCTAATCAGGTCATCTACAAATAAATACATATATGCCTACCCAATTTCATTTGTCCACCTTATGTGGTTTTTGAATATTTGTTCTAACAAGGTGTTTTTTGTCAGTTTAAGTTCAAAAGTGTACACATTTTTTTTTAATGGCATAATGGCCTAAAAATTTAATCAAGCCATCTAAAAATTACCATGATAAATGTCTAAAATTTCATGACTCTAGATCTAACAGTTTTTGTACGATTTTGCTAAAACAGATTTGTGACGGACATATGGATGTATGGACAGATAGCAGTAGAGCAATATGCGTCTTCTCCTATCACAGTAGGGGCACAAAATGGAAATAGTGAACAATTTTAAAGTTCATATTTCCCTTCTCCTATCACAGTAGGAGCACAAAATGGAAATAGTGAACAATTTTAATGTTCACATGTCCCTTCAGCAATCACAGCAGGGGCACAAAATGGAAATGGTGAACAATTTTAAAGTTCCTATTGGTGTAGATTTTTTAACAGTATATTAAGTAAATCTGTAAAATAAATTTAAATGGTCATTTGTGGGTTTATTTTCAACAAAACACCACCTTCATAAATCTAAATGAGCCCATTGCATGTTTAAAATAATTATATTGTAGATCCTTGCAATCAGAGTGGAATAATTTATGCAAAGAAACAAGCTGAAATTAAGTATGCTGTAAAATCAATTTAGCCATAACTGTCTGCAGAAAATATACAAAACAACTAATATTATATGCACAATTAACACTGTTGTTCGCCGACAGTTTTGAAAACATCATTTATGTTCAAGTTTGTACAAGATACATAAAATAAGTTCACATACATGAACCTATTATAAGACTATTTTTATTTACATACTAGGACACAAAAGAGAGGAAAATTATGACAAATTTTGACCACAGTGAGAAGTGACTATTTGTTGGAACAGCCAGTTCACATTGTGGTGAAATCTATATAAATCACCGCAACTGTCGGTACACATTCATACAATACTCCCTCATTATAATGCTGTCCATGGAAGCTAGATACCGCCCGATAGTCAGACAGCCTTATAATGAAGTACACGATACATATAATTTTACTAATAATTTATAAAATGGGATCCATGACCATACTTACTTTATAACAGAACTGTATTATAATGAAGGGCCTTATAGCAAAAGAGTGCTGTACTTTCCATTATTAATGTGTACTGACAATTACTGGGATTTATAGACATTTATCCTGATCAATGAATTTTATATACTCCATCATAAACTGATCATATGCAGTAAATCCTGTCTTAGCAAATACATCCACACAAAGAACACTTGCTCATAAAGGACAGAAAAATATTACTTAAGGCATTGAATTGCCCATCATACTACATGGTACAATAGTGACAACAATTCAGTACTCCCTCAATATAACACTGTCCATGTGAGCCAGAGTATACTGCCTTGTCATAAAGTACATAATACATATAATTTTACTACCACTTAATGAAATGTGATCCATGACCATACTTGCCTTATAACAGGAACTATGTGAAAATAAAGGGCCTTATAGTGAGGAAGTGCTATACTAAGGAAATAATTTAAGATGGATATGATTGACAGGAAGAATGACTAGACCAATAAAAAAGAGTCCCTTAAAGGGACTGCTCTACTGGGAAAAAATAATTTCCAGGAATTCAACATAAAACCATTTCTTTCTTTTAACTGCTGAGTGTTGAAACCATATCTGATATTCTTCAGCGATAAAAAGATTTTCAAATTAGCTGCTGTGGTGGACATATTGGATGTCAGATTGGCACCATTTTCATTTATGATCAAGCAGACATCATTAGAAGTCTTTAGGTGAAAATACCATGTCGATATTCAGGGGGAGTAGCAACAGCATGATTTTCAAGACAGATGTATGACTGGCACCATTTTCATTTGGGCCCAATTAGGTATCATAAGAAAAATCTATTGGTGAAAACCCCATACTGATATATAGCCATCCATTTGAGGATTAGAGTAATATTTTCAAGATGGCCACCATGGTGGCCATATTGAGGGTCAATTTACATCATTATTATTCAGAACCAACTAGACATGATAAGAACTCTTCTGATGAAAACCCTATGTCAAAATTACTTTCCATTTAAGAAGAATAGCGATAAGAAGATTTTCATGATAGCCACCATGCAAGCCATATTGAATGTCAGATCAGCACCATTTTAATTTAGCACCAACAAGACATGATAAGAAGTCTTCTGGTGAAAACCCCATGTTGATATGATTCCGTTTTGCAGGAGTAAAAATAACAAGTTTTTCCAGATGGCTGGCCATATTGGATATTAGATGTGCATCATTTCCACTTAGGACCAACTAGACATCATAAGAAGTATTTTAGTAAAAAACCCATGTTGATACAACCATCCATTAAGGAGTGATAACAAGACTCTAAAGATGGCACCAGTGGCAGTCCTAATGTATGTGCGAGCAGCACCATTTTCATTTAGGACCAACTAGACATCATAAGAGGTCTTCTGGCAAAAAAAACCCATGTCAATGTGACTTTTTGTTCAGAAGGAGTTGCAATAACAAGATTTTCAAGATGGCTGCTGTGGTGGCCATATTAGATATCAGATCAGCAACATTTTCATTTAGGACCAACTATACCTCATATAAAGTCTTTCAGTGAAAACCCCATGTTGATATGCCTATCAATTCAGGAGGAATAGTGATAAGATTTTCAAGATGACCACTGTGGTGGCTATATTTGACTTCAGGTAGGCAACATTTTCATTCAAGAAGTCTTCTCATGAAAACCCCATGTTAATATGACATTCTGTTCAGGAGAAATAGCAAAAACAAGATTTTCTAGTTGGCTGCAATGATGGCCATATTGGATATCGGATCAGCACTATATTTATTTAGGACCAACTAGACAACATAAGAAGTCTTTCAGTGAAAACCCCATATTGATATGACCATCCATTCAGGAGCAGTAGCGATAACAAATTTTTCAAGATGGCTGCTGGGTCGGTCATATTCCACATTAGATCAGAACCATTTTCTTTTAGAACCAACCAGACATAATAAGAAGTCTTCTCATGAAAACCTCACATCAATATGACTTTTTGTTCAGGAGAAGTAGTGATAATAATGTTTTCAAGATGGCTGCTGTGGTGGCCATATTGGATATCAGATTGGCACTTTTTATTTAGGACCAACTAGACATAAGAATTCTTTAAGTGAAAACCCCATGTTGATATGACCATTCATTCAGGAGCAGTAGCGATAACAAGATTTTCAAGATGGCCCTTGTGGCAGCCATAATGGATGTCCAAGTGACACCATTTTTATTTATGACCAACTAGTCCATGGGATGAATGTGTGTGTAAAGTTTCATGGCAATCTTCCAAGTAGTTTAGAAGGAGTAGCGATAACAATCTTATTCTAACAGACAGACAATGGACAAAAAGCCATCCCATAAGATCTTCTGATCTATGACCAGGGGAGCTAAAAATCAAAATCCCTCCAAAGAACATCAACCCGGTTACCTTGAACTTTGACCTTTTTACCCAAGCATCATTAAGGATCTTTCATCTCCTTCTTAGGTCAATAGAAACAGGTGATATAACCAAATATTGACAAAATAGTTTAACCTGAGCAGATAGTGTTGTACATTTACTTCTTATGTGCAGTCACATTTTAGAACAGCTGAAAAACCCAACTGTGACATCAGGAAATGTTTTGTAAGTTCATTAAAAGCAGCATATTTGCAGTAGAAAATTTTCACCATTTGCAATCAATAAAATTTATATTATGTTACCTATGTTGCAAACAATGCGAGTAAAAGTTCACACAATTTCAGTTGTCCCACTAAATGTGCAGAACATTTCTGCTTGTAAAAATTGTGTGATTTAACTCCATGAAAAAAGAATCCCATTTAGCCGTTTTTTCACCTTCATGCCTGGTATAATTTTCAGCACTGGATTCTTTCGTGACCTACAGGTTAGCATTAAAATAAAACAATCACTAAAAAAAAGTGCTTTCTCAGTAAATTAGAGACAGGGAACAATGGTCCGACTTCTACATCTCAGCTTTAGTGATATTTGTTGCAAGCATGAAAAGAAAAAGAAAAAAAACAAGTAACTCTGTCTCATACTTTTGATGGAAAGACAAGAAGGATTTTGTTCTAAAAAGGCTCATCACTTAATAATAATAATAATAATATTTATAGATGGTAACTCAGTACGATGACTGTTCTCACATGAGGCCCTCCTTAGTGAAAGAAAAACGTAAGAAAGTGAAATACAGAAAGACAAATTTAAAACATAGTTTTTTTTTTTATATAATAAAATCTGTTTCTAGGAATATGTTTTGTATCTAAGTAAACAAATTATGGTTTACACAGCAAATCAATCATTGTCTTTCAAAGGACATTCAAATTGTATCACAAATTTATACAGAATATAAACACCTCCACAGACAATTTATTAAAATTCCAAGGGGCATGAATGTTGTAAAAATTGTTTTTGAATCCTTTGATATTTTCAGCTGTCTTTACATGTGGAAGAAGTGAAATCAATAGAAATGCACCAGAGTATTAGAAACTTTTATAGAATTTTTCAGTTTTGGGTTGACATTGATAAAGTTCACAATTGTTCATTATTTTCTATTGATACTGTGTGAAAGTAAACTGCAGATTTTCTTGGGGATATTTCAGTGCAATTCCATTCAGGCACTTATATACTGTTATGTATATAGAATCTATAATGATAGCTTAAACTTTTGGTCTATGACTGTACTTTAAAATATGGTCAAATAGTAAGTCGCACTTTAAGTTTGGTCAAGTTGTCAACAGGATGTTGACTACCTTTGAGTTCAAGGTCAGAGTTGTTGACCATTTGTTGGAGATATTCAATTCAAATGACGCCTTTAGTATTGCATTCTGGGTCATCAGATAACACGTTTCCTGTTGTGAAATAGGCCATTTGCAAAGAGTATATAAGACCTGGATATACGCATTATAGTCATTCCAATTTTAAATCCAGTGTTAACAACATTCATGTTTTGTTTTATGATCAGTCTTTGGAATCATCAGACTGTTTGGAATCATAGTTGTGCTGTAATCCTGTAATTCTGTAATGCCATAATGTTGTATACATAATTCAAAAGGAATTATTTATTTGAACATTCATTAGAATTAACACAAAGTACTTACATTAACCTTTGGATTTAAATATATAACTTTTGGATATTTGTGGACGTTCTCAAAGATGATGTGGATTACATTACTGGGGTACATCAGGACATTCAAGACTACCCATTCATTTGGAACATTCATTCATTCGGAACATTTTATTTAGGACTTGTGTTTAGGACTTAGGATTACTGGATTATTTGGAATTTAATTCATGTAAGTGTCTTTTAAATTTTCACTTTAATTTTCTAGAAATAAATTGTTTGTTGATTTTACATACATTGCTGGTTTCACTTTCTTTCTGTTACATTATTTTAAGACCTAGAGTCGTAACAATACATGGACTGCCTTTCGATCCTTTGGTGACTTTTTTTGTCACTTAAGTTCTGCAAATAGTGTATCAGATGAATGGTCAGAGAATGCATCTAAAATTACACAAGCTGCTCTTTTATGGAGTCTATAAATCCTGTCTAGTTGAGATGTTGCAGTTATCCCATATGTAGAGCAGTAATCTTATACAAGTCCTATAACATAAGAGGCGGTTCTTTTAGGAGATATCTTATGATTTTATTAAGCAATGCAATTTTAGAGGACAATACTGTACACGTGAAGTTAACATGCTAATTCTAATGTAAGTTGCTGTCAATATATAGACCTAAAAGACTATCACATTTAACATTTTCAACACAATGCCCAATGTACAAGAAAGTTTCTTAAGTCTTTGTGATGTTCCAAAGATAATATATTTAGTTTTACTGTCACTTATTATCATTCTGTTTTGCTCTGACCAACTTTTAACTTTCTGAAGTTCAGTATTTAGTTTCTCCTGGATAACATTAATAACAGGACTTGATGTGTGAGAGATGGCATCATCTGCAAATAAATCAGTATTTGTCAAATCGATGCTCAGAGGAAGGTCAATTATTAAGATTAAAAAGAGAAGGGAACCCAAGACCGAGTTTTGTCAGACTCCTGACTAAACAGTGAGCAACTCTGAATGCACACTGCCAATAAAGAACTGCTGAGATATTTAGGTGAGGTATGAAGAAAAAAAACATTTATTGATATGCAGTCAAACTTGTAAAATTACTTTCTTGCAATCAATAAATATAATCCCTGGGCAAGTGCCTTAATTTATTTCTTTAAGTTATGGCATAATCAGTTAATTTAGTCCAGTATGTCAAGAGTGATACTGTGTGAATTTTAATTGATCCCTAATGTAAAAGCCCCTGATTAAAGATTGATTGAAAGAACGCAAAGTTGTGACAGAGGAAAATGATGGCTGCGACCCATCCAAATAGATTGTTGCATATGTCATGCCTAGTCTACATTTCATGCACCCGACAAATCATGGGCCTTTACAGAAATCTTTTCTCCTCCACAATCTGAGAGATAATGATACAGCTCAGTTAATCCATATACACCCCAACCCTGTTTTGGGGAGCCAGAACCCACTTTCATTAAATGTTTTACAATTTGTCCTGAAACTGAGATTTTACCTTGCTTGCAATACATCTAACAATGTTCCGAGTTTTGTCAGAGGCAGTGATACTATAAAGGATGCAAAATAAGGTTTCAAAGTTGTACACATCATAATCTTTTTATTCATGAGAAATTCCTCAAATTTGATTAAAACCTTAAGTTTTCCTTGAAAATAAAATAGGCTCTTTAAAAGACAATCGAGCATATTGTTAACTTATTTAAATCACCGAGGACCTTAATTTGAAAAATTCAATACTACCAAACAATTCTTTTTTTTATAGATGTACTGAAACTGAAGCCAGAACCTCTTGTATCCAAGTCAGAAACACATGAAAGTTAACAAATACCACTACAGTACAAGGTGCAAATCAGATAAGTTGGTCACCTCAACCACTACATATATTTGCAAGTTAGATATAATCAGCTGTGATTCTTTAACAACAAAGTTTTAGGTAACAATTGATGCCTTGCACCAAATCCAACTTTCAAGTCCATAGACCCATTCAAGGCTTTATCAGACATGCAAAGGTAAAAAGGTAATACAGTCTCACCTGTCTTCAGTCAACATGCTGTGAAATAAGAAAAGACAGGCAAGTGATGGCTTAATACAGGTGACCTTTCAATAGGTTGGATGTATACACAGTCCTGTCTCCTATAATGGTCACCTTCCATCAAAAGTAACCCTTATCAAATAGTATCTGATTTTTCTCTTACTTTTCCACTTATATTTAAGTTCCCTTTAACAGCCACTTCCCTCAAAGAGACACCTCTCTTGATAATGAAAATTATGACCCCCACTCCAGTGTTTGGATAGGTGCGGTTGCTTTGTTTTCTGCAACAATATTTATACAAATAAATCAAATTTGAGCATTGAATACAATAAAATTTATACAATATTGAGATCCAGACCTCTGCTCCAGTATAAAAACTGCTTATTAATTAAAACTGATTAAATCTGCAAAATGAGCAAAGTTGTGAGCATGAAGTGGGAACATATATACTAGATGTTTGATTTTGTGGACTCGTGAGATATGGATTTTAGATGGAGAATTGGTCCTCAAAACCAATAACTATATAAAGAATACATTGCGTATCCAGGGGACATTCTATCATTCCATAAATTTTCAAAGACTATATAACGAATTCAGGGGTTATCACTGTTACCCTGTATGGGTATGGTTGCTTTCTCTTCATGTTTTTCGTTATACAGACATGTTTTCTGTTTTATGGTTGGTGCTTTGAACTTGTATTTGTCATTCATATTTCTGCTGTATGATAACTTTTACTTATGTTGATGTGACACACAAAAAATATCATTACAACAGAACAGAGTCAGCCTTAAAAATGTTTCATATGCCTATTCACCCTGAGACAAGTAAAATAGAACTGAATATTATTTAAAAAACTCATTTTTGCAAATCTGCCTTCAAAGGACAGTCAGAGGACAAAGCAAACTTTTTCTTAATCAACAGATGTCCTTTATATAGAAAACTCTCTGTAATTACATATGAATATGCATATATATGGTCACAGGCGACCAATTATTTTACGAGCTATGGAACCAGCCTATGTGTGGTGGTATATTAAATACCAAATTTAAAAGAATGAAGGTAACTGATTGGCTGAAAATGATTACCAGAAGAAAAAAAAACAATATAATTTTTCAGAAGAAGCCTGCATACGGGTAAATTGTACACATTAGTATGCTTGAACCTAAAACCATTTTTATTTTATTGCTGTTGCTGCACAGGTACTACTGGATATAAATGGGGCGATCTCACTGGACTGGATTTTATAGTGGGCAGCTACAATGGAATTTTTGTAAAAAATGAGGTGCACATCATATCATTTTCATCATTTAAAACATTTCCTCTTTAATAAATCATTCATAAGCTGTAAGCGTGATTTGCCGATCTTACCACAAAAGTATAGTACTTTGTTCAAATATTAACAATGCAGTCTAAGAGAATCTAATTAGTTCTCTGTGCCCATATAGACTGTCATCAGCCAGATCAGGGTCTATGTTTGCAGTTGGACTTGACTTATAAGTGAGTATACAGAGTACCTGTTTATATGTTTCCTACAAGCATAAGTCACATAATGTGCTGGCTGAACAGTCCATTTTGTTTGTTCTATTGATTACTCCTAACAAACTGCATAGACCCAGAACTGCTGGTGCATTATGCAATGGCAGATCTGGGTCTGTGCAGTCTGTATTTGGACTCGACTTGTAAGCAAGTATATACGGTACAGGCAAACACAATACCATGAGAAAGAACATTTTGTGTCAATGTAAAATTTCTTTCATTATTATATACTTACAACTAAGTCAAAATTAAATCAATAACTCATACATATGCTGGGGGAAGGACATATAAGACAAAAAGTGTTCAATGCTTATGTTAGACAGGTGTTCTCTGTTTTAAGAACAATTTTAACAAGATTTCAATGGAGGTTCCTGAAAGTAACCTATATGGACAAGTCTACTTAAAACAGAGGTTTACCTTCAAGCAGATTTTCAATGTATTTACAGATGACACAATATTATGTTCATCAGTAATTAGTCAACGTATTCATGTCACACAAACATTCCATTCCAATAACATAATCAGATCTTGAAAACAAACCATCAAATATTATATTGTCTCTAATCAGAATTTTTTCCTTTTAACTACATTTGGGACTTACTTATGGAAAAAACTAAACAAAATTTGATCGCAGTCAGCACCTGTGAACATTATTGCACAAACTAATTTTAAAGCTGCATTTCTTCACAAATAATGGTAAATTAAGATACTATAAATCATATTACTATATACTCAATTTTCCCTATTAATTTAACATTGCTGGAGAAATGAAACTATTTTGCTTCGAGTAGTGCTTCCTTTTCTTTATTTAAGAACAAATTCATTGAAAATATGTATTTATTTCAATCGATAAATACTTTTCAATGTATCATTTTTAAATAATCCCCAAGTGTGCCAGTGATGACATCAGAATCACTCCTAGATAAAGAAGAAAACTGAGTATATAATAAATATGTTACTACATTTGAATAGGATTTATTTTAGTTTTGTGGGGTTTAACGCCATTTTTCAGAACATAATAGGTTATATATGCCAGCCAGTATATTTGGTGGAGGTAGAACCTGGGAAGAACTACCGACCCACAGGAAGCTACTGGCAAGCTTTCTCACATACATATGTTGGTCCAGCCGAGACTTGAACCCATGTGAACAGAGGTGAGGTGTCAGTGATCTGTAAAGGCATGCGCCTTAGACCACTAGGCCACCCGGGGCTCTCATTTACATGGGAAAATATGAACTCGTTTTATCTGAGTGATCCAGTACTCCTTATGCAAAAATGGTCAATGCAGCATGTTAGCAAACATAAAATATTTTGCAAATAACTAATATATATTACTTTATTATTTTTGGTGAAAAATATTTTCACAATTATAGTTTCCTCATCAAATTTACAAAAATGTTGTACTCCCTAAACTTTTTTGATTTATAGTAATGGAATAACATAATGATTTGGTTCTCCTAAAAAAGAATAGTAACAAATATTTTAAATTACACACGTCAAGAAAAAAATCCCTGCAATCTGCTTAATAAGTCTGCAAGTAAATGAGCTAAGGTTATTTTCAGTAACTTGTTCTTCAGACACATGTATCACAATATAGACAAAATGGTCATCATAGCACAGGTAACTGCAAACAGACCACACATTTTTATTCAAGCATTGTCAAAGTGTACTGCATGTGCTCTTGCTGTTCTATTGTAACTATGAGAAGATTTTTATGATAAACAAAGCAAACCCATACCTTGTTCTACTTAAGACAGTGTAATGGTCCTAATCAAAAACCCAAACAACCATATGAAAACAGAGCATATTTACAATCACTAACCTACAATAAAAATTATGTCACTGAGCGAATTAAACATTTTTTGGTGTCTGCAATGTTTGGGGTTCCAAAATAACAAACAGACCAATCTGAATGATCTAGATCTATTTTGGTGGTAAGACTAACAGTTTAATAGTTAGGAGTTACAAAGAACATATTTGTTATATTTGTTTAAAATTGGTTTTCAGGTGGTCATGCAGCTTTAACAATCAGGTGAAAAATTGCACTTAGCTTTGTCAACACCCTATTCAAGGAACATTCTCTTAACACTCTTTATAGCAGAAACATACTATTTTTGAGGCCTAAAGTGCATTATATGATTTAGTACTGACTCTGACTATAGGCAGGGTAATTACCCTGACCTTGCCCCTGCATCTGTGGCCCCATACTCTGCATCGAGCTCGGTGGGCCTTGTCCTGACACAGGAGGACCCATTGTGCCCTGATTCTGTAGCGGAATTTGCCCACCCATTAAGCCTTGCCCATGCATTTGATTGCCCATCATCCCCTGACCCTGACCTGCCATCTGACCTTGACCCTGCATCTGTCCACCCATTTGTCCCTGATTGGGTATTGGACCTTGAGCCTGCATTTGACTTCCAATACTTCCTGGCATCTGGTTGGGTGGCATCTGATTGCCCATCTGATTGCTACCCATGCCTCCAGATTGCATCTGGTTGCCTATTGGTCCCTGCATTGGCCCATTTGGCACAGTGGGGCCCATGTTCCCTTGGGGCCGCTGGTAGGGATTAAACCTCTGTTGGGGCCCTTGCTGACCTTGGTACCCACCATACTGTTGTTGCTGCATGTTGGAGTTCTGAGGATAGACCTGCCCCTGGGGGTATGACTGCTGACCCTGGGAGCCCTGGGGGTATGACCCCTGAGGTCCTGTATACTGCTGCTGGCCTTGATAGCTCTGCTGTGTATACTGCTGACCTGTGAAGACCAAGACTTTGGAAAATGATATCAAAATCTTAAACCTGTCTCATTACTTATTCTTATCATTGGTTAGATCTTATGCAAAGCACATTTTGTGCAAATTAATACTCAGCTAAATGTAAACTGCCTTACACAACTCTATATCACAGAGAAAAAAAAAAAAAAAAAAAAAAAAATGACCATTCACTTTTTCTCACTAAATTATGGAAAACTTTGAATGGTTCTGAATATTTTGATTTACAGGAATTGGACTTGCATGTTAAATAAACTCAAGTACAAAACCGTAAGTACAAAATGATGTCCTCCAAAATGTATTAGTGGACCATATGCAATAGAATCGCAATAGCTTAAAGTTCAAGAGTCCAGAGTAATCAGTTACAACAATCAGTAGTTCGAGTAAACAGAGATGATGCACACCAGTTCATACTTATATCTGGATGATATATATCAACTTTCCAAGAAAAAATTGTATGATGTGGAACTCTTTCATTCCAAAACAACAGAAGGAAATCAGGTCCAGACAAGGAGGTCATGGTGGTAGCAGCCAAAGAATCAGTTATCTTAGTACCTACAGACAGCAACCTACCCTAGCAGCCAAAGAATCAAGTGTGCACACCTTCTCATAGTACCATACAGACAGCAACATACCCATAGGTTTTCAAACCTGTTTTGGTGCTTGTATTGCTTTTATGTTGCATCCTTAAAAAAATACAACCCAAAACTGATGGATTGTGATCATAAAGATGTGAATATTTGGACCATTACAAAGTGCAAATCCACTGTCACGTAAGTCTTCATTAAAAGTGTCAAAGTTGGATTGCATATGTGAGACACACTGTCTGCATTAAACTGTACCTCTCTGATTACAGTCTTTCATATTACCTGGCATCTGAGGTCGTCTATATGCCCCTGGTGGAGGCATCTGTCTCACTGAACTGCTTGGGGATGTCTGGCTTGGTACCAATGATTGTTGCTGGGACATCACGGGTTGTTGCTGTGACATCATAGGCTGTCCTTGTGACATTGACTGTCCTTGGGGCATCATGGGCTGAGTTTGAGACATCATAGATTGTCCTTGAGGCATCAAAGGCTGTTGCTGTGACATCATTGGCTGTCCCTGAGGCATCATGGGCTGACCCTGGGACATCATGGACTGTGATTGGGGCATCATGGGTTGTCCCTGAGACATCATAGGTTGAGTTGGTTGATTAGGGTATCCTTGTTGTTGTTGTTGCTGTTGTTGTTGCATTCCATAGGACTGATTGTTCATTCCACTCTGTGTCCCCATACCCTGACCTGAAAAATGATGAAGTTACTGCACACAATTTTTAATACAGTTTAGTGCAGGATTTCTTTGTGATATCTTTCAGTGTGCATAATAAAGCTATTTCAGTTTTCTCATAGAAAAGAGGAAACCGAGAGCTGTGATATATTTAAAAAGAATATACAAGCAAAAGCAATGTGTATAACAATGCAAATCTATGTATATCAAGCTATCTGAGTTACAGCAAACGTCCAAGCAACTGTATCAACCCGAAACAAATTCCAAGCCTTAGAATGGTAGAACTATGGGATATTGTGTCATATTTGAATCACTGCAAAACATCAATCTTTCATTTTATAAAGGAATATTTATTTCACTTATATAATTGGAATATATGATACTCTATAATGGTACAATAAAAAAATGTTTTAAATCTATGGAAACCAGTCTATCTATGTGATGAAAGTAATAAAGCAAGCGCCATCTTTGCACCCCAAATGTCACATGCACATCTTAATTATAAGCAGCAAATTCTGTGAATTTTTGCTTCCTGCCTATAATGATGAGGTCACAAAACTTGTACCATAATGGACTTTGACCACAGTAACAGGCATGAAGAAACAATGAGACCTTGATCTAGATTATATGACCATTACTTGGGTACACAACACAGTTTGTGTCCACTGGGATTTTTTTAGCATTTGTCATGGGCCAAAAACAAGTCCTAATTCCAAAGTAAATAGGCCCCAATGCCAATGTAAACTCATTCAAAATCATGAAAAAAATTCCTAATTTCATCAATTTGTTCCTGAAAATGTTATTAAAAACTGATTAAATATGTCCTCAAAGTGATGGGCCAAGTCACTCCAGAGAAATCCCTAATCCAAGAAACTGTACTGATTGGATAAAAAGTCCAAGCATTTTATCCATATAATCTATAATGGTAGGACCCTCTGTGGTGATATGTATTTTTTTTTTTTTTTTTTTTTTTTTGGGGGGGGGGGGGGAACCAATTTTAATTTTGTAATACTTACCTGTATTTATTGCATTGCTGTCTCTTTTCCTGGTGCTAGTTGCAGTCCAAGGACATTATTCACTCCTCCAATTAGTAATTGGAGGTCTAGAATAAAAAACATGATCCCAGTTTAATACCTTAGTTCACTTCGGACAATTGGAATCATCCTTCTTTTACTTGAACTTTGACTAAAGGACATCAGAATCGGGAAGGAGAAGGGAATTGTGCAATTATAGCAGGTAAGTATTACATAATTAAAATTAGTTTTACCCACCCAAAAGCTACATTTTAACAGCAATACATTGCCTGCTATTATTGAAGTGCTGAATTTGCCAGCCTGGTGTGAGGCTAATGGACTAAGATAAGCTGTCAAGTCAACTTACTATTGTTGTCAGTAGTAAGTTCTACTGCCAACTGGAGAATGGCTAGACAACTTGTTGGGCTGATACAGTCAGACCCAAAGTATAAATCCCCCCCTCTGGTGTGCCATTGATCAAAGGTAAAATGATAAGTGGAGTGAGAATACCAGAGGGTGACTTTCATTGAATCATCCAAAGAGGAATGATTCAAAAAGGCCTAAGATGCAGCAACAACCCTGGAGTCATGGGCTTTGATTGATTTTCATGAAATATAGATCTCTCTCAAGAGAGACTGATAAGCTCTTATAATAGTCTAAACAATCTACCTTAAGATGGTGGCTGCCAAAATATCTGAAATACCTTTTAAAGGGAAAAAAACAGTTACAACCCTTTCTTTCTGCTTTTGATTTAGATAGAAATGTAAAGCTTTAACTGGGCAAAGGAGTCTATCTTGACCATCCCCAGCACAGATACGACTGAGACTGGGAATTTTCAATAGGAACAGGAGCTACTGAAGGTAGCTGATTTTTGGTCAGAAACCCAGGTTGCAAAGATCAGACACCGAATCATAGTTATCACTGAAAAGTGAACAACCCTTTTCCACTGACAAAGCATGAATTTCACTCCTTCTACTCACCAATGCTAGGGAGAGGATGATGACTGCTTTAAAGGTAAGGTTCTCGAAGTTTCACTCAAAGGTTCATAAGGTGGTTTATAGATAGTGATGAAAGAATACACGAGAGGTTCCACCTTGGCATTAATGAGTGAGAGACTGGTCTCTGGAGCTCAAAGTACCTGATCAGTTCTGAAAAATGTGGGTCTGACCCTATAGTGGAGCCCATAGAAATTTAAGAGTATTTGAGAAGGATGCCCTCTGGCCTTTGATGGTGGATACTAAGCAATCTTTTTCTTCAAAGAGAAAAAGAAAATCTGCAACTGCAGTTAAAGGGGAGCAGATAGGATCAACACATTTTCCAATGCACCAATTATATAAACTTTTCTACTTGGCATTGTAAACATTTGACGTGAATTGCCTTCTAGTCTGAGTGATGGATCTGACAGCGCTGCTTAAAGACTGGTCTTGGCAGAAAAATCATTTGATATGAGCCAGGTGTGAAGGTGGTGGATTTGAGAAGTATTGTGCATGAGACCCTCTGCTGTGACAGAAGGTCCCTGCTCATCGGTAATTCCCCGGGATTTTCAAACAACAGGTTAAGGAAATCACTGAACCATGGTCCCTGGGGCCACAAGGGAACTATAAGGAAGAGCAGTGTCTTGGAAGTCATGACTGTAAATAACCTGAGGGATTGTTCCGAAAAGTGGGAGGGCCTATCCGTACAGTCAATTGCACCTTAGACTAAAAGTATCCACTGCCTATGCCCTCTGGTCTGGCATTGAACAGATATAAAGAGGGAGCTTGTTGTTCAGCTTCATTGTGAACAAGTCTACCTTTGGCCTTCCCCACAGATGAAAAAGTGTCTCTACTAACCCACTGGTGTAGAGACCATTCTGATGACTGCACACCCGTCTGCCAAAATATTCCTCTTGCCCAGAATGTGGCAGATTCTGAGAGTGATCTCTGAAACTGTCCACTGGAGGACGAGAAGAAAGGCTCCTTTGCATTTGAGGTATGCTATGACTGATGTGTCACCTGTAGCGACCATGATGCAGTGATGTCTTTGAAATTGATGCACCCTGGAAGTGCTAGAAAAACTGCCTGCATTTCATGATTGTTGATGTGAAGGGAAGCTTCTTCACAAGACCACAGGCCCAGCAGGACTACTCCCTCAGACTCTAAGTGAGCCCCCCCCCCCAGGCCAGAATTGTAGGCATTGGTATAAAGGAAGGAGTGATGTTCTGTATGCATCAGAACTCCAGTCAGAAACCTGTCCTGATTTTTCCACCAGCTCTGATGGTGATGAAACTTAGATCCTAAGGACCCAAACATCATCCGAGAGGTCTGACCAAGCGTATGAATAAAGGCCTAATCTGCCACCCACTGGGATGTTGGAACGAGGGGAACTTGGCAGGAGATGATGTGACTCCCTAGGGGCAATTTGCCTCCCTCTTTAGGGAAGGGAAAAGGGTCCAAAGACTTTTTCCCCTGGCTCCTCCAGCAACCTCATTGTGCGAATAAGGGTTTTAAACCAGGACTGATTTCAATTCTGATTGTTTCCCTGTTTAAAATGCTTAGGAGGGGGAGCTATGGACCTTTCGGATGGGGGATTTTTTTCCCCCTGTTTAGCCTGGACTGCTACCGCATCCAATAACCAGCGTGGTTCATCCCTCAAATCCTGAGAGGTCATCAAGTTGGGTGACCTGCAAAAGGTTTTTGCTGTGATCCAACAAAACCTTTGATGTATCCAAGGTCATATCCCTACGGAGGTTAAGGAACTCTGCAGAAAGCACCATAAACACAGAGAGTGTGTCTTGATGTCTTGGTCATGGTCTCTGTCTCTGCAAGGCAGGTGATGACAAAGATTCCACCTTCAACAGGCTGAAAGAGGCAGCCAAAAAGATCAGCATGCAAGACTATAGTAACTAGTGTTCACACCTTCAGTTCCAATGCCTTGAGAGTCTTGATGGGGAGATGATCCCAGCTTCCTGCTGAAATCCCCCCCCCCCCCTTCATTGGAAGCACCCAAATTCGATGGGGGGGGGGGGGGGGCTTAAGGGGCCAAGGTGGCAAAAAGGACCCTGCAGCTATTGACTGAGATTAGGGGCCGAAATGTAGAAAAGGAGTCAGACCACTCCTTCTGCTGTCTGGCCCCCTCTTGGCCATTAGACAATTTCTGAGTCAGCTGACTCACAATTCCTGAGTGAGGGAGAAAGAGCAGGTCCGACTCGAGCTGTGCCCATGATAGCCTCTCCAAACTGGAGAGGACCCTAGCCTCCAATGATCCTGAAGGTTTAGGACACAGATTACCACCATTGGGTGAGACGAAGAAGGCAAACCCAGCAGATAATAAGGACCTGGTGCGACAGGTTCTTCTGGAAACTCA
Organism: Margaritifera margaritifera; assembly: GCA_029931535.1. Lineage (NCBI taxonomy): Eukaryota > Metazoa > Mollusca > Bivalvia > Unionida > Margaritiferidae > Margaritifera > Margaritifera margaritifera. The sequence continues at coordinate 557,707 of JAQPZY010000991.1, forward strand.
TCTGCATCCACAAAAATAAACAGTTCATCTTTCTATTTTTGCTCCCCGAGGTTCGTCATCCCTCCTCCATTCATGAAAAGACGGGACTAACACATCAATTCTCTCTACCTGGAGAAAAGAACTGGAGATTCCCACTTGGTGCCAAAGGCAGTGCATGGCTGTCTCCCTTTCCTTTGCTTTATAATGAAGCTGGTTGAGGTGGGGAAGATCAAGGATATGCCTGGTCTGCTTATCCATGGAGCCACAGCAGAGTCATGCATCAAAATTCTAAGTCCGTTCCCCACAGGAATTGAATATAGACATTGAGAAAGGGGAATTATTGAACTGATCCCTTCCTCTAGATCAGTGATCAAACCTTGGCACCCAGTCTGAAGAGAAATGTCTGACACCAGACATGGAAGATTGGCAACATACAACATACCTGGTGATTGGCGCCAGGTGCTCAGTGAGAGAAACTCTGTAAATGTCACTCTGACATCACCCAGTGACTGGTGTCCAGTGCCCAGTGACAAACCTTCTATGACTGTTAATAGATGACTGTCAATAGACATTTCCTGGTGACCGATGACAGATCTTTGCTGACTGTCACCTGACACATTACCCAGTGACTGGTCACCTGACAATGACCAGTTAGATGATGCAGACCTTACTGGAGAGTCTCTGTTTGGGGAACTCTACTCCAATGAACAAGATCTTGCTTTAATTCGAGTTCTACCAACACAAGATGATGACCACACTACTCTTCCATTGGGAAGGCAGTGCTTGCTATTTGGTGTTGTCCTTATGCTGGGAAGTGCTTAGGATCCCTCCCTCATAGACTCTCCCTCCCCTTGTGGAATTGGGCAACTTCCTAACTCCAGACACCTCTCACAAGTGCTATAGCCCCCCATCCATTGAACAGAGGGGGTCCTCCATAGAGGAACATGAAGAGGCAGGACCTTCTTCCAAGTCCAAACCTCATCAGGCCACAAACAAACAATAAATGGGGCAACTGTCCATTTGTGCACATGCTGTGCACTCAAGACAGGTGCTGTGCATGTCGTAAGCTGCCTTACGAATATATAAAAATACAACAATGATTTGGAGCAACAAAAGGGTAGATATTACTTACCCTGACACTGGTTACTACTAGAGGGATGGAACACAAGAAGCACTGCTTCGCTAGCAATGAACTCAAACACTCAAAATCAACGAAAATGGACATGCATTCACAAAAATAAATCAAGGACTAGGGAGAAAATAACAAATACAACACAAAAAAGGATATAATTGACAGTGAAAATGCTAAAGGACAACATAATAGATGAAGTGGTGATCAACCAAGAGACATGTGTATAAATGCACAGGTCCAAGGAAAAGCAGGATGATATTCCAATTGTCTAAGTGGACTACGGTATCAGACTGGAATCATGTTGATTTTTATTCTAGACCTCCAATTACTAATTGGTGGGAATAATGTCTTTCGACTTGGGACTAGCACCAGGAAAAGATACAGCAATGCAATAATAACAGATACTGTATTACTGCTATTAAAATTAAGTATATAAGTTCCATTCCTGTATCTCAAACAACTCTAGAATTATAAAGTAAAAATCCCTACAATGTAACGTGGACCTGTGACATGTACAGCAAAATCAAACCACTTAAAATTTTGACCTGTGACCTTGCTCTGTAAGATAAGACCCTCACCTTATAGATATGATGTGTAAGGATACCAAATTTCATCCATTTATCTCAGACAGTTTTAAAATAAAGAGAGAAAACTTGTGACAGAAAACTGGAAATATTGGGCAGTGAGCATGACCTTGAAGATAGGACCCCAAAATGTGTAGCAGGCATTCCAATTTTTTTCAAGTTTACTTGCTCATGGGAAAATAAATTTCAGATATTTACTTTCTCATTCCAACTTTATATTTCCCTACATATTAAGCATAAAAGCAAATGGCAACAATTTTTCTTTCAAAAATATAATATCCATATTAAATAAGAATACAGCATATAAAATCACTCATTATTTCATGCAATTCTTTATGTATAATGCCAAAAATATGAAGCTACCTAACAAGTAATAGCGGATTTCATCTTTCATGACAATTAGTCTAGATCAGAATATTTGCTTGCCTGTGTGAAAACTGACATCTCCTGGGCAACAATCAATGGTAATTCTGAAGCCCTGACTGTGATGTGCAAAAGAAACTTTCAATCATGATCTGTAGGTATACTAAGTTTCATCCATTGATCTCAAATAACTTTAAAGTTATAGAGTAGGAAGAAAAGTGTGACAGAAAATGGAAAATATTGACCTGCGAGCTTGCCTTTGAAGATAGGACCCCAAAATGTTGTACACAAAACACAACTTATCATGATGATTTAACAGTATGTCAAGATTTTATCCACTGATCTTAAATAACATTAAAAGCTAAAGACCTGGAACAAAAGGTGATGGAAAACCCAGAATATTTACCTGTGACCTTGATCTTGAGGATAGAATCCCAAAATGTGGTATGTGTGGAACCTACTAATGATTATCTCTGTAAGTACACCAAGTTTCATCAATTTATCTAAAACACCAGGCTCAAAATTAGCAGTAGTCTGCTAGCCCCAGTCTAGTAAATTTCCTGTCAGACTAGCAGTTTTGATAGTTTCAATAGTCCGTTGGCTAGTCAAGTTTCTTTTGCTGTCAGCTAGTGAAAAAGGACTAATCAAGATTCAGCAGGACCAGTAAATTTCTCAATCTACTAGTCCTTCTGGCTACAAAGAAATTTATGTTAAATTCCAGGCCTGAAACAGCTTTTCAGTTATAGTGGCAAGAAAAGTGTGGTGGAAAAAAGAATGCACTGAATTTTGTGACTTTGAGCTCTAAGATAGGATTCCAAAAGTGATACATCACATGCCTCCAATGATAGTACAAGTGTACCAAGTTTCATCCATTTATCTCTGACAGCTTTAAAGTAATAAACAGAACAGGAAGTGTGATGGATAGCTGGGTGGATAAACAAAAATGCCAAGTCCCTGCTTTTCAAAAAAAGATGGGACAGAAGTAACAGAAACCATACAGGGAGTCAAGTGGATACCAAATTGTTCATGATTCTAAGAGATCATCATCAAAACTGTCTGTATGCTAAAAGTACCTGCTGATACATGTGAAAATCATCTCATGCTGTAACACACCTATATTACAAAAGACAAGGGTGTTACTGGAAAAACATCCAAGCAGGTAAAAGGAATCTTTCATTTACTCATCACAATACCAAAGCATTCCACCAAAATACAATTTATGCAATTCCCAAATACATATCAAGCAATTACCAACACCAATATGATGAACCCATACATTATTTATACTACTCACACAAAACAGGCTAACAGTACTATAGAATGAAAAATGGTAATCATGTACACCTATATAAATATTGCATGCATCAAAAATGCAGCACAGTAACATTAAGCCCAAGTGGGCCTGAGATTGCTCACCTGGCTGACATCTACCTAAAGCCAAACTACAAAGGCAGTTGTCCAAGCAATCTGGGTTAGTATAATGCTTTCTGACAAAAAGGTTTCTATACTTTTAGTAAAGGCTACAATATTGGAAGGCAGATCAGCATAATTTTGCACAAATTTACAAGGCCTTCATGCCAGGATGCTTTCTGTGAAATTTGGTCAAATTCTCTTGACTGGTCTTTGAGAAGTAGTCATTTAAAGGTGTTTCTTTTTTCAGTAATAATGGCCATATCAAATAGTATATCAGCATCATTTACGCAAAATTTAAAGGCCTTCATGCCAGGATGCTTTATATCAAATTTGGTAAAAATTTAAGCAGTTTTTGAGAAGTTATTTCAAGTTTTGTATTTTATTTTTAGTAATGCAGCCAAATTTGATTGCAGGTTGCCATCATTTGTATAAACTTGCAAGGCTTTTTTGCCAGAAGCTTTTTGTAAAATTCGGTCAAATTCTGTTTGGCAATTTTTCAGAAGTTGTTGTTTAAAGGTTTTTTCTACTTTTAGTAACAACAGTCAAATTTCATGGTAGATCAGCATCATTTGCATAGATTAAAATGGATTTTTTAATGTCAAAAAGCTTTCTGTCAAGTTTGGTCAACTTCTGTTCAGTGATTTGTGAAAAGTTGCTTGAAAATTTTTCTATTAAGTAATGGCAGCCAAATTTGATGGCAGATCAGCATCATTTGCATAAATTTACAATGCCTTCATGCCTGAATGATTTCCATCAAATCTGGCCATAGTCCAATGGTTTTCAAGAAGAGGTCACTTACAGTTTTTAATTTTTTTTTAGTAACAATATCTGAGAGTGGATCGGTATCATTTGCAGAAACTTGAGAGGCCATCATGACGAAATGCTGCCAAACTTGATCAATTCTGTTGAGCAGTTTTGGGTAAGAAGTCACATACAGTTTTTAATATTTTTTTAAGTGGTTCAATCTGATTAAAATCAGATCTCCTATGTGGAGCTCTCTGATAGACACTGATACACTGGTCATTTTTGATGACCTTTGAAATTCCGAGTCCACTTATTTTTGTAGCCTATCAGATAAAGTGTTACAAATTCATGTTAGGGAGAGTTATCATTTGCAACGGTATGTTCCGAATGACGTGCGTCATGTGAACGTTGTGATTTGATTGGTAAAATACAAGGTCAACAGAACATGACCTCTTACTGTTGTCCATCAGATCTCCACGTAGGACTGTGGAGATCTGATTTTAATCAGATGGTTAAGTGACCATATCTGATGGAAGTTCAGCATTATTTATATGAACTTCAAAGCCCTTTATACTAGGGGCTGTTCCATTTAAACATACACAGTACTCATGGAAGGTACATTTTAACAAATATATGCTACAGTACTCTGATTACTCAAAGAGTTCATATGAAAACGATATCAAATTCTGAACTGCATCTGTGGGTAACTACTCCACATCAAAAGTGCCTTCCCTGGGTCACAAGTATATTTTACTGGAACAACCTTCAAGAGCTATCAAATTTGGTCACATTCTGAAAAGCTGCTTTTGAAAGTCGTTTAAAGATTTTTTTATATTTTTAGCAATTGTGGTCATTTTTTAATGGCAGATTGGCATCATTCGTAAAAATCTGTTCTTTGTGCAAAGATAGTTTCTGTCAAATTGGATCAAAATTCCATTGGGTTTTTTTAAAATAGAAAAAGTCATTTAAAGTTTTTTTTTCTTCTAGTAACTGCAGTCATATTTAATGGTGGATCAGCATCACCTGTACAAATCTGAAAAGCCTTTATGCCAGGGTGCTTTCTTTCAAATTTGGTCAAATTCTTTTCATAAGTTTTCTAGAAGTCATTTAAAGGTTTTTGTTTTGTTAGAAACTATGATTATATTTGATGGTAGATCAGCATCATTTTGTACAAACCTGAAAAGTCTTCATGCCAGAATGCTTTCTGTACAATTTTGGTCAAATTCTGTTTAACAGTTTTTGAGAAGTTGTCATTTAAAAAAAATTCTAATTTAATAGTGGCAGCCATATTTAATGGCAGACTAACATAATTTGTAAAAACTTTAAAGGCCTTCATGTCACAATGCTCTGTGTTAAGTTTGCTTGAAATTGGTCCAGCGCTAATTGGAAGCTGAAAATAGCAATTATTGGCAGCCAATTCATGATGCCTGACACACATTGGACAATGGGCCATTATCATAAGCTCACTTGACCTTATGGCCAAATTGACATATATGTTACATCCAGAGTATGCTGTATATTACTGATGGTAATGAATACCCCTACTATTGTCCAGCATGAAATACAAATTTGAGTTGAATATGGGTGTCTACCAGTACAAAAGGGTAGGTCAAAACGGGGCTTAATCATCTAAATAAATAGCTGGAAGAAAAGTTAAAAATCAAACTGAATTGCATGTATTTTTGTCATGTATGAATTCTTTGTACTAATTTTATCTTAAACCTTCCAATCATTCTTAAATCATTGAGTGGAAATGAAAAATTGCTTTCTTATTGTGTGCCAGCACCATAAACCAGACAGAATGTTGATTTGAAAACCATTTTGACAAGGAAGTGTGCAAGACTTAGAACAATATGGAGATATGGTTAGAAAAAGCCTGCAAGAGATAGTTGTCTTCAATGAGGCAGTGAGGATGGCTTCCAGAAAGAATGAATGAAATTTGATGCTAATCACTGTAGCAGCTGTGTGAGCAAGTCAGACAGACCTTCAGTGGAGTAGTTAAATGAAAATCAGTCAAACAATAATGGAAGAGCTGACATTCAATCTCAACCTGAATACTACTGCTACTAATACTTGTATCAATATGGTATAAATCTATCAAGTCTTCTGTCTACACAGGAACGAATTGTCAAGGGCCAAAACTGTTTAAAAAGGAGTTGAGACAAAACACATAATAGGTACATCTATATCTGTAAGACAATGTAACACCCAAAATGCATAACAATATAATTAATGATTCCTGAGCTATGATGGTTTCAGGGTTCTGTTCTAATGGAGATGTAACAATGATGGAAATTAGAGAAAGCAAAATTGAAAACCATAAAAGTTTGGAGACGATGGGCATTCATGGGTCATAAATCTTCTGAATAAGTATGTAGATTGCTGAAAATTCAACTCATTCCAGGTCTCATCAATACAAAGGTGCATGATACCACTGGCTGAAAATGCAATATTCCTAAGTAAATTTATGCTGCCAAAAGCAAAGATTGGAGGTCGACAATTAGGGACCATAACTCTTCTAAAATTTGATCAAAGTCTCATCAATGTAAAGTTGCATACCAAATTTGGTTGAAATGCTGTGGAAACCAAAATCAGGATGACAGGTAAACAGGGGCCATAACTCCTGTAAATGATGTCAACGAACACTGGAAATCAAACTCACCCAAGGTGTCATCAATCTGAATCCACTAGCCAAATTTGGCAGAATCCAAAGTCATCGATGCACATTGGTATCACCATATTTACTTCTGCCAATCGATGTCTTGATTAAGGTGAGTAATTTTGTATTCATTGCAATGCAATAGATTGGAAGTGAGACAATGCATCAATACAGGTCATAAAATATCATGCATCACATCATGAATCCATAGCAAATAATAAACAGAAATAACATAGGAAAAAAACAGCCAATTTTTTTTCTCCTTCCTTTTTATGGACAGAGAATTGTCAATAATCAGAGCAGTGATAAACAGTAAGCATATATAAGTAGCTTAGTAGACTGATGTCATTCTGTATTTAAGAGTCAAGTTTTAAAGAACTGCTCCTATTTCCAACAGCCTTGGTCACAAAGACATCTGGCATGCTTGCTTATTTTATCATGATGCGTACAGTAATATAAGTACAATATCACAATGTGTATCGTTTCAAAGTCTCCAAACCAATACATATTGTGATATGTGTAATTTCATTTACATTACACCTGTGATTTTGGGATGATGAACAAGTCTAGCAATTTGGGGGCCATAATTCTTAGAAAAGAGACAAAACCCATACAAGGTACAGGCAAGTCTATGATAAAATGTTCATACCAAACTTCATCACAATATGCTGAATGTTCTTGAGCTATGCCAGTTACAGGTAACACCACATGTGAAAATATTAAGTTATGTCAAAAATCACAACTCTATCCAAAATGGAGTTGTCAAGGCAAACCCCATAAAAGGCATATCTATGTCTTGAGACAATGTAAACACCAAATTGCATCAGATATGTTGCATAACTCCTTAACTATGCTGGTTATAAGGATCGGCTGCAGTGGTGATTAAATATTGATGGAAGAAGAAATCTTTCAAAGGATGGTTATAAGAATTTGCTGTAGTCTAGATTTAATACTGACGGAGAAAGGGCAATACCTCCATCATAAGTTTTCTTCTCCTGCAATTCACCAACCAAATGACATCCAATTATGTATAGGGATCAAAGCGTTATGCTGGTTACAAACAACATCCCATTTGAAGATATTAGGTTAAATGTCAAGGGCTCTAACCGTACTCAAAATGGAGTTGATGAGACAACCCATAAAATGCACCGCAAATGATACATGACAATGTAATCACCACATTGAATTAGATATGATAAATAGTTCCTAAGCAATACTGGTTATAAGGATCTACTGCAGTGGAGATTTAATACTGATGGAGAAAGGACAATAACTCCATCAAAACTGGACCAGAAAGATAAAACATTTAAAAGGTACATTTAGATTTTTTTCTATTGCAATTCACCTGCCAAATGGCATCCACTTATGTATAGTGGTTTCAGACATATAGTGGTTACAAGTAACATGTGAAGATATTAAGTTAATTGCCATGTGCCATCTACATGTAATAGGCAGTGCACATACCAATGGCATCCAATTATGTGTAAGGGTTACAGAGCCATGCTAGACACAAGCAAAATCCATGTGAAGATATGAAGTTAACTGTCAAGGATCACAACTCTACACAAAATGGAGTTGACCAGACAAAAAAACATAAAAAGTATGTCTAGGTCTATTCCAAAATGTACACACCAAATTGCATAAGAATATAATAAATGGTTCCTGAGCTATGTTGGTTACAAAGGTCTGTTGTAGTAGAGATATAATGTTGATGCAAAATGGACAATAACTCCATCAAAACTGGACCTGAAAAGATTAAACCTTCAAACAGCAAGACTCAGCTATATGTAATAGGCAATTCACCTACCAAATAGCATCCAATTAAATGCAAGGCTTGCAGAGCTATTCTGGTTACAAGATGTTTTAATGGGCAGACAGATGGACTGATGGACTGACTGATGGAAAAGGTGATTATTATAGGGTTCTCACGTCTCTATGTGGGGCCCAAACAATAGAACGCAAAACCAATGGCATACACAGGTGGAATAAGTCAAGACTCACACTTAGTGGATGCTAAGGATCAAGACAAATGCCAGATAAAATGCCAGAAATTATCTTATTAATTGGAATAAATGATCGTTTAATTGATATAAGTTACAATAAAGGTTGAGTACAAAAATGAATTTTAAGTACTATACTACAGGCCATAGAGCAGGCAATTAACATGGAGACAACTGGAGTACAAAATATTTGTAAATGATGAAGAAAGAGTGAGATTTAGTCAGAAAACTGATTGAGTATATGTTCCACTAGTGAGACAACTCTGAAAGATAGCTGAAACTGATGAAAGGACACCAAGTGGATGGTATCTGCAAGGCTTCTTGTAACAGTGCACTGACCATGTATGAGCAAAAGTAGTAACTGCAAACTGATGGGATCTGGTGCCAATCCCTCTATCCAAGGTGAGACCACTCTTGTCTGATTTCCGTCCTGGCAAGCAGATGACTTCTTGGAACTTTAGTTGCTAAAACAAGCTGAATGATGTGTCAAACATTTTTGCTTTGGAGGGCTGGACTTGCAAGGTATGATCAGGTAATGTATTTGAAAAAGAAAACTGGTGATTAAATATTTTATAATGGGATGCACGATATGATAAGGATTTCATGCAACATCACACCACACCACGCCAGATGATTGTACATGTTGACTCACTGTATGAGCTTTGTGTCATAGGGCTGTTTCCATGGTTACTGGATTGGTGCTGCTGTGGGGGAATCTGGGATCCCGGCTGGGGATATCCCACTCCCCCCATGTAGCTGGCTTGGTTACTGGCAGGGCTGCTACTCATACCCCCTTGGCCTTCAGGGTTGAAACAAAGTAACACTTCAGTAAAGAGATCTACTAGTATGGTCTGACATTTGGGACTTTAGACATATACTTGTCCACATTTAGTCTCAAAGCTTGGGATTTTAGTATTCAATTTCAGTTTCCCCTGTTGGTAAATGAATTGCCTTGTGTGTCATTTATGAAATGAACACTTCTGAACAAAGGTTATTCCTGGCAATTAAAGTCAAACTTCTAACAATATAATTTCACAATAGCTTCAGTATAGCCTCCTTCCCAGGCCACAAGCAATGGGATTTCTTTTTTTGAACCCTCCAAGCCCTGGATTTTTCTTTACAAATAATGCTGGCAAGTATGCAGTCTGGCTCAATAGATTATAACTCCAAAACTTGCAAGAGTTATAGAAGTTGGGTGGGGCTTGGATAGCACATCAGTAATGCCTTCTCTTTGCATCTCTGTGGTCCCAGGTTCATACCCAATTCCAACTTCTAAGCCATCTAAAGCATATCATACAAGTTGATAGAACTTCTTGTGCAATCTATGTTTAAAAATAAGTTTTTAAATCTGAGAGGCACTTGACCTCTTGTGTGCTAGGCAAATCAGATAAAAATGAATGCCAACACCTGCTGGAGGTTAACTTGTTATGGACTGTCACACAATAAAGGGTGACACTTCAGGTATAAATTACACAATTAAAAGTTAAGGTAGACAATTATTTTATCCTAACTGAAATTACATGACAAACTGTGTAATTTGACCTCAATGGGAACAAAAACTTGAACCAGATTGGGCAGAATGACTGAATATCACATCTCAACTCAGAAAAGAGGTTGATATAATGATAGACTTTAATTTACTATCAAAATGATGACATATATAAACAAATTGAAAGGCTTAATTAAACAGGTTCTACTGTCTATGGGTGTTATATAGGTCAGTGTAGATACTGTACCTGGAGACAACTGGTTTGGAATGCTGCCTGGTGGTCTCATCTGGTTCATTTGTGGGGTCTGCTGCCCCGATTGGTTAGACTGACCTGGGGGCTGCAAGTACAATCCAAGGAACATGAAAAGAATTCTATAAAAACAAAGAATATACATATCTCTTTCTCCAAGAACAGAATGAGACTATTATATTACAGCCCTTCTGCCATATTTGTTTTTATAAGGAATTCCTTATAAATGTATTCCATCAAGATTTACTTCCCTTGGGTACACTTCTTATAAACGCGGAATAACTTTCTTATTTAAAAACAGACTGCTGTCAAATATTTTGTTTTACTGATGTGAAAGGATTTTTCTCATTATACTGAACTTTGAATATAACAATTTAACTTATTTTCTTTTAAATTAATTTAACATTGACCACTGCTGTTATGATGTTCTTTTCTGTTGCTAGGCCTTTCCCTATCTATTTAAAGCTTGGTGTATGATGTATTGATAAACACTACGACATCACAAAAACATTTTTACATGCATCAAATCAGAGCAATGACTATGTAGTTACATAATGAATGCACTGGATTTACCCAGTTGTCCAAATACAGAATAGGCTAGACACACAGTACATGCCTGTGATTTTTCACGGATACATTTAACATTTTTTCATAGTGCAAAATGAGGTGAATAAATCTGAAAATTTCTAAAACAAATATTTTTTTCTTTTTTCTTTTTCAAGTATTATAGTTCTCAATATACTTTTGATGTCGTTATGATTCAACATTATGTTTTAATAATAACATAAATGTCTGCCATCTACTGATGAAGAACTGGTAATACTATCACCAGCTATCTTGATGTCTATCAAATTAATAGGCTAAAAAATAAGAGGAATGTGAATGGCACATTATACATCTGCCCCATGTCTAATGGTCCTCTATGTAGAGAACTGAAATTTTTGCTCAGAAACAATTGTTCCTCTTTCTGAGTGACCTTAACCTTTGCCCTTTTGAACCGAAAATTGAAAACCGTCTTCCTTACCCTAAGTGTGAGTCATCCACAAAGTTTGGGCCAGGTTTGTGATGTAGAACTAATGTTATTGTGCAGAAACCATTTTTCTTCTTTCAGTCAGTGACCTTGACATTTGCCCTTGGAGTACACAATCAATAGCCTTCTTCTTTAACCCAAGTGCAAGCCATCCACAAAGTTCAGTTGAAGTATGTTATGAAGAACTAATGTTATTGTGCAGAAAACATTTTTATAATCTTTCAGTCACCATGTCCTTGACCTTTGACCTTTTGACTCCAGCATCAATAGGATTCTTCAAAGTACAAGCCACCCATAAAGGTTGGTAACTATAGACTATGGAGAACTGAAGTTATTGTGCAGAAACCATTTTTCTTCTTGCAATTAGTGACTTTGACCACTGACTTTTTGAACCAGAAATAGATAGGGTTCTTCCACAACCCAAGTACAAGTCATCTACAAAGTTTGGTAACTGTAGATGGTAGAGAACTCGAGTTACCGTGTGGAAACCATTTTCCTTCTTTCACCCACAGTGACCTTTACCTTTGAGCTTTTGAGCCTGAAATCAATAGGGTTCTTACTGAAAACAAGTGCAAGCCATCCAAAAAGTTTGCTAACTGCAGATAGTGAACTCAAGTTATTGTGTGGAAACCAAATTGGTAACAGAGGGAATGAAAACATTATAATATAATACACTCTAATTATGGTGGGAGTATAAAATAAAGTGTAGGATATTGGTAGTTAATAGACTTATGTATTATTATCAAGTTCTTGAAATTCATACATTTGTCATAACCATATGCATCAAATTTGGAAAGGTCTTAAGATGTTGATGACAGGTATATTCTTTTTTTTCTAAGTAATGTTTTGTTGTTTTTTTTCCTTCATTTAAACATTTTTTTAAAATTTGATGAAAAAAACCCAGTACTGTGTATATTATTCATTTCTCCACAGCTTATTCACTGATTGATCACATTATACTAGTCTTGTAATTACCAATTTTGGGATAAAACATGTTTAATAACACAAGAGGACAAATGCATCCTTAAAGTGAATTCCACCCCACTTGGGGCAGGGGTCGGGGTGGCCAAAGATCAGCATGTGAATTTCATCATATTTTGATAGAATCCAACGCACATTTACTATGATGCATGCTGTTACCTCTGGATCTATCTTTTAACTTTCTTTTCAAACCAACATTGCCCCTGTGTCTGTCCTTACCCTCTTACACCCAGCATCTGGGTCACAACTTCAAACCACTGAAATCCCCACGCTATAACCATTAATACACTATCTCAGCATGAAAAGGCCATGTCATTCATGCAACCAGCATTGGTCCCATGGGTCTCTTCTTACATTTTGGGGATTGGCCCCTGGATCATATCTTAGAAAATTCTTCACAGCCCCATCCGAAAAGTGTGTATATATATATATATATATATATATATATATATATATATATATATATATATATATATATATATATATATATATATATATATATATATATATACATACATACATACATACATACACACACACATATATACATACATACACACACACACTTAACTGGCATGAAAGATGAAAGGGAGAATATACTTAACTGGCATGAAAGGGAGAATTCATTCATAGTAACCAACACAAAAGCTGTAGACTGAGGACGATAAATGCGAGACATTGTGTTATGTGGAATGCTAGTAATTAGTACTTTAGTAACCTGGAGATAGGCAGACTGGAGAGTAGAGAAGGGGGATGGCCTTCAGGCAGTGAGAGATGGGAAGGGGCTCAGTGTCCCTCTGTATATATTAATAGTCAGCTTTGTGCCCATTCTGAATCGTACTCCACTTTCAATTGTGGAAAGTATTTACCTGGCACAATTAAAATCTAGCTCACAATAATTTAATCCTTTCATACCTTAAAAGTTTCAAACCATACCTTCCTCTATCAGCACAATCTTTTATAAATTGGAAAAATGCAGATTCCACTCCTGAGTATTGCAGCACCATTGAAAGTTGTGAAGGCACGGAGCAAACTTGTTTGTTCTACAACTCTCACAACGTAGAGAAAGTTAACATACATTCACCTACTTGGATTGACACAGATTTTGTATCACTATTAGAAAAATCATGTGACTGCTTCTCTGTGTTGGGGAAATGTACCTGAAATAGCACAAGTACACTAACTTTTCCTGTCCTTGAAATACAGAAATGAATTTTCAGTGTAGGCATTACTACTTCCTTAAAGTGGTGCACTTTAAGGAAGTAGTAATGCCTACACTGAAAATTCATTTCTGTATTTCAAGTACAGGCAAAGTTAGTTGCTATGATATCAGCTCCAGCTGTGAACTCTCAAAGCCATATCAACTCCCATCATTCAGACATCAAGATAAAGAAAACTGTAGGCTCTTTAACCTTTCCCTAGGATATAAATTTTTTCTTTTCAATAACAAGGATTACCAGAAAAGAATATCTGGGGAATGCCCTCTTTAAATGAGAAACTCAGGAGCAGAACTGAAGTCATCAATGATGAGTGCAATGGTAAATCCATGTTATTTCTGGAAGATGGAGCAGACTAATGTACATAATGAGATGCTGGGTTGTGATGCAGACTGTTGCGCAGGTAAAAATAAGTACATATATAATGTATACCATATGCAAGATACCTACTGCTACAATGACTAGTTAGCTACAATTAAAATAAAATGGAGACAAAACCACAATGACAAAATTCTGAGACCATGAAAACATCCTGAAAGTAGAGACTAGACTTTTTTTTATCCTTTTTTTTTCTTTATAGGCCAAACATTCCACAATAATGCAGTTTGAACATAAGTAGCTTTATCCAAGAAATTTGTTCGACTCTTATCTGAATGGTATTTAAGATGTCAGAAATTTGAATAACATTTGAAAAATGTTACATAGAAGTTATTATTATTACTGCAATACAACAAAAATAATTCCTACAAAGATTCATTAAAAGAAAAAATGAATATATACAAAATTATTCTTAAAATAAATTGCCCATTTCAAAATCTGATTACATTTCTTAATTTTACAATTACGATAAAATTATCAGCAATTATTTTTAAATACTTCTATATTTGCTTGAATTAGTAACCAATTTTTATTTCAATATTTAACTGAGTCATCTGTATATTTTAATTATTACTTAGATTCCACATGTATATGTTAAAAATTCTTTCTGTCTTTTATAATAAAAATAATAATAATAATAATAATAATAATAATAATAACGTAGTCTAAATTACTTTTTAAATGTAGTCAAAATGCTGGCTTTTAAAACACTACTGAAATATGAAATTAAAAACATTAAATGATAAACTACATTCATTCAGACTGCACTGCTGTGGAATGTTTGGCATATAATAATAAAAAAAAAAGGATGTAAAAAAATCTACACTCTGCTTACAAGACAATTTTATGATTCAGAAAATTTTGTCACAGTGTTTTCATCTCCATTCTATATATGTATGCGCTGACTTGTTCCTTATTTTTTTACGTGCGCGATAGCCTGCAACACACCACCATACCTTTATCATGCACATCAGGCTGCTTTGTCTCCAAACAACAACATGGATTTAACATTGCACTCAACTACATTTTTCCAAATTGCAAGTCTGCAGAAATGAAGCAAGTTATGGTTTGAAATTTGTCACATGAATGGTTTAAATAAATATGAGCTTGATTGTAACTGTGCCAGGTAAATACTTTCCTTGATTAAAAGTGGTGTACTATTCAGAATGGTTTGAAGCCGACTATAGCTGGAGCACTGTCAAGAGACTAACAGAACCTTCTTGGGGTTGGCATCAGACAAGGTTATTCCAGCCGAGGGGTTACAGTATACTGTCTGATATAAGGCTCTGTCATGCAGAAGACAAATAATGCAACTCCAAGAACGACATTTCTTTGATTTGGTGCCAACCTTAACATTTCTTCTCATCCACATGTTACTCAAAGAGGAGAGTAAAATACATTTGTTATACATTAAATAAATTACTTCTTTTACCTGCAAAGAATGGAAGTCTTGTTTAATATAATTTTGTCATTTAAGTGAACTGTACCATATTAAGGTATCATAAAATTGTCATGTGTCAATCAAAAACAACTGGCCTAAGACAAAAAGAAGAAAAATGTACATCTGGTCAAGGAAAAACTAGATCATTAGGAAGAAGTTTTATAGAAGCCAAAGATAGCTGACCACAATGACAAATAGAGACACGAAAAAAGCAGATTGAAAAACAGAGAACACAGCATTGTTCTCATTAGCAGCCAGCTGAAAAATCCAACTTTTACAAACTGCAACATTATTTTACCTTGTTGCATTGAGCCTGCCTTGTACTTTTTAATTTGAGCTAGCTACTTGAAAACATAATGAGAAGTCTGACATGGTAACAGTTTGACTTACAGGTAGCAGGGCTTGAATATTCTGGTTGGCATCGGCTAGTGTGGCCAAATACACCAAGTTTCTATGCAGCATCTGCTGGTACCTGCATTAGAAAACACCAAAAATATGTACAAATTCCTAAATTTAGTCCTGCTGGCAACAAATGTAACCCCTTCAATGAACTTCCCATTTCAACACCTACAAAGACCTAACCATATTTGCTTGCGTGTAATATGTGCCTACTTATAAATAGCACAGACCCAAATCTGCCAAGAGCCATGGTAGCTCAGTTGGTACAGCATCAAACTCATAATCCAAGGGTTGCAGGTTTGATACCTGCCCAGGCTGCTAAAGTGTGTCCTTGGGAAAGGCCCTTAGCTCCCAGTTTCTCTACATGATATAGCCAAATAAAGTGCAGACAGTGCCATTAACAAGAGTCCCTAAAAGGGATGCTCTACTGGCTGAAAAGAATTTCCAGGAATCCGATATAAGACCGTTTCTTCTGTCCTTTTATTTCTTTTCACTGCTGAGCATTGAAACTATCTCTGATATTCTTGAGAAACTCCAACATACCAAATTTGGCCAAAAAAAAAATTTTCTCACATGCTGGAGTTAACGAATGCGTAAATTACAATTTCTTCAGCCTCTATTTTGAGTTTGTAGCTGTCTGCAGAAAAATTTTGTTCTTCCCTTTTCCTAAATAATTATCATTGGCTTGACATATTTTTATTTGAATGTTTTAGTGCAAGCCTATATATTGTCTCTATTATAATTAAATTGTATATTTTTTCAATAAAGATATTCAGACATCTCGAAACAGTAGCTCTTGACTATTTCTTTATTTTATAGAGCCTTACTCTGGCATTTGATCTTGATCAGTTTTTCTTCAAGTGCACTGGTTTACAAAGATAATGTTAACAAAAAATTCAAAAAGAAGAAAAAGAAAAATGCATCTTGTATGACATCCAAGTGAACATATTAATATTCCATCAATGGAAAGAATGTGCATACTTTGGGGTGGTTAAATGCTGTTCAAAATAGAAGACTGAAACAATTATCTTTTCCACTGAAATTCTATGCCTTCAGTTTGATGGTGCAGGAAGAGTATATGTGCTACTTTCACTTATTTATCTATTTATTGTCTTGGCTTTATTCAGAACAAAATGCTTAATTGTTCTAACAAGGTTTTCATTCAAAGAGTATAAGTCCAAAAGGTTCAAAAAAATGTGTACAAAATAAATAATTAAATAAACAAAGTCATGGAATTTTCTGAAAATTTAACCAGGTCATCTATATACAAATAGAAATATGACTATTAAATTTCATTTTTCTGGCTCAAGAGGTTTATGCCTAATCTTGCTAACATTGTTTTATTTGTCTTAAAATGACCAATTCCAAACAGTTTTAAATGGTGTAAAACAAATAAAAGACTGATGTAATGACCTGAAATCTAATCCAGTCATCTACATATGCAGAAAAAATGCTAGCAAAAATTAATTTGTATACATTGAATGGTTCTTGACCATTGTTGCTAAAAATCTTCTCGAGACAGACTAGAGAAGTACGGACATGTGTAATTGCTGGACCAAATTAATATGCCCTCACTGATTGATGTAGGCAACTGATGTTCGGTTGACTTGTTTATATACATATGTACCTGATTCGATCAGACTTCATTGTCATTTAGTTATTTTTATAACTTTCATCAGTTGATGGCATATGTGTTTTGCAAACACAAATATAGTTTCTAAAGTTTAAGTCATGTAGTAAACTTTTCAGAACTTGTAGAGCACAGTGGATACAATAGATAGGAAGATAAAATAACTCATGGTTTATATGGATCTGAATCTAAAAATTGGAGACATGAACCTAATAGTTTATCAAATTTTATTTCTTTGCATTAATGTGATATGTAAATAAATTTAGGAGAATTTTTTTTATATATATAGTTAAAATATTAATCAGATATAGTGATTAACTTAACTTAATCCCGTGTTGAGAGAATTTATGAAGAGTGTGTGTGTGTGCATGTGTGTGTCAGAGAGAGCGAACATTTTGAGATGATCATCGATCTAAAG
Organism: Margaritifera margaritifera; assembly: GCA_029931535.1. Lineage (NCBI taxonomy): Eukaryota > Metazoa > Mollusca > Bivalvia > Unionida > Margaritiferidae > Margaritifera > Margaritifera margaritifera. The sequence goes on from JAQPZY010000991.1 coordinate 575,814, forward strand.
AAATGGATCTACATCAAGACCCACTGAATACAATGTAATTTTATTCCAAGGTTTGATGAGCCTATAAACAGGGAGGGGGTGTTAAAGCACGAATGAATGGTGCATTTCTTTTTTCAGATTTTGGTCGTACAATGCAAACAATTGAAGCAAAGGTGAAATTAAAACCCAATTAAATAAATCTTTATTCTTAGTACTGCAATGAATATCAAACAAGTTCAGAAGGTTGTAGATGATGCAAAGGATTGCATAAACATCACATTTACCTTCCCATATGTAATAGTGAACTCTGCTGGTTTGTCATTGGCAACTACAGCCTGGGGAACTCCAAGTACGTTCATGTATTTGAAGGAAATAGAAGTTGATAAATATAGTGAAGTGATTAGATAACCATGTTGATATAGATAAATAAAGAAGTATGGCTTAGCTGTTTCCTTCAACAAGTTAAATTCTGTATATTCATTGACTTGAAGCTTGACAATCTCTCTCTCTCTCTCACACACAGACAGTGACGGTTTTCAAATTAGGCAGACAAGGCAGCTGCCGAGGACGGCAAAATTCAGGGAACGACAGATTTTAAAGTATAAAAATCTGGCTTTATTAAAAAATTTATTTATTTTGTAAAAAAAAAAAAAAAAAAAAATCACCTTCTAGTTACAGTTTTCCATTATTTAAAGACGTAAAGGTCTTTAAAGGCTCTAGTTTTAAGGCTTTGTTTTGGGCAGAGGGAGGGGGTGCGGCCAGTCTGACAGTGCCTCGGGGCAGCAAAATAATAAATCCATCACTGCACACATACACAGGCATCCTATCTTCTTTAATCAGAAATAATGCCTATATTTCATTCAGTATGGCCAATAGGTCAAGGCATTTTTTGCCCAATATTTGTTTGGTCAGTGTGTTGTTATTGTTGTTCTTTTCATCTTTGTTGCGCCCTTTGTAAGTATCTTGCAGGTACTCTATTACATTTACCGAGTTATTACCTACCTCCCATACATAAGAGTGACTTGTACAAAAGTTGATCTTAGACGTATGAAATTTTCATACGGATATCTTTGTGAAACACACGTATGAAATAGCATAAGATTTTCTTACACACAAAACTTACAAAAATTATGAGCGTAAACTTATGTTGCTTCGTGAAATGGGGCCTAGGTCTATGACCAGTAGAACTAATAAAAAAAATTAAAGCCACTCTAGTAATTAAGTTGAAAAGTGGTTCCTTTGGTAGCCTCACCAATACCAAATACATCACCCTAGATGTAATTGTTGCAACAAATGTGTTTTTGCACAATTTTACCAAATGTTATCAATACTGACAAAACAATTCCATTGGAGAAGTTAGAAATAATTTGACTGTGACATGACACATAAGGTATACTGGACAACAAATTGGTACAACAAATGCAAGCCCATTTCATAAACTAATACAGGCTTATGGCCAGGACAGCTATAAATGCTGGTCATTATGCATTTTATTGGCAAACTCCGACAGAAATGACGGTAATTTCACTAATTTTTGTGCACAAAGGCACAAGCATGCACATTACACAAATACTGGTTTGTTCTGCCAGTCACTTGTGTTTCCTACAGGCCATTTTAGTCTGATGACACACCATGGCCCTATTTTTCACACACCAAATATGCACAGCTGACACAGATTTTAAGTAAACAAACTGTACCTATGAACAAACTGCTTAATAAATTTAGACCCTTAAAAGGAGAAAGTTTTTTTTTTACACAGATCTTCAGAGTTAAAAATAAAAGGTATTGCATACACTTTATTCAAAAACATGATTTAATCACTTGTTTTATTTTACATTTAATTTTACTCCGATCTTGATTCATTATATGTATTATTTACAAGTTAACCACTGATGGGCATATTTACTGAATCTATTTTCCTTTTATCATTCAATTAACTTTCCATTTCCAAATTCATGCCTTTCTTTTCCTTAGAATTGCAGATGAACAACTACTTTTTCTTTTTTGGCTATATTTCTGTCTTTATATATCAGTATGTATTGCAAATGCCCTTCTGACCTGGTAGAATGCGTTTCAGGTCCCCTTCTGGCCTGGCAAAACACACTTCAGATGTTTTTCATGATCTGAAGAAAACACTGATACTTACTGCAAACTTTCTGCAGCTTTGCCCTTAGTCTGGTAATCTGTGATTGCTTGAATCAGTTGGTTGTTTTCATCAAGCATCTGTAATACAGAAGACACTCTGACTTAATTTTTGCAACCAGTCAATGGTATAACTCTGTAATGTTGCCAATAGGTGGCACAGTGACCCTGTGTCTTTCTTACACTAAAATAGTTAAGGCTGTACAACAACAGACAAAGAATATTACAATGTATGGTTAAATGTGCATATTCATTTCATCAACAATTGTCTTATCACTGGTACAGTGTTAACCCATGTTGGCACAACTCAGCAACCACTGTTTATAAACACATTTAAATGGTATGTTACACAGGTCAACAGCTGATTGCAACAAGATTTTTTTTTTTTATAGGAAAGCATCAGAGATACAAAAGCAATCAAACTCTAAACTTTATGTACGAGTCAAAATGGGCACCAAAAGAAACCAGACTAATCAATGATTACATAACTCACCTCTACTTTTACTAGCCTTCAGTAGCCATTGTAAACATTATCATGCAGAAATTAAATTCAGAATCAAGTGATCTTGGCCCCTTTTTTAACTCAAGATTTTATGCAATTTTTTATATTTTAAATCATTTTAAAATGAAATCTAAACTTTTAATTGGCACTTTATAGCCAGTATTGTGCTATTGTATTGTTAAACCACCTACCTACCTACTTGCTATGACTGGGCATTAAAGACACAAGTCTACCCAAAGAAGCCGGGGCTCTGGGTGGCTAAGTTGTCTAATGCATTCACTTTTACATATCACTCACACATCTCACATCTGTCCGCATGACTTCCAAGTCTTGGCTTGACCAACGTGGGTATGTGAGAAACCCTGACAGTAGCTTCCAGTGGGTCGTGGTTCTTACTGGGTTCTTCCGCCACCAAATATACTGAATGCATGTATAGCCCATCTTGTGCTGGATAATAGTGTTAAACCCCACAAAACCAAAAACCAAACCCACAGAAGCCAGATTTTACTGGGTAAAAGTCACAGGCTTTGAGTAACATTGGAGTGAGAGCTAGCAGTACATAGTTCATGCATCAATAATTACCTTGATTAACCACTATCAGGGGTCGTGCTACCAGGCGAAGTGGGTGACTAAGTCCCCCCAAAAATATAAACTTCGCCTTCTTCTGTTAGGAAAGCGAAAACGACTTTGCTCTGATTTTTTTTTAGCTGTACAAGAAGTGACAGTAGTGTATGACTTTTGAGATGCTCTTTTGACCTATAACCAGGCAGTTCCCGTGTTGTGTTGTAGCTCAAGGCGAAATGTATTGCATGCAGTAAACAGCTGGTGTTGATATCAATTGTGCCGACAAGCAAACTCTTGCACATTCACAGGCATGTGTTTGAAAAACTGACTGACCATTAACCCTTTCCCAAGCAAGTTATCACTGCCCGATTTCCACAAGTTATCATTTGATGATGAAAACATACCTACACAATTGTGTTTCGAACCTTAAACATTGATATGGAAATAGCAATTTGTGTTTTAAGTGAAAAGCACGTTCGAAATATTTGTTTGCAAGATTTTAACTGCCGTGTTTGCGTTATTTTCTTAATAAAATCAGTTTGAAACTTAAGTGAAACTGTCAAGTGTTAATAATGGCGGACATCGCTGTGTCTTGGAAGTACCTCTTTATTAGATTGTCTGTTTTCATAAATCACTGGGCAAATAAATTAAGGGAAATTTATAATTCGTCGAAAGCAAAGTCTCAATATTATATGATAGAAGATTTAGCTTAAAAATAAATATATGTAGGTGGAATTCGGGAAGCGATGTAAAATTCTAACATTACTCAAAATACGAAAACAGCAGTAAAGCAAGTAATATCTAACCAATACACGACGTTATAACGAGTATGCAGACAAATATTAAAACCATAAATCTGCAATCCTATCTATGGATTGTTGTAACGAAGCAAGAAAGTGAGTGGTCATATTAAGAAAATCCCTTTTTCTAAAAATAGACGCACATACATGGCATGCATGGAGCCATACTTGTCCTTGGCTATGTGCCGATTTGTTTGGAAAGAAGGGTCTAGTTCATTCATATATCGACTTTAATGTTTTAGTTTGTTATCAGTGAATTATTACCGCAATGTTTTATTGGCAACAATGAATTTAAACGTCAAAGTTTTAATGCTATTATGTTCCCTTCTTGATCTCCAAGTTGAGGCTGCAACATCGTAGCTACTTACAAACTATATAACAAACAATTTAATTTTTCTTTTTTCTAAAACTTCACCAAAAACCAAGAGTCCAAAAGATTAACATTTAATTTTGAACCAACACCCTAAACATGTTGTAAAGTTCAGTTTACTCGTCCGTAACATCAGTGACCACTATGCTTTGAAGGGACGAACACGATGGTGTGAAGACACATGTTATAGGGGTTGTTTCAAAACAGTTTAGAAATGTTTTTGACTGCCATTTTCTCGTGAAGTTTTAGAAATGAACAAAAAATTAAAATTTCTTATTTTAGCGGTAGTTGATTAAGTATTTTTACCAACCTGCAATTACAATACTGTAATCTAGGTATTACTATCAGTTAAAATGAATTGCAATGTATAGTTTATGTTGTGCTTTTTAAAAGTCATATGGCCAGAATACATTGTATATATCTCTCCATCCAAACATATACTTTCAAGTATGAATACACTCCATGTGAACATGATACATTCATACACTTAAAAAGTCTGTTTATAATATACACATGAAGCGGAGAATTTTCTACCTGAAGATAAAGTATTGTTTAAAACCAATGTCAAATGTTAAATGCGTATACATTATATATATGTTATATATATTGCGTTTTTTGCTTTGCTCCCACTTCTCCTTTTTCAGCTCTCACTTCTCCCTATTCTGTCCAAAAGGAGAAGTCACTTCTCCCTAAAATTCATGTCTAGCTTGACCCCTGTACTATAAGCAAGGCTTCACATGAAAAGCATGCAGAATGCTGTCCATTCAACTAATTCCTATGCTCATTCACATGTACAATACAGTTAACCTGCTGAAGGTTACATATCACAATATACAGTGTATAGTCATGAATATGTATAGTTTACCACTGAATAAACATACTTATTCCTTCTTCCAATTGCAGTGATCAGAAAGGGCCTTCTGAGTAGGCTAGGATGTATAAAAGCCTAGCACGGATAAATAAATGTGATCATAAACAGAGATAATTAAATCATGTAAAGTATCAAATATAGGTCACAATGACCTAAGTTTTAAGGGCATAGTAGTAACAGAGATGCATTCAGTTATCAAGTTTCATGATTGAAACAAACACTTCTAACACAAAATTTGAAGAAAGTCACTGAGCATGAAATATAGGTCACTGTGACCTACTTCTGTGATGAGGGTGTAATACTCACCAAGATGCATCTCCTCACCTACTTTAACACAAAAACTTAACTTAAGCTTGTAAAATGTAAAATGTAGGTCACAGTGATATTCTTTTGTGGTATGGGTGTGGTACTTGTAGAGATGCATACAATCATCTAGTTCGATGATTCTAGCATAAACAGAGCTTAAGAAATAAACTTAAAACACACAATTTAACCAAAGTTAGTAAAGCATGAAATATAGGTCACAATGACCCAATTTTATGATAAAAGTGCAGTATTCTTCAAGATGCATCCCCTCACCAACTTTCATGAATCTAGGTATCACACACTCGTATTGAGATTAACAACAATTTTATTTCGTAAATAACATTATCATATGAAATGCAGAAGTACAGAAGTATAAATCTTGCTTCAAATCATCGATTAGTCAATTCACATTCCTTGTTTCTCAAGATAATCTGGATCCAATTCCAGAAAGGGATCCAGGTCTCTTATCTCGTCCTCCACCTGCACTCTGGGTCCATATGGGGTTTGTTCTGGTCTCCTTACCCATCTCCCTGAAACATTCCACAAATGTATTGCTGGTGATGGATCATATGTTGGAATGTCATTTGTATGGAACATTTCTAAACAAATTAACGAGCCGGTCAAACACATTCAGATTTAAACTTTCCAAGATCTTAGCAGCGGTAGTGTCTGCATAGCTGCTCTTCTCTCTGAACTATTTTTTTTTTTTGTTGCCCACAGCTTTCATGTGCGTTTACCGATTCAATTTTAAAGTTCGAACAACCCACAACAAAACTGGATGTTTTCTCTGTGATTGTTTTTGCGAATTCCGTACACCAATTACACCGCATAACGTTCTTCTCCTCATCATAATTCAGCCATTCCCCGTCTTTTGTCCATGTCATCTGAAACGTTCGATTACGCTTTTCCCTATCGTAAGAATTATTCCTCTCTTTTATGTCATTTTCAATCAACTTTTGATTTTTTCCCGGTGGCTGAACACTTTCTATAAAACGCCACATTTTGCCTGTCTTGCAAGGAGGGAATTGTGCCTCATTTCGAAATACGAGATGTTACAGTAAAGCTGACGTGGATAATTTAAAGTAAGAAAAGGAATGGCACAGTGTCCGTTATATAACAATATCAGAGCAAGAAACATGTTTCAAAGCATGTGTCTCTGCCCCTCCCCCCCTTAAAATTAAATGGCCTCTCCCTAATAAAGATCTGACTTCAGCGGATGTTCTGCAGGATCAAAGCAGTGGCTATTGTAAACACTGTTATAAAATATTAGCATCAGAAGATAATGTTAGTTTCAGCTTGGAAAAGGTGAGTTCCTATCAAACGAAGCCATCTGACTCAACAAACATGCAAACTAATTTCTTTTAATAGTTGTTGTCGTGTTTCTGTGTGTGGTATACCGCTTTGTAGTTTGTTACTGTGGTCGAGTGGATAAAGTGTGATACCAGCACGCACACACGTAAACGCACATGTACTTGACTTTGGAACACGAGGTCGGGAGTTCGCGCCCAATGGTGGGAATATTCGTTCGTGCTTTTTGCTCCATGACGCTACGTCTAATACAGATTCCGTATTAATTTTCTTAATTTTATAAACTTTTCCAAATTTATGTATGTGTAGATTTATAAATGGTCAAATTTTAATATTTTCTGAATATTTCCTAAAAACGTCATCATGTCATGCATTGAAAAAGTAAAATTTGGTTATAATTAATAAGCATTCTAGCGTTACTTTTTAAATGTAACTTTGGTGAAAAATTCTTCTAAACGTTATTAGAATCATTAAAAATCTTTCACGGAAGACACATCTTTATGGCTTAGTGTGAACAATGAGGTCGCTAACTGCAGAAAGTTTGGCAATCATGGAATACATAAACTCTTACCGAACATTATGATTTGGATTCCATGTTGTATGCGTGTGTGTGTGTGTGTGTGTGTGTGAGAGAGAGAGAGAGAGAGAGAGAGAGAGAGAGAGAGAGAGAGATGCTTTAAAACAGGTTAATCTCAATTTTATATATTATATATAATATGCAATAGAAACATGAAGAGAAAAAGAAATAAGTAAAACATAAGTACGATCTCTTCACTATCCATGTCTAATATAGCGAAGTTCAGCCCCTCTATAACAGCGTGCGTTGCAATCAGATAATCCAAAAGAAACACAAGAAACAAAATTGTTTTATTTATGGTTGAGGGGAGAGATTTTAAATCTGAAAAACTTTCCGCATATAAAGTTGTAGAATGCCATAAATTTGTTGGAAATAAAAATCTCTTAACAACTAACATTTGATTATTCCCACGTCATTTTTCATTTCATGCGTTATCAGATTAATTGGGATCAATTACCAAACTTCCACTGTTAATGACGGGACAATAATTGGCGCTGTTAAGCGAAATGCACAAGATCAGATGGCTTCTTGTTATAGAAACGCACCTTTCCGAGGCAGAAATTGACTTCATCTTCTGATGCTAATATTTTATGACTGTGTTTACAATGATCACTGCCTTGATTCTACAGAACATCTGCTGAAGTCAAGTCTTTATTAGGGAGAGGCGTAAACAAACGCTGACTGTTGATAACTGAAACTTACTAGCCCATCGGACTATTAACATTATGAAAGTTACTAGTCCGACAGGAAATCTACTGGCCTCGGGCTAGCGGACTACCGCTAATTTCGAGCCCTGATATATATAGGGTGCATATATAGTTGGTCATGAGCTAAACACAAAAACCTAAGCCAGTAAAATTTGAAATGTAGGTCACTGTGACCTTCCTTTTTCATAAGGTTGTGGTACTAATAGAGACACACAGGCCTAGAATTTGACAACTTTCTTTGTAGCCAGAAGCTGAGTGAGAAAATTACTAGTCCTGCTGAATCTTCACTAGTCCTTTGCACAAAAAAATGTCAATCACGTATCAAGATTTACTAGCAATCAGACTATTGAAAGTATAAAAACTACTAGTCCAACAGGAAATGTGCAAGCCTTGGATACATATAATCATATAGTGTGATGATTCTATCATAAACAGAGCTTGAGAAATAAACTTAAACCACAACATTTAACCAAAGTCAGTGAAGCATGAAATATAGGCCAGTGACCTACATTTGTGACAAGGGTGTAGCCACATCCACTCACCAAGTTCCATGATTCCAGGTATAATAGTATTTATACAGTGTGCAAAAACCCCAAGCTAAACACAAAAACATAAGATTTGAGAAATAATGTACATGTCTGTACAAATGTAGCCCCCCTACCCTGGGGTAGATGCAATGAAACCCACTCCAAACTGGTGCCTAGGACCTAGGAAGCTAGAATGGTTGACATTCAGTGAGGGTGTACATATGTATATGCTTTTATTGGTATTGACACTGATGCCGACCCCTAGGGTAGTACAATAGCTTACCTCTACTTCACACAGGCAAGCTAAAAATTGAGATACAACCAAAAACTGCATCTACTTCCTCTGACAAGGCATTAGGAACATGCCACTGAGCATACCTGCTAGAACATACGTCACATGAAAAGCATGACTACCAAACCTAACAAGCATAATCGTGTTTATAAAAATATGATTTCTAGTCTTGTGAAGAAAAAGAAGAAAAACTAAAAAAAAAAAGACCTTTGTTGACACCATGATATATGCTCACAACCTGTAGCCTGTATCAACTGTATAAAGTCGAGCTTAATGCTCATGGAAAATTATCCCCATGGGGCAGTTTATACAGTTAATTGTCATAGAGACAATTAAAAGGTAAAGGCAGTCAGAGATAAACAAACCACCATTCCACATATTACTCAACTGACTGACAATAGCTAGTGAGGTTTTTTTTTGCCAGTCCATTAAGCACTGCTGTGGGAGAGCCCATTAGGATAATATGCATAGGTAAAGTACACAAAGTGGAACAACCCAATTTATTTCAAGTAAATCAAAGAGATATGTGATGAAGAAACAAAAGTTATTACACTTCACTGCCTTGAATGATAATGTTTAAGACATCTTTATTCAAGATTATTGGCATGTTCTTGAGCAGCAACATTTCTCTAAAGGCAGATTTTACTCCCTACATAAAATGCAAAACATTGTTTCACAAGTTGGAAGTGTGATTCATTTTTGAAAGCACAATGCCAAAATGCAGCTGTAATTCATGAAAAACATCTGCAAAGCGAGTAAAGCCCAGCAAAACTAAATTTCAGAACTACTGGTTGACAAAGTCTGATTTTGTGATGCATAGTAGCAAGGGTGGGAAGGGGTAATTTTATTCTTTGCATATATTGCAAACGCCCCATCTACACGGGCAACTGTCATCTACCTTCAGGAAAACTAGGATTTGACATTCTAAATAGTGTGATCATTGTATATCTTTGATGCTCCCTCAGAGCAATTCAGATGCAGAAAGGCCATTTTCAATGCTGATAAAAATTCAACAAGATCTAGGAAGTTTGAATAGTACCATCCAGTCTCTGAGGAGTACAAAGATGAAAACTACCATTGTTGACACAAATATCTAGATCCTAAAAAATTATTACTTTTCTCTATGTGCACATAATTTGCAAACTAATGAAAATCATTATTCTTCCCAATTATTGTCCAGAATATGTACATCTTGATCATCACAACTGTGTATCGATGAGCCTAAAAAGTAGTGTCTCAGTAGTCAAACCAGGTTGCATTATATCCTTGCTTGTCAACAAAGAACACTTGCATGATAATGTTTCAATGTTAAAAATAATTAAAAAAATCCTGGTTGCATTTCTGGTGTTTGTTTTTTGCTTGTTTGTACATGTACTGCCATTGATGATAAGTCTCAGTGGAAACTTTGTTTATAAACATGATCCAGTTCTAACATTGATACTGTTTTATAACATAAAGATTGTCTTTGACGATATAGTCTTTATGACATTGTTAATAATAATAATAATAATTGTATCGCCTCTCCCATTACACACGACATATGGAAATAGAACATAAACACATATAAGGATAAAAAGATATAGGTATGAAGAACAGATAAGATGGGCATAAGTATGCACATCCTGCATACCAAATTGCTCCAAAGACCAACGAAAAAGTGTGAGACAAGATCAAGCTGAGATAATGAACCTGCCCCAAAATATGACAACATAATATCACAATGAAAGTTAAAAAGGCAAAATAAAATATGGGATAATTTATGGAAATAAAACTATATGTAGTTACAAATAAAGAACTTTTGTTTTTCTTTTTTCTTTGTTTGCACATTAAAACCATATGCCAATAATTAAAGTTATCATCAAAAAAGATATATGCAAATAGTACATGTAGATAGATATGTAAATGATAATGATGATTTACCTAATAATTATCACCTAGTCACCTTTAAGTCAATGACATATATCAAAATAATCTTTGACAGACCAACTTTTAACAATGATTTGAAGATATTTACTTTTCATCCATTTAATTATTTGCCAAACAGTATGTATTGGTCTCCTGTAATTAGTACATAAACAATAGATGATAAACACATCTTGTGGGTGCTAGACTTTCAGTACATCGCCCATGCTTTTAAAGAAATCCAAATGCGTAACTACTAAATACGAGTGCCTTTTATTTTCAAATACACCTGTCAAAGAAATCTAAAGTTATATTATTAACAATTATCACCTAATCAACTTGAAATCTGTGACATGCATAAATACAATCTTTGACAAGCTGGTGTTTTCGGGTGAACAAGTTTGGCACATTCAGAGCCTACAATAAACTGCCACATGTTAGGTTTGGACATGAAAGTTGGTGAATCCCGTATACATTTGTATTTGCAAACATTACAATTAAAACATAACTGATAAGTTAAAATATAAATATGTATTCCCCATTTGTCAAAACTTGCTTCAAATAGTAAATATTCACATAATGCTGCATGAAAAAATGAAAGACTGACATTGACTACAAGATGGAAATTACATACTTTGACAAGTGTATTGTGAGAAAAAAAATGATCTATTGATGAAAGAAACTACTTGTATTTATTTAATGGAAGAATGCAGTGCATATAACATTAAAGAATGGTTCTGATACATGTTCCTCTGGCGAGATGACTTATTTAGATTTAAATTTCCTCTCATTTTCTTACGGCTTTTTAAGCCTTAATTGAATGGATAACTTATTCTCAATTATACGCATTGCTTCTAAGTTGTATAGGTCGCGCGCAAAGATTACTAGGGACAAAACACTTTTGACTTTCATGTACCACACCGCCCCCCCCCCCCAACATTGTCTAGGAGATTGGTAGGTATGCTATCAAATGTCATTTTAGCTACTTTCAAAATTAATATCAATTTACGCAATGAAATTATAAATATTGTAATAATCATCATAAACAATGTCATCTTCAACAACTGCATATACAACACAAACAAGAAGACCCAGTCCAGTTGTCATAGTTGTACTCTTTCACGTATTCGACCTTCTGAATAGTAGCAGTAGAAGGGGATGATCCCTTCCCTCCTTTCTGTTGTTGTTGCACAAATGCGATGGACATATTCTTTGCTGAAATATTTTCAGTTTTACACAAATGGCGCCGTCAAAACCGGATGTCTACGAGGTTGACTGGTTCACATGCTCTAAAGTACTGGTCATAATGTCCAAACATATACAGTATTAGGACTCAGTATAAATAAACTTATCCCATTTAACATAGCGAGACACAAATGCCACTATAATAATAATAATAATAATAGCAGCCGCAGCAGTAGTAGTAGTACCTCAGGCTACCATCATTGTGTTGGTTACTTTATATAGATGGGCCCCATGTTAAGGACAGACACAGGAGCCAATGCTGGCTTCAAAAGTGAATTTCACTTTGTTTAATGACAAATAAGTATATGTAGGGTGGGATTCTAAATGCGTTTAAGTTATGAATCGAGAACCAGTCTCCTGGGGGTAGGGAGAGACCCAGGGGTGTATTCCCATTACATAAATTACTTCGTCTTTTAATGCAGAGAAAGTGTACATATGATCTCAGTGTGAGAATATAACGATTTTCCAGATTATGAGTCAGAGGTTAGGCCTCAGTGTACAAGGTCTGAGCCAGGAAACAATATTGAATTCATAAGGTAAATACCTTTGTCATGTCAAATAAATTCACTTTTAGAGTATGGCTATGAACAGTTTCTAAGTTATGGCCCAGGAATTAGTCCCCAGTAGAGAGAAACCAGTTGGGACAATGCTCGTTGTATAAATGACTTGTTTGTTGTAGTTGTTTTTTTATTTATTTATTTATTTATTTTTTTTGGGGGGGGGGGGGTCTTTAATTAAAGGAAAATGTATATTAGAGCCACCAGAAGTCCTCTTTTTCCCGGATATATATATATATATATATATATATATATATATATATATATATATATAAGAGTGTCCTCTTTTTTGAAAGTTCAGATATGTTAATCCTAGTGTATATGGTCATATGGTAGGGATTCTATGGTCATATGGTAGGGATTCCAAAAGTTTCCAAGTTATCGGCCAAGGGATGTGCCCCAAAGTGTAACAGACACAAGTGCTTAACACAGAAGCAGTGCTGGTTAAAAAGAAAGTTAACTGTCTACTCATGCATTATTCCAAAAGATAAAAGCATACTGCATTTATACTGAATTCTATCAAAATAAGTATAAACTACGCTTATATATTGGTGCTACATAGGCTCGTCGGGGGAGAAACTTTTCAACCCCCCAAAATAGGAATAGAAAACTCCCAAAATACCAGCAAAAATCTGCCCTCCCCCCACCTCACACACAAGAAACTCGCCAAAATAACCATGAGTAGTAATGTGGGGGGATATGAGACAAACGGGGCGATCTGGGTGACAAGGGGAAATCGAATATTAATTAGGGTCTGTGGATTCTGGGGACATGGGGAGATAATATGTTGAAAATGCGCATAGGTTTAACATTATGGGTATGTTTGACGGGAAATGTAACATCGAAACAGTATGGGTCTGTTTGGTCTCATGGGAATGGCAGAATGAGGCATACGGGGAATTTAACATGTTATTTGCAATGACTTGCCATGAAATGTTTATTACTGGTAAAAAATCTATTTAGTCTAAATTATAAATTATAGTAAAGAATTATTTTATCATGATGAATAAATATTAAAATAGTATCTTTATTTTAATATTTGTATACGATTATAATTTGTTAAAAAAATATATATTTTATTTCACGTAGACATTTTGAATACAGCATATTTTGACTACACATAAAACACACAGATTGGCAATGATTGAGTAGTATCTTTATTTATTCGTGTATGTGTGTGAATATCTTATCCATACTTTTAAAAAAAATCAAGACATAGAGACACATTTTTTGTTTTTTGCATATTCTCCTGAACAGGACTCACAATTAAATTGTAAAACACATCACAAAAGTCATTTTTTCTTACTTTTTATTGTATTTCTTTTTTGAATTTCTTCACTGGCATAGGTTCTTCTTTTGCCTCAGTACATGTTCTAACAGGAATTCAAGACTGTGTTGATGAAGAAAATACACACAATATTGTCCACTCACTATTGGGAATCCGATCATTATTATCGCACATTATTGAATCGCGTCGTTACAGCTGTACTTCTATTTTCCTGTCGTAGACGCAATGCCCTCACAAAAGGCTAACTACTGTCAGCAAGTTGTATTTAAAAAATATTTAGTATCAAGTCAGGCAAATTTTAATTCATATTTGTTTGTTTTTTTTTTTTTTTTGTTTTTTTTTTCCTTTGGACAAATGTTACAAATTAACGATATGCCACCGTAGCTAGACAGAACTTTTAACTTGCTCATTGCGTTGCGTGAAAATATTGCTTCTGAGACCAGAGTTATTTTGCTACAATGTCAAATGAAGGCAGAATTTGGCGTGCGCCACGTTTGGTTCTTAAGATTTTTGCTAAAAATGTTACGATTCTGCTAGCCTACACTGACTTGACCTTGGCTTACCTAATGTTACATTTGTCGTCCTCAATTTAAGACGAGGACTGAAAATATTACATGTGAACTGTTTTTGAGACCAGTGTTATTTTGCTACATTGTTAAACTAACGAATTTGGTCTGTATGAAGTTAAGATTTCTTGTAAGGTTGCAACATTTTATGTTCGAGTTTTTGAAAACGGCAAAATTGACCTCTTGATTTAATATGGTGAGTGAAACATACCCAATGAAAGGCCAGGCTGGAGAGCAGAAGAAACACACAACGGTTCTACTATTTTGTACGTACTCATTTTGATGACAACAAATTCTGAGTACAGCAATTTAGTATGACACACACAAACATAAAACACATAGATTTACCTAATGTTACATGTGTCGCCCTACATTTCATAAGATGAGTGAAACTGTGGCTGTTTGATGAGAGCATTACACGGGTTTATAGCGACAAGGGGAAATGTGATGTAAAAAAATGTCTATGTGTTTAACATGGGAACGGCACTATGGGGCATAAGATGAATTTAGCATGGAAATAATACTATGGCCTCTAACGGTAATTTAACATGGCGAGGCTCTCTGGCCTCTAACAGAAAACGTAATGTTAAAATGTCCATAGGTTTAACGTGTCTGAGCCTCATTTTAACGGGAATTTAAAATGGGAATGGTTGGGCTCTAAGGGGAATTGTAATGTTATAATTGTTCATAGGCACACCTTTTGGAGTGACCAACAAAGAGAAGCAATATACACACATACACGAACATAACGTGTGTGTGTGTGTGTGTTTGATCCATGCTTGAAATAAAATCAAGACATAGAGACACTTACGTTTTTATGTATATCGGAGGGGGGGGGGGGGGCATTTTGTCCTGAATAAGAATCACGATGAAATTTCAAAAACACATCACAAAAGTCCATTTTTCTTCTTTATACTGTCTTTTTTATATTTTTTTCTTCACCGGCATGGGTTCTTCTTTTGCGTCAGTTCATGTTCTAATAGGAATCTAAGACTAGGTTGGTGAAGAAAATGCACACAATATTGACCACACACTATTTTAATCCTACCCTTGTAATCGCACATTATTGGATGGCATGGATACAGATCTAATACTGTTTTCCTTCTGTTTTCTAGTCCTAGATGTAATGCTCTAACTCAGGGCTGAGCAAATTTGTTTTTAACCACTAGTCCAGGACAAGTGGTTTCAGAAAATTCACTTGTCCCACCTTACTCTTCACTAGTCCCACCTTACTCTTCACAAGTCCCACCTTACTTTTTACTGGTCCCAAAATGGTCATCACTTGCCTAGATTTGATGAGATGTATGTACTTAATCCATAGAAAAAAAACAAACGAAATAATATACAACATAATTATTTCTTAAAAGAATTTAATTTTTCAAAAACATTGGTTGTTATACATTTGGCTTCTTCAGGTTCATGTATATATGTTTTAGCTGATGGATTTGAAAAAATGTCCATGTATATGTCTGCCACCTGCACCAGCACTAAGCCAACAGTTGATAGCTGTGTCTGGGTTAAGTCCTCAAGCTCTGGTCCATTTGCAGAAATGCGTTAAACTTGAACGGCTACATACTGTCAGCAAGTTGTATTTCCAAAATATTCTGTGTTAAGTCAGGCAAATTTTCATTCATCATTTTTTTAAAAAATAATTTTTTGTTTGGGTGGGTCTTTCTTTTTACAAATTTGCCAACCATACACTGTCTGACCCGGTCTTACCCAATGTGCAGAGTGAAAATATTGCTCTTGAGACCAGCTTTTTTTATTTAGCAGTTTGTTAAAAAATTTGCCAGACTTAGATCATGTACAATGGCCGACGTTACTCAAGGTCATTTAGTTTTGTTGCAAATTTTGTTTATCGTCTCATGAATCAAAATATGCCATAGGATCTGTGTTAAATTTAGCACAGTTTTAAACTAAGTCAGAATCTGGAGTGAAGCTAAGATTTCTTGTAAAGTTGTGACATTTCTTTTCCGTTCAAGTTGTCGCGATTTGGCGCGAAGCTAAGATTTTCATGTACTGTAAGGTTGTCACACTGGATATAATTTTTGTGTGTTTTGTGTCAGACCCAAAGATTGAGAGAGAGAGAGAGAGAGAGAGAGAGAGAGAGAGAGAGAGAGAGAGAGAGAGAGAGAGAGAGAGAGAGAGAGAGAGTCAATGATTTTTTCGAAACAAACAATGACCCCCTTTTCAGAGCCTAGATCTCTTGAAAAAAAGATACTACTCCAAGGATTGCCAAATTAACAACAACAAAAAAATCCCTCCAGAAGTTCTGTTGGAAGTGTATTTTCCAATGACTCTCTGGAAATCTCTGACGACAGGATGAAGAGAAGACGAACATGAAGATGAACACACACACACACACACACGTACACACACACACACACACACAGACACACACACAGAGACACACACAGGACTTCCAAGTTAAACAAAACCCAAATCCCGCTATTCTAAAATTGTGTGTGTGTTTGAATATATTATCTATACTTGTAACAACAACAACAACAACAAAAATCAAGACATAGAAACTCTCTCTCTCTCTCTCTCTCTCTCTCTCTTGGTATATTCTCGTGAATAAGAATCACAATGACATTTCAAAACACATTATAAAAGTCCATTTTCGTTCATAATTATTTCCCAGAGTAAATATTGAAATGGTTCGTTGCGGTTCACTTGAATCTGGACAAAGTCTCTGTAAATGCGTTCTCGCAGCTCTAAAGGTGAGCTACGAATCCTCTCTTCTAAAGAATTATATTCTGGACCAACAAAGAGACGGTAGCGACAGCACGGAGACCATCTGGACTGTTCAAAGAAAGCTGCAATGTTATACTCCTATTCGTGAAGTTTCACACCACTCGACGAATTTGGTAATGTCATCATTGCTGCTTACATGACAGCCAATGCCCGTTTAAACTTGTATTCCGTCTTTGAACCTTTAGGAGATCGATTCCTTTACTTTGACACCGATAGTTACATGTGCATCGATCGCCCTGCAGGCTATCACCGACACATCGAGGACGAACGTTTAGAAGCTTGGACCGACGAACATCCCGAAGATACTATTCTGAGTTTATCCAGTGGTGGAGCTAAACCTCACGGCTACCGGTATCGAGACAAAAAAGGACAATTTCGTACTAAATATAAAGTGAACGAACTGACACTGAACTACCGTTCCAGTCAAGTAGTAAACTTTGACGTCTTACAAGAAGCCTTAAAGTCAGGTCAAGATCAAGACTTTCACGTCACCATGTTGGATCCTCACAAAATTGTATGTTTATCAAATCATCACTGAGACCAGAGTGATGCTGTACCCTGCGACATAAGCGATACAAGTAGTAATATGTGGGAACTGGGGGAAGTATGGGATCCTTGGGGGCATATACGAGAAATTAACATGGATGGGACGCTTGAGGGCATATACTGGAAATTCACATTGATGGGACTCTTGGGGGCAGAAGTGTTTATAAGGCAGAAGTGTTTATAGGAAAGAAGTGTTTATGGGGCTGAAGTGTTTATGGGGAAGAAGTGTTTATAGGAACAGAATATACACATAGACAAACTAACACACAAACATAGAAACACCTATGGCAAGCATGGAGTAATCTTTTCTAAGAGATGTGGGTGGTCCTGAAAAGGACCGTTGGAGTTTGTTAACCAAAGGTAGTTAACACATATCACACCTCTTCACTGGTCTTCTTCTCCTCAAACTTCTTCGCACTTCAGGTCCGTAGATTAAGACTCTCTTCAGACACCCTTGTCTCTCCACATAAATTCGTCTCTTCCAAATAGCTGTAGCCGTAATCTTAGTGATAGCCCATGATGCTTTAACATACATGGGGTAGTCCGGGTTGAAGAGCATACCCGATACGATGCTTGAAGATTCTACTGAAGTATGCATCTTGTCTTGAGAATAGGTGAAACTATGTAACAAAAACGCTGGTATATATAGTCTAAGATCGGATCGAAACGGATCAAAATGGTTCACTAATCCAAAGGCGCGTTACAAAATGTAGGGTCTCTCTTCCAATCAGAAGAGAGCAGGGGGGGGGGGCACGTCACCTTCAGTATAATGGCGCCACAGCGTTCGTACGGTTTTACCTTTTGAGGCATAGTTTGAGTATGGCTGATACAACGAAGACGATGTATTGGGGTGAGCATGCAACGGAAACTTCTATGTTCGGAGTTATAGTACTACGACTGCAGTGGTCAACATTCATCCAGAAGATTTTAATTTGGATTTTGTGGATTTTCTGTCGTCGCAAGAATTTTTGCCTGAAACAACCGTCGTATAACCTTCTTCTCCTTCTCCATCCTTACCTTTGATAGATGATTTTAAAACGAGACAGAAGGAAGAATTAGAAAAAAATTTGCAGCGTCAGAGAGAAGCAGAAGAAGCATTTCTTCAGCAGGAAGATGAAAGAACAAAGCGAGAAGAAGAAAAAGAAGAAGAAGAAGAGAAGCAGAAATCTTTGAAGTGCGAAGGACAGAAAGAAGGGAGTGGTGACAATCAAACGGTGAGTCTGCTACAAGATATTTTGGCAGAGTTAAAGAATCTGAGAAACATGTATTAGACTTCTTTAACTCAACCCAAAAGAAAGAGACCATCAAAGACTAAGCATTCTAAGCCTATCACATCATCCACTCTCACTGCTACTGAGATTCCACCACTACCATTGACTACTACTACTACTACCACTACCAAAGCAACAGGAGGAGTAGGACTTGGCCGTGGAAAGGGATTGAGGCAGTTAAAGCTCATGATGTCCAGTCAATAAGTTTGTTAAAAAAAAAACCCCACCCCAACATTCCTTTTTAGGGTCACCCACATTTCTTAGAAAAGAAATCAAATTGCCAAATCAAGTAAAACTTAAATCCCATCATTTGATTGTGTATGAGTGCGTGTGTGTGTTTCTCTGTAAAACAAATCAAGACCAAGAGACACTTACTTTTTTCCGTTTTGGTATATTCTCTTTAAAAATCACAATGAACACATATCACATCACTCAAGTTCATTTTTTTCTGTCACTGTCTGTCTCTCTTTTTGAATTTCTTTACAGGCATGGGTTCCTCTTCTTTCTCTTCACTGTCTTCCAGTCGTCTTAACTTCTTACATTTCTTGACCACGGGTATGGGTTCTTTTTCTTCTGTTTCTGAAGAGCCTTCTGCCTCCTCCCGCTTCTCCTTGTTCTCTTTTTCTTAGGGCACTCTGAAGACCAATGTTCTTTTTCTTGACAATGATAACGGGTATCTTTCCCTTTATCTCTCTTTTATTTTCCGTGGCTTTGACGTTGTGGACATTCTGGAGCCCAATGTCCTTTCTATTGGCAGATATAGCAAGTATCTTGACTTTTATCTCGAGAGGAGTAGTTCTTAGTCTTATTGGAAAAAGTTGTACACTTTCCAAGGACTCTCTCTAAATTTCTGATGGCAACAGCCGTCTGTTGTGCTAAATCTCTAACCAGAAGGGTAAGTTTCACAGTTTGAAAGTTGAATAACGAATAGTTACTCTGAGGGTAAGACGCTCTCTATATATAGGGAAAGAGCGTGTGTAAAACTCAATCAGATCAAAGTTTGCAATCAAGATGAAACGATCACGCAATTTCAATGAGAAACCAGAAGAGGACCAGATTTCTCCGATGGAAAATACATTCACGTGTATCATCATCAAGAGCAGTTCGATGCCATCACTAGTATCACAGGATTTCTTGGATACGGATATTACTGTCAGAAATGTGACCAAGGATTTAACAGTCGGGACCAACACATTCATTGCGGAGAGAGATGTCGGGGTTGTTTTGTTTCCAAACCATTGCTCGACGTGTCAACGAACCTTTGTCAACCCCTCTTGTTACGAACAACATCCCATGACACAAGTTCACCAGCAGAAAAGTACTTGTGACTTATTGAGATTGTGCTCCACGTATGGACAGCTGATTCGAACCAATAACCCCAAGGCACACGTTTGTCCCGGAAAGAAAATATGCCGTATTTGTGACCAAATCGTGGACTTTGAACATCAATGTTACATTCAAACCTATGAAAATGAACTGCAGAAAGAATTAAAGTGTGATCAGAACAAGAAGAACAAGACAGAAGTGGATTTTATCTTTTTTGACTTTGAATGTATGCAAGAGACGGGTATTCACATCCTTAATTTCTGAGTCGCTCATTGGGCTTGTGAGAAGTGCATACAATAACCTATCTATTTTCACTGTCCCCATTGTAGTAGGATTATAGGAGGACGTGAAAAAGTCTTTCGAGGCCCCAACACTCTTCCCGATTTTGCCCAATGGATCTTAGATCCTATCGACGATACTTGGAGCGAAGAGGATATCCAACGTTACGGCGGCTGTCATAGATATGCTACAGTCATGGCTCACATTTTCTCTGGATACGATGGACAATTTCTGTTGAAATATTATTCAGAACAAGGCACCGAATGCCCAACGGTCACCATGAACGGAACCAAACTCATTTAAATGAAAGTAGGACAAGTACAATACAAAGATTATATGAGTTATTTAGCCACGCCTTGAGTCCAATGCCTAAAACGTTTGGAATGACAGAAGTGGCCAAAGGGTATTTTCTCCACTTTTTCAATACCGAAGCCAATCAACACACTGTACTCCCGCATTTGCCTGACCTTCACTATTACGACCCCGACGGGATGTACACCGAACATCGAGAAGCCTTCCACGCTCGGTACCACACTCACGCTTCAGACCCGTTTGACTTTCAAGAAGAAATGCTCAAGTGTGGACATTTTACGCCGTTGCTGTGGAAAGTTTCGACAATTATTTCTATATCACGGAGAAGTCGATCCTTTGAAGGAAGCTTGTACACTGACCAAAGCGTGTGGATTAGTGTACCGAAAAAAGTTCATGCCCGAGAACCAACTAGGCATCATATACCCTAACACTTATCTCTATGTCAACCGTCAATACTCTGCCAAAGCTTTGCGTTGGTTGCATTACTTGTGTGAAAGGGAAGATAAATGGATACAACATGCGAGAAACGGGGGATTAAAGAAAATTGGAAGTCGTTCTGTCGATGGCTGGGATTTAGAAAATCCCCAGACGGCGTACGAATTTCAGGGATGCATATTTCACGGATGCCCTACCTGTTTTCCTCAACGAGGCCTAAAAAATCCTTTAACAGGGGTTACCATGGAAGAGTTGTACGAACGCACGTACCAACGACGCCTGAAGTTAGAAAGTCAAGGATACTAAGTGGTAGAAATGTGGGAGCACGAGTACGATCGACGTTTCAAAACCGATCCAGAATTTAGACGCATTGCCGAAAGCTACGACGTGGTAGACATCGAACCTTTGGACCCACGCCACAGTTTGTTTGGAGGACGAACCAATGCCACACGCTTGGTGTATACAACGTAGATGAATCTCGAGGAGAAGAAATCAAATACAGCGGCGTGTGTTCGTTGTATCCTTGGGTGTGCAAATATAAGCGATTCCCTACCGACACCCTGAAATCCTTACAGAACACATTGATGTGGAACACATTCGTCAATACGAAGGATTGATCAAATGCAAAGTCTTACTCCCGACAAACTTGTACCAAGCAAAACTGATGTTTCCTTTATGCCGTACGTGTGCTGAAACGTGTAATCAAGATCACCCTTGTGACCACACCGAGGAAGAGCGCGCTTGGACAGAAATGTGGGTGAGTGTCGAATTGTTTCGGACTCTGGATCGGGGATACCGCTTGTTAAAAGTCTACGAAATTTGGCACTTTCCTATCACCCAATAATACCAAAAAGGACGACACCTCGAATCCAGGCATTTTCTCAAGCTACGTCAACGAATTTCTTAAACTGGAACAAGAAGCCAGTGGCTATCCCTCTTGGTGTCAGACACCAGAACACCAAGTCAAATTCAAAGAACAGTACCGTTCCATAGAAGGTATCACTTTGGAAGACGTAGAAAAGAACGAAGGAAGAAGATCGTTTGCCAAAGTCATGTTGAATTGTTTGTGGGGAAAATTGGCACAACGTTCGAGATTGCCCAAGACGGAATACTAGGCAGATCCCAGTCGCTACTTTCAACTGGTGGACGACAAAGGAAAACTGATGAAACACGTGGAAATCATCAGTGAAAATTTGATCTTAGTCAATTACGAAGAAGAGCCAAAGTTTGTACTCCCTGACGACTTTTGCAATGTCGTCATTGCAGCCTGCGTGACAGCCAGTGCTCACTTAAAATTGTACGATAAGGCTTTAGAAGACCGTTGAAGACCGTTGTCTTCGGTCTTGGAACAAATTCCGTGGAAGGAAGTCAATGATAGTGTTCAGACCTTAGAGGAGTATAGACTACTGATAAACGAACTGTTTCCATTGAATTTTGGACGATATGTGGTGTGTGTGTTTTTTCTTGGATTTCGTTTCCCAGGAAATTCATTGTGGACTATTTTTATGAACAGTACATACAACAAAGACATGACCATCCACACTTTATCGGTGCACGAAACACAAATTGTGCTCAAAGTGTTGAGACTCGTGATGAAAACAAGCTGTGTACCTCCGTGTGAAGAAGACATTTGTCAAACTTTATTCACACTTCATACTTACCAAGAAGTGTGTATCGCTAGTTGGTTACACAAACAAATTAACGATTGGAAAGATGTACGTGACTGGAAAAGTTTTGGTTTCGATGCTTGGCTACAAGAAGTGGCACACTATGCCAAAGACCTTGCGTGTCACTAATTATTCAAGGCAAAAAGAACAAGTGAACTTAAAACCTAAGTCAAAAGTGGTATTAGAAACCATTTTAGAAACAGTGGAAGAAGAAGAACCTGACACAGTGGAAGACAATACCGTCGTACAAATTGAAACACCTGAGGAACAAATAACCTTTTCGCCAGAGAAATTAGAGACACTCAGTTCCACAGCAGAGATAATGAATCGTGTACGTCGATTTAATGAAACACACATCCATCGAGACTGTTGTTGTACACTGACTTGTTTATATGCAGCTTTGGTTCTTTTAGTGTGTGCCGTATTGATGTACGGACTCATTTTTGATTTATGTGTTTTCGTGTTTTAATTCTGGACATGTAAATATGTTTTTGCTTAAAACATTAAAAGTGTATGAAATGTATAAAATGTCTTGTGTCTTTCATGCTCCTCTCAAAATTCTGAACACCACAGTCATGGCTGCATCATCTTCCTCCTCTTCTGTGCTCAAAGTGATTGAGGAAAAGTTAGATCGTCAAATTTGGGAAGCTTTGTATCTGCGCCATCCTTTTAACATGTTGATTCCTGGACCCTGTGGTTCAGGCAAAACAGAATTTGTCAAACGTTTGATCGAACACAAATCCCATTTGTTTGATTGTCCACCTCAACGTATCGTGTGGTGTTAGAAAGAGTGGCAATCGTCTTACACCTTACTTCAAGAAAGTCAAGGAGAATCCATTTCGTTCGTAGAAGGCATTCCTCGCGAAGACGAAGAAGAAATTAAACTTTGGTTTACACTAAAAGGACATCATCGTAATGCCAGTATCATTTACATTACTCAAAATTTATTTCAACATAGTAAAGCGCATCGTACCATCAGTCTCAATGCCCATTATGTGGTCTTGTTTAAAAGTCCCAGAGACAAATCTCAAGTGCAAGTGTTAGCCAAACTGTTGGGAACTCCTTGGCTTAATTATGCGTACGACGATGCCACTCAAACACCTCATGCGTATTTACTCATCGATTTAAAACTCACCACTCCCGATTATTTGAGATTTCGTACCAATTTTTTTCACCATTGGTGTGAAGAAGGAGGTCCTGTCATTTACACGTCCAATTTGGCAACTTTCTGAAGAAACAAAATATCCACCACGTCATTTCTTTCCAACAGTCTTCAAAATAACTTCCTTTTAATCTCATCCTCATGCCAAATTGATTCGTGCCCTGCATGGCATCAGTCGCGAAAAAAATGCACAAGTCAGTGCCCATTTGTTAGAAGCCAGTCTGAAAGAAGTTTTACGATGGTTTATTTTGACAGCACGTCAATTACTTCATGGCATCATTCACATACCCCATCAAAACCAACGCTTTTTTGAAAAACATAAAAGTGCGTTGTCACAACTGGCAGATCCAAGAATCGATCCACACACTAAAAACAAATCATTTTGAAACCTGGTGGCAGTGATTCTTTAGGAGGTGTCATTATTCGTTCTCTTTTGAAATGGGATCCTAATGCCCAAGCCAAAACCAAGAAGAAAAAACCAAATCCGCTTAAAGATAGCCACATACAACCACTTCACACACAAGAAAAAGAAAGGTCTTTCCTCGAAAAAAACCCACAACATCTCTTCCTGCCAGAAAGAGAGGTACTACAGCTAGGAAGCGCACGTACTCCCGAAAGCCACGAGAGGCAGTGACGATGTCTCCCTCTCCTGCCACTTCTTCTTCTTCTTCACCCTTCGTGATGATGCCTGCCAAATCTGATTTAAGACCCGTGTTACCTAATTTGATGCAGAAATGGAAACCTATTTCGAAAGTCACTTCTCCGGGGGCATCTACTTCGACTGCTCTTGCCACTGCGGCAGTCGCTCAAAAATAAGTGGCCTCATCTAAAACCAAAGTCCAAGAGAGAACAGGCGTGTTGCAAAGTTTACTGGATTTATCCAAACAAGAACTGACACGATTAAGTCTATTGAAAACACCTCATCGTCGAGTGATGCCTGTCATAAAGTTGATATGCCGTGCTGACCATCAGTGGAGACGAGTTCCAGTATAAAAAAGAAGTGTGGGATCAGAGGGACCTCAGTTATATTTTGCTCCTGACACAAAAGATGGCCCCAAAAAGTGCACACGCGAGTCGTCCCAAGAAAAGCAAAACAAAAAAGGACCCCCACTTCGTCTAGCTAAACATTGGGATGTGTTGTCCGTCCTGACTAAATCCAATCCTCCCATGCGAAAACAACTCATTCAAACAGTCCCCAAGAAATCATCGATACCGTGTGTGAATGTTGTTTGAATGTGTTGAAAGGAATGGTACCTTGGTCCAAGATACAGAAACAGAAATTAGGAAAACATCGGAACGTTCTTCGCCAAATTGTCAAAAAGAAAATACCCCTCAGTCAAAAGAAAAAAATACTAGTGCAACGAGGAGGATTTCTACCCATGCTGATCGGACCATTGTTAAAAATTAGCTGCTCCTTTGTTAGGATCGATTGCTGGACCCATTTGAGGAGGAGTCATGAGATAAAGACGAAAATAGAAGATAAAAACGACACCCTTCTCTGGAAAGACAACACACTTGTACTTTTGGATCTTATGGAAGGACGAAAGCTGACTTTAGTTCGTTACAAACGATGGATGGAACTCCATCGTTGGTACGAACAACGGATACTTCATCTACCTCCCAATCCTAATCTCAACGAGATGTCACAGTTACAACAAGATTTACAATCGTTAATGGATCGAAGTGATTTGTCAGAAGCAGAAAAATCGCAACAGTACGGTGAAGTATTGCAACGGCTTCAACTCTTTCACCAGAAAGATTTAGACGAAACAGCTAAACCAACTCTGAGAGATTTCAAGGCGATGATGAAAAGTGAACATGAAATGACCAAAACAGACACCGCCAAGGGGACGATAGAAGAAGACGACACACGAGAAGTGTTTCAAACTCCGTCTGCTCCCATACCTAGTAAGACTGCAGCTTCCTTGTTGACACCCTCCCCTACGCCTCAACGAGAAGAGATGAAAGTTTGGGTTAAAATGATGATGTCCACACCTTCTTCAGCAGAAGAAAAAAAGAAAGGGAAGACAGAAGTGAAAAAAGACATCAAGAAAAAGTCACCACTTCACAACCGACTCCTGTGGCTCGTCGGACACGTCAAGCTTCGTCCAAACCCTCCATAACCCACGATTCCAAAAGTAGTATAGAATAGTGGGTGACTTATTGAGGAGTGACATTGTATCATGGAGACACTTTTAGCCAGCATTTACTACAATCCTGCACATGCTGCTGGTTACAGAGGAGTTAAAAAATTGTATCGGGGAGCTAAAAGCAAACTGAAAAGTGTACGTTTGCCAGAAGTACGACAATGGTTACAAGAACAATCGACGTACACGTTAGACGAACCCATTCGACAAAATTTTCCAAGGTCAAACCAAAGTGGCTGGCATCGATCATCAATGGCAAGCAGATTTAGCTGATGTCTCTCATTTGGCAGTGTACAATCGTGCTTACAAATATTTGTTTTGTGTCATTGATGTGTTTTCCAAATCCGCTTGGGTCGTTCCTTTGACTTCTAAAAGCAGTGTCGAGTTAGTACGCGCTTTAAAACTGGCGTTGAAACAAAGTGGTCGTCAACTTTAACGATGGCAAAAGAGACAAAGGTACCGAATGTCTGAACCAAGCTTTTCAAAAAGAATTGAAATAACGCCACATTCATTTGTTTACCACTAAAATCCTGAAACCAAAGCCAGTGTGGTGGAACGTTTTCAAAGAACTTTGAAAGAACGCATGTGCAAATATTTTACCCATCAACACACTTTCAAGTACATCGACGTGTTACCACGTCTGGTCAAAGCTTACAATCAATCGTACCATCGTGGCATCGGATGTGCCCCCGAAGAAGTCACCCCTGAAAACGAAGTGAGGGTGTTTGATCGATTGTTTGGAACACCCAAGATTGGACACAAGAAAGCAGTGGTGCTCAAGACGGGAGATTGGGTTCGGATTGGAAAAACCAAACGCACTTTTGACAAAGGTTATTTACCTAACTGGACTACCGAATTGTTTTTCATCACTGGACAAGTTCGTGGACGTGATCCTCCTATCTATAAATTGGAAGACATACACGGAGAAGTGTTAAAAGGAACCTTTTACTTGCCTGCGTTACAACGAGTTACTAAAAAAGAAGACGACTTGTACAATATCGAAAGCATTCTTGATCGAAGAACACGTAAAGTGGGCAAACGTCTAGTGGAAGAAGTCAAAGTGCTTTGGAAAGGATATCCTCCTAGTTTTGATTCTTAGATTGCCGCTTCCCAAGTCATCGACTATAAAAAGAAGAAGTAACCATCATGCCGTTCAACACAGCAGCTACATCTCCTTCACAGAGTTCCTCTCTTCAAGAATTACAAAAACAACTTTTCTGGGTGTGGTGCGGAGAACGTCTGCCTAAAAATAAAATCTTCTTTTTCTGCCAAATCTTTGTGGTGTATTGTGTCATCGGAGCAGAAATTACCAATTTGAGTTCGCAACAAGGTGACAAACAATTGTGGACCATTTTACACAGCAGTTGCATTGGTTATCTTCTGCCTAGCCCTTCCTTGAAATATAGTACGGACAGTAACAACGGTTAGGCCAACGCCAGTCATCCTTCTTCCAGTCACAACAACAGCAGCCCTCTTTTGGAACATTTAGAACATCATTCTCCTTTGACCTCGAGTAACTCCTTGGACACCAGAACTCTCGAACTATGAATAACCAATTTTATTTAACCTTACCCAGTGACAGTTCTATGGATGTGTTTCCCAACAATACCTTATGATGTTTCACAGCCAAATTACCTTAGTCAATACAATTGAATCACGAAGCTCATTGGGAAGTGGCTTTGGTAGAAATCATTCATCCTATGCAAGCCCTCAATATCAACGAAAGTCAAAACACTTTCATCGTGGATATCCAGAACGAGCAAGTGCAAAAACACTTGGACATAAATGATATTGGCATTTACGAATCCAAAAAATCGTTACTCACCAATCCTCCGTCGTTGACTAGCTATACCATGAGAATTCCTGTGAGGTATTATTTTAATGCTCAACATTTGGTGGAAACCATTGCAACTTTTTTCAATGACCAGTTTGGCAAAGCCTTGGACAAAGCCAAGAAAACTGTCCTTATCAAATACCATAAAATTGCACATCATCTTAAAATGCATTTTTCAGACGCCAAAATATTGTCAATTACTTTTTGTCCTGGGTTGTTTGAAATTTTGGGTGGATACACAAAACTAGCTCCTATGAAAGACGTTTACAGCAAAGATCGATTTTTACAAGTATTTTCGTTACCCTGTCGAACTGAACGATGGACTGAATTTATTGTTTGTGTACTCCAATGTGGTCGAGTACAACGTGGTGGTAAAGACAGCCGCTCCGTTACTGAGAGTCATTCCGTTCAAAGCGGATTCTGCAGTCACTGCGTACGAGGACGGTGGAAACACGTATCACGTTCACCGTGAATTTGTACATCCTCATTATCTTCCTGTCAGTAAATCGTATTTTGAAAGTGTCAACATTAGTATAAAAGGAGATCTGGGACAAAATATCCTATTCTCCAGAGGAAAAGTCACGGTGAAACTACATTTTCTAAAACGGTTCTCCAGTGAATAGTAACATAAGATGTATCCTGTGTACCGAGGAGTTGCTCGACAACGAGGACATGGTTTAGGAGATATGTTAAAATGCGCTTTTCATACGGTAGCCCCTATCTTGAAACCCATGGTGACTCGAGGATTGCATGCCTTAAAAGATGCCGCCTTGACGCAAGGAAAAGAATTTCTTCAAAACGTCTTCATCGACAAACAAAATCCTAAAGAAGCCTTTATGGCCCTGGCATTACTTCCTCCTCAGTGCCACAGCAAGGACAAGGCAGAAAGAGACGTCTAAATCCCTTCAGAGCTCATAAACACGGTGGTCAGAAAAAGACTAAGAAAAGAAGAACTGTCAGAGAACACTGGTCTACAGCCAAAATGCTTCCGCAATCAATGTTGCCAACCTTTACTAATTCTGGGTCACTTAGAACGAAAATGATGCTTACAATTGTTGATTGGCTCTAATTTTAAAGATATTATACTGTGTCAGTATATACGACCCTTAACGTGGGAATGGCGGAGGATAAGTGAGTTATAAAGGGAAGGGATCGCAATTTAAACCAGAAATGACTAAAATACATCTTTGACTGGATCTTTGAATACATCTATGACTGGGTTTGGACAGTACTTGCTTTTTAGGCAAAACAATGAATAATGCAATCTGAAGCTGGTATTGCGTCATACATGATATGAATTGCATCATGTTATTCCTAGAAGTCATGGATGATGCA
This sequence comes from Margaritifera margaritifera, assembly GCA_029931535.1. Lineage (NCBI taxonomy): Eukaryota > Metazoa > Mollusca > Bivalvia > Unionida > Margaritiferidae > Margaritifera > Margaritifera margaritifera. The sequence goes on from JAQPZY010000991.1 coordinate 605,388, forward strand.
ATCATAACTAAGCTTACATCACTCTGCTGAAGAAATTGCCCTATATCAGCTCTACAAATCATACAGTTTCGTGCTCTCTTATTTATCAGTGTTTGATTTTGCAAAGGGACACATTTCTGTTTAGCCAAAGTGAGCAGAGATGCCTAATACTTGTGTGAACAATGCAGATAACTTCTGCTATGTTTGTGATGAAGTGACTTTTGCATCACAAAAGCGCAGTATAACCACTATGGTTAAGAAAGCCTATCACCTTTATTTTGGCTGCAAAATTGGAGATCAGGACAATAGGTGGGCCTCACATATGCTGCAACACTTGTGCAACAAATCTTCGCCAGTGGTTGAACAGGAAAAGGAAATCTATGCCTTTTGTAGTGCCAATGATTTGGAGAGAGCCAACAGATCATATCAGCAATTGTTACTTCTGCATGGTGCCTCCAGTTGGGAAAGGTGTGTCAAAGAAGGAAAAGTGGAATGTGCATTATCCAAACATTCCGTCAGCTATATGCCCAGTACCCCACGGAGAAGGACTGCCGGTTCCTGATGCACCAGAATCATTCTCACTTGAGTCAGACGAGGAAGAGGAAGATGATGAAACTTCTAGTCCTGAACCATCAGTGTCACATGACCCATATTTTCTCCCATCCTCCTCCTCTGAACCACACCTCATAATACAAGGTGAACTGAATGACCTTGTCATGGATTTGGAACTACCCAAGAGTAAGGCAGAGCTGTTGGGCTCTAGACTACAGCAGTAGAATCTCCTGGCAGGTGATGTTAGGGTTTCTATGTTCCGTGACCGTCAAAAGGATCTTGTCCCATTCTTTTTCATGGAATGTGATCTTGTAACCTGCAACAACATCGATGGTGTGATGGCAGCTCTCAACATCGTTCATGATCCAGATGAGTGGAGACTGTTCATTGATTCATCGAAGACGAGTCTTAAAGCTGTTTTGCTGCATAATGGCAGTGTTTTGTCATCAATTCCAGTTGGTCATGCAGTTCATATGAAGGAAACCTATGAAAACATGAAACAACTTTTGAGGTGCATAAACTATGACCAACATCAGTGGCAGCTTTGTGGCGATTTCAAGGTTCTTGCTCTCTTGCTTGGTCTGCAGACTGGATACACAAAGCACTGCTGTTTTCTCTGCGAATGGGATAGTCGTGCGAGAGATTCCCACTACATCAAGAGAGATTGGCCACTCCGACAGTCATTGGAGCCTGCCTAGGATGAAAAATGTTCAGCATCCGCCACTTGTTGAATAAAGGAAGATTTTGTTACCACCCTTGCACATCAAGCTGGGTCTGATGAAGAACTTTGTCAAGGCCATGGACAAAACACACGCAGCTTTCAAGTACCTACATGGAATATTTCCAAGGTTAAGTGAAGCTAAGATAAAGGAAGGTGTCTTTGTTGGTCCTCAGATTCGTGAACTTCTTCAAGATGTTGCATTTCACCGTGCACTGCGTGGCAATGAAAAGACGGCATGGAAAGCCTTCCAGTTAGTGGCAACACATTTTCTCGGAAACAACAAGGCAGACAACTACAGGGAGTTGGTGGAAAACCTCCTCAAGGCATACAAAAGCCTTGGTTGCAACATGTCACTAAAGATACATTTTTTGCACTCTCATCTAGATTTTTTCCACCGAACTGCGGAGCAGTGAGCGACGAGCACGGCGAGCGATTTCACCAGGACATTGCAACAATGGAGAAACGCTATCAGGGCAAATGAAGCCCATCAATGCTTGCAGACTATTGCTGGACAGTGACAAGAGATGCTCCATTTAATGAATACAAGAGACAAGCCAAGAAGCACCGAGTAGACACTGAATAAGGACAAAACTATGTACTTATATATACATAATAGTTTTTTACTTTTGTTTCAATATATTTGTTATTTATATAACTTTTTTGCTGTTTTTTCAAGTGTTACATAAACAGGACATGTGAAATATTATCATGTTAGGCAACCATAAAGACATGAAAAGACCTAGGTTTACAATTTATGATTAAAACTCTACTATGTACAAAATATACATAGACGTAAAATGTAAAAACTTAAATGTCTTGGAAACAGTAGCCAATCAGTTGTTTTTATTGTCATATTTGAATTCAGCACATCAAAATCCCTAATAAATAGCACATTTTATCTCAGAAGCAGACGACTTCGAAAAAATTGTAGACCAGTGGAATTAGACGTGTTTGATTACTAACTGAGAAAACATTATGCACCGAGATTCTTGCGAACTGGATCTGTTTGCCATGCCACCTACCATGATGACGATGCAAGAATCCCAATGGGTAGAATTTCATCCTGTGTCGTCTTTGACAACCTCAGCCCCTATCGAATTTGAAATAAAAGGACAAACCGAAGATTACATCGATCTGAATAGCAGTCACTTGTATCTGAAACTAAAAGTGCTCAAAACAGACAACACCAATCCTGGTGCCGATGCCAGAGTAACTCCCGTCAATATTTTCATGCATTCGTTAAGTGAAGTGGATTTGTACTTGAATAACAAATTGGTCAGCAGCAGCATGGATACTTGACTTTACCGTGCTTACTTGGAAAATCTCTTGACGTACGGAAAAGAAGCCAAGAACACCCATTTGGATGCCTCCGTGGTATGGAAACCTGACACCTTGGATAAGTTCAGCGACACAGCGTTGATTGCAGATGATGATGCAAACCACAATGTGGGATTTAACGAGCGTCGAAATAAAATTAAACAAGGACGCACTTTAGAACTGATGGATCGTTTGCATTTGGACATATGGTTGCAAGACAAGTATTTGTTGAACGGAGTGGATGTACGCCTGAGACTGAATCGTAGTAGTACTGTCTTCCATTTGATGGCTAATGCGAACGAGTAGAAAACCATCATCGAAGAAGCCAGACTTTACGTGCGACGTTTAGAAGTGTTACTTAAAGTAGCCAACGACATCAGTCAAACTTTGAGCAGAACCACCGCCAGGTATCCTGTGCGACGAGTGGAAGTGAAAACATTTACCATTGCCTCTGGACTCCGATCCAAGGTCGAAGATCATGTGTTCCAAGGACAGCTCCCCAAACGTTTGCTTAATGGCATCGTCAGTAATGCAGCCCTCAACGTAGCCATCGATCAAAATCCTTTCGACTTTCAACACTTCAATGTCTCCAAGATATAAGTCATTCGAGATAGTCAGACGTTGTGTACCAGACCTTTTGAACCTAACTTTGCCCAAAAAATTACTTGAGATCTTACTTGACTCTATTTGCAGCCACAGGACAGTTAGGAACAAACAGTAGCCACGGTATTTCGTACGAGTATTATGCAGGAGGATATGCTTTGTGGGTATTTGACTTCACTCCTGACCAAGGCAGCGACGAAGGACATTACCACCCTATAACATTAGGCCAATTTCGTGAACGTCATCTTGTATGCATAATTTGACAATACTTTGGAAATCAACAGTTTGAGAGAAGTGATTCTAGACTATTAGAAGAAAAGATGGAACACGAAGAAGCTATGGAGATAGGCGATGAGGTTTTTTTATATCTGAAACCACAGCAGTCAAAAACCACAAGTGATGACGATGCTTTTTATCCAGAAACAAAAGAAGAAAAAGAGACAGTCATGATGTCAAGATGGTCAGAACAAGAACAACATTTAGTCTACTGTTTTGCTACGGACTTGACTGAAAGAATTACAGCCCTGACCAGAGAACATTGTTATGGATGTCAAATTGATCATCCTAGTCAGAAACAACACGACAAATGTATGATGATGAGTGCAGAAGAAAAATTGGAAGAATATCTGGATAAGGCATGGTCTCTGATCTCAGAAGAGAAGGTGTTGAGAAAGTGGTATAAAGACTTGCAGGATCGTTCCTTACCTCCATTAACTTCTCTGGAGACCCAACGCATCGAAGCTCTCTTGCAACAGAGTACAGAGACTACCCTCAGTTCATCGACTTACTTGACAGACATATTCAAGAAAAAAGTCAGGTGTGAATCGATGACTTATCATTACCTGTGAAAAATGGATACTTGGGAACTTCATTACCTGTTGATTCGCAGTTCGTACACCGCTTATTTGGAATCCTGTAGTGTGTGCAAAAGATGAACTTCCTCATCGCAAACCTAAAGACGTTCAAGCTTATGTCATCAACACCGACGACAATCATCGACCAGGAACCCATTGTGTGGCGGTGTACTTTCCCAACGATCACAGTGTGGAGTATTTTGATTCTTATGGATTACCTCCTTTGGAAGAGAATAATTGACTTTATGAGAAGAAATGCTGTCTCCACTCGATTCAATAATGTGAGATTACAAGGATCAGATTCCATGGTGTGTGGACAATATTGTGTGTACTTACTTCATCAACGCAGTCTTGGATTTCCCTTAGAACATTTAGTGACTTGTTTTGATTGGGACTACGCTAGAAACGATACTAAAGTAGAAAGATGGTTTTGTGAACATTATGGTTATCTCTTGTCTTTAGCTCAGAAACGTAGTGTGCATCGATGGCAAAATGACTTAGAACAGTGGAAGTCCAGTCTGACTTCACAACGTTGTCAGCCCTGTAAATATGTTATTGTTTAATAATGTTTCTGTTTGCATTTTGTGTTAGAGAAGCTTCTTGTTCATTAAAAATGTTGCTTTTTGAAATAACATGGTGTTGTGTTGTTTATTGATTGAAAAACAAAATGAGATGTATATGCTCTTTGAAATCTCTCTATCAATCTTAGGTACATGCTCTTTCACATTTCTCTCTATCGATCTGGGTCAAGTTTTCTTTCACGTCCACGTCCCAATGGAAGGAGATGTTTTAAATCACGTCCGCGCTTCTAGCATATAAAGCGGTGCGTTTGCCAGTCGGGTCACCCTCGTTGACTCGTCAACAATTAAACATGACCTCAAAGATTAGTAAACTGAATGAAGCTATGGTGAACACGCATCGTGTTAGGCATAACCTGATTCGGAAGAACCCAGAGAAGAAGACGATGATCTTCCTGAAAATGGCACAGGACCTGGTAGAAGAAGTTCTGCGAGAGGAAATCATCAGGGAAAGAGAGGAATGGGAGGAGAGACAAAGACTGCAGCAACAACAGCAGCAGTAAAGGGAGCAAGAACAACAGCTACAACAACAACTGTTGCAGCAGCTGCAAGAAAAAGGAGAAGTGTCCCGTAAGATTGACGGTGAGGAGTTCGCCTTATCCTTCACAAGAAAGCGCCCCTGTGTTGCGGTGAGACCTGTGGTGAAACGTGGCAGAAGTTAAAATTCTCACCAATTTTCACCCCCCCCCCCCAAAAAAAAAAAAAAAAAAAAAATCCCCAACAGTCATTTTCAGGGCCACTAAGATCTCTAGAAAAAGATTACTCCATGATTGTCTTAAAAAAAATGTGTGTTTGTATGTTGCGTGTATGTTTGTGTCTGTCTTTTTTTAAAAATAAAAACAATAAAAAAATCCCTTTCCCTTCTAAAAATGTATGTTTGGTGTGTGATTGTATAGAGTGTGTCTATAAACACTCCCTTACCCTTCCTATGTTAAATATACTTTCTTTTAGGTCCGCGCAATGTTTTGTTTTTTCTCTGTGTGGGTTGTATTTCTGGTGTGAGGGATGTTTTCCTTCACGTCCATGCTTTACGTATATAAAGCGGTGCGTTTACCAGTCGGGCCCTAGCTCCACAATCAGCAACCAGCCGTCAGAGGAGTAACATCACGCTAGAGAAACATCAGGCCGCAACTTGCTGTTGGATGAGTAGGGGAGGGGGCCACCTGTGATTATACGGGACGTCTCGTGCTCGTAATGACAAGCCTACTACTTGTTGTGTATTCCAAGGAAGTCAGGGGCATACCTGCATATACGAGATATAACGACACAGAGAAGACCGACCTACCCCTCCACCAGAAGTCGAGGAGTACAAACGATAGGACCTGGTGCTAACATAGACCACTGCGGGATACCATCGGGAAGTACCCAGACGCAGCGAGAGTGAAGATAGAAGTAAGGAGGCAACCAAAGGGATGGAAATACCGCCTGGAGGAAACCAGTTACAGAATGCAGTAAGCTGGAGGAAGAAAGCAAGTGAATGAGACGTTAACCTGCTGAGCCACTTCACCTGGGACTGCTGCATATGACGGCTGGGGTAGTCAGCCTGCCCGAGGAGGAAACCTGGGTCTTGAAGTATCGCCGACCGACCTCTTCGTCGCCGACTGGTTAAAATTGCCTGACTGTATGGGGTTTTCCTTTCGAATTTTGAAAACCCCTTTCGATTATACTTTTTTTTTTAAAAACCCACAAATTTGACCCATTTGGAACCAACGTCAAAAATATAAAACCGAATTCAGAACAAATGTGCGTGATGTAAAATGGAATGAGCAACTTTCACTCATGGATTGGTTAATATTTTTGGAAAAATTATATACACTTTGTACGCAAAATTTATAACTAAATGGATTGATTAAATTAAATAAAATTTGTAACTGTAAGAATTGTCATAATTAAACATGTGGTTTACATATAATTGGTTTTATGGACAGCCCGACTTAGCTAACTGGGCAGAATTTGATCATGTACATTAGAATTTGAACATGTACATTCATGACGTTTTAGTACTTTTGTCACTCTTCGCGCCTTTCTTTTGCCGAGTCCGTGCTGCCTGCCATCCAGACATCAATTAAGTAGTGCGCCGTGCGCATACCCGTAATCCTGTAAACATTGTGGTTCCATTCCTATTTACAGATATAACTAATTGTGTACACCCTCCCATATCGCGCTTTCAATGAACTCCCATAGTGGGGAAAACATGCAGCGATGGAGTGGTGTGTAAATAGCATCCTTTCACGCCGTAATGCGTCAAGTGGGTTGCAGCCCGGCAACTCACTTGACTAGAATTAAATATGTGTGCTAAGCACACAGTTCTATCCCCTAATGCGTGCTTCGCACACATTGGGGGTACATAGAAGTACATGGTCGAATGACCGCACACGTCTTTAATTCAAATCATCATAATCATCATCAGTCGGGCCACCGTCTTCAGTCAGGATAAAGCCGTCAAGACTACAACATCGGATGAACGAGGACAGCATGGCGGAGTTGTGGCCAGGCCAGCGAGGAGGCACCCTTGGATAAAGCTTGGTGTAGGCGCTACCATGAGAGGCACGCCATCCAAACCAGAACATCAGGTCTCGCCGTACAATGCGGTAATTAAATGGGAGAGGCCAGCCACCCAGCTACCGGGATTGAAATCAGCTGGTGGAATCCGGCCACTTTATTCACAAGCTTGTCAGACCCATAAATATAACAAAAATATAGGAAAAGGGCCAAGAGAGGAAAGCGGGATGGGCTTTAACTGCGGACCAATCTACGCCTTGCTAAAACGAAAACAAGAATGCAGCAAGTCGGAGAAGGATGATTTCACCGGGAATGCTGCACAATGACGGCTGAAATAGTCAGCCTGCCCGAAGAAGAATCCTGGGAGAACAATGCCGGACCTATCCAGTGGCAGACTGATCAAAATTGCATGACTGTATGGGGTTTTCGTTTTGAAATTTTGAAAACCCCTTTTGATTAGACTCTTTTAATCACAAATTTGATCTATTTTAAGCCACCGTCAAAAATATAACCTTGAATTTAGCATTGTGTACGTGATACTAAAATGATATGAGTAACTTGTACTGGCGGATTGGTATTATTTTTTGAGAAATTATGCACACTATGTACACAAAATTTATAACTGAATGGATTAGTTAAATAAATAAAGAAATTTGTAACTGTGAGAATTGTCATAATTAAACATTTGGTTTACACATAATTGGTTTTAGGGACAGCCCGAATTAACTACCTGGGCAGGATTTGATCATGTACGTTCATGGCGTTTCAGTAATTTCGTCACGTTTCGCACCTCCCATGCCAAGTCCGTGCTGCCTTCCACTCCAGACATCTTTTAAGCAATGCGCAGTGCGCACACATGTAAACATTGTTGTTCCATTCCTATGTACAGGTAAAAATAATTGTACACACACTCCCATACCGCGCCTTCAATGAACCCCCATAGTGGGGAAACCATGCAGCGATGGAGTGGAGTGTAAAAAGCGTGCATTGCACGCAGTAATACGTCAAGTGGGTTTGCTGCCCGGCAACTCATTTGACGAATAATTAAATAATGTGCATTGCACAAATTAATCCCCCTTTGTGGGTGTTTCCTCGCACATGGTCGAATGACCGAACGCGAAGTTAATCCAACTAAACAATAAAACAAAGGAACAGTCGGGCCACCCACGTTGACACGTCAACAAACTAAAGATAAGTAGCTGTAGGAGTGCAAAGATGATGGAGATTCAAGTGTGCCTGGACCATGTTCGTCACCTAATGGAAAAACTGGTCCTCATTACATTGAAAGAGGAGAAGGCAAAAGAGGAGATAAAGAAGAGGGAAGCAGAAAAGTTGCGGCTTCATCTGATGATGCTATCAAACTGTGCTGTAACACCCATGGTGAGGACTCAGCAACAACCACAGCAGCGCCCACTGCAACAGCAGCATCCACAATCACAAAGGGTATATAGGAGAAGAAGGCAGACATTTGTTGTTCCTACAACTGAGGATTGGGACAGTGAAGCCACCCAACCCCCTTCAGCATTTCCTATCTCCATTTATCCCTGGCGTGGAGATCGATGGAGTGGGAGATGTGCGGCTTGTGTGGCCAGACCTGGGAGGTGCGGGCATCTCTAGACACACTTGCAAACCAAACGGTCCTTTTCAGGGCCACCCAAATTGCCAAGAAAAGAAATCGTATTTGCCTAAAAAAAATTCTGTTTGTATGTTTGTGTCTGTCTGTCTTTTTTTTTTTTTTTTTTAAATCCCTTTCCCTTCTAAAAAAATGTATGTTTGGTGTATGTTTGTATAGAGAGTGTCTATAAACACTCCCTTACCCTTCCTATGTAAAAAAAAAATACTTTCTTTTAGGTCCGCGCACTTGGTGTGTTTTGTGTGTAAGAGGTTTTTGTGTTTTGGGGGATATGTTTTCCTTCACGTCCGTGCTTCCAGCATATAAAATGACGCATTCACCATTCGCGCCATTCATTGTCGACTTGACTAAGAATGACTACAGTGGAGAATTTACAAGAAGCAGCGGATTGGATGGTGGAAACGGAGTGTCTGTTAGAAAAGAGAGAGATGTATTTGCGTTATCCCAAGAGTCTATACATTGTGAGAAGGGAAATGGCTGCCCTTACAAAAGCAAAAAGCCTTCGACAAGAAGTAATGGTTGAGGAAATTGTTAAGGCATCAACTAAACATCAGCCAACAGCAGCTCAACCCTGTCGAGTGGAGTTGTTAAAAGAAGCCTTGGGTTTGATGGAAGAGGTGGAGTACTTCCTAGAAAAGGTACAGGAAGACTTTTGGTTATACCTACCCCTAAGTAGTGTGAGGAGGGAAGAGGCTGCCCTGCTCACAGCCAAGGGTCTTGTGAGACAAGTGATGGAAGAAGAAGTGGTCAAGATCAAGAAGGTTTGGGTCAAGGAGAGAATGGTGAATGAGCAGGAGAAGAAACAACAATACTTTCAGCGCCTGAACGAGAACTGGATGACGATATAGGACAAGGTTAGAAAGATGAGTCATCCCGACTGGATACATGATCTACCTAAGAAGAAGTTCAGCCTCCTAGTCTCCCTGAAGAAATGGTGGTCAGGGAGGAAAAAGTAAAAGAAAACAAACGGTCCATTTCAGGGCCACAGACATCTCTTAGAAACGATTATTCCATGATTGCCATAGGTGTTTCTATGTTTATGTGTTTGTTTGTCTATGTGTATATTCTGTCCCTATAAACACTTCTGCCCCATAAACACTTCTGCCCTCAAGCGTCCCATCCATGTTAATTTCCCGTATATGACCCCAAGCGTCCCATCCATGTTAATTTCCCGTATATGCCCCCAAGGGTCACATACTGTCCCCAGTTCCCACATATTACTACTGATACAGCACGACCTTACCGCTATAGTATCGAAGGCGGTGCCGTTGGTGTACCTATCTATGGATCTCATCCATGCACTCACAAACCAACTTTGAATACCACAAGCTCATCGAGAATCACAAATCAAAGAAGAATACACATTCATGTGACTTCGCCTGGCAATGAAGATTCTGAAAGTCGATTACAGACGTTCAAAGCGAAATGGCCGAAATATATGGAAGCGCCTTCTCCCAAATCTTTAGCCAGAGCAGGATTTGTCTACTTAGGACACGAAGACCAAGTATAGTATTTCAGTTATGGTGTGAAACTTAACGAATGTAAGTATACAGATACAGCTATCCTTGAACATTCCGACTGGTCTCCATGCTGTCGCTACCTTCATTTGGTGGGTTCAAAATATGTTACTCGTGGATACTTCAGAAGAGATAATTCGTAGGTTACAGTTGGAGCTGGAGACCGCATTTACTACTACTTTGTACAGATTCAAGTGAAACACAAACGACAAATGATTTTAACATTTGTAAACTGTTGCTATCTTAATAGCATAAGAAGGCTGATTCTCGACAAAGACTATGACAGACTCAAAACTCGTCGTGGATATAAGACTCTCAATGCCACGACTTCTACAATCAGTGTGGCACCGAATTACATTTTTGTAAATGGCCAGTTTGTGAGTGAAGGACTACATTTTCTGGATTTCAAGATTTCCTTTCAGTAGATTCTTTTTTGCGCATGTATTCCTATTTCATCAGAAAAGACATTTCTCTCAATGGACAGTTTAGAATAGCACATTTAGAATCTACCATTGGAGTTGCATGAGCGTATTTACACTAATTTGTACAGATTCAAGTAAAACGCAAAGAATAAATGGCATGGACTTTGTAATCATTTATATTTGAATGCCATAAAAACACTGATTACTTTGAAAATGTTAAAATGGTAAGACATTGAAAAACTGCGAACACGTTATAAAACTTACCATGTCATTAGTGTTGCATCAATTTATGTGGCAGGAAGTCAATGACACTGTTAAAGACTTAGTGAATTACCAAGTACTTTTAAAAGATCTGATTCCACATGACGAGAAGATTCATTTGAATTTGAACGACATGTCGTGTGTGATTTAGTGACTTCATTTATTGGATTTTACTTCTGATCGATTATTTGTTGCAAATTTATGAACAGTAGACGCCAACGCATGACCGCAAAAACTTTATCTGTGCACGAAAAACTCATTGTCTTAAAAAATGCTACGAATAGTGATACATACGACTTCTGTACCCCCATGTGTAGAAGACATTTCTCGTGCTTTATCTACTCATCATACTTAGCAAGAAGTGTGTATAACTAATTGGATACACCAACAAAGTTACAAATGGACGGATATACGTGACTGGACAAGTCTTCGATTCGACGCTTGGAAACAAGACGTGGCTGACTATGCCAAAGATATCGTGTGTGACTGATGAAAGAAACAAAGAATAACACGAACTTTGAGTTTTGAAATCTTTTTTTTTTTTTTTTTTGCTACACAATGAAAGAAAAATTAAACATGTTTGTTTTTCTATATAACATGTCTTGTGTCGTTTATGGAGTCTCAGAATTCCAAACACAACTTGAAAGTTATGGTGGTGTGAAGAACGTGTTCCTAAAATCAAATCGTCTTTTTCTGCCAAATCTTTGTGGTGTGCTGTGTCATAGGAGCAGTCATTAGAAATTTGAGTTTGCAACAACGAGATAAACAAATGTGGACAGCGGTTTTATTGGTTATCTTCTTCCCAATCCTTCGTTGAAATATATCCACAGTAACAACAGCGGTAGCCTCGCCAACGTCTTTTCCAATTACAGCAGCCATCTTCTAGAGTCCTCCTTGGAAAATCACCCTTTGAATTCGAGTGACTCCTCAGAGACCAGAGCCATTGAATTATCAATAATCAGTTTCGTTTAACATTACATAGTGACAGTTCTATGGATGCGTCTCCAACAATAAAGTACGTTGTTTCACTGCCAAATTACTTCAGTCCACACAGTTAGATCACGAAGCTCACTGGGAAGTGACTTTGGTAAAAATCATTTATCTCACTCAAGTCTGGAATGTGGCTGGAGATCAAACCACTTTTGTCGTAGAAATACTCAATGAACAAGTTCATGAACACTTGGACAAAAATGATCCTGTCTATTATGAAACCAAAAGACATTAGTATGTGTTTTGAATATTGATGTCGTTTACTGGTAGTCTAATTGGCTTGATCTAAGCATTAAACAGCAGGTTTGCGTTAAATTTAGGCGATTTTCGACATGTTAATTGCCAAAAGTCTCTGTATAATTTGATGTTCCACTTGTCATGTACAATGAATTTCTATATATATTTCTGATTTACAGTTTATCTGATCAAGATAGTAAACATATACTACATCAGAAATGGACTGAATATCCTTTAACCGGTCGACGGTTCGTCATTCGGACTACCTCTGGTATTTCTGAGAAACAAAAATATGTCTCAGAGGTATGATCCGTATTATTGACCTCGAAGTTGCGAATGCGAATAGCAGATATCGGCGTACATTCGAGGTATGTGCAATAGGATTGACTTCGAAGTTACGAATGAGCTGCCACTAAAATTTGCTGGTCCCCAGCCTAAATTGGCGACTATATTATTCGCTTACACTTCCGGCATTTTGTACCCCCCCCCCCCATTTTGTACCCCCCCCCCCCACCACCACCACCACTCCCAGCGATTTTAAAAACGAAAAACAGCAAGGATATAAAAAGTGCACAAAACTTAGTCATTTCATTCATCAATTTATAGTTTCTAACCTGATCGTCGCCAGGGGGCCCCTAACATTGTCATCTTTTGCGCCTTTCAAACCAACCTGAAGCTATCGATGTAAACAACCAGACTACTCATTGTCCTTTTCTGGTTCCCAGAACAGTCCATTTTTAATAAATACTGTGTCGTCTGCATCCAATCTTTGACATGTCTAGTATATATATATATATATATATATATATATATATATATATATATATATATATATATATATATATATATATATATATATAATATCTGTGAAAAAAAGTTGAACAAAATAAAAAAAACCAACTTTTATATACATGTGTTCAAAGAGATGTAGCTCCAAAAGATACCGACCGTGTAAGTAAAGAAACTCCAGTTTGGTATGAAACGCGAACAAGATGACATTGTTACAGACCCCCTGGCGACGATCAGATTAGAAATTATAAATTGATGAATTAAATGACTAAGTTTTGTGATTTTTTTTTTTTTAATCATTGATGCTTTTAGTGTTTAAAATCGGTAGTGGGGGGGGGGGAGGGGTACAAAATGCCAGGATGTAGGTGAATACTATAGTAAATTGTGTGTCTCGTAATTGGTTAGTCATGTAGCAGCGAACATTCTTATGAGGAAACCAAACTATAGGCGCAAGTGCACCATGAGAAAAATAGTACAGCAATATTCAATTCGCAACTTCGAAGTCAATCCTACGGATGGTAGAATCTATCCGGATTACTTCGGCTATTTGAGAAGCAAGGATTGACCGATAAGTTACAAACGGGCAAACTATTTTTTCATTCGTAACATCGCGGTAAATCCTACAGTCAATCTAATTGTAGAAATAACCGAGGTGATCCGAACAAAATGTATGCTCTTTTTCTGTAAATTACGCATCGAATTACATCTGAGGCATATTTTTGTTTGGCAAAAATAGCCGATGTAGTTCGGAATGATAGCAATTCAGTATTGTCACTAAGAAGGAGGATGTCGTTCTCTGCTGTCTCGCTAATACCGAAGTGCGTTGCATTTGTCATGGAACCAAGAAAAACATTCCGACTAAACATCCAACTATCATGCACATTTACCTCGGCTATTTCTTCGAGACAAAATTATGCCTCGAATGTATATCGGCGCAGTAATTTACAGAAAAATTATTACATTTTGTTCGCCGAAAATTTATCCGCAAAAAAGAAGCCCAACCTATTGGGATTACCTCAGTTATTTCTACTATTTGATTGGCTGTAGAATTAACCGATGGAATACGAATGAAAAAAAAAAAAAAAAAAAAAAAAAAAATAGTTCGATAATTTTGTATCTTCTCGGTCAATGATTGGTTTGTAAATAGCCGAAGCATAGATCGGCATCCGCGAAGTTGCGAATGATCTAACTAATTTTGCATTCGGACAACCTCGACGTAGGATTCACCGAGAAGTTGCTTATGTATCTTTTTTTATCACATGTCTGAAATAACCACTGTGGTCCGAATAAATTGCAGTTTCTTTTTCAGATCTTTTCTTTTCTTTTTGCGAAGAAATTTTAGGCGAACAAAATGTATGCTTGTTCTGCAAAGTACTACGCCAACATACATCCGAGGTATGTTCTGTTTCGCAGAAATAGCCGAGATAGTTCAAATAATTCGAAGTATGATACCTTGGATTGACCGAGAAGTTACAAATGTTTCTAATATCCGGTTTCCAGTCAAACAAACATGTCGGCCCGGTATGATCGTGCAATTACCGTCTTTTCTCCTGACGGACATTTATTTCAGGTTGAATATGCACAAGAAGCTGTAAAGAAGGGATCAACTGCTGTATGTTCACAATTACATATCATATTAATTATCAGTCTGCACGCGACAAGTCAATAATAATTACCCTGTTTCATTGGTCTTTGTTGGGGTGGGGGACAAGGGAGGTATGGTATTCACCTACCCCCTCTCCGAAAGTTTTTACCCCCTGCCCGATTTTAAAAATTAGGATATAAAAAAATCACTAAAACTTAGTAATTTCATTCAATGATTTCTAATTTCTAACCTGATCGTCGCCATGAGGCACTAACACCATCATCTTGTTCGAGTTTCAAACCAGGCGGGAGTTTCTTTCCTAACACGGTCATCATATTTGCGTGGGCGAGTCTGTATTATCAGACAACAGATGTGATGTAGTTCACCGTCTTCACGAAGCTCCAAATAAATCTATAAATTCCCGTAACCTTGGGAATTACATCCCTTTGAACACATGTTTATAAGAGTTGCACCTTTTTAATTTTGTTCAGTTTTTTTAAATATTTAAACTAGACATTGCAAAGATTGGATGCAGATGATACAGTATTTACTGAAAATGGACTTTTCTAGGAACCCGAAAAGGACAGTGAGCAGTCTGACAGCATACGTTTTGTTTGAAATGTGAACAAGATGACAATGTTAGGGGCCCCCTGGCAACAACCAGGTTAGAAAATATAAATTGATGAATGAAATGACTATGTTTTGTGCACTTTTTATATCCTTGTTGTTTTTCGTTTTTAAAATTGCTAGGGATATACAAACTGCTAGGAGTATAGGCGAATACTATAATCATTATGTCACAAAATTTAAATCCCTCCCCCCTTCCCATTTCACCATACACATATGGGATAAGTACAGTCAAACTAACTGCTACATTTGAAATTCCATTTTTCCTCATTACAAGTATTTTATGAATATGATGACCAACATCACAATGTCATTATCATATGTATGGTATTTTGTACAGTAATATGAAATGGGCAAAGCCTAGAAAGCAAGCACAGTGGATTTCCGATCACATCAGCATGCAAAATTGCTGCCAACCTGCCGCTCTGATACCAGCTAATTTCATGGTGGACTGGGTCAATAAATGAGTAACCAGTCCATCTGGACAAAAGGGTTTTTAGGTGTATGAGTAAATTTAATTTACAAATTGTATATTTTATGATATTTAAAGAAATAATAGAAGCCAGGTGAAAAATAAAAACAGTGAATTGTTTCTGATGATCACTTGTGAATCTCAGCAACATGAGAAGATAAATAACTCACATGTAATCAATAGACACTTGTAACTTCAGTTAAAAACTCTATTTGATGTCTGATCCGATTCCAAATGTCAACATGTGGAGGTATTTGGATGCCCGAAACCCACCAGAGGATAAAAACCAAACACAGCCAAGGAAAAAAAGAACTATTCAAAGGAATACGACACTATCAAGCGAAAACTATGATTTAAAAATAACTGGGTTACAGAATTTGCTTCGCATATAGAAACATGATGCTAAGACCATGACAATGCTGTTAACTGTTCAGCTGCATTCTGCTGATGTGGATGCATTTGATTCAGTTCCAGCAATCCACTGCTGGAACTCATCTTTCCACAGATCTAATTTCATGTGCAGCTGTACTTTGGATACCAGAGCCTCATCTTTCGAGGCTGGATCTAGTTCCGATACTGACATTGATGACAAGTCAATGGATGAGAATCCTGATTCTTATTCTGACTCTGATTCAGACTGGTCATCAATGGCAGCAACAGATTCTGATGCCCAGTCTGGATCTGGATCAGCTGGACAGTAAGCATGATTGTCCTGGTCAGTAAACAGTGACCGTATTATGCAGAATTTAATAAAATTGAATAAATTGGACATATGATATAAATATCTTCTGTGTTTTTCTTTATGTTCTATGTTTCATTATATAAATAACCTTACTAAGGCCTGATATTCATGTCTACCAACGTTTACCTTTGAGTCATTGACTACACTTTGTTTTCTTGTATGATGAAATGTAGGACAAGTTGGATATGGACAGGACCAGTAGTATTTTCAGGTTAATGGTCCTGTAGGCTTGTTGGATTTGTTGGCAAGTTTCACACACTGCATGACATCATGTGTATTATGACTGAAATTTGCACACTGCAGAGATTTGTTGTTTTGCAACAAGTGACATGGAATTTTTTGAAGGATTTTGAGGTTATTTTTTATCAGTTTTGTATTGTTCACCCATATTCAAATACCTTTCCATGTGTACACTTGACCCTGTTAAGTATTCTGATGAATTTCAAGGAAGTATTGAAACATAACATTAGAGAACTGACATTTTTTGTTAGAGGATGTATATTTTTGGACAAAATCATTCAGTTTTAATTGTTATCTGTTCTCTTTAGCAACTAATCCATATAAAAATTCCTAATAGTTTCTACTATTATACAAAATACTCCTTATACATTTTTTAGTTTTTTTTTTTTATAATGATTTTATTTGATTTAGTAAAATTTTGTTGAAAGGAAAAATTATTAACCTGCAACAATTCTGTGCAACAACTGTATGTATATGAAGAAAATGACACTGTCTAAAGCCAGAGTTGATAACAGTACAGTTCACGCGATTTTTCTTCTGTCTCTTCACACATTCTGATAGAGTTGCCACAGCTACATGTGGAAAACAGCTCTGCACACCATGCTTTCTCATGTTGCATCCACCAATCACTGCAGAGTGGAGGTAGTGTCAGTTAAATGGGTGTGCTTTACTGTTTATGATCCCAGAAAGCATGCACTAAAGAGTTTCATTGGGAGAGAGGGCATAATGTAGCAGTGAGTTATCTATGTTGTTGCCCATATAAACTAATAGACACATATTTTATTTTTCAAATCAAATTTTAGATAACATTAAGATAATTCCAGATATGCCCAAGCTTTATTCATACTACAAATTGGATGTGGCATCTAAATTTCAGGGTTTTAAAAAAATTTAAAATCATATAGGTGGCACTCTCCAGTTTCGTACTTTGCATAGGGTTAGATTTTTAAAGAAAAAGAATTACCCAGGTTTTCCTCACTGGCTGTCCTGGCTATTTAAAAAAGATCTTGTATATCTTTGGTATTGTTAAAAGAACTTTGAATTCCCTTTATTTTGGTGTATGATTGATGGGTGAAATTTGGGTTATAGAGTATACAGCTTGGTCTTACATAAAATGTGCACCTCTCAAAAAACTGCTAGCTCTGCTTGGTCATTTTCACTTCCTGGACTTCAAAGGTAAATAAATAAAAAAAAGGGCCGATAACTTTTTTTACTTTTTAGATATTTGGTAATTCATTCATAGTACTTTCAGAGGCCGATATTGTCTGCTCTGGCAAAATTTGTTTCCCTATTTTAATAACTGCTGAAAATAGTGCACTTTTGACTAATTCGCGCTGATTTTTCGAGTACTTTGGAGTGGCCATTTTGTCTGCTGTGTGCTTAGATCATGTCCAGTTTCCACAAGTACAATATGTAAAGAAATTTCAGCCACAGTACATGAAAGTAACATAGAGGTATGCCAACATTCTCTCCATTGTGCATGTTATGTTGCAAATGCAAAATACTTCATCTTACACCTGTCACTCTCTCAGAAGCATGTATTATCTGTAGAGCACCCCCATATTATTGGAACCATATGCAGTTTCTTTATCATCATGTAATTATGAATATTAAACACAATTCTCTGATTGTTAAAATGTAAGATATTATAATAAAGTCACTAAAATCTTCACGTGCAAAAGTTAGCGAACCCCACACCTAATAGTCATAGGAAAAACTTGAATGCAAGACAAAAGAAGCCTGATGAAATGATGAAACTATAGTTAATTATATAATAAGTATCTTGGTAATGAATATATTAATTATATAAGAGAGAGAGAGAGAGCGAGAAGGGGGAATTGTAGATTGTGAGTGGTTGTGAAAAACTGCACTGCAGGACACTAAGTTATAGCTTAAAAGTGAATTTTCATTATTTTATTCGTAAAGTGCTTCTGGTGGCATAAGTCTCGCCATCAATAGAGGTCCTGTAGCACTTGTCATGTCATTTACCATTTTTCAGGTAAGCAACTGTTTACACATCTGAGTATTTCAACTTGACATAAATGATTGTGATACTCAATTTGATTGGTACATTGGGCCCTGGAATAAGCATTCTACTGTAGTTTTACTATGCATTTTAGCAAAGAAGTTTTATAAGTGCTTGGTTTGAAACACGTGCTACCTTCAGGGTTCATACAAAGTCTGGAAAAAGTATGGGGAAAAAAAAGAGTGTGCTTTTTCCAGACCTGGGAAAAGTATGGAAAATAAAGATTTTGCCCTCAAGGTCTAGAAAAAAGTGCCTGGGGTGCCAATTGGTCTAGTGACAGCCCTGCTGGTTCAGTGCGGTTGGCAAGACGCATGACCTATCATGCAATTGTGATTGGTGGATACTATTTTATATTATGTGCATACCACATGCTCATTTCTAGTGACACAGACTTCAAATACATGTGTGAGAGGGGTCTGGAAAAAATTGCAATCCAGTCTGGAAAAGGTCTGGAATTTGTTTTACTAACAGCTGTATGAACCCTGTACCTTGAAAACTCAAATGGCTGACACAGAGCATGATTCATCTCCAGATAATGATGATAATGATTTTTAAGGCTTTGAAGTAGATGAGCTTTTTGGAGCTAGGAAAGTGTTACTGGAAATACCAATGAGTGAATTTGAACTTGAAAATGGTGTAGAATACAAGTCCAATGTACATACTGTATGCCAGTCAACTCCCACATTCAGTGGCATTTCAAAATTAAATGTGGAAATGGAGAATACAGAGCCTATAGACAATTTAAGACTATTTTTTGATGAGTTTTTCTTGCATTTGATCATGGATCAAATGAATCTTAATGCAGATCAGAGAGTAAATGGGTGGACTTGATTGACAACAGCAGCATTAAAAAATGGAAGCTTGTCATACCTGACAAATTGAAACTCTTTTTTTTGCAGTGGTTATTGTCATTGGTTTGGTACATAAATCTGATATCAATTTTTACTGAGCGGCTGAATCTGTGGTATCAACCCTATATTTCAGCCAAAAAGTGAGTAGGAATATATATTTCTTAATATTCTATGCAAAATAACACCTGAACAGGTAATGAACTTTACAGATGACTGTCTGTATAAGTTCACATGTGGACATGGGATGACAATCATAAACTAGAATAAATAACAAGAACAACTGCAGGGCTGAGCAAATTTCATTTTCATTCTCTTGTCCAGGACAATTGGTTTAAGAAAATTCACTTGTTCCACCTACCTTTTCACTTATCCCAAAATTTTAATCACTTGTCAAGATTTGATGAAATGTATGTACTTTAATCCATAGAAAGAACAAATAAAATAATGTACAACATATTTATTTCTTAACAAAATTACATTTTCAAAAACATAGGTTGATATTATACACTTTGTTACACCAGAGGATTTCAGTTTTCCACTGTCCATGTATCTTATACTGTATGCTCTTTTTTTTGCTCCAATATGGTAGCATCAGTACTTCCATCAGCAAGAATGGAAAGAAATTTACTGGAATTCAGACTTTCTCTAACTTCTTCTCTCAAGACTTGATCGATTGATAGAATGAAGTCTCTTGCCCTGAATCTGTTCTTATAATTAGCACCAAGTTCAACAGCATTCTTCTCCTGGAGTGCACACATAATTTCCATATCATAAAATGGTTTTCCATAACAAGCTAGATTGTAGGCTGTGTTCTTTGGAGCTCTCATTTTTTTCATTTTGGTCTCATTTAGTTCTGAAAGGGTTTTTCCTAGTGTAGTGTCAGGAACTATAACCTCATGGATTTTCTGCACATGCTGGCTAGTGTCATGCTTATACTGTGCTGCACATACCTTGTGAGGTCCAGAATTGTCATGAGACTTGATTGGTTCAATCCTGAATTTGTCAGTTCCATTGACAAATACAGTGGTTGAATTCCCAACCTGTGCCACTTTGGGATATTGTTTGCAATAACTGCAAAACATTTTTCCTTCCAAGTCAATGAATTAAATCCAGGGATAACTATTAACCCAATGTGGCTGAAAATTTCTACGTCTCTTAGTATTGTAATATTTGACATTTTTTGTTGCCACAGAGTCTGGCTTATGTCTCTTTGGAGAAATAGTTACCTCACACTTAGCAGCAGTCTTACATTTTACCCCTCCACTTTCACATTAATTTTCGTTCTTTGAATCTTCCTTATTAACTTTCTTGCGAACATAATTTAGTAAACTCATTTTATCCACATAGTAAATAGCAACTTGCTTGACAATTACTTCTTATGCAATATTAACATACATTTTGTCCTTTAAATATTAACAGAGACAGCTCCTTAATTAGCGTAATTGTTTCACTTCAAAAGCAATATCGGACATTGGAAGTTAATCCTCTGCATAATCAATTACAATTGAAAGAATCAGCACTGCCATTTAATCAGTTCATAAAAGGAACCGACACTAATGTCGGTAAAGTGCCTTTCATTCATTTAATTGGATTGACTTGCTGGATTGAAATTTAAGGGCGAATTGTTCATGAGGAGCTGGTTTACATTATACAACAAAGCCATTTAAAACACGGCTAATTAACCATACTGGCTTTGTTTGGTTTCACGTGTTTTGATTGGCCAATAATTTTGGTCGCTTAGCCCAATATGCACTCAGGCGGTAACAGAACGTGCACACATGCAACACGTTGTCAATGACCACTGGCAGGTGTGATGCAGGATGTAAATAAATACATGGAGAGGAATAGAATCAGGCATTCAGTACACCTGGAGGGCATGAATGGCCAGATAAAGGTAGATAAACTGATTATGTCATGAAAATAAGCACCTGTCTGACTTTTTGTGTAGAGAAGGAAAAAAGTACTTGTCCTGGACTTGCGACTTGGAAAATTTGTCTTACCCAACTTCAAAAATGAATAGTCCGGGATGTTGGGCTGTGGGATTTGCTTAGTCCTGAACTGCAAAGTTTTTGTGAACATTTATTGCAGACTTTACTGGGAGTAAACTCACACTTGGGTATTCCTGTAGTGGATGTTTATTAACTGTTACCTATTCTACACGTGGTGATTTTCACAACTTGGATATAAAGTTGTAACAGACATATATGTAGATTGTTGAGCCACTAAAGCATAGAATATTTTTTAGACCTATTTTGAACTTTTCATTAGATAAGAAACAAAAATACAAATGAAATACAAAGGCAATTTGTAATTTTACCTGTATTTGCACCTGTAAGTGCAAATATGATAAAGTTAAATATGTGACTTGATGCTTATAATAAAATTCAGACCATGACAATCACTTTTCATAAATGGTTGTGCTTCTGTTATGTACAGTAGATAAAATACAGGTAATTTAAAATAGAGTGCAATTTTCATTTTTTCTCTCAAAAATTCAGGGATGAGGGAGCTTGTGCTACAAACTATAAGAAGGGAATGAATTGCGAAAGATAAGGATTAAAGGTCAGGGCTAAACGATTATGTCCACACACTCTCAACAAAAAAAAGAATATCATGAACAAGCGATTTTGTTGTCAGCTAAAGGTCAGATGAAAATACAGTGAATCAAATCATTTAATTCTTTTGCGAGAGAGAGAGAGAGAGTGGCGATGTAAGAGTATGGTCACAAATGATGAAGATATGTAAAATCATACTCATATTTTCATGATACATGTACATGCAATTCCCCCCCTCCTCAAAAAAACTATATAAACAATACTGTATATGGCATGAGGAAGTTCATATGCAGCCACTATTTTTTTTTTTAAAAACATGCCATGATCCAATTTTATTAGTAAAATGTGCTTCTCTTCATGAGCATGATTTGGTAAAACATGGTTCTCTTTACAAGCATGTATGTCTGAAGCAGACACATCAACGGTGTTCCTAGCTACATGTATATTAATATATTTACCCTGGTATTTTTTATTTAAAAATAAACCAGAGGTTAAATTCACAACATGGAGAGAGAGAGAGAGTAGGTTGTGAGCAGTCACTGAAAAATGTGCTGCAGAAAAACCCAAGTTACAGCTAAAAGTGAATTTCATTATTTTAAATTAACCATGATTAGGAAAGGATGTAAAAGTATGTCACAAGAATAACAGAGAAGGAGGGAACAAATATCAAAAGATAAGGATTAAAGTCAGGGGCTAAATGAGTGGGTACACACAGTCTCAACATCATGAAATATAATATTAAAACTGTTGATTAAATTATCAGAAAAAAGTCAGCTGAAAATACAATTTATAGAATCCGCACATTCCTTTGAATGAGAGAGAGTGAGACCTGTATGCAGAATTGCCAAAGATGAACAATTACATGGCTGCACTTCTTTTCACTAAAAAATTGGGTGGATACAAGTTACATAGAACAATCCAGGATATTGGACTGGAGTTTTTTTTTTGTTTGCAGAATTGAAAAGTACACATGATTTAATGTACCTTTATGTGTTTTACAGCACAGCAACACATGAATTCAAGGCAGGGTAAGCCTGGTGGTTTATGCCTCCCCTCCCCCCTGGAAATCACTGAGAATTTCAGGTTTTGGGGTCCTTCAGACCCTGGGGCCCCCAATAAAATCTCTTGGTATCCTGGTGGGCCAGTCTGATCTTCGAAGTTATTTAGTGCCAAGGCATTTGGAGATAATTGGCAGGGTTGGCTACCATGGTATGTCCCTGCACAAGGCACTTCACATATTTCTTTGCATAAGAAACATAAACAAATTAAAATCTTAATTTTGAATATGACCCACAATACTGTAGCTTAAGTAGTTACACATCATTCCAATAAAAAAGTGAACAAAATAAACCATATATTGACTTGACACTAAAGAGAGAGAGATAGAAATTGATTTTGATTTTGGATACTGAGGTCTATCTGGTAGTCTTGAACATCATATAATTTTAGACCAAAACAAAAAAATGCTAGTGAGCAATCTATAAATGATTCTGCAAGATGTTTTGACTTCTTTGTTGGAAATCTTGAAACATTCGAGATTGCAACTTACGGTAATTATCACAGAGAGAGAAAGAGAGAAAATACTGTCCAGATAATTCATGTACTAATGAAAGTTATAGATTTTCCCGAATGTTTTCCCAGAAAATTAATATCTTCATTGTCATGATTGTGTATCAAAGCATTGGGAAGTGGGCTCGGTAGTCATCTGGGTTGCATTATATCCTTGGTTGTCAATAAAGAACACTTGCATGATAATGCTTCAGTGTTCTTTTACAGATAAAGAATTTTGGTTGCATTTCTGGTGTTTGTTTTACTTTTTGTTTGTAAAACTATGACACTCTGTTCATCTTATGCATATACTGCCATTGGTGAAAAGTCCCGCTAGCAACTTGTCCGTGAATGTGTCCCAGTTATCATATTGATTTTTTTTCATAATGTGAAGATTGTCTTTTACAACAGAATGTATTACAAAACCAATGTTGCACATTGAGCACGGGCTTGCTTGTTTCCTGCAATTTTTTTTCCTATGTCCCCCAAATCTTGACCCTGTGCATCCCCCCAGGGGTGCTTTTTCGTCCAAAAAAAAATTAAAAAACACACCAACAGCTTTTCAATAGCTGATGACCATCCATGTCTCTGTTAGCATTAGCAATTAGCAATGGTCAAAGTCACAAAAATTGATAAAAACTCAAAGATGGCAATGAGTATCTATTTTAAAACAATATATCTGGCAATGAAAACATTCAAGGTTTGTGGTAGTTGGCCGAGTTGCAATGTAAAGTGTTTGATGGCCATTAGTGTAATGTATTTTCGTGGTTAAAGTCTCCCCTATGGTGACATAAATTTAATTTATTTTGAGGTTGAAATAATGACAAAAGAAACTAAATACACAATTTGTCATTTAATTAATGATTTGTTAGTTTGGAAAGAAAAGTCATTCAGAAAATATAGGTATTTATTATAATAAATGCTGGTAGATAATGAGTGTACACTAAAGTTAAATGACAGCAAGATCCCAAATGGAAAATTCCATGGTGCAGCTCATTTCAGGTTAACCAGATATTCAAACATGTTAATGTTTTCATGAGTTACCCGAGTGCATTAGAAAACTTTTATTGCAATAATGCAAGTGTCTAAGGAAATTATGATAGTACAGTGCAAACCATAAAGGTAAGGTGGAATGACTGTCAAAGCAAATAAAATTATCTCATTTTTATAGCACTGTTGGTGCATTATGTACTATTATTTTCCTTTGTCCCTATAAAAATGTGTCCCCCAGTTTAGTTTAATGGAATAGGGAAAACAAAGATGATAACCTGCATACATACTTAAACACTTTATATCACACATGGTAATTGACTTTAATGAGAATAGGAATTGATGTGCATGACTACTTTGTCTCCTTTTGTACGCTTTCCAATGGTAAATATAAAAGAAGCCAGCAGTCACATTTAGGCTCAATGTAACGCTGATGAACATTGATTTTATGGTTATCAAAGTAATTCATTAATCAAGTCTGCCAACTGTCTGAAGGTGAAAGGTTGTTTTTTCTTTATCATTACCTTTAACAAGTATATGGCTTGCTTTGTTTAAAGAACTGCTTGATCATGAGTTGTGGAGTATGTCAGCTATTTTTATTGATGCTTATTGGCAGCACTTTCAGTTAATCCATGTGATAATTAGGACAATCAAAACAGTTCCATGTGCAAAGATAGTTGACTACCGGTACTCAGTTACCAGTGTTTGAGTACAGATACAACATTCAATGTTTATGTTCCAACTTTAATTTTTAACTTTTTGTTGGCTTTAAAAAAAAATTCAATGTATCTGGAAATTTGTGTACTATTTAAAATTATTTAAAATTTGGAAAAGGTAAGTTGATTGGTCAAATTATTTGGGTTAATTAAGGTTGTTTTGGAATCATGTCAGGTTCTTGTTACAGTACACATGCAGCAAGCCCAATTGTGTGAAAATCTAGCTGGTTCAAAGTTGTATATTACACAACCTTGTGAACATATGTTGTTGTTGACAGTATTACCGCTTAAAGACTGCTGGTAAGTACGTGGTCTGTATTTCAGTGTGAATCAGGCAGATGTGATGCAACACATAATGAACTCATGCCTAAAAATAGCCAGCATGGGCAGTGTCTTAGACCTTACAGACAAACTTTGTAACATGATGGCCAAGTTTCAATATGTAGAATTAACTGAAGACAATGTTCTCGGGGTGAAATTACCTTACAGCCCAACAGATAGTCACTCCATTTCACAACTGAAAGGGTGGTTACAATGTCATCTCCCTACAAGTGGAAATCAAAGTAAATTTATATTCTTTGTTTCAGTAATTTAGGCTATTGTCCTATAATACATACTAAAAAGGTCACTACATATATTTGAGTGCAATGCACTTCTTATAGTATAACTGTCAGACGTTAAGTACAGGTTTTTGTCCAGCTAATAAATGGTATATAAACTGTGGACTTTGAAATCAAATCAAACTACTGGTATATAATTTTTCGAAAGATGGATGGGCACACAAATTTTTTTTTCTCTCTCTCTCTCTCTAATATTTTAGGAATTTTTTTTTTTAATGCATTGTGTTCATCATGAACTAATAGTAAATTATTTTGGAACAGAAGTTACAAAAAACTCTCCTAAGTAATGTTGCCTTCATATCTACCTTCCTCAATATTAAGTTTATGGCTAGAACATCTAAATATAGAAAAGTCTAGAGGAATGTAAAAAGATAATCCTCTGTATAGATATTTCTCAGTATTCCGTAATGACTTGTATTCTTCATAATACATAGATTTTGTTGACTGATTTACCTTTTCATGTCAATTTTGCATACCTGTCAACTTGTACAGGAATCCCGTAATTTGTATGGTTTTTTGGGGGGTTTTGCAGTGTCCGCCCGTACAACCATTTTGTACAGTTTTTTATATTTAAAAAAAAAAATTGGGCAAGTCCTTATTTTCGTGCTTTAATCACTACATCTACCTTTATTTGGCCATTCATGCCCTCTGGGCGTACTGAATATTTGATTCTACCACTCTC
Source organism: Margaritifera margaritifera (assembly GCA_029931535.1). Classification (NCBI taxonomy): domain Eukaryota; kingdom Metazoa; phylum Mollusca; class Bivalvia; order Unionida; family Margaritiferidae; genus Margaritifera; species Margaritifera margaritifera. Next base: position 631,997 of record JAQPZY010000991.1, read on the forward strand.
CATGTACACATTTACATCCTGTATAACACCTACGGGTGGTCAGTGATAACTATGGCATATGTGCACGTTCTGTTACCGCTTGACTGCATATTGGGCTAAGCGACCAAATTATCGGCAAATCAAAACACCTCAAACAAAACAAAGCCGGTATGATTAATTAGCAGTGTTTTAAGCGGCTTTGTTGCACTGTGTTAACTCAAACCAGATCCTCACGAGCGGCTCACTTTGATTTTAATCCAGCGAGTCAGCGTAATTAAATTAATGAACTTTACCGACATCAGTGTTGGTTTCCTTTATGAACTGATTAAATGACAGTAATGATTCTTTCATTTTTAATTGATTATAAAGACAATCAACTTTCACGTGCGGTATTGCGTTTGAAACGAAACAATTACGCTAATTAATGAGCTCTGTTCGTATTTAAAAGAGAAAATGTTTGTTATGATCACTTTAGAAGTAGTTGTCAAGCATGCTGATATTTACTATGTGGATTAAATGAGCTTGCTAAATTATTTTCACAAGGAAGGTAATAAGCACGATTTGAAGAAGTAAAATTCTTGTGAAAGTGGAGGGATAAAACGTAAGACTGCTACTGAGTGTGAGAATTCCTTAAACCAAGAGAGTGTAAAAATTCTAACGAACATTTCACCAAATGGACCAGAGCTTGAGGACTTTAACTCAGACACAGCTATCAACTGCTGGCTTAGTGCTGGTGCAGGTGGCAGACATCTACATGGACGTTTTTTTCAAAATCCAGCAGCTAAAACATATATACATGTACCCGAAGTAGCCAAACGTATATCAACAACTGTTTTAGAAAAATTAAATTCTTTTTAGAAATAATTATGTTGTATATTATTTCATTTGTTCTTTCTATGGATTAAGTACATACATCTCCTCAAATCTCGGCAAGTGATTACCATTTTGGGACAAGTGAAAAGTAAGGTGGCCATGTGAAAAGTAAGGTGGGACAAGTTAATTTTCTGAAAAACCACTTGTCCTGGACAAGTGGATGAAAAAAGATTTTGCTCAGCCCTTTTTTTGGCTTAAGGTTTTTCTGGTGTTTGTTAAGTTTTTTTTTGGTATGGTGTACAGGTTTTTGTCTCAGTAGGTTGACAGGTATGATTTTGACATACAATCGCTGGATAAAAATTCAGATACTCTTCATGAATTCCTCCACAAAAGCTGTATCAATTTAATTATAACTATGCCTTGCGATTTTTCTGATGAGTTTTTCATCTAAATAATTATTATTGAGATTACCATTAATGATCTAATTCATTTTGTTTTCGATTTCACCCGTCAGTCTTGTAATTAAAAGGAATGCACAATGAAACGGATGAACAGAGGTAGGTGCATCTAAGTTGGTAAATAAAAGAATAGATGTAAAAATAAAATGAATGAAATTATGAACAAATGAACGAAGGAACAATTAATGAATGTAAGAAAGATAGACAAATATGAGAATTGCAAAATATATTAATTTACACATGAATGAGAATAAACCTGATGATAATAAAGGACCATAACATTTTGCAAAATGGACATTATAATTTTATTTAGGCCAGGAATGGAAATACAAGATGCAAATTACGACAATGAATGAAGGTTACTAATAAATGGAGTTTTTATTTACAGTTTGTATTAGAGAGAACAATAAAACAATTATCTTCTTAGCCAATAAATAACTGATCTCGCCAAATTTGAGGACTTGAAGACTATACAACAAGTCTTTATTTGTTTATCTACTAAAATGTGGTTAATATTTTATCTTTGAGTGTTATTGTGTACACATTGATATGAGCAGAGCAACATAGTTCACAGAATATAAGTCATAATTCAGTGTAAGCATCATATTATGTACACTCCAATTCTGTTCTGTTTGTCTGAAAGCAGTATGGCAGTACATGCCAGGTCTTATGGGTTAAAGACATCAAATTCTAACAACAAGGTGAATTTGTAACCTGCCCTATTAAGTGTTTTTTTTTTTTTTCTTCATTTATTTTAAATAGCAGTGGTTGTCATTTGGAATTTAACTGTCCATATTTTATGGGATTACTTTTCCTTTGTAACGGCAGAATATATTTATGCCATTTAACTCATTAACCCCTGGAGATTCTTTTCATTTTCGCCTGAAATGGGGGTAGGAAACGCATTTTTGGGGTTACTTCTGAATGCAGCAAAACACATCTGCTTAAGAAAGTTTTTCGTTTAGACGGATGCTTAGGTGTATCAGAAACATTGTTTTTGATTGGCTATTACGTTCGCGCATGTGCAGAAGGGTAAAAGTTGGACTTCTTCTTTTTTTTTTTTTCTTTTTTTTTTTTCATATTGGATCGCCGATTTTTGTGTCCTGGCCCCTTTTTACTCCAAATCTCAAACTTATCCTACTTTTTGCAAAGGTTCATCTGTCTGTGTGCAGTTCGGACCGGTCTGCTTTAGATCTAAGGCCAAAAAGTCTAAAATCCTGACACAAACTCCGGTTCCGGAACTGGCAATTTTTGACCTAAAAAAATCGGGTCTCAAAAACTGCATTTTTTTCGCTGTATTTTTTAATGCGATTAGAAAGTCTACATTATTTGGTATCATTGTAGAGTTACATCTGTCTACTTTCCTGAAATACCATCTACTTTAGTGTATCCTAAATGATATTCACGTTACAGAGCTCGGAAGTAGGGTACAACCTCATGAAGCGTAAACGTGGCGCCAGGGGTTAATGAGTTAAGAGAAGCTGAAAATCCTCTCATCAAGTCATTGCACAAGTTGGTTTAGGTTTCTTTGAATAAAGTAAAAACATAAAATTGCTAGAAGTGTTATTAATATCTACTATCCACTGATCATAATGTAAAATTGTGAGGCTACATTGTTTAATACATGAATTTTTAATTTTTGACATCAGGTATAACTGCAAATAGAAGTCATATACAGAAGCAGACCAGCATTTTCTAAACACACATGTACTGAATATACAAGACTCTTTTGAAATGGTCTTTTTATTGTCCAAATATGCAACAGGCATGAAGACAGTTCTTAATTTGGTATCCAGTTGTACATCACTCTGACTTCTGTCTTTCCATGGGTGGTCTTCATGCATTGGCTATTCAAATGTCAATCATTAAGGTGGTGGAGGTACACATCACATGCCTGCAAGTCACGGTGATTATTTGCTAGGGACTTACCCCTCCATCTCAGTTCAAGTATGGAGGGGATTAACTGCCCTGGTGCAATGAATAAAATACAAAATCTTATGAGCTGTACTGTAAATCAAGTGACCATTGCATGTGTTAGAATGTTAGCCCCTCAGGGCAATTTCAAATGAGGTGCAGTTTGAGTTTGGGATTTAGCTGCTAAAAAAGCAAGAACAACATTGAAAATTGAAGACATTTGTGAGGAAAGTATCTCTTCTAACAATCACATTTTGAACGTAGATGTTCTTAGTGATGTTGAAATTCATTACAATGCTAACTAGGTGAAGCATGCAAAATTTCCCCAATACATTATTTTGGACCTTCAAGGGATTTCAATAAGGTGAACAAAAAAAGTCGATAAAAATATATGTCAAAATTCATGATGTGATTAATTCATAGCCTGTGCAAAAAAAACAACAAATCTGTGTTGAACAGAGTACCTATTTTATTTTTATTTATTTTTTTGATCACTGTACATACTCACTTTTAAGTCAAGTCCAACTGCACAGACCCAGATCTGCCATCTCATAATGCACTGGCAGATATGGGTGTATGCAGTTTGCTAGGAGTAATCAGTAGAACCAACAACATAGACTCTGATAAGTTGGTGCATTATGTGATGACAGATCAGGGTCTATGTTTGCAGTTCAACTCGACTTGTAAGCAAGTATATATGGTAAACGGTGCTTTCCCTATTTTCAGAACATGTGGCTATTCATGAAAAAATGACAGCTACGTAGGTGAGCAAGCAAGTTGGCTATGGGAAGGTCTGGGGGCATGCTTCCCCAGAAAAAAAAAATTGCAATCAAAGATGTAACAAAGTACACTTTCAGGTGTTCCTGTGGTATTTTTTCTGAAACATTTTTTCTTCAGATGAAACAACCAGTGCTAGACAACAAAACAGGTGGCAAAATTTGCTGTCTACTGGCTGTTAGGGAAAGCCCTGATTAATGTCCACTTTTGTTTGTCAAAAATAATTATTAATTTATTTAAAGGTTTTGCCCTGTTTTCATAGTAACTATACATGGTTGCTCATTGTAGAATTGAGATTGGAATCAGTTTACAGGTCTGTCAAGGACCCAAGGCCAATAAGCATGAAATTTCCAGAGGATGTGCAGTGCTTCATATCTTTGTTTACCAGGCTGACAGTAATGCAGTTGGTGAATTGTCTGACATCTCACTTCAATGGCAGAGCTCAGTAAAACTATTTGTTCTCTCATCCTGACCAGGTAAAATTGGCTGAACGAAGGAAAACTTTACTACTTACTCATCCCTGGACCAAGTAGATGCAGATTTGCACCTTGAAAATAAATCAGTGTGCATTTTCTACCTTTACCAAGTGGTGAAGTTCAACACTGCTTAACATCTAGTAATCGTCAATCTCAAATTACTTTTGCCTATTTTACCTACTGTTTTCAGTCCAGAACAAGTAGCAAAGTAAACTGACTTTACACAGGTACCTGATGCAAACTTGATAGTAAAATGAGTTAAAATTATGAAAATATTATGTTTGGAGTGAAGACAAGAGCTTTAAAACCCTTCTAATACATGGCCTCTGATAAAAATATGTAATAATAGGCGAGGTTTGTATACTAAATTGAGAAATTGCTGTTTCACACCAAGTCCTCAAATTTCATAATGTTAGCAGCATTTACAGTTACACTTTTTGGTAATCTGGGCATGATTCTAATATGAGTATCTTCATTTTTCTATGCGCTATCACAGATCTTTATCAGTTAGACCTGTGATAGGTTAAGCCAAAGAATGTCAAATTTCTTTTATTTTTCATCTGGTCAGACAGTGTGCTGGCCCCGGGCACCAGTATTTTCAAGACTGTGCAATTTTATTGATACATTGTCATGCCAAAGCGAAGACACAAGTAGATATCTCTACAAGCAATGTAATATGGTCACCATAGCAACCATCTTGAAAATCTTGTTATTGCTACTTTTAGATGGATGGTCATATTCAGATGGGGTTTTCGACGAAAGGCTTCTTATGATATCTGGTTGGTCCTAAATGAAAATGGTTCCAATCTGATATCCAATATGTCTACCATTGCAGCCATCTTGAGAATATTGTTATCGCTGCACCTCCTAAACAGAAAGCAATATCAACATTGGGTTCTCACCAGAAGACTTATTATGATGTCTTGTTGGTCCCAATTGAAAAGGATGCTAATTACATCTGATATGGTCACCACAGGAGCCAATTTGAAAATATTGTTATTGCTTATGTATATCAGAGAAGCTTTCAACACTAAGAAGTTAAAAAGAAGAAACTGTTTGTTCTTGGATTCCTGGAAATTCCTTTCATCCACAAGAGCATTCAGTCCCTTCAAAGGACTCGTTAAACTAGAAAAATCTTTACAAAAATTGTAGCAAATTTGTCGGAAAGCATCCTAGCTTAAGGCCATTGCATCTTTATACAAATGTTGCTATCAAACATGGCTGCCATTACTAAATATAATAAAACATTTAAACTTTATTTTTTAAAAACCTGAGTAACTAAAATGGCATGCTGTTGTAAATACCCACACTGTCCACTGCATATTCCATTCCCCCTTACTTGCAACCTCCCCCACCCCCCTGATGGTGACCTATAGGAGTCACAATGAAAAATCTGTCACATACATGATGTGTCTTCCTGCAATGATTGCATATACAGAGGAACCTCGTTAATCTGGACACCATCATTCCCATTGAATATGTCCGGATTAATGAGTTTTCCGGATAATTGAATCATGCACATTTTTATTTTACGATGTCATCATACTGTATACATGTAGTGTATATGTACATGTATTTGGTAGCTTTAAATGTACTGTATATTCAATAATCGTTGAAATAAATTAATGAATACATCTATTGACTTGTGTTTATTTCACTTCATTATAAATCAGCAGGTACAGACAACCATTTATCCTTGTTTTTTTATTATGTCCACAATTGTCGACTTGCCAATGTCTAAGAATGAGTCAGCTTTAATATACCAGCGGATATCTTGAATGGCAGCTGTTGGGTGATCTTCTTTGTGCTGGCAAATCTTCATTTTTATGCTGGCCGGTATCTCTGCTCATCTATGCTTGCTTGATGGTATCGCCATAATAATGTAAAAAGTACAACGAATAAAAACATATCTCACAGTTAAATGTGTTATGGTAAACTAATAAAATGCAGTCATTTTTATAAGTTGTATTTTACAACTGTTAAAGCTGCTAATGAGCCGATAATTAATGTCGCTTTTTATTCTGAAATGAAGCCCTATATTATCCACAGCTTAAATCAATCAACTCTATTTTTACAGCCATCAACAAACTGTGATTGTTAAATACAATTGGTAAACAACAAAGAGACTTAATGACACGATTTGATCCCAGTGTGTTTATCTAATTATTAACACCCCCGTTGGCGACTAGCAAAAACAGACATTGTTTATTCAATCGCTGGTTACAATATGGTCATGCTACTTGAAGTTTTTCCACACACATGATCATGTCATCAATTTATAGCTTTAATGTGCCACTAGAATTTGACCAATCAGAGATTGATACATTGACACACCTCCAAATTTGCGCAGGTGAATCTGTGTTATCTGCCTGACTCTATTTTCATATACTATTCTTTGAATTTTCTTATATTTGGACAGATTATTTCCGGATTATCGATGCAAGTTTTATAGCAATTTTACACTTTGGTCCCTGATTTCGATTTCTGGATCCGGAACGCGGATTTCTTGATTAACGGAGCAAATTAACGTTTAGGAAATCCGTTCCCATTTAACTATGTCTGGATAGTGAGGTTTCCGGATAAACGGAATCCGGATTAACGAGGTTCCTCTGTATAAAGTTTGGTTAGAAAACATTTGAAAATGTCATTGTAATTGCAATTTGTGTATATTTAACCTTTGACACAATCCATCCCCACATCCCTTGGTAGGAGCTAAGGATGAAACCTTCTTGCAGGGTAACATAACTACAACATTTCATACAATTCCACCCAGTGGTTTCGGAGGAAATGTGGTTATGGACAGATGAACTGGTGGATGGACAGATGGAAAGAATCACAATATCCCCAACACATTTTGACAAAGTATGGGGATAAAACAATCAACAGAATTTGATGAACTTTTGACAGAAAATATTCTGGCATAAAGGTCTTTCAGTATTGGAAAAATGCTGATGCGTCATCAAATATGGATAAAGAAAAAACAATAGACTAACCTTGCAAGAATTGTTTTCATAATATATGGAATCAGCAGCATTGGAATAAAGCATCCTACTGACCGTGATTTTTTGGCCAACTTAAAGTTGCATTTTATCTGTTTGGCAGATGTCAACCAGGTGAGCTGTCTCAGGCTCATATGGGCCTCTTATTTACCTTCGTACTCTTCCCTCACTATAGGGTCCTTTATTTTAAAATATTTTCTGTTGTAAAGTGGGTATTGTCTTGAATCCCATTGTATTATGTACTAGTAAAAGTATATGTGTAATGTACTTTATTATAAGGCAGTTTCACTATAAGGTAGTATACAACATGGCCCGTGGATGGCATTATAATGGGGGAGTGCTGTACTACTAACATGTTACCATTAGTCAGCTAATTAGGTGAGCAGAATATCAAGTTTAATTTGAAATTTAATAGCAGTACACCCATATCGTAACTACTTTCTTTGAGCTATGGTATTAAGTTTTCAGTCTTATTTCAGGTTGGAGTGAGGGGAAAAAACATAGTTGTGCTTGGTGTAGAGAAGAAGGCAGTGGCCAAACTGCAGGAGGACAGAACTGTTAGAAAAGTAGCTCTACTAGATGATCATGTTGCCTTAGCTTTTGCAGGTATTTCTTCAATTTGGGATTTTTTTGTTTTGAGGTTGAAAAGGAATTGCACAGAATACTTGATTTTTACACTAAATCATGCTAATATACATATTTCAACACAATTTGATACATATGTTCCCCATAGCCAAAGAAGGAACCTTGTTGATTTTGGGATCAGAAAATACATTCAAAGTACATTAAACAACTAACCGTATGTTGGCAGGGTATCATGTGCCATTTGCAGTACTCTTGTTAATTTTGGAGTGTACAAAATTATGTTGGTTTAATAATGCGAATAATTGCAGTTGACTGAATTGGATTGATATATTTTACATTTTTGAGAATGGTGTTGTCTTTAAAGCCAGGTGTTTTTATGATGCAATTGTGTGATTGGATCAGGATGGTCAATTACCATAGTGTGTCACTGGGCAAGGCACTTTATTCCAACTGCCTGTTCTATAACTAACCTTCATGTGTTGCTCTGCAGTAAAAAAAAAAGCCCCTCCAAACAAAACCAATTATTATCCCCCGACTTTAGGCGCAGCGATATTGTGATACCTTACACCATCTGTCCATATCTACATCTCCTTAACCACTGGGTGGAAATACACCAAATTTGATACATACTGGTAGGTTACCCACGTGATGATAATCTGGTCTTTGGTTAAATTTACCAAAATTGCAATTACAGTGACATTGTCTATATTCAAAAACTAGAGACATTTATTTTGTCAATGTTGAAACTAGATTTGTTTATATTGCTCTGTTAGTAAAATATTGATGACATGATTTAATTGCAATTAATAGTAACAATTTTTCTTGTCCTTGATGAAATCTCTGAGTGCCAATTCTGGAATTTTATGGTCACTACAAACTCTGGAACTCAATTCTCCATAATGAATCATATCTGTGAAACAAAGCTTTTTATTCACCAAGTACTCATTTCGCTTGGTTGCCTTGCTATCTTGATCACATTTGTGAATGAGTAGGCTAATTTAAGGTAGTTTAATTATATTACTTACATAATAATTATGACAGTGTTCGATTGATTAATTGAAATGAGTTTACCGGACACATGACTGTGACCACTAGCTCTTATATGCAGGTAGGATTTGCATGCCTTTTAACTTTTCTTTTATTCCGCCCCCTTTATTTGATTTGTGTTACGACTCTATGGTCTAAGAAAAATGTAACAGAAAGAAAGTGAAACCAACAAATCAAGTAAAAATCAACAAGCAATTTATTACTAGATAATTAAAATGAAAAATCAAAAAGTCACTTACAGTAATGTGTTTTGAAATCCTAATAATCCAATAAGAATGATTGTTCTAATCACAAGTCCTAAATATAGAATGTTCCGAATTCACGGCTGTGTCCTTGAATGTTATGATGTGCTAATGGTCTCCAAAGTCCTGATGTACTAGTAATCTTGATGTGCTGATGTCAAAATGAAGTATTCCAAAATCTCTGAATAAGTTCAGTTAAATTCCAAAATCATCAATTAAAAATCCAAAATCCAAAAGTTTATGAGCACTGTTATAATCCAATGAATATTTAAAATAATTCCTCTCTTAGAATTTGGAATGAATTTTCACAACTGTAATAGCTCTTTACAAGACTGATGGTAATGTCAAAACTGAATAAATGTCCACCAAACATGGTATATATAAAGATTGGTCACATGACAGAATGTTCTAGATTGGTCACATGACAGAATGTTCTAGAATGTGTGTCATCTTAATGGAATTTTTACTTGTAAACAAAAATCAACCTTGACCTTCAAATTGAGAAAACATTGATCAAAACAACCTAATTCAAGGACACTAGTTATACATGTTTTTCCTAATAAACATAAAGATTTAAGCAAATATTAAAGTGAAGAAACATTTATAATTTCCTAAAATATATATAATATTATATAAACATCATACATAACACCTCCCCTCATAAAGAAAAAGAAAGATTTATATAATAAAGCTTTCTTTTGAATATACATCTAATACTACAATAACCAAAATTACATAAGAACATGTTTTATGATACTGGACTTAATTACATCAAGCAATATTACATTTCTAGCCACGTGAGAGTGCATCTGCAATCACATTGTCTTTTCCCCTGATGTGTTTAATGTCAATGTTATATTCTTGCAATATCAAACTCCATCTCAACAATCTCCGATTTTTATCTTTCATTTTGTTGATGAAAGTAAGGGGATTGTGATCACTGTACACAATAATTGGAGAAAGAGCTGAGGTGACATACACTTCAAAATGCTGTAAAGCCAATATCAAAGCCAAACATTCCTTCTCAATTGTGGAATAATTTTTCTGGTGCTTGTTTAGTTTTTTAGAAAAATAACACACAGGGTGATCCACACCACTTTTGTCTTCCTGAATCAATACTCCACCAACCCCTACATCACTTGCATCAACAGATAATTTAAATGATTGGCTAAAATTTGGTGCAGAAAGAACTGGTGCATTCTTAAGCATGGCCTTTAACTTGTCAAAAGATTCCTGACACTTGTCAGACCAATGAAATTTGGTTTTCTTACTCAATAAACTTGTCAAAGGTTCAGCAATTTTGGAAAAATTGGAACAAAATTTCCGATAATATCCAGCCATACCTAGAAATCGCATCAGTTGCTTTTTACAAATTGGAACTTGAAATTCAGAGATAGCTTTGACCTTAGCTTCTATAGGTTTAACTTGACCTTGTCCCACAATATGTCCTAAAAATGTGACACAAGCATGGCAAAACTCACTTTTGCTCAAATTAATTGTCAGATTCGCATCGCTGAGTCGATCAAAGAATTTTCTAATGGTTTCCAAATGATCTTCCCAGGTGTTGTTGTAGATAATGACGTCATCGATATAAGCGTCACAATTATCAAGACCAAATGTTATCATGTTCATCAGACGTTGAAACGTTGCAGGCGAATTTTTCATTCCAAATGGCATGACTTTATATTGATAAAGTCCATCTGGAGTTGCAAATGCTGAAATTTCTTTTGCCCTTTCCGTCAGTGGAATTTGCCAGAATCCTTTTAAAAGGTCAAACTTGGTGACATATTCCGCATTTCCAATTTTATCAATGCAATCGTCCATTCTTGGGATTGGAAATGAATCAGTTTTGGTGACACTGTTGACTTTTCTATAGTCAGTACACATACGGAATGTATTATCTGGCTTGGGAACAAGAATACATGGTGAACTCCAGTTACTTTTACTTGGTTCTATGAAATCATTCTCCAGTAGATACTGAATTTCTTTCTTCAGATAGTTCTGTTTGAGAGGATTCATCCTATAAGGATGCTGTTTCACAGGCGCAGAATCTACAATGTCAGCGTCATGATAAATTTTACTTGTTCGTGTTGGAACATCAGGAAACAAGTGCTCATAGTCATGTAATAGCTGTTTTAGTTCATTTCTTTCCTGTTGTTGTAGATGTGAAAGTTTCTGGTCTAGGTTGTTCAATATTTCTGAATTCCGAAGATTGGTTATACCAGAGTCACTATAGTCTGATCGTACTCCATCGTTGATATCTTCACTGTGTGGGACAGGTACAACTAAATTAACTGAATAATTAGCTGAGCTATCTCTGTTAAAATATTCCTTTAACATATTTATATGACAAAGTTGTTTCTGTTTCCGTCTCCCAGGAGTGTTAATGATATAATTTGAGTCATTTACTTTCTTTTCAACGGTATAAGGACCATAAAATTTAGCCTGAAGAGGATTCTGAGGTATGGGAAAGAGAGCCAGAACTTTGTCACCAGGTTTAAAACTCCTTTCCTGTGAATTTCTGTCATACCTTAATTTCATTTTTGACTGGGTAGTGTGAAGATTAGTTCTTGCTACTTCACAGGTCTTTGACAACTTGTATTTGAAATCAGAAACATAATCAAGAAGATTAATCTTTGAATCTTCATTTGAAAGAAGTTTCTCTTTCAATAATTTCAGTGGTCCACGGACAGTATGACCAAAAACTAGTTCAAAGGGACTAAAACCCAACGACTCTTGAACTGATTCCCTAACAGCAAACAACAACAAATGAACACCCTCATCCCAATCCTTTTCTGTATCAAAACAATATGATCGAATCATATTCTTCAAAGTTTGATGAAATCTTTCCAAAGCACCTTGACTTTCAGGGTGATAGGCAGAAGATTTAAACTGTTGGATGCCTAATTCATGCATAACTTGTTGGAAAATTCCAGACATAAAATTTGACCCTTGATCCGACTGGACAGATTTGGGAAGGCCAACAAGTGTAAAAAACTTCACCAAAGCTTTCACAATAGTTTTAGTTTTTATATTTCTCAGAGGAATTGCCTCTGGAAATCTTGTAGATGCACACATGATGGTCAACAAGTATTGGTTGCCTGACTTGGTTTTAGGTAAAGGACCAACACAGTCTACCATTATTCTACTAAATGGTTCATCAAATGCAGGAATAGGTTGCAGATGAGCCTTAGGTATCTTCTGATTGGGTTTTCCTACCATTTGAGAAGTGTGACAAGATCTGCAGTATTTAGAAACATCACTTTTGAGTTTCGGCCAATAAAAATGATTCAAGATCTTGTGATAAGTCTTACGGACTCCTAAATGACCAGCCAAAGGAGTTTCGTGGGCTAAATTAAGAATTTCCTGTCGATATGACTTAGGAACAACAATTTGATAGCTCACTGACCACTCGTCACCAGCGGGTACATCAGGTGGTCTCCATTTCCTCATAAGGACCCCATTTTTCACAAAGTAACACACTGGAACTTGTGTGGCTTCAGTTTCACTAATAGCCCTCTGAAACAAACAAGATATCTCGGGATCTTGCTCCTGTTCAACGACAAGGGATTGTCGTTTGTCATCCTGATTAGAACAAAGAGAATGAGTTGCCAAAAGAGGATCACTGTGATCAATACCGTTAAATTTATCAATACCTGAGGAAAAGGTGACCTCATCAAAAGACTGACCAATACATGTGTCAGCTAAAGGAATAATATCCTGATTAACATCACTCTCAAGAGCTCTTTTTGCCATAGCTCTAGTAACTGCACAAGCAGGGTACAAATCAGGGATTTCAGTTTCGACAGGATCAACTTTCTGATCCAAACAAGGCTTGTCAGTTACAAGTGGATTAACCACAACCTTATCTCCAGCTAGGTCATTGCCTAGTAATAAATGAACACCCTCTATGGGTAAAGAAGTCACTGCCCCAACAGTCACAGGTCCAGAAACTAAGTCTGATGCCAAATTTACACAATGAAGAGGAACATTTACAAAGCCGCACTCTACTCCCTGAACAAGAACACTTTCACTTGAAGAAGACTCCTCAGACAAAGGCAAAGTACCTGATAATAAAAGACTCTGAGAAGCTCCAGTGTCCCCTAATATTTTAATTGGGATAGGCTTGGCAGAATCACCAATAAGTGATATAGAACCTTCTGACATGAATGGTTCATAAGCCTCCAAAATAGAATCGGACTGGGGTTTGTTTGACCCAACAAATGTATTGCTTTCAATACAAGACCGTGACCTTGACCTCGTAGAAATAAGAGCATTTGGAAAAGCTCTGTCTTTTCTCTGTTGCTTATTTTTCAACTTGAAGCAATCAGAAATAACGTGCCCTTTCGTTTTACAATAAGTGCACGTAGGAAGAGATAAGGATTTCTGATCAGTCTTATCAGATGTTTGATTCCTAACAGTTGTGCTGTTGTGAAATTTGGAAGTACTCGAATGAGATTGAAATGGTTTTTTACCAGAAAACTGCTGAGAGGATGATTTATTACCAAATGAAATTTTGTGAGTCAAGGAATAATCATCAGCCATACGAGCAGCATTTTCCAAAGTTTCCACATTCTGCTCGTCAAGATAGGTTTTAACATCACTATGGATGCACCTTTTGAACTCTTCAATTAACTTTCTCATGCACTCTATCCCCTCCTGGATAGGTTTTGAAATGAAATTCTGAACATTAGATGCCATAGTAAATGCTTGTTGGTTTCACACACAAAAATTTCTCTATTAAAAATCTTTGCCAAAGACAAAAAAAAATTCCAAGACAAAATCAATATGAATTTCAAAGATAAATTTAATATCTCTAATATGCTTTAAAGAAATTCAATCCCGGAACGGCCCCCAATTTCTGTTACGACTCTATGGTCTAAGAAAAATGTAACAGAAAGAAAGTGAAACCAACAAATCAAGTAAAAATCAACAAGCAATTTATTACTAGATAATTAAAATGAAAAATCAAAAAGTCACTTACAGTAATGTGCTTTGAAATCCTAATAATCCAATAAGAATGATTGTTCTAATCACAAGTCCTAAATATAGAATGTTCCGAATTCACGGCTGTGTCCTTGAATGTTATGATGTGCTAATGGTCTCCAAGGTCCTGATGTACTAGTAATCTTGATGTGCTGATGTCAAAATGAAGTATTCCAAAATCTCTGAATAAGTTCAGTTAAATTCCAAAATCATCAATTAAAAATCCAAAATCCAAAAGTTTATGAGCACTGTTATAATCCAATGAATATTTAAAATAATTCCTCTCTTAGAATTTGGAATGAATTTTCACAACTGTAATAGCTCTTTACAAGACTGATGGTAATGTCAAAACTGAATAAATGTCCACCAAACATGGTATATATAAAGATTGGTCACATGACAGAATGTTCTAGATTGGTCACATGACAGAATGTTCTAGAATGTGTGTCATCTTAATGGAATTTTTACTTGTAAACAAAAATCAACCTTGACCTTCAAATTGAGAAAACATATTGATCAAAACAACCTAATTCAAGGACACTAGTTATACATGTTTTTCCTAATAAACATAAAGATTTAAGCAAATATTAAAGTGAAGAAACATTTATAATTTCCTAAAATATATATAATATTATATAAACATCATACATAACATTTGATACAAAAGACATAATTAATGTTTTAGTACAAAGCAGGTCTGCATTTCATTGAGAATATCAATACATCAAATACTTCCGCAAGTCGGAGATCAAAACACGGTCAGCACTTAATTAAGTTCTCACAGAAATGCTCACGGACATAGCTGTGATGGTAGATTGACATTTTTCATGTTTGAACACAGAGGGCATATTGCATTTATCATGATTACACTGAAACTGAATTAAAAGATAGAACTAAAATATGAATTTCACTTAACAAAACTTATTTAATTGGTATTTATTTATTAAGGTGTTGCCACTAGTAGGCATTAGTGACATTTTCATTGATTGAAATTTTGTTAAATATTGTTATTTACAATGTACTGACAATGTTGTTTGGAAAGAAAATTTAACACAATATACGACTTCTTATTAAAAGTTGAGAATTTCATGTTGTTGATTCAAATTTCCGGTACTAACCACTTTTCTATGGTAAAACGAGCGATATCAAGGTTTCATTTACCAATTTTGATCGCGATTTTCGTCACATTCAGCAAATAGGGGCCAATTTTTGGGTATTTTCTAATTTTAAAAATGGAATCCATGCCTGACCACATATTATAAGTGGGTTCGTGAGTTATCCGGACATGAGTTGTCGAGGAAGTGGTGTATTCATAGTAGGAGGACACTGAGTTTGTATTAAATGAATGAGGCTAATCTGTACAAATAAAGTACAGTTTATCAGGAATGTTACATTTTAAAAACACATGCAATTAACAAAATAAGGAGTTTCCTGATTTGACCCGTATTTTCTGTCATTGGTATCAAAATCTTGATTGTTTTTTTGTTTTAAGTAAGCACAGCTATTTCCCTACTGCTGCAGCATACATGTGCCTTGCCTCTACAGTGACAAATAAATCCACTTGTAAACAAGCACTACTAATTGCCATAGCTGATATATCTTCTTGCAGGTTATGCACACTAGACCTTAGTGACGGATAGATCCACTCTGTATGTTAATGTTACAGCTGATCTTGTTTGTCAATAATGGGCAGTATAAGGACATTTAACCATTCAAATAGAGTTAAGAAATGATGGTTCTTGCTTTGAAAGACATCATGTACTAAATATGATTATTAATGGGGGGGGTCTGGAATGTGTACCACGTGATAGATAATACATGTCAGGGATAATTCTGCTGAATTAATTATGGCCCCCCGGCGGCCCCAATGTCTGTTGGCACCCCCAGCATTTTTATCTTGAAATGTCCCAATCGCAAGTAAGTAAATCCTGCTTGCCAGAACTTTCCTCGCATTTCATTCATATCCGTTACATGTGTTACCAGATTGGAACCATAATTTTAACTTTTTCCTTATGAGGAGTCATCTTAATCATATGAAAACCTTGTTAAGTGCATTTAATCATAATAAGTCAGGGTCCAAGCCGGACCCTAATATCTGGACAAAATTACATCTCTGGCCAGAATAGGCAAAGTTGGCAAAAATAGGGAGAAGTGGGTGAAGAAAGCTCAAATTAGTCACTTTGTGGCAATGTTTTTGCATATTTTCATGTCGGATTATTAAAATGATGATGAAATATTCGTAAAAAAAAATTTAAATATTAAAACTTTTCGTATTTTGCTTCACCATTGTTGAATAACATAAAACAGCAATCTCAGATATGGGTTAGAGTTTAACATCGTCTAATGCAGGAGTCCTCTTTTCATCTGTGTATATGATGAATTATTGGATAAAATGGTTGATTTTATTAGTAATGGACCTGGATATGTACACTGAATCATAATTTGCTTCAGATTGGGCAACAAACATTCCATTTTTCACCTGTTTTTCAAGGTTCCTGTGGGAATTTTCATCAGGAATTCCATTTATAGTAATTTAATTTCAGATATTTATGATCATCAAATTAGCAGCAAAAGTGACTATAGAACATAATACTTAAGTTCGTTTTCTGTCTTTCTGCCATCTTATCTGAATGGAAAATAGACACAAAAGTCAATGTTTTACTTTGATAATTAATGCATTGTATTGAAACAAAATGGGGTGGGGGTAATGTCATGAAATCAATGCAAGGCAAAGTGAACTTCACCTTTGGACCTGTTTGAGTGAAAAGACAGACTCTGAGGTGACTATTTTGCCTGAATCATCACTAGCATGGACCCAGTAAGCATTGGGATTCTCCAACATGCATGCATTTTTAAAAAAAACTGACGAGAGCAGACAGCTCCCCATTTTCATTATTATGTATTTGTATTTGTTCCATAATTAGAAATTTTTTGTTGACTTGCTATTTGGATAGTTGACAGTACATATTGGTAATGATCAATACACACATTTTGTGCTTTGAATTGATTATATTCAACACATGGCTTGAGATTCATCTGCCAAGGTATGCTTGGTCCAGCATGATGACTTTTCGACTACTTTACATCTAATGCAATGTCGCAAGCCACAGGCAACAGACTGCTATGCTGCTATTTCTCACACATAGCTGCCTGTGCTGCGATTCCCTTGTTTCTCATGAATATGCATAAACCGACTTAACCAATCACTGCGAGCGCGAGTAAAATATTCTCACCACTGTGACCCAACATGACCTTTCATGCTGTTTGAATAAGCCAATCAAAGTTTCTGTTCCAAACACAGTCACTTATCGATTGTTAAAACTTGCAATTTCATTGATGTGTAGGAGAATGTTACATTGTGCTGCTGATGATGTATATTTGTTTATGCATACTCATGAACAAATAGAAAATCTTCACACAGGCAGGCATGGGTGATAAAGGAGCATAGCAGATTGTCACCCATGGCTTGTGACGATGCTTCTAATGAACCAAATCATGTTTCTTATGACATTCTATTTCATGCTTCTTTTTTGTTTTGTTTTGAAAATGGAATATAGTTTTAAATAGTATTCAGTATTATAGTTTGTTGACTTGTGTCTGCTTGGTAAATATGCCACAAAGATTTGTATCCTTTAAAACAAAACTTTAATTTGATGTGAAACTAACTAAAGGTTCCATGGTATCATAGGGCACTTTATTCCAATAACACCTATAAGTAACAAACAGAATTATTTTAATGCAGCTTTAATTTATAGTAAGTTAGAGGAATAAAAAGATCAATTTGTTTCATATTTCTACTGCTACTATTTAAAATGGCAACTTCTCAACAAAACAAGAACAAAATTATATTGCTAGTTACTGGTGATTTTGATTTATAATATTAATATTTTTATCTGCTATAAAGGGGCATCTGAAAATAGATTGCAACAAAAATTATGAGTGATGAGGTTTAGGAGGTTACAAACCATAAGCCAGTGTGTAAAAAATTCCACAAAATACTCTTTTCACGATGAAATATTCCTGATTCTCGGGATGGGGTCCCAAAATTTTATTGCTGGAATCATCCCTTCATGTGCTTGTTGTTGATAGTGGGAACAATGGCTTTTGCTAGCAATTTGGAATCAGTCTTTCCTGGTTTTCAGAGGACAAAATTCATGATAAGGGAGTGTTGGCAGTGATATTGAACTAACTATCTTCTTTGTCCAGTCTGTCAGAAATCGAAGCAGAATCAGATGTGGACGAGAGACCCATGTACCCCGTTTGTCACCAAGTTCACTCAAAGCATCAATTCTACTTTCATTTTTGATGAGGAGAAACAAGAGATTTCTTCTTGAAATATTTCCCCTGGCAGTAATTAAAAGAACTGTGGCTGAAACTAACAATTATGCAGCAAAATATATCGAAGAGAAGCCAGATTCTCTCAGGCAACCCATAACACTTGAAGAAATGCTGGCCTTTTTAGACATACATCTAGTAATGTCAGTCTTGGCTCTTTCGACATATACCTTAGCTTGGTGATCTACATGACCTTTCCAGACACTCAGTATTCCACAAATTATGACTAGATTATGTTTGAAAAGCTGTCTAAGTATTTATGTGTACAAGTTTGACCTATCACTTGTACAAAAGGAATGATGCAAATGTTAGTGTTACAATGTGTTTGTGTTCAGTTCATATGAAATGAATTTTGTTACCAATCTTGTGGAAGTCATATGGATATAAAAATCACTGACAGAAGATAGCTTTTATATATGATTGGTTTTAGTACTGTATATGAAATCACTAGATTACAAGGCAAATCAAAACAATTGGGCTATATCCACAAGTTATCAGATAAAAAGTTAGAAGTTGGCTCCAGCAGCATCAAGCTCTTGTAGTTAGCCCCTAATCCAGATACAATAGTGACCTCAGCAACTAGGTAGAGCAGTGGGTCACTACAGCAGCACTGGCAGTTAAAGAGTTAATCAACTTATGATTGTATCAAATTATAGAATTTTAAGTTCATCATTAGTTACTGCTCATGTACAGTACTCCCTCACTGTAAGGCCCATCATTGTAAAACAGTCCCTGTTATAATATGGTCATGGGTCCCATTTCATTAAGTGGTATTAAAATTATATGTACCATGTACTTCATTATAAGGCAGCCTCACTGTAAGGTGGTATAATCTATGGATCACATAGAAAGCATTATAATGAGGGAATACAGTACATATAACTCAAGCAGATGCTCAGATTTATTTATGGCCTGTTATCACAATGTGATGTGACAGAAATTTAAAATATTGTGAGTAAGGTATAGTGCAATCTGATTTTTCATGTTGTGTCTGATAAAGTTCTTTCAGGTTTATACATGTAACTTCTTCAGCTATACATCATTGATAAAAATTATATATCTGCAACCAGCTATGCCCGAAAATATAATTTTCTCAGTCAACCCTGAAATCATTAAATTTAGCTTGAGCTTTGTGATGTTTTGACTCCCAGATATTTTAGGTGCTTTTAATAGCAAATTGATATTCCAAATTTTTTTACCAGGACTTACAGCAGATGCCAGAATTTTGATTAACAGAGCCAGGATAGAATGTCAAAGTCACAAGCTGACTGTGGAAGATCCTGTAACACTGGAGTATATAACCAGATACATTGCACAACTGAAACAGGTAGGCAGACAAGAGAATCACATCTGATTATCATATACTCAGCTCATGACTTCCTAAACAAATGCATTGCATGGATGATCTAGTAAATTTTCCACCCATTTTGGACATTGTCAAACACTTATTGGGTGCTGTTAAGCATATACAGGACATAATGGTGTTGTTACATAACATGATGTGACAGCATGTCTTTCACAATGCAACATTACATAAAATAACATCATTTCATACTAAATATTTATGCGTGATTCAATCATAAAAATAATTAGAACAATATTTCTCTTCAAATATGTTTGTATTCACTTTAATTTTGTGAAAAAGTAATTTAAATACAATATATTATTTAATAAATGGGGCTATATAATACATCAATGATAGTGTTTGTACTATTGGATATTGTGGTCTCACCCAAAGTACATGGGGCTCACAAGCTCACCCCGTTATACTTTGGTCTCGCACACAGTATGCAACAGCACAAACACTGTAATATATATATATATATACCGTAATCACGGTAAGTCTTGGGACACCATAAGTCTTTGGACACCCTTAATTATTTTCAAAAGTAATTTTTTTATGACCTATACAAGTTGGGACACAAAGTTAAAGCAATTTTTTCATGTACTATAAGTCTTGGGACACCTAAAACATTTTTTTCTTCTACTGATCGATTGGCGTATTTTATTGATCATAACCTCATGTAAAATAAACAGGACTTTGTGGTTGTTAAGGGACTCTCATTATGAATTATTACATGGAAATATTATAAATTATTATAATTTGTTTGAAGAGTCAATAAATATATTGAATTTTCTCTCTTTTCTTATTATTTCTATCAAATTAAAATATGTATAATTTAATCAGACGATGGCAAAAATTGAGCATTAGCAGTATGTTATACTCATTCAACAATAACTTCTCCCTGTTGTGCTCTAGTTTACTATTGTCAGTTTATGCATTAAAATTGTCTAAAGTCACCTGTAATTATTGGGGATGTTTTTTTCCTCCAAAAATGGAAATACCTAATTCATTACAAAGTGATACCAGGATGAGAACAACGAAAATAGTGTTTATTTCAACTCAAGCATAGTAATACCGCATGTTTACATCATGGCGTCTCCACGTGTACATTAAAGATTTTACTTGTGATGATTGAAGTACATACATTTGATTCGAATCATAGACACCACTGCACTAAACTTAAATAATATCTTTAAAATACGATAAAGAAGTTTAAGAAATAATGCTTTTAAAATAAAAACTCTGTGGTAGTTTGCTTTGATGTAAGCGACCTTAAATAAGTTCCTGTTTACTCAGCTACGGTAATCATGCTAATATTACTCAGTAGAAGCCGATGACACATCAAAGTACGGCATTGCCACTGGACAAAATTCCTCTTTACCCAAGCCAATTTCAGGGTTTTAACAATTAACTGGCCTGGATTGCTGTCGGAAAACAAAAGACAAATCCGCCAATTATAAACAAAGGAGATGTCAAAACAACCAGCTTGCTAAAATCAAAAGTGGAATGAAACATGCGTGGAAAAATGTCATTTTGTGAAGCCGAAACACAAAACTAAAATCAACGATGCTCTGAATCGATCTATATCCGAATTTTAACATATATTACGATCATTCTTTCATGAATATATGACAGTTATTTGAATTTATGCTCGTTATGTGCTTTATATAATAAAACACGTGCCTTTTCATATAGATTACATCACTTTGTAGGATCGCTTATACCACTGAAAAACAGTAACTGTTGAGCACCTGAATCCAAATAAACGAAACAGCAATGAACGTGTAGCTGAAATATAATCTGGAAGAATACGATTTGGTAAAATTGATGAATAAATCAAAATCTGCATCGAATATTTTTGGGAATAAACAAGGATATAAGTGACGCCAAGTACGATTTGCACTGTGTAAGTACTGTACACTATAGTACAAGTCTTCCCTTAAATGTAAGCGCCCCGTGAATTATGAAGTTTTTATTTATCTTTATTTTAAATCGTATTGGAGAAATCGGAAACTATGCACATGCAAAATAATAACATAAAACAATCATAGTGCTGTGTGACGTATGGCGATCTTCCCAATTTTGTCTTTACATTTTTTTGTGTCTACAAGTTTTGGGACACCGAAAATTGTATATATTTTACAGGCATATAAGTCTTGGGACACGAAAAAAAATAATTATTTTTTCGTGTCCCAAGACTTACTGTGATTACGGTATATATATATAATATAATATATTACAGTGAAAGCTGTGTACAAATGACACTTGAGGGACAATGAAATGGTGTCCTTTGTGGATTAGTGTCCTTATAGAGGTCAAGCATGTAAAGGCAATGAGGAGAGTGAAGGTCTTAAATGTTGTCTTTTATGGGCAGGTGTCCTTCTTATGAAGTTGGCTACTATATCAGGTTTAGCTGTATGTTATTAAGACATAGAAACAGGTCTCTTCCTGGGTTAAAATGGTGTAATTTTTTTCTTTATATTTTTTCTTTCACAAGGGACATAATGCTACTAGTTGGATAATTGAATTAAAGGATTATGAAGTAGAAAAAAATTGACTGTTTTGTTTTTTATACACCCTTTGTACATCATATGTTGGATGGTACAGAATTACACACATTCCTTTAGGTGTAGCTATGTTTAGAACAAGAATCTAAAAAATGCTTTTAATTACTTCATTATTAAGAACTGTTTGCTCTGCTTCATCATACTTGGAATCTTGCATCATTACATGCTTCTCTGCCAGTGTTATTGCTCTTGTTTCTAAAACTAGCACTGAATTGGGATCATCATGTCAAGAACTATGACTCAGAGCGGTGAAGGAAAGTAATTTGATTTAACATTTCACCAGTATTATACACTCCCCCCCCCCCCCTCCACATCATAACAAAAAGATTATATTTTGTTGGTCTGAAACTAGTCTTGGGTTGTACCTCTTTCATCTGCATACCCTCTCACAAGCAAAAATTTGCACATTTTTTTTTCTTTTCAGAAATACACACAGAGTAATGGACGGCGACCTTTTGGACTTTCAGTTCTGATTATTGGGTTTGACTATGACGGATCTCCGCGTTTGTACCAGACAGACCCCTCGGGAACCTACCATGAATGGAAAGTGAGTTGTAAGGTCCTTTGCATAAAAAAGACTACCATCCAAGACAAGTTTCTGCATGAAATAATCATATAATAAAATGTTCATTCTATTTCAAATTTAATAAAATCTGTCTTGTTTCAGTCTCAAGATTAATTTCTTTGGCATGATCTGTCTTACCAACAGATACAAGAATGTACTTAAAGACTGTTACATAAAGTATATGAACATGATGCCCACAGGGAGTCAAAAACAGATCATTCTTTTGAAAGCACAACAAATAATGTAAATAACACTGTAAATAAAAACAAAGGAAAATATCAAGTTGTGAAACATGAAGTAAGTTAACAGCAGATTATTCAAAATGTAGGAAATGCAAACTTGCAGATTATAATCTTTAAAACAGCAATTGATGATGTTGGAAGATTGGTTAGATGAACACCATTTAATTGAGCTCATTCACACACAATGCTTATCACTTACACGTGTAGTAACAAGATTACTTACATTTTTCAGTTCAAATTACACTTATAGTAGCAAACTGTAGGTTAGAAATTATGCTTACAGTGCATGTCAACTCAAATTATTAATAAACAAAGTCATTTATACAGTGACACTTGCTTTACCTTCAAACCCCGTATTGAACTATTGAAAGCCACAAAGACTGCATCTAATTCAGCTTATATTTTGACATCCAGTGGATTTATAAGACAGAAACTTGGTGTATGTTTTTATTTAATGTCAGTGCTGGTGTGATTATGTGAGTGTTTACAAATATGTGTATATGTGTTGTGATGATATTTGACAATGCTAAGTCTACTAACTATTTTTTCTTTTTGTAAGTGTGTTAAATGCTTTAAAGAAAACAGACAAGTTATTTTCTTTTATTCAGATTTGAATTTCCAATCATTTTCCATAGGCTTATATGAAAAGATAGCTTATTCTCTATTGGACAACATTGCTTTTTTGGGTCACTTGCACTGACCCCCCTTGGGACCTAAAAACTCTTTTTGAGTCTAAAAAAAACCCCAACACTGTCTGGGAATATGGCCAGTACGATATAGTATGCCCATGTGGTGACTACCTGTGAAAGGGATATGATTTTGGGGCCCCTCTGCTGGGGTCTCTGGGACAGGGTCAGAGGTCCAATATACTAAAATTGCAATTACTGTGACAATTTGTGAATATTTTTTTACCAAATTTCTACATGCATTTGTAGGTTATATATATTATTATATATATATATATATATATATATATATATATATATATATATATATATAGAGGGTGCAGGTTCAAATCCTACTATCAGATGTGCCAAGGTCTGCTATTATGGTGTGACCTTGGACAATGCACTTTACTCAGAATGCCTTAGTACTAAATAACATGCTTGTGTTGCTGTGATGTAAAAAACACCAAATTAAACCAAGTAAGACTCTTGGGTCACAGACAGGGAGGGGGAAGGAATGTAATAACAAACATGCTGATTTACCATTAAGAACCATTGAAATAGTTTCAGTTTCACAACATTAAATACCTTATTTTTGTGTTTTGTGCACTATTATAGTCTTTATGGAACCTACCTCAGTTACTTCAGCACATGCCACTTTCATGGCTTTCATATACAGACTTATAAGGCAGAAGCACTGTAATACTGTAATTGTTGCTTCCATATACGGACTTATAAGGCAGAAGCACTGTAATACTATAATTGTTGCTTCCATATACAGACTTATAAGGCAGAAGCACTGTAATACTGTAATTGTTGCTTCCATATACAGACTTATAAGGCAGAAGCACTGTAATACTGTAATTGTTGCTTGCATATACAGACTTATAAGGCAGAAGCAGAAGTTTATGTCTCTAAGACACAAGTTGAAGTAGTAATTTGTAGGTGAGGTGGAGATAATTAGGGTATCTTAAAAAAAAGTATCATTCATGAATGGATAACCACAAAATCTTTCATATTCTAGCACTAGTATTCAACCTCTGAACCACAAAAATGCAAGCAAATGGTAAAAACACTGTGCTACCCACCAGAACTCATGCTGTTAAAAACAAAGAAAATCATAACAAGACAGTACAAATCTCTGTTGTCAAAAAGAAGAAAATTATACAAGACAGTACAAATAGTCTATTCAATGGGGAGAACTTTTGATATACTGCTCAGTTGAATCTTTTCGGTTTGCTATTTGTGTCATCATTTTACAATCTGTTTGTCATACAAATCATTATACTACCAACAATATTTGTCTAATTTGCTTTGTTTTAAGTAAAACAATTTTAGCTTGTCATCTTGACAATCATCTGTACATTGTACAATGTGCATGCGTATGTGGTCACTCCAAGATCTGTGGTTTCTCCGTCAAATACATTACCTCATCACATTATATTAGGATAACTTTCTCTGCTACCTCCAAATCCAGCCCTCCTGGAAAGATGAAAAACGTCTTTCTGTCTATATGTTATATAGACAAAGGGAAGCAACTCTTACAGATTAACTCCCCTTCGTACCCACTAGGTGGTTGCCATTACACTTAGATGTACCAGGTTTCACTTTCATTTTTGTGCTGTAAAGATTTCCTCCATATAGTCCATTTCATCTTGTGCTTAAATTTCATCATCCGTCTTTTCTTTTCAGTGGTATAGTAAGTCAAAATAGAATTATGGTGCATGCATCATTTTTTTTAAGTCCAGTGAATTTATTAATATTTCTGCAGTTATCATAATATTCGTTATTGTCACATGTGATTTCTATCAGTAACATTCAATTTCACCAGAGAAATTTTCAGGTGCTGTACTTTATCAACTGTTACACTTATAAGTTGTTTCTATAATGCAGTTTATTTCAATTTATATATATTTGTTGTATGCACTTGTTCCTCTTCATTACAGAGATGACAACCAAGTGCAAGAAGTGTAAACGATTTAAGGTCATTGCGGATGGACACAAGATGTGTCTATGCATACAAATGCTCTTTGGCTCACACATGTAATGTGTGTGCACTTTGGTTACAAATACTTGGTCCAACTTTTTGAAAAAGCAGCTAAAGGGCCACAAAAATGAGCACACTCCAATACATCAGAACAAGACTTTAAACGTACACCTCATGTCCAAATCATTGATTAGGCTCATGGGGTATGTTGAGATGCCTCTGCACCACCATTCTGATGCAGAAACAGCACCATAACATACTGTATCAGTGAATACAGTAAAATAGTTGATTAATCTCATGGGTGATGTCAAGATGCCCACACCAACCACCCTGCAGTTACAGAAACAGTACCAGAACATACTTTATCTGTGAATACAGTAGAAAGCACAGACGATTCCAATCAAGCATTGGAATCACGTATGATCAATATGACTCAAAAGGCTTTGTTGTTGATATGTCAATGAGTAGAAATGGTGTTTATATTGCAATCCCACTGGAGATAAGCCTAGGAACCCACCAGAGAGATGTGACGGCTTACAAACAAATAGGACCACACCCATGAGGCATGAGGGCTTCCAATCAATATCACCCCACCTATGCGGCATGAGGGTTTAGGGTCAAACTTGCCCCCTGCCCATGAGGCATTATCATGTATAAGTATCATTTACCCCATCCATGCATGAAAATATTGAGAAAACAAGCCAGACATGAAAGTTTGCAATTTAAACCAATATGGCCAACCATACTGCACCAGCAGACCGGACTGCAAGGCATATATCGTCTGTATGAATGAGCTATATACAATTATAGTGGTCAGAGTCTATTATCTCCTACTGCCAAGTCGGATGTTCCTCCATCCATCCAGACCACATTGCCGGGCCGGCTGTACCTAACCATACCACACCAGTTGGCCAGACCACAAGGCATATACCGTCTTTAGTATGCTGTTCTGACTGCCAACCAACTGGTCCATTCGTATGAACGAACTTGATGAACATTTACAGTGGTCAGGAGTCTATTATCTGTGGCTGGCAAACCGGCATTACTTATGGAGCCGTCCGACTGAGCCAAACCAGCATTCCATAATGTGATCACTACTGACAGCATATCCAGTGGGCAAAATGATCATGCATGCTGATGATACTTCATTATCATTTCCATATGAAAGACTGTATCCCTGGACTCAGAGTGTACAGGAGGACAATCCCCACATTAATGAAGGGCATGAAAGGGAAATGACGGAACATGCCAATCCGGCAATGGAATGGACAGAATTTAGTTCATGGCAGCGATGGAGGTAATCAATAGGATTTTGTCTCCATCGGAATGCCCTCCTCCACCTTCAATCAATTCTACCTACAATGTCAATGACTTTGTGGATGTAGATGCCAATGCTGACAGTTTGTCATTCAGAATCTTGCCACAGTTGTTAAAGATTTCAAAAATTACCAGACATTTCTTAGAGCATTCGCAATCCCAGTAACACAAGAGCTTTCTTTATAGTAAGTCAGTTGCTTGCAACATTTTCACCCCACTGGTATAAAAGTCATGTACAGAGATATTTTATCCACACGTACCTTGTCTAGATGTTAACAAAGTGCACAGACAAGTCTTTAATGCCATATCAAAGTCAGGAATGTTGTGTTGACTTCCTCTCTACTTGACTTTACGCATCTGAAAATTTTTCCATCTAGCCGAAAAGGCTGCTTATGATCATTGCTGTTTTTCTATGTGTTCCCTCCCTTTCGGTTCTCCACTTCTGTTACGGGGTCGAATTGAGGAGGTGAGAAAGCAAGAGGCACAAGAGTTGCCCTTTAACTTTCGGCGCAATATCCTATCTCTGCATGACCCTGTTTGGGAATGTACAAGAGAAGGGACGATTGTTGCCAGAGAATTTGCAGTGGCAGTTATCAACAACAGCAAGTTTTTTTAATTTCTCCTAGCCAAGCGAATTATAGACTGTCATATGCCCCTATTTGTGCAGACAGGCATGGAAGGGGGAGAGAGGAACAGAGTTTCACCCACACCCTCTGACAACCCACCTGAGGTGCCAGACTACTCCTTTTTTGTCAGATTTGGACCAACTATTCTCGGAAAACAATGGTTGGTCCAAACTGTGTCAGAGGGTCTCTGGATTTCATTATCTGAACCCCTCCACTTTCGTCATCCTACCCTCATGAAGAAACTCCCATGCGATTCGATAAAGAGGGATGTTTTTAAACAAGAAAATAAAGTTTTATGCTTGTAAATTGTGGTGTAGATAGTACTAGGAAACTGCATACACAGAGCTTCTACTTCAGAACATTTCTGGTTACGAAGTCCAATGTGATTGAGACTTGTGATAGAGATGCGACAAGTACGCAATCAGTCTTGACATGTCCAATGCATACTTCCATGTACCGATTCATACTGCCCCAATCTACCCCCTTGTGCCTTCACTAAGAGTTCAGGATGTCCGCCGCAGAGACGGTGACATTCCTGCATGACACACAACAAAAACATTCAGTAAGTTTGGTAGAGAAGTTGGATCTTATCCCTTCTCAGCATTTTGTCCATCTATGTATGGAACTCTTAACACATATCAACTGGGTGTCTTCTTCCCAAACACATTAATAGTATCATTCATGCATCAGAGAAGGCATCAACCAAGATGTTGGAGTTGGACCATCAATAAGACATCAGACTACATCATATCCTAGTTCAGGATGTCCTTCATGGAGATTGCGGTGTTCCTGGATGAATTCATACAAAAACATTCTGTTGGTATAGTTTTTGGTTCATGAATTGAAGAACCTTTCTTCCCTCATTTGCAGTTCAGGGTGGATAATCAATGTAGAGAAGTCGGATCTTATCCCTTCTCAACATTTTGTCCATATAGATATGGAACTCTTAGCACATAATAACTTGGCATCAAAAGTATAACTCGTGTGTCGAAGATAGCATCAAACAAGATGTTGTTCAGGTGAGGAAATTTCTTACAGCTCCTCGATCTACTCAATGCGGGGGTGGGGGTGGACCTGTTACAATGCCAGTTTCCTGGGTTGGGGAACACACCTACTACTGGACTTGTGATGGTCAGTGGCATGTAGACACTTCAAGAGAAGGCTCTTCATATCAACCTCTTGGAAATGAAAACCATTCTCAATGCCTTCCACATGTGGTCATAGTGACCTCCACTCCACTCAAGCAGTCGAGATCACCACTATTCCATTCATGTCCAGAGAAGCTCCTCCTTCATGCCTGGCTCCTTTCAGGGATGTCCTGATGAAAAAGGAGTTTGAAGTTTCAATCATGGAGAGGATTGCAACAGCTGAAGATCCTCCACTTTGAGGACATACAAGGGGAAATCATGTGTTGTCAATGACAAGTGTCACATCAGTGACATCATACCACAGTCAGCACCCATTCCCTGATGGCAAACTTCCTTCTCTTTCTCTTTGAATACAAGAACTTAGCCCCTATCACAATCAAGAGATACTGTTCCATATCTGAGACACATTCAGACTTCTTGGAATATACAATGTTGGCCGCAACAAGGTAATCTCCGACTTGCAGTCCAATTTTGACATATCCTTACCATGCTCACTCACATTATTCCCCAATGGAATCTCTGCAGAGTTTTGACATGGCCAAACTTGTCCAAGTTTGAACCACCATCTTCCCTCTTCACTGAAGCAGCTATCATACATGACTTGGAATTTATGACAACGCTAACTTCAACATGCAGAGTGAGTGAGCTACATACAATATCCATTGATCAAAACTACATGCAGTCCCATTCTGATGGTTCAATCAGTTCTAATTACACAATCTGGTTTCCTTCATAAGAACATGTTGCTGTCACTAGTCAACCAACAAATAACTATTTGCTCCCTCTCCTTGATCATTCTGTCGAGAGAAGCAAAGCTGCAGGACCCTGTATGTACCCTCAGATGTTACCTGAGACACACGTACAGTATCTGCATCAACTGTAAAAGACTATTCCTACCACTGAAGACAGGAAAACAAAACATAACCCCATAAGCGCTGGCCGCTTGGCTAAAGGGGGTTATTAAATCAGCATACTCTGAACTCTCACAGGATCAGGTATACTAATGAAGATTTCAGCTCATGAAATATGAGCGACTTCCATGAGCCTGGCTTTAAACATAATGTCTAAATACGGGTCATAGCAGAGACAGCTGACTGGCATGCCCAGTCTGCCTTCTCTTGCTTCCATTTGTGTGGGATGGCCTCCCTAAGGAGAGAACAGAATCTCATTAGGTTGGTGGTAGCTGCACAGACAGTGACCACTCCCCATTCATGAAAGCACAACCTTAGACTAAGCATGAGTTTGCCACTTTCACTGGATTCGCCTGGGAAACTTTTGATGGTACGACAATAATCAAGTTTGGAATCCCTCAGGGATCTCATGCACAGGCGTGTAAACAAATTGTCTCTTGTTGTGCTAAACTAACATTAAGAGAAGTTCATCCTTTTAGTAGAGCAATCATACTCTTGCTGGGTGACACAGGTAGAGGTAGGATGCTCAGCATTTCCTCCTATTTTTACCTATTCTCCTAATGTAATGTGATTAGGTAATGTATTTGACAGAGAAATCAAATTTTTAAAAAATAATAGTTACCTAATCACATTACAAATAATCCTTCCCACTCTTACCCACATTGCGAGCATCCTTTAAGGTTTTGCTCGAGTAAAAACTGGAACCACCTAGCGGGTAGAAAGGGGAGTTAACCTTTAAGAGTTGCTTCCATTTGTCTATATAATATATAGACAGAAAGACGTTTTTCATCTTTCTGGGATGGCTGGATTTGGAAGTAGCAGAGAAAGTTATCCTAATGTAATGTGATCATGTAAGTATTATTGGAGAAACTTAATTTACTAAAATAATTTGCTTTCACCTGGGCTCTCCTGTTTCCTCCACCTCAAAAAATATCTGGGCTGGCAAGAGTGCTTCATATAAGTTGTAAGAACTTTTTGTACAACCATTGTAAAATAAATCGGTAAAGTTTATCCATTTATTCAAAAACTATATTCAGGCCAATGCCATCGGCCGCAGCGCTAAAACAGTTAGAGAATTCCTGGAGAAGCATTACACAGATGAAGTTGCAGCTAGTGACCAGGAGTGTATCAAGCTGGCTCTTAAAGCCCTGTTAGAGGTTGTCCAGTCTGGTGGCAAAAATGTGGAGCTGGTCATCATGACACGAGGACAGCCACTCAAGGTGGGTGATGTTATTTATTTTTTGTCAATATTCAGAGCTTAAAATTAGGATGGTTTTTCACCTTGTCACAAGATCACCATAATAACATTTTTACTGATACTGCCTAAATTAGAGTGAACCTGTTAGAATCACTTCAGCTTGATCCTATGTCAATACCTTTCTGTTTTTTCTATATCACACAACCAAACAAAATCTGCGTGAGGCCTTCTTTTTTTAGAGAGAGCATGACATATTTGGAACATAATTGTATTTTAACTTGTTGAAGACACTTTATATCTTAGATGCATGAATTTGCTCAGCTTTTGAGGAACCAACATTTTGTTTTGCTTTTACATATCCATCTACCTTTTTTTGTGAGAAACTTGCATACGAGTTCAGGGGTATCTAAGTAAGTTTTTATAACCATCAACAAAAGTACCCTGCCAATTTTCACATTTCTTTTAATACTCACTTCAGAAAGTACTCAGCATCACACCCTTTTCATGGTAATATATTAGCCATTTGTTTTAATATTCCCAGTATTTCTGGTACTTTCTCACTGTCATCACTTGGTCATATTTATGATCTTGCTCTTTCTTGTCATCATCTAATTTCTGACTGCACACCTTGCAAGAACTTCCACATCTTTTCATTTGTTACCTCACAATTCAGCAAATGTTTACTAACAACTATCTAAAAATAAAATTGTTATTCAGGATAATTCTGCATTATTCAATGAGTTGGTCAACTAGACCTTTCCGATTGGCAAAGTTTTGCCCCACATCATTTTATATTATCAGTATTGAAATTAGTGCATTGAGCTAGGGTACCAGGCTAGTTTGGCCTGCATGCTGAATGTTTTGACACTCAGACCCATATTTATTTGATGGGTGGAAGAGCACAGCCATTTCTGGTACGGCTTTCATTGTACTTAATAAATTGGAGGGTCTTGGCAGGCACTAAATTAACACAATAAACATATAAATTAACCATCAGAGGGATTGCCATCCCATGTTTTATTAAATACATTTGACACAAAATCACTTGTTAACTTATAGCATCTGGCAGAAAATTTTACTGATCCAACAGATTTGTGAGGGCTGGGGTTTTAGTGATCCATCAGCAAATTTACTGATCTTGGATTAATTTTTGTTAGTTTCGAGCCTTGATGTTTTTGTGCAGGTATGAACATTTTTCAGATCACTCTGAAA
Organism: Margaritifera margaritifera; assembly: GCA_029931535.1. NCBI lineage: Eukaryota > Metazoa > Mollusca > Bivalvia > Unionida > Margaritiferidae > Margaritifera > Margaritifera margaritifera. The sequence continues at coordinate 664,391 of JAQPZY010000991.1, forward strand.
TTCCTGATTCACATGTCTGTTTTTTATGCAGTAGAGATAACTAATGATATACAGTAAAACCTGTCATGAGCGACCTCTGCTATGAGCGACCACCTGTCATGAGCGACCACAATCGTAATGCACGGATCGATTTTATTATATGACCGCACTGTTGTGAGCGACCACCTGCAGAACGCGACCAGCGACCACGATTTCTTGGCAAAATATGCAATTTGACACTGCTATGAACGACCGCATCACAAAAACAGAGATTAACACAACTGACCTTTATTTAACCCTTTGTAACCACGACCGCTTCAAAAGTAAAGACTGTTATAAACAAAATCAAAAACCTATAACTTAAAAAAACAAAAAAACAAAACAATTAGGCTGGCTACCGGTTTCTTAAATTTTACAGGTCATGCATATAGTGTTATATGTTATAGGTTGTAAACCAGACTACAGCACATGCAGATTAGTCATTCAGAAATACCTCAGCTATTTCTGTGAGACTAAAGTATGATCCGTAGTATTTCCCGCGTAGTTGCGAACGGCAGCTTGTCTAAAATAATACTGTTATGAACGACCCTATCGCAAGAACTGAGACAAACACCACTGACGTTTATTTAATCCTTTGTAACAACGACCGCTTCAAAAGTAAAGACTGTTATAAAAAAAAAAATTATAAAAATTAGGCTGGCTACCGGTTTCCTAAATTTTTCAGGTCATGCATGTAGGCGTCCTTTGTTATAAGCTGTAAACCAGACATGTCGCTAACTGCCATTGTAGTACCAAAGTCAATATAGCGGTCGAATACATCGTTTGTCTTTGGAGTTAATCCGTAATGCCTGGGGTGAATGAGGTCTTTGTCTTAAATACCAGTAGGTGAGAATTGTTTCCGGATTCGATTGTCATTGTGAAAGGCTTGTGTTGGTTGTTTTTGGGGTTGTTTTTTTTTATGTTACAGCGATTACAACCCACACACCAAGCCGTGATCTGTTTACCTTAGTGCAGCCAGTTACACCCTTTGTTTATAGAGTTAATCTCTTTGTGGCATCAGTGAATTTAGCCTTTGACTTTTGTCTCAAAATAAATTTATTCTGCTTCTGGATGAGTTTATTATGTCTTTTTATTTCATTCATTGGTACATATACATTGTATATGCATTCTATATTTCCCCAAAGCCTGATCAAAACTGCAACATGTCGTTATTACAATTGATTATTATAACATTAACACCTAGCACCTTAATAACAATGGCAGAACCTCCAATGAAAAAGACAAATTCTAACACTGGAGGAAAGAATTAATGTAATTGAAAGAAGTGAAAAAGGGGAGACCATTTGCAACATAGCAGCCAGTTGAAATGTCGGTAAAACTAAAATTTAGGGTGTTATAAAAGTGAAGGAGTCAATTAGAAATGAATTCATATGCTAGTACTAGTACATGTACATGTAATCTTCAAATATAAATGTGATTCATGTTTAATTATAGATGTATAACTTTATTGCAATATTAAATTATTTTCAGATAAATGCATACAATATTTTAACAAGAACTATGAACAAAGAATACAATAAATGTATGTGATTGTGTTTATTTTTCCTTCTTAAACAGTGCTGAATTTCAACCATGGAAATTGGTTTTTTTGTACAAACCTGTTATGAGAGACCACCTGTCTTGAGAGACTGCTTTTTGTTGGCAGAAGGATCGGTCTCTCAAGACAGGTTTTACTGTATTGTAAGAGTTACTTTTCTTGCTCTACTATTGTAGTACTTGAGTGATGTAAACATACAAGTCAAAACAATGTTCTGTAGTACAAAGAATGAAGTAAAGGTAGTTCTTTGTCTTTTATAAGTAAGGATATATTTAGGGGATAAAGTCTGGTATTTGAGGTTTTGATTGTGTCGAGTGGTTGGCTGTCACAAATTGAGTTTTATCAGCAACACATCAGCAGAGGGGTAAAATGGGTATTATCAGTGTTGCATCTTGGATGTTTGATTGCACATTTCCTGCAAAATGTGAAAATATGCTGCAAATTGTAGGTTCCTTGTGCTCAAATTGGTGCAAATTTGTATTAGCATTGTTTGCAAATTTGTGTGAAGCCTGCACACATTTTTCATGTTATATACATGGAAGTCTATGCTGAGTTCTGATTGGCTATCTTACCTATGTTCTCCAACCTGTCATGTATCAGAAAAGAGAAATAGCCCAAACTTTTGTACACTTCTTGGTTTTTTTGAGAGATGGACTGAAACAGTGTTTCAGCCAGGACGCGCCCTTGCGGGATTCACGCAAAATAGACACTGTGTCCCGCAAAAAAAAAAAAATTCAATGTGCCAAAAGTGGTGCAAATAAAGTGGACAGGGTGCATTTTTTATCTTTAATTTGATACGGTTGCACCAACCAATCATTAAATATCCTAATTTCTCAATGAATGTTTAATGAAAATGAATGTTTTCCGATTGCACCTATGCTCGGCCTGCCTATTTTCGCCATTCTTCTAATCTTATATATATACAACTATGGATCGTCAGGAAATAATCATGTACTTGATATATCTCATAATATTTCCAGGCTTAGACTTAGACCGGTACCCTGTACTGACGTTAGTTATGCCAACATATTTTTCTTGCGACAGGGAACCAGTCTATGCTTAGAATTGTAATAGCCACAATTAAAATATGAAACAATTTTTTCAAATAACGTATTAAGGTAAGTTCCACCTCTGTTTGATTAACATTTGTTATCTAAGAAAATTTGTAGTCTCAGCGATATTTGTAAGTCACGTGCTGACAGCCACATGATGCGACCTTGACATTGTTCCTTTTGCATACGTATGGGCAGCAAAGTTTTACAAAGAGGCAGATATGAAACGGCGGATAACAAATTTCTTTTCCCCAGTATCATGTTTAGATCGTGACAACAATCAGAATGACCATAGAGATGATGACTGCACAGAACAAGATGGAGAAACCTACAAAAGTCGAGATGAAAGACGAACCGAAAATGAAACTTCCGACGAAGATTTGGATTACAAAATGGCGGAACCAAAGAAGAAAAAATTAATGCATATGTTCCAAGAAGGCTGGAAAAGTGAGTATAGCTGGCTAGAATATGATTCAGATGAAAATAAAATGTATTGCAACTTATGCAGAAGTTCCAAGAAAAATAACTCGATGACGACTGGATGTCAAAACTTTAGGACCTCAACATTATCGCGCCATATCAAGTGCAGTGACCATTAGCAAGCCCTTAGAGACAATGCTTTGCACAGTAATTTTGCTATTGCAGCAAACAATGTAGTCTCTAAGAAGACTGAAGCAGTGATAGGTGCCATGTGTTGTGTATACTGGTTAGCGAAGGAAGGAATAGCAACCATGAAGTATGGATCTTTGATTGATTTCTGTTGTTTACAGGGCTGTGAGGCTTTAATGAATTTGGAACAGGGTAAAAATGCAACATACATGTCTTGGCAAAGTGCTGAGGAAATTCAGCAGGCCATTGCAAATGTAATATCATCAGATATCAATCAGCAGCTGAAGAGGGTTTCAATGTTAGCCATTTTGATAGATGTAAGCACTGATATTAATGTTACAAAGAAGCTAGTTGTGTATGCACGTATGATAGATGAAGAAACTTTTGATCGGAAAACATTTTTCTTGGGAAATCTACCAGTTGTAGAGCCTCATGTAAGCACACAAGTCATATTTGATAAATTGAAATCCTGCATGGAATCTAGAGGTATAAATGTTGAAAATGTTTATTCATTTGGAAGTGATGGAGCTTCAGTTATGGTTGGTAGGAAAAATGGAGCCTCTGCTAAAATCAAAGAAGTGAACCCATTTGCAATTAACGTTCACTGTTTTGCCCATCATTTGGCATTGTGCACATCTAGAGCAGCTGATGATGTATCATACATAGGACAGACTTTCCAGGAGACATTAACAGATATTTTCTACTATTTCAGAAGATCCACAAATAGAACAGAACAGTTAAGGGAAGTTCAGAAACTTTTAGAACATGAAGAGGTTAAACTAAAGGAAGTCCATGAGATTAGTTGGTTTGCTTTTTATGGGGCATTACATGCTGTTTATTTGTCATGGGAACCGCATGTTGCATATTTCCAGCAGCTAAAGAAACCAAATGAGAAGGAAAAGAGAATTCTAAAAACACTAACTGATCTTAGATTTATTTCCACCATGCACATGCTAATGGATGTTATACCAGCATTTACTCAATTGAACCTTTTGTTTCAAAAGCAGAACTTGGATATAGCTGTTGTTCCTGCTGCTTTGGAAAATGTTCTTAATGCTACAAAGAAAGCTAAAAGTGGCAAATCGCACTATCAGGCAGAACTACAGAAGAAACTGTTGAAAAAGGGTAGTGACTTTATGTACAAGGATGTAAAGCTGTCAAACAATGACATCAAGGCTGCTTCAGAGGAAAGTACCAAAATAAGAACAGAATTTACTGAAAAACTTGCAGCAAATGTGAACAACAGATTCCCTAAGGATTCCACTGAGGTAGTCTTTGCATTCAGATCTCTTGGAATGTGTCCACTGTCTCTCCTTCCTGAGGAAGAAAAAGAATCATTTGGAAATTGTGACTTAGTTCTTCTTGTGAAATTCTATGGAAAGGATAAGAAGGCAGCAGATGGGACTATAAAAAAATCCATTGTAGATGCTGAAGCATGTAGAAGAGAATGGTCACTTGTGAAGAAGATGGTCTTAGACCAAATGTACCCTAGGGATAGCTTTTCAGACCTATGGAAAATGATAAAGAAGTACCATAATGACACTTTCTCTAACTTGATAAATGTTAGCAAGACTTGCCCTTCTGACGTCTTTGCAGTCAGCTGATTGTGAACGAGGGTTTAGCTGCCAAAACAACATTCACATACCCTCGAGAAATTGCTTGAAAGCTGACACATTGCAAAGACTGATGACCATAATTATTGGAGGGGCAGAAAATAGAAGAATATGAATTTTCCCGCGCAGTTAGTGTATGGTCAGAGGCATCAAAGAGGAGAATATTAAAGTAAAGAAGGTAATTTATTTGGTTTTTCATGCAAATAACAGGTAAAATAGACCTTGTAAATGATCTCACTTTATTATGAGGTTGGCCCATTATGATCACACCATTGGCCCACTTTTTCAAAAGAAGGGGGCCAATCGGTCCCATTTTTCTCAAACCTGGCTGAAACACTGCTGAAAGTTTTGAAGATGAACAACAGGAAAACTGAAAGTGCAGATGTTTTTCAAATACCAGTCCATATTGAGTTTGCTTCCCCATTTGATGATGGGCTAAAGTGATTCACTGTCCCATTTTTTATAGGTATATGTTATGATAATGTTCTTCATTTTTATGAGTCATTAATGCCATAAAGCCCATTTGAAAAACATAGTTGATTTTGATCAACTGTTTGAGTTGATTTGCTTCTCTGTTAAACCTTAAACCATTACCATTTCAGTGACTAGAAAGATACTTATGATTATAACTGAAAACAAGTGTAGAAAATGATGAATTTGTCATTCACCAACATGTGATTTTTTTAAATAAATTGAAATATACTAATGAAATCCAGTATTTTTTCAAGTACTCTTAGACAAGAAAAATGATGCACAAAATTGATCCAGATGATGTACAATATTGATCCTGATAGTGTACAGTATTGATACTAATGATTGATACTTATGATGTACAGTATTGATACTGATGATTGATACTTATGATGTACAGTATTGATACTTATGATGTACAATATTGATCCTGATGGTGTACGATACTGATCCTCATGGTGTACAAATATTGATACTGATGATGTACAATATTGATACTGGTGGTGTACAATATTGATACTTATGATGTACAATATTGATACTGGTTGTATACAATATTGATACTTGTGATGTGGAGTATTGATACGAGCTGGGTGCGAGCTTGTTTCTACTTAAAGACTGTCTCTTCCAGCTCAAACTGCTTGGTGGTGACCTTGTCAAACTGCTTGGTGGTGACCTTGTCACGCAGTGCACTGCACACTGCTATGTGCTCCTCCAGCATGTGTATTTTGTCTGCAGCACTGTTCATCTTCGTGAATGGCAGTAAATCTAGGAACTACTGGTGGACTACAGCTGCAGACTGCTGCGCTAGATATGACCATCCACAGGCTCTCTCTAATTACATATCCACGTGTGGTCCAGGCCAGTCCGAAAATTCCGTGGGCTGGCGCTGGTCAGGTCCACAGTGACAAAGCTCTGTAGCGCTGCAGTCACCTCAGTAAAAAAGTGTCGGAACTTGCACCAGTCCATATCAGCGGCACACCACGTGTGCAGGTCATGGGTGTCAATCCCGCAAAAGAGGACTATCATGTTTGTGTTATCACAGATCACCTTCAGGATGTGGGCCTACTGCTGGGCCAGGTACAGCACATCTGCATTTTTGTGCCTTCCACAGCTAAGAGGCTGGTGGGATTCTTTTGGCCTTCCAGCATCACATCATCATAAATGATAATGTTGTTCTTGTCGCAATAAACACTAGAAAAAAACATTACCATGTCTTCTGTGGCATCAACCTCATCTTTTATAGGTCAACCAAGCACAGGAGTTCGATCTTCTCTCTGACAGTTGGGTCGCCAATCTGCCACAGTGTGTCAGGGGGTTTAGCAACAACTTAGTCTTGTTGCTACCCAGTGGGTTGATCAGCAGCGAGCGAATGTGGTTGGGCAGTACAGACCAATCATGCATCTACTTTTTAATACTTAGTGTGGTGGAAAAATCAATGATGTTTATACTTATTAAATGCCTGCGGCATCCTCCAAAATGCTCGCATACTGTCTGTATTGCCAGCGAAAGACAGGAACAGTCGGCTATCGCCACATGGTGGTCCATGCCAATGGTACATGCACCCTTTTGGGGCCCTGAGCCCTGTGCAGTAAGAAAAAGGTCATATTTGTTGGGGCTGCCAAGGTTGAAAAGCGCAATGGTGACATTGTGGTCAGTTTCGGAAAGCTTCCATGACTGCCCTGTAGTAAGTATCCAGGTGAAAAGCACCTGCTGCACTAAAACTATTGTGGGACAGGGACCTGACTGGACATTTGGCTGGGTGAGTTGCCAGTCAACTGCGTGGGCGCCATGTGCTACAGGCATGGCCTGTCATGCTCGCACAGCAACAACATACGCGACAGGCACAAGGCTGATGTGGCTGTGATCCATGACCTAAAAGCTATCTGGGGACTTGCCATTGGTGAGTTGCTCAGCTGCGTGCATGTTTCAGGCAGGATGAAGACTAAGCTTGCAGCCGGTGGGTATGCAACCTTCTGAAAGAGGGCCCAATAGGCTAGAGTGATGGAGGCCCGTCTTGTATTCGTCTACTACAGCCCCCATGGTTACTGGAAGGGTGTGGTGGCCACCGGCAGGGCCACAATAGATGCTGCCAGGGAGTGGCTAAGAAAACAGGCTGTGTCATACATGCCAACCATTACGCTTTTTTTTTGCCTAATTATGTCTTACGCTTGCCTGTACATGGATTACACTTTTTTGGTACATTTTTTTAAAAAAAATGAAGCAATAAAAAGCTGTGCTTGTCATTTTTATTATCATCTCTTTAATCATACACATCATATAAATTTGATAATATTCTTTAAAAAAAAAGACTGCTGCGTAAGAATAGCATGAAAGTACATTTGTCCATTGTAGGCATACATGTACTTTCCTTATTTTCTATTTATAGCAGCTGTATATGAGACATTTCCAAGAAAACGGATGGGTTTCTTCAGTTTGAAAACTTGCTTCAGAGATTCATTACCTTTTGATAACATATTTAATTAGTGGACAAGTCTATACTTTAAAAAAAAATGGCGCCAGATGTTGAGCGAAACAGGCTTCTTCGATGTGACTCATGGATGTTATATGACTGAAATATGTTAGAGGAGAGGGATCTTTTTAAACTTCAAAACATGTCACATCAAAAAAAAAGGACAAATCAGTAGCACTTTACAAATTTAAATAGAAGAATATGAGAGTGATGTAATCAGCACTCAGATTGAGCACATCATCATGCTCATTGCAGAATTTGTGGACTTGACGTAGACTAGTTAAAGCGAATGTTGTATATAAATAATTTGTCTCAATGTTTTGTATGTGTATTCTGGTACTAATCCTCATTGATTTTGCTGATATTTGACAAGAATTTTAACCAGCTGCAGATCCAGGTTAATAGCAAAAATAAATGTACATTTTTGATACAGTTTCCTGTAATTATGGCATGCAATATATAGATTACACTTTTTATGCTCAGATTATGCTTGTTTGCCACTTATATTAGTAGTAATTACGCATATACCTCTCTAAGGGTTGGCATGTATGCCATGTGGCAGATCTACCTGCCAGCACCGTGCAAAGTCATCCAGCCGAGTTTTAGGGTCTCGACCCCCAAGGAGGTGCACCAGGTTGACATCTTGTTCCTGCCGCATGACACGGTTGGACGGTGCATGTAACAGAACATGCTGATCATTGTGGATGTTGTACGCTGCTACAAGGCAGCCGAGCCCTGAACCAGCAAGGAGGCTGATGAGGTTGCTGCTACACTGGAATGGATCTACAAGCAGAGTCCACTTAAGTGGCCCAAGCTGCTACTGGTCAACCCCAAGTGGGAGTTTATGGGTGCTGTGTCGCAGCTCCTGGCCAGGTGTGGCATCCGTATGCAGCATGGAGAGTCCAGCATCCACTGGGCCCCAGTTGTCGTATAGTTCTTGAACCGAACCCTAGCCGAGTGGCTGTTTCGGCACCAGTATGCCCAGGAGATGATGCATACTGAGAATGGGGTGGTGGCACACAGCGCGGAGTGGGTTCAGTGACTGCCGGAAGTAATGTGTCTGCTCTGAATGGAGAGGTGACCTGGCTTACTGGCACAAGGCCAGTCAAAAAATCCATGCCGCATCTGCAGCATACCAGGGAAAGATGCATGGACCCTTGTGCAGTACTTGTACATGCCTGGCGAGGTGGAGGGTGGGACCCACCACGCCACTGATCCCATATGATTGATGGATATGTACATTATACTTGACCAATGGGAATCCGTTGCCAGCCCGTCATATACCACCTCAATAAGTCCCCCAATGGGGTGGATGGTTGGCCACATTGTCATGGGTTCATGCGAGAAGAGCTGAAGGTCGTACCAGAAGACTACCTCCCAAGGGTAATCTTACACAGCAATTTTTGTTGAGTCAAATTGGAGGTCTCTTGTTCTCAGGCTATATGCCATTTCTTCAGAGTACCTGTCAAACAAGCAGATCATGTAGATTCAGTCCCAGCAGGATACAGGGGTCCCTGCAGAGTATGTGGTTTGGACATATAGAATAACCATGCCCTGCATACTGTGAGGTGGAGGGTGGGACCCACCGTGCCATTGATCCGGTATGGTCACTAGATATGTACATTATACCACCTCAGTAAGTCCCCCAGTGGGGTGGTGATTTGCCACCTCATCGTGGGTTCAAGCAAGAAGAGCTGCAGATCATACCAGAAGATATCCAACTACCTCCCAAGGGTATTCTCACCCAGCGAAAAGCTTATCAAGTCAAATTGAAGGTCTCATTCTCAGGCTATATGCCATGTCTTCAGAGTACCTGTTGAACAACCAGATCATGGAGATTCAGTCCCTGCAGGATACAGGGGTCCCTGCAGAGTATGTGGCTTGGACGTATAGAATGACCCTGCCCTGTGTACTGCTGATATGGTGGCCCTCCACTCACTGGAGCAAACGCTTGACCAAGCACGTACCCAAAATAATGGCTAAGATGATGCAGCATCTCCTTGCCAGTTTTGTCACTATTCAGGGTGTGGATGTCCCCAATGGTTGCCTAGGTGCCTAGCTCTTTGTCTATATGAGATCAAAGAGATGGGTAAGAAACAGTTCAAACTCTTTGTTAGCTTCCTTGGTCATTTTAAGATGGCCATTTGCCATAGGCTCACATCATGACCTCATCCAGAGTGATCCATTGTTTGGTGTCCAGCAGGGAGATGTTCATCTTTGTCAGGCTATATACTCTGATTTGGTCGCTCTTGCTATGTGTGGCAGTGTTAGTATGGTGAAAGTCTTTTTTCTCATTAAGGCTTTCGAGGTATAGCTTGTGCTGGAGGTCAGTCTTGATAATGGATCTCAATATGCTCTTAGCTCATTGGGTCTCTGTACATTTTGGGGAAAGGCCAATGAACTCGGCAATGGGGGCTCAGTTATATTCATCCTTAAACTTAACTATGACCTCCTTGTTTGCATCGCTTTGGAGGGGATGGCCTTTTCGGAAAGTCATTCGTATCATAAAGATGGGCATCGTCGGCCATGTCTTGGTAGATATTATCCATTTCCACCTCCAACAGCAGACTGTCGGCATTGGTGTATAGTACCTTGGCCTTAGCCCTGTAACGTGCCTTTATCTGGTTGTAATTAAAAGTCGTACATCAAATGTTTTGAAAGGTCTAGTTCAGTCTGACCCGTGTATATGGGGTGGTTGAGATTGAGTCTGGATTTTGTTGAGTGGATCCCCACAAAGTTACCCATAAAGATCTCATGGGACTGGAAGCCTTGGTCAGCGATTAAGCATTGCAGTTTGTCTTCTTTACCCTCGGGCTGGACCAGATCTACATAGATGCGCTTCTGCTGATTTTATATGGTCTTGCCAAAGACGGAATTATTCAGCAGCTTAAAGTAGTCCTTGTCAAACTCTTCTTTGGCTTTGGTCCAGACGTCTGTATTCTTTTGGATGTAGGATGCCATCGAGGGGCTCTGCTTTAACTCTAGCACTGGGTATATTTTGGCAATGTGCATCCCAAGGCTAGTGTAGAGCTGGAGGTTCCAGTATTGAATGACATATCACTATTTAATTAGCAGATTAGCACCCTCCCAGTTTATTAACCAGGTCTCACTGGTAGGTGGATAGCCACTCTTTCAGGACAGTCATAGACTCTGGGGCTAGCAGGTAGTCGCTGTGGGCATCATGCATCTCTTCTGGATATACCAGGTCAAACTTGAGAAGGTAGTCCTTGAGGGCATCTGGGGGTATGCTACTTAAAAGATTTTTAACCTCTTCTGCATTGGCCCATCAGAAGCCTCCAGTGGGAACACTCTCCGTCATCGCCCAGCCATAGAGGTTGTTGGAGTAAAGTTAGACAATCCAGCTGATAGGTTTAGATGGGTCGTAGTCTGGACACTTTGGATTGTTGGCCTTTCGCATACTATTTACTGACCATCAAGGTATCTCCTCAAGTACCTCGCTCGATAAAAAGGTGCATATCGACGTCTGTGAGCAGCTCAAGCTGCGCTCCCATGATTTTGAGCAGGGTATCCAAGCTCATTCCAGGAGTGCTAAAGTAGTGTCTATGCCATAAGTTTTCGAAGAGGTGACTCTGAAAGCTTCAGAGGGAGCATGTCTGTCTTGAGGTAGAGGTCGTGATAGTCCCCCATGGTCTTACAGCCGAAGGTATCCCGTATGTGCTGGGCATGCTGGTAGTCCTTGGAGGATATACCCGTATGACTGAGGCTGCTGTGTCTCATCAAACCAGTCCCAGCCATCCATATACTCGTATGAATATACACCCTTGGTGGTCATAAGGGCAACATCGTGTTTGGTATACTGACATGTGATGCAGAAGTCTTTCTGGGGAAGATCATTAGCTAGCTTGGACAGACTGCATGGTAGGAACTGATAGCTGTCTATAAACTGGAGTTGGTCCAGGGTACTAGGGTCTGACTTTGAAGCTTTCCCCAGCGCATATGATGCAGCTGCCCATCATAGTTTCTCATGTTGTTAAATATGACTGGTACTTTATTTTTTCTGGGCTTAGTCGCAGCTGGAGGTTGCAGTTGTTATGGGTGACTTCTCGATATTGTCTGGTGATGTGGCAGTGATCTCTCACCCGGTCCTTACCCAGCCACTTTCGACATTTGTGACAGGCCCTAGCCTCATTAAACGCCATGGTGTTGGTTGGCGTCATAACTAGAGGTCATGGGTTGGCTAATTCCTTGGGGATGCCTACCAGCTCTTTCTCTAGGCTTTTGATAAGTTTGACTACCACATCTTTTCCTATGTATATAACAGGGGGTTTGGTTTTGCCATCACATTGCTTGACTGTCTAGCAGAAGCCACATTGGGGGCTGGCTGGCAGTATTAATGGTGTCGCTGTAGGTGGGATCAACCTTTTCCATTTTTACAGGCATGCTAAGGGCCTCGAGGTCAGCATAGATGACGTAGGGTACGGCCATCTGATGAAAGAGGTGCTTAAAGTATAGCTTATTCATCCCAGGTTCTGGTAGAAAGGTCCTATGAGACTTTGAGCCTATACTGCAGCAGTCTTTGATGTGGCTCTCAAGCAGGTTGGATCAGGAGAAGGTGTGGAGGCATTGGCAGCAAACGTGTTTTCGATCTTTATGCTTACTACTACTGTACACCATCCGGGAAAGATCTTTGATCCTTATGCAGTGTTGCTTTTCATCTTCGTCAAGTAGCAACAGGTTGATGGTCTTGTCCAGCACTTTTTCAGAGATGCTTATTGGGTAAAGCATGTGGTCCCATCCAAAGACTTTGACAGTGATGGTGGGGTTGAGGGTTTCAACTTTGTAATGTCGGATATATTCATCGGAAACTTCAGCTTATCAAAGCATAGCATTCCCTGATACCTACTGTACTTGTGGTGCTCTCTGGGTGATGGTCATTGGAAGGGTATAGGGCAGATAGGATGATCCATTTGAAGCATTGGGTCCCAGTTTTCTACAATAGTGACTGCCTTTTTGTGGATCCACTTGGGCATAGGTATACACCCTTTGCCTCAAAACGGGCAGTACTGCAAAATGTATAGCTTTACATCCTCGCATCGGACTAACTGAAAGCTTGAGCCTTTATTAGTATATACTTTCAATCACTCCGCAGTCTTAGCTATGGCCTTAGCCACCAGTTCCTCGAGGTTATCAGCCGACAGCGCCACTTCTGCTCAGTTGACGATAAGTAGACCGGCATGGAAATAACTTCCTCCTCTGTAATCATTTCTAATTGAACCTTTACGCTAAGGTTAAACTTAACACCCTTCTTTCCAATCTCCTGTGTTAGGATGTTTATCATGCCAGGGGTCATGGCATAGCTTAGATAGATCGGCTTCTAGTGGATGGCAGGGTGCTATGATTTTGTCTTTTCGTTTATGACTCTCTTTTTGTACAAGAGTTGGTGGCTGAACCTGTATTCACGGGGATCATCATGCGGGAATTGGGGGAAGGGTAACCTCTTTTGCTGCCCTGTCACTTTCTGCCTGGCTTGTCGTTTGGCAGATTTAGATGGTGGGGCCAGTATGAGTGGCTGCCATGGAGCAGTAATGGGTTTAAGATGCCTGGGGAATGCCTGGTAGTTGGGGTTGACTGCCTTGCTCGGGCGGCCAGTACAGCCTCCAGTATATATAGTGTTCGCTCTCAGTAATCTGCTCCTCCCTTAGCAGGGTATTCATTCGCTCTATGCTAGGCATGTTGATCATTAGCGTGCACATGGGCTATGGTGTTTATGATGCATAGTCTTTCTCTAAATGGAAAATTGTTACTGGTTGTTGCTCACTGAGGTCAGCCCGCTATGATGACCCTGGTGTGCTGCTATGTATGCTATGGTACCTAGCCTTTCTCTAAATGTGAGTTTATGATTGTCACTGGTTAGGCGGAAATATGCTCTTGCTCCAGTGCTGCTTTAATAGAGATGTTTGTCACTTTGCGTGACCTGGGCCTAGGATGAGCTTTACTATGCAGCTCGCTAAGGACCTTCCTAAATTGTCATCTGGCCTTTGTTCTATGCATTGCAGCTTGTCAGCCTGATGGCCATCTCCACAGTGGTTGCATGTGCGGTGAGTGGCAATGGTGCCTGCACTGCATTTCCAGCTGGTCAGTAGCCTTATCCTGTCTCTGTATCGCTGGGTATGTACCGCACAATAGGTGCTGAAGCATTTTCGTCCACATGGTTCTGTTTGCCCCCAAGGCAACCATGTACATGTGTTTGTTCCTTGTCGTACCATGACTACTGATGGTATCTCATAAATGCGCCACGTCTCTAATTGGGTGTGTTGTTGGTGGTTGCTTGCTACCCACCTCATCTATGATGGTAACCCATGGATGGCTTTAGTTAGTTTTTTTGTTGCTCAAGGTGGCTATTGCATCTTCAAGCATTTTAAACTGAACCATATTTTTAATGTGTCAGAATCATAGATTCATAGTTCTCCATCGGGGTCCTCAATAAAATTCTCTCACTAAATGATCTAACTCTTTTTCTGGAAGGCGATATGCATTACATATATGCTGTATGCGGGCTCAAGTTAGTTCACTAGTTGAGGCATTGAACCTAACCTGGTGTCTATCCTCAGTCATGGCCAGTACTCTCACATTTTGCTCATGCTCCTTTGCATCAGCCATGCTGATGATATCCCATCAGCACGGAATGCCTCTATTGGTGTGTTGTTGACAGTTGCCCACCTGATGCTATGCTACCATGACCGCCAACCCTGTTCTTCTACCCCCCCCCCCCCCACTTGAACACAGCTGTTACTAGCCTCTATGTGACCACCACCCTCCTATACTCCCCACCAAAAATCTCCCAGGGTCTAGCAAAACGTTGTTGCTCCGTGACCCAGCAAAAAGTGATGCAAGGTGGGGCCAAACCACTATAGCAGTTTGGGGAAGGGTCAATCATGGCCTACCATCTATGCTGCAAAAAGTGATGCAAGGTGCGGTCAGATCACCACTTTACTACTACTCAGGTTCACAAACTGCCTGTGGTTATGATAGGGCTTGAAAGTTGGCAAATCCTGGATATGTACAAATATTATGATTAAAATGTAACTTATAAATTAAAATATAAATATTTATTCCTTATTTGTCAAAACTTGCTTTAAACAGTAAATATTAACATTATCATGCATGTGTGAGAAAATGCAAGACTGACCTTGACATTGACTTCAAGATGGAAATGACAGACTTTGACATTATATCGTGTGAAGTGAAGGATCAATAGATGAAAGAAACTGCAGCCAGTTACGTGATAGAAGAATGCAGTACATATAAAAAAACACTTAATAAAGGTGCTGATGTGTGTCCTCTGCCAAGATCACATGGTATCAGACTTGCAAAACAAAAAGCATTACAAACTGAAAACGACCCCTTTCTCTATCTCTGTCAAGTTTTTGGACTTCCCTGCTGGCATGTACCTTGCAAACTTGAGCATGTCCAGCTGAATTTGAGCTTGTCCTGGGAATCGAGCTAGTGGATTTATAAGGCACTGATGTATGAAGTTCCCATTGAAGATTCTGTTTTAATTAGAACAATGCTATTCTGGATTTATACCTGCAACAATGTTTCATAGAGACTGAAATATTACTCATGGAGATTGAAACTTTTCCCATAAATAAATATCTATGCATGTGATCTGGACATTTGCAGCAAGTATTCTTGTTTGTGCTTAAAAACTACTGTTGATCCCGTCATCCAGATGAACTTGAAAAAGTGTTTTTTCTTTACTTCATTATTTTGGCGCAGAGGACAGATTTATGGAATTAAGTTGATATTATGAGTATGATGAAAATAAAAGTCACATTAAGGTTTTTAGTTGCTGTTCTTTAACATAACTTAGAAGTAATTAGGATGATAAACATAATGTTATATGCACAAGCGTGCTACATATTGGTGGCAACCTAATGATCTATTTTTCTCAATACAGTCAAGTAAGTTTTTCATAAGAAACTCTGACCCCCCTACCTCACTTGGTTGGCCCCAGGGCCCTTTTTCTAGAGGTAAGGGGGCACAAAGCCCAAATATTTAAAAACCTAGATGCAACCCTGTATTATGCAACAGGAAAACCACCATCAACATACTTAAATCCTCAGACACAAAACGGTAATCCCATTCCAATACAGTTTGGAAAATTTGTTGTAAAATGCATAAGGTGTAATTCAGGGCACTACTGTACAGGGAGAGTCATGACTTTCCAATGGCATTAAATTTTTGAAAGTATATACATGTAGTGGACTTTAATGCCACAAATTTTAATGTTTGATCAGTCCAAAAGCTTGTTACATTTGCAGGTGTTTTGGGGCATTCTGGTATATTCTCTCTGATGAGTTTACAGTATACTTCAGTTGATTAGCTTTCAGTACATTTCAGCTACAGAGATGCAGTATGGTTTAGTTCCCTTAGGATTAGAAAGGTGTTAAATTCTTGCAAAAAGGCATCAAAATAGTTTGCACTGAGCAGAATAATTAATTTTAAAAAACCTTGTGAAGGACCATCTTAGCATTCAGTGCATTTCAAGCAGCACACATTGCACTCCTTTCAAGTTAACATTTGTATCAGTAATCGGATTATCACTAACTATGGATTTATTATTATTATTATTATTATTATTACATATATAATGAGTTATTGATGACTCTGTACTTCAAATTTAATTCATTGGCACTAAAATATGAAAAAATTAGTGTTTGATTTAGGGGGTGGAAACCAATTTTATTGTAAATACAAATTTGCCACATTCAGATTTTTTTCTAAAACATACATTTTTTGAAGAAATAAAGATGCCTTTCCAGGGAGAGATTTGTTTTGTGATATTTGTTAGTTCATTTAAAGCATGTTTATTATGATACATTTTTCTTTTCTTTCCATGATTTTAGATGCTGGAATCAGATGAAATAGATAAATACATGGCAGAAATAGAGAAAGAAAGAGAAGAGGAAGCTGAAAAGAAGAAACAAAAGAAATAGCGAAATTTGTGTTAAAGATTTGTACATTTATCATTCAGTGCTCATCTTTTTACAAAATCTCATACTTGAGACTTAAAATACATTTATATTTCTTCACTAAATAATAACTTGGGAAAGAAATTCCTCATGCAGAAATGTTCTTATATTATTCTTTTTAATTACATGCAGAGATCTTTGGGTATACATGCATTTACAACACACTTTGTAAGATCAGCAACAATGATTCTGAAAATGCAATGATAGAGTAACTACATTTCAAGCAATAACCACCAAATGTTAATGCTTTCTTAGCATAGAACAGATGAATGATAAAATAATTTTAACCTTTCATTATTATGCTTCTTTTATTTTCAAGACACTTCATGTATAATTAAAATGCGAACCATTTTATGATTCTGCTCGATGAAATGTAATAAATGTTGAATTTGCCTCTAATTTGTATAAAAGTTTTCATTAATATTAGATATAATTTGATTATTCAATGAATTTATTAACAATTGAATAGGGAGCCTGGCTCAGAGATCATAACACTTTAGGGTTTGAACTTGATCTTGAAATTTTTTGTCAACCAATTACAAAGGGTTTTACTTTCAAAAAGTCATTTTGGATTGGCTCAACATGGAAACTCAGTCACAAACTCAAGCTCAGAGTTTTTTTTTATCTCCAGGCCTTATGAATACAATGACACATGTTATGCACTCACAGGTTCAATTCCTGGGTCTGGCAGATGTATGGAAGTGTGATTACACATACAATGAGATGGTGTTCTCAGAGTTTTCCAGCTTCTATAAAGACTACCTTAAGCCAACGTCAGACCATTAAGAGTACTTCTATAAGTTCTAAGATCACCATAAATAATCAAAGTATTCAAAATACCGATGATTCGGGGATTGAATTTTGTAATACACTGTATTAAGCATGGCCATAGGGATAGACATAAATTGAGATACATATATAGTGGATCAAAAATACATGTTGGTAAATTATGGAGATATGAGAATACACAACTACAATAAAATTTACAAAATGAATTTTTGCAGAAAATAAAAACTTCCAGAAAAGTGTTCCCTTGTTTATGCTCCATGCCAAAGAAATCTCATTGGAAATTCATATACAAAACAGAATGGTTAATATTTGGCTGTCAATAATTAGTAGTAAAGAAAGTAAACTCTCCATTCAACTATACAAGATTAGGTTGAATGACACAGAATCCATATTATACAATCATACATGGATCACTTACATTAGAAATATCCTTCATTCATTATGTAAAAATGATATTGGGCTATCTAGTACTGTATCACAGCTTAGTAGTCTGAAATTAAGTATTAAAAACACTCTTGTCTGTCAGAAATTGCTTAACTTGATCAAATATTTAACATAACATTTTCAACATGTACTTTAAATTATTACCATGATCATATTATTTATCCAATTTACCCATTTTAAAATTCCACTGTTACAATCAGAAAATACAGAGTATTCTGAAAGGAACTGACTGTATTGTCTGTGACTGTGAACAACTGGGAGATGACTTTCACTACCATTTTGACTGTACATACTTTACATTGTATTACAGGCCACTTAAATTCCCTTTGATGGTGAGACCACTTTAAATTACTTAAATCAAAATAACTTGAGAGGTGGATCCTAAAAACCACACTCCAACTTCCAGGTTTTGGACATTAGGGTACAGCTAAGCTCTACCCCTTTGCCAGTTGTCCGATACAGAGCAAGTGTACTTTCACCTCGGCAAGGTCAGCGATACTAAATACGGACAGGAGGGATGATAGAGTCGAGATTAACACTAAAGCAGTAATTTACAAATAAAATAAATATCTTAAACACATATCTTTAATAAAAAGCAAATTACTTTAATTCTAACATCACCCTTGTATAAGAAAGTGAAACATAGCAGTCATTTTTCTGCCACTGGTGGCAGTGCTGTGTCAACAGTTTTCTGTATCAAGAACTAAAGTGATATTTAAATATGATGTTTACCCAGTATATCTCCAATATACTTAAAGATATTCTTGATTCTCAATTGAAGCATCTACCAAAATTTAAAAAATGGTATTTTTTGACCTAAAAATGAACATAATTTGCTTTTTCTATATGAAAAATACCTTTTTCTATTTTTGGTTATTGCATCAGTCAAAAACCAAAAAGATCTTTGAGGTACAGACATGATACACTTTATATTGAAATATCATTTTGGTTCTTGATTGAAGCACCTGCTAACGAAAACTCAGAATGTCCTAAATTTGGTGAAAATAGGTGTTTTTGCTGACCCTGACATAGTTGTAAGGCTATTTTTAATCCAGCAAATAGAGACATCCATTCGAAGAATTATTTTTGTTAACGTTTTTCTGCAAAATTATGTTAAGTCTATTTGTATGCATTTTGAAAAATATCATCTATTCCCTAGGCAGAAAAAAAAATGTACATCCACCTTTAGAGAAGAGTATAGGGCCTAAATAATGGTTGAAGGAAATATTTTAACAAAAGTAACAATAATATGTAAAGTGAGTCTTAGGGACATAATGTTACATGGTGGTGTAAGGACTTTTAATGTTGCATCAGCAAGCAAAGTTTAAGGAGTCGTAGAAACATAGTTTCGTTTCTGCACAATAACTCGAGTTGTCCACCATCTAGTTACCAAACTTGGTGGATGGCTTACACTTGAGGTAAGGAAAAACCCTATCGATTTTGGTGTCAAAAGGTGCAATGGTTTCTGAACAATAACTCGAGTTGTCCACGATCTACACTTACCAAACTTTGTGGATGACTTGAACGTGGGGTAAGGAAAAACCCTATTGATTTTGGGGCCAAAAGGCTAAATGTCAAGGTCATGGAGACTCAATGAAGAAAAATGGATTTTGCACAATAATATTTGTGGATGGCTTGCACTTGGGGTAAGGAAGAGGCCTATAGATTGATTTTGGGGTCAACAGCTCAAAGGTCGGGGTCATTGTGGTTCAAAGAAAAATGGGTTTTGCAGAATAGTTTCTGTTGTAGAGAAAGTTCTTTGACCAAACTGTATGGATGGCTTGTATCTAAGATAATGAAGAAACCATTTGATTCTGGGCTCTAAAGGTCAGAGGTTTTGGTCATGGCAAGTCTATTAAGAAAATAATGGTTTCTGCACATTAAGTTTAATTGAAGACCTCATACCTTGATCAAAGGACAAGGTCATCGAGAAATGTTGGTCAGTAATCTCCAGAGTCAATCATACACTACTAGTGCTAACATAGACGATTAATAAACACAGGGTGGGCGTATAATGTACCATTCGCAGTACTCTTGTTGAGAAGTTAAAATTTTTTATATTACTATTAATAGCAGCCATATTTTATGGTGAATCAGCATCATTTCTACAAACTTGAAAGCCCTTTATGTCCAGATGCTTTCTGACAAAGTTCTGTCGAGTGGTTTTTAGCTCACCTGACTGTAAGGCAAAGGTTCTGCTTCATCTGTCCATCAACATTTGCTCACAACCACTTTGGAGGCCATGTTTCTGAGCTTATGTTGATCAAATTTGGAACATAGGTTTATATCATCAAGATCTTAGATGAAGTGTAATATGAGATCCACACATATTAATGAGGTGATCTTGCATCTGATTGGCTGAGCTTGTCAACACTTAGCAACTCTTATTTCATATAAGATATTTATCATACTTGGTAAATAGGCTTATATCATTGAGATATCCAATGAGTTTTATCATGAGCAAGATCTGCATATATTAACGAGATCATCTTGCATCAAATTAGCTGAGTTTCTTAGCACTCAAGAGTTGGTGTTTCTGACCCAATTTTAAACATACTTAAGGTAAATAGACTAATATTATCAGGTTGTTGATGAGGCCTATGCATATTTATAAGGTGATCTTGCATATGGCTGAGTTTTCACCACTCTAGAGACTGTATTTTTAATAGGATTTTGATCAAACTTGGTAAATAGGCTTACATCATCAAGATCTCAGTTGAGTTTGATTACGAGTGAGATCCACACATATTATTGACATGATCCTGCATTTGATTGGCTGAGTTTGTCAACAGCCTTGCAACTATATTTCTGATCAGATTTTGATCAAACTTGCCAAATATTCACATATTATCATGATGTTGGATGAGTTTAATTATGAGCAAAATCTACGCATATTTTTATGAGATAGATAATTTTGTATCTGATTGGCTGAGCTTGTTACTACTATGGAGCCCAAATTTCAATCAGATTTTGATCCAGCTTGGTAAATAAGCTTATATCTAGTATAATAAGTGAGATCTGCACATGTTAAGAAAGATGATCTTGCATCTGATTGGCTGAGCTTGTTGACTCTCTAGATCTAGAGACTATATTTTTCCTCCAATTTCGATAAAACTTGGTACATTGGTTTATATCATCAAGATATTGGATGACTTCAATTATAAACAAAAAAATATGGATAATAATTATGCATTTATTTATGGAATGAAATTGGAAAGTTTCTCCATATGTACCTCCCCATGGCCATTATGTGGCACTACATGCATCTACCATTAAAGTACTGATTAAGGTTACTGATTACATGTTTGCCTGGACCAAGAAAGATGGATTTTTATGAAAAGCAATACTTGCAAGCACTTCCATATCCCATTATTAAAACGAATAAACTTGATTTCTGCCAAAAGCTTCAAATATGTACTGTTAAGCACTAGAGTTGACAAGTACAACACAAAAGAAGTAAACAAACAATGACACTTTAAACATGACACTTACATTTATTTCTCCATATTCTGAAAGGTAATAATGTAGGAAAATTGAGCAATAACACAACTGTCCTGGTAATTTAAATGAAACTTGGAAATTTATTTAAAAGAAGCTTTAAAATTTTAACTTGTTGAGAAATTCTGAAATCTGACAAATTCAATCAAAAACCTATACTGAAATGATCAAGTTATTAAAAAATCACCTATTTGAAACACATTATGGTTTCATTTTTTACCACTTGATATTTCGCCAGAAACTTTTAAGAAATGTTGTTTTTGGGCATTATAATTACTTTCCTTCTTTTCTTGAAAACTGATAAAAATGCACTTATTAAAATTAAAACACAGTATTTTTTAAACAATTCTTTGAAATATTTTTGCAATTTTATCATACAAATCATCTTTTTAAAAAAACAGCATTTCTCTTTCATGCTCTTTGCTCTGTACTTTATTTCCTTGCTTTTTAATTTCATTCTAAGAAACACTTTATTATGTAGTAAATGGCATCTTTTAGATTGAACATACTGAAACATAATGAAATTCAGTCATAATGAAAGTGCGAGTATTTATATATTTATTCTCTGAAAAAACTGAAATTTTCAATAAGCAAAGTAGTTAATTCTTTTAAGTCCATTAACAAATTTGACATTCATGATATTACTTAACAGAATCTTATGTGTTGATCATTTATGTGCCTACATGCATATTTTCACAAACACTTAAAAGAATTAGTGAACGAAAGTTAAAGTATAAAAAATACATGAACAAAAGTGAAAGTATGAAAATTATTACTTCTAGCCGACACAGTTTACACAGTGAAAATCTCTAGTGACAAATTTATTTTGTAGACAATTTGATGAAGACAGTTAAATAATGTATTATTTAGTACTACGATATAAGCAACTGAGGGAAAGAAAACTCATTTTTTAATTGCTGCCTCAGGTTAAAAATGAACTAATCAGACAAAATTATATGGGAAAAGACCTGAATAATAACCACAGTGAAACTTTAGGGTACCCAATTCACCAAATATTGTTTCACATCAATGCACTGCTAACTTAAATACTTGTGGAAATAAATTACATTGACAGTAAATGTGTATGAATACAGTTTCTATAGTACCAAGCACTGAGTGATCTCAGTACCATAGCATACATGTTAACCATTACGCTTTTGGCGTAATCATTCCGCTTTTTTTCACCTAATTACGTCTTATGCTTGCCTGTATATGGATTACGCTTTTCCGGAACATTAAAAAAAATAATAATAAAGCAATAAAAGGTTGTTTGTCATTTTTATTATCATCTCTTTAATCCCACACATCATATAAATCTGAGAATATTTTAAAGAAAAAGAAGACTGCTGCTTAAGAAAAGCATAAGAATACATTTGTTATAGACCTTCCGTGTACTTTCCTTATTTTCTGTTTATAGCAGCTGTATGTGACCCATTTCCAAGAAAACATGGGTGTTTTCATTATAAAATTATTTCACAGATTCATTATATTATTATACTAAATATGGTAGATGTCCAGTCTATGCTTTAAAAAAATGGCGGCAGATGTTAAGCGAAATAGGCTTTATCGATGTGACTCTCGGATATTATATATGACTGGTAGTGATCGTTGCAGAATTGGTGGAGTTGACTTTACGATCACTCAGTGAAAGTTAGACACGTGGACTAGTTAAAGTGAGTGTTGTGTATATATAATTTGCCAGTATGTTTTGTGGTTTGTATTCTGATACTAATTCACATGGATTTTGCCCATTTGCGACAAGAACTTTTACCAGCTGCAAATCCAGGTTAGTAGCAAAACTAAACTTACATTTTTCATACAGTTTATTGTAATTATGGCATTTAATATATAGATTACGCTTTTTATGCTCAGATTACGCTTTTTTGCCACTTAGGTTACGCTTATACCTCTGTAGGGGTTGGCATGTATGCCATAGTAGTGGAATGTCACATGATAATGAATATCAGGGCTAAACACCTTTAAAACCGTTGGTGGCACTATTTTGTATGATTGGCCATGGGGTACATTTTTAATACTAGCGTTATCCCACAGTATCTCCATCATTATTAGCAAAGGTATCATGACTGTACGTCTGCCTCTGGTAGGCCTTGTGTAACATCAGTTTTGTGTAGAAAAATTATTTTGCCAGTGGGTGGGTTTGAGATTAAGTTCAAGGACACAGTTGCTATGGTCAGCTGTCTAACCAGAAGTAACTATGGATGGGTACCTGCTTGGCAGTCTCAAAGTAAGTGATTTTACAGAAAAAATGGTCTGTTAATGGTCAACTTTTATATTGATTTTTTATGTCATTGGGTTTTGCTTGATAAGTCTTTACTACTGTCATTTCCATGATTTCATTTTGTATTCCTCTGTAAAGGGGTTGAAATTTAGAGTTCTGCTGGTTTCTTTCATTGTTGGATCATGAGTGAGTGTGAAAATAAATGTTTGAAATAACCTAATGAAATGTTTGTCATGCACACATTTTACTTACTTTCTCTGCCCTCTTACTAGCATACAAATATATACATGTTAATGATTGCATTGTGATGCATTGCAGTGGCTGGAACTTATCCAACATGATGAGTGCAGGCACATAGACATTGTACAATACTATTTAGTGCTACCATAATGGAAAGATCTATAGTACTGAACACTGAGTGATATAAATACCATAATGACAGAATGTCACATGATACGAATATGGTTACAACATGATATAAAGTTTGGAAGATAATTTACATACTGTTATGTTCTTGCAACACTACATAAGCCTGCATAGTAAAATGGTCAAATGTTAAATTGTGTAATACAGGTGAGGAATATCAGGCCACTTTGGGCCTCTTGCTGACAGGTTGTTTTAAGGTTATTCTGTTTTTATTAATGGTGGCCATATTTAATGGTGAATTGGCATCATTTGTATACACTTGAAAGCCCTTTATGTCAAGATGCTTGTTGTCAAATTTGGTAAAATTCTGTCGAGTGCTTTTTGGGATATCTGACTGCAGATCAGCATCATTTGCACAAGTTTGAAATGCCTTCATGCCAGGATGCTGTCAAATTTTGTCAGATTCTGCTGGATGGTTGTTGAGAAGTCGTTTAAAGGTTTTTAGCGCACCTGGCCATAAGTGAGTTTATGGTATGGCCCTTTGTCCATCGTGAATCTGTTAACAATTGCTATTAAAAAATTCTTTTCTAAAACCACCTAATTTTGATCAAATGTGGCACAGACCATCTTGACATAAAGGGCTTTCATATTTGTACAAAGACGCCATTACTGAAAATAGTAAAAACCCTTCAAACAACTTATTCTTGAAAACTGCTGAACAGAACTTGATCAAATTAGACAGAAAGCATCCTGGAAGGAAGACCTTTCAAGTTTGTACAAATAATGCTGATCTACCTTTAAATTTAGTTGCTGTTACTAAAAATAGAAAAGCCACTGTTACTAGACATAGAAAACCTTTAAACAACTTCTTACTGATGAATAGAATTTTACCAAACTCGACAGAAAGCATCCTGGAAGTTTGGCATCATTTGTATAAATTTAAAAGGTCTTCATGCCAACATGCTCTTGGTCAAATAAGAACTAATTCTGTTCAGCAATTTTGGAGAAGTGGTTCACAGGTTTTCTATTTCAAGTAATGGTGACCATATTTAATGGTGAATCAGCATCAGGTGTAAAAACTTGAAAGCCCTCTGTGCCAGGATCCTTTCTATTAAATTTAGTCTATTTCTGTTGAATGGTTTTTAAGAGGTTGTTTTAAGTTGTTGTTTTTTTTTTATTTTTAGTAACAACCATATTTGATAGCGTATCAATATCTGTTTTACAAATTTGAGAAGTCTTCATGCCAGGATGGTTTCTATCAGGTTTGGTAAAATTCTATTCAGCAGTTTTGAAGAAGTAACAGTGGCCATATTTGATGTCAAATCAGCATCATTTGTATCAATTTGAAAGGTCTTCAAGCCAGTTTGATCCAGATCTGTCATGTACTGTTTTTTGGGTGGATTTTAACTGCACCTTTAACAAAATATTGGCTATATCATGCTGAGGACATGGGAGCTAAGTGCCTTTCCCATGGACGCACTAAGGTAGTCAACCCGGACAGGCCTGGGTGAGTATCAAACCCATGACCCTTGGATTACGAGTCCAATGCTTTAACAACTCGGCTACCATGACTCCCTATAACTGTTATTCTGCGGAAACCAGTTTTTCTTCTGTGTCAGTGACCTTACTTAACCTGTGACCTTTTTGACCCCAAAATCAACAGGCTTCTTATTTATCCCAACTGCAAGCCATCCACAAAGTTAGTCCAGGTGTGTGATTTAGAACTAATGTTATTGTGCAGAAAATATTTTTATTCCTTCAGTCAGCAACCTTAACTCTTGACCTTTTAACCTGAAAATCAATAGGCTTCATCCATATCAGAAGTGTAAGCCATCCACAAAGTTTGGTAACTGTGAAGTTATTGCGCAGAAATCAATTTTTTTTCTTTTAGTCACAGTGACCTTGACATTTTACCTTTTGACCCCAAAAATTGACAGGGTTTCTCCTTACCTCAAGTGCAAGTTTGGTAACTGTAGATAGTAGAGAATACAATTTATTGTGAAGAAACCAGGACTTCTTTCAGTCATACTGACCTTGACCTTTGACTCCAACATTGATAAGATTCTTCCTTACCACAGTTACCTTGACCTTTCACCTTTTGATTGCAAAATCAACAGGATTCTTCCCAAACCCTAGTGCAAGCCATCCACAAAGTTTGGTAACTGCAGATGGTGAAAAACTCCAAGTTATTGTATGGAAACCATTTTTCTTCCTTTAGTCGCAGTGACCTTGACTTTAGACCCCTGATATCGATGGGACTTTTCCTTACCCCAAGTGCAAGCCATCCACAAAGTTTGGTAACTGTAGATGGTAGAGAACTTGAGTTACTGTGTGAAACCATTTTTCTTTTTTCAGCCACAAACCTTGACCTTTGACCCTGAAATCAATAGGGTTCTTCTTTACCGTAAGCATAACCATCCAGAATGTTTGGTTACTGTAGATGGTGGACAACTCTAGCAATTGTCCAAAAGAAACAAAATTAGTAACAGACAAGATCATAACATAATATCCTCTGTCTTATGGTGGGCATATTCAAATTAGGGAAATATATATGGAACTTAATAAGTTTAGTATGACCTATAAGGCAGTCTCACTATAAAGTGGTTATACTCCATGGTACCGCTGGACTGCATTATAATGAGTGAATATTATATATAAAGAACCTGTCAACAAAGGGCAAAGTTATGTGACCCCTTGAGTGTTTTTTTAGGTAAGTTTTGCTATAATTCAAAATGACGAGAGACCTCTATTTGACACAAGAAACTCCTTTTATGTTGAGTCTGCCTTTTATTTCGGTAGAAAGTAAACAAGAGTCCCTCAAAGGAACTGATGCTCTACTGGGCAAAAAGAATTTCAGGAATTCAAGATAAGACCATTTCTTCCTTTTAACTTTCGAGTGTTGAAATCATCTCTGATCTTCATCAGTGATAACAAAATTATCAAATTAGCTGCTGTGGTGCACATATTGGATGTCAGCTTGGCACCAATTTTAAGACCAACTGGACATCATAAGAAGTCTTCTGGAGAAAACTCCACATCAACAGGACTTTCTGTTCAGGTAGAAATGTGATAAGATTTTAAAGATGGCCACTGTGGTGGCCATATTGGGTATCGGATCAGTATCATTTTCATCTAGGATCAACTAGACATCATCAGACATCTTTTAGTGAAAACCCCATGCTGATATGACCATCCATTCAGGAGGATAAGTGATAACGAGATTTTCAAGATGGCTGCAGTGGCAGACATATGAGACATCGGATCGGCACCATTTTCATTTAGGACCAACTAGACATCATAAGAAGTCTTTTAATGAAAACCCCATCTTGATATGACCATCCATGTAGGAAGAGTAACAATAAGAAGATTTTCCAGATGGCCGCAGTGGCAGTCATATTGGATGTCAGATCGGCAGCATTTTCATTTAGGACCAACTAGACATCGTAAGAAGTCTTTTAGTGAAAATCTAATGTTGATATGACAATCTAATCAAGAGGAGTAGCAATAACATAATTTCAAGATGACTGCCATGGTGGCCATATTGGACCTCACATCAGTACCATTTTCATTTAAGAGCAACTGGACATCATCAGAAGTTTTTTTAGTGAAAACTCCATGTTGATATGACTATCCATTCAGGAGTAATGATAAGATTTTCAAGATGGCTGTGGTGGTAGCCATATTGGATGTATGAACAAGACCATTTTCATTTAGGACCAACTAGACCATGGATTGAATGTGTGTTAGGTTGCATGGCAATCATTCAAGTAGTTTAGGAGGAGTAGCAATAACAAACTTGTGCAAACGGACAGAAGGATGACAAACAACAGACCATCCCATATGCTTGTCTGCTCTATGACCAGAAGAGCTAAAAACTTGATCATTGTGCCTAATCTAAATAAGAGGCTCAAGTGGGATAGATATTGCTCACCTGGCTTACATCACTTAACAGTTGACCATTTCACTAAGAAGACTTATGTAGTGTTGTAAGAACACAGCATATGTAAACTATCTCCCCAACTTTATATCATGTTGATTTGACCTTATTTAATGTATCCTGGGAAAAATTTCTTTCTAAAGATAATGGCATAATTAATATTCATAATCTCTTCCTCATAACTGAAGTTGTCCAATATCTTGATGATATAAACCCATTTACCAAGTTTGATAGAAATTTGATGACAAATATAGTCTCCAGTGGAGAGTTAACAACCTCAGCCAATCAAATGCATGGTATCTCAGTAATATGTGCAGATCTCACTTATTGTAGAACCTGTTTACGACAATAATATAAACTTATTTACCAGGGTAGAGAAAAATCGGACTGAAATTCAGCCTTCAGAGTGGTTACAAGCTTAGCCAATCAGATACAAGATAACCTCATTAATATGTGTAGATCTTGCTCATAATTAAACTCGTCCAACATCTTGATAATATAAGATTATTTAACAAATTTGAGTAAAATTTGGTCAAAAATATAGTTACTAGATTGTTAACAAGCTCAGCAAATTAGATGCAAGGTCACATCATTAAAATCCATGAATTTCACCCATAATCATACACAAGCAGGATCTTGATGATGACACAGGCATATTTACCAACTCTGATCAAAATCCTATAAAAAATACCGTCTCCAGAGTGGTATAAAAGCTCAATCAGATACAATATCACATCATAAATATGCATACTAAAGATCACCCCAACATCTTGACAGTATTAGCCTATTTACCAAGTTTGATTAAAATCTGGCCATAAATACAATCTCTCAAATGGTACAAAGTTCAGTAATCGTATGCAAGATCAGCTCATTAATATGAATAGAACACATCATATATCTTGATGATATAAGCCTATTTACCAAGTTTGATACAAATATTATCAGAAATAGAGCTGATAAAGTGTTGACAAGCCCAGCCAATCAGATGCAAAATCACTTCATTAATATGCATAACTGTACTCATTCAAGACCTTGATGACTTAATCCAATGTACCAAGTTTGATCAAAATCGGATTAGAAATTCTTTTAAGTGATAACAAAGTTTGGCCAATTACATGCAAGGTAACCACATTAATATGTGTGTATCCCATGCATTATGAAACTTTTGTAAGATTTTGATTATATAAGCCTATATTTGACATTTGATCAAATTCAGATAAAAAATATGGCTTCCAGAGTGGTAACAAGCTCAACCAATCAGATGCAAGATCACCTCATTAATATGCGTGGCTCTTGCTCATTATCAAATCCATCCAAGATCTTGAAGATATAAGCCATATTCCTAGTTTGATCAAAATCGGATCAGAATTATGGCTTCAAGAGTGGTAACAATCTCAGCCAATCAAATGCAAGATCATCTCATTAATATGAAGATATAAGCCCATATTCTAAGCAATTATTGATGGACAATGCATGACCGACACAGGACAATATCATATACTCACTTGGCCTCACAGTAAGGTGAGCTAAAATTTTAACGACGGTAATCTAGCCTTGATCCAGAGTGTGGACAGACATATGGACACACACATGGACTCCAAATTGATTGCTATATTAAGTTTCCACCATGGCAGGCTAAACAATAATAAATATTTAAGTTCTCTGCTGCTAATGGCTGCATGCAAACAAAGAAGTTCAAATGTTGCATTTATAGACCCAGATGTTCTACAACAATGTGGTACCTCACCCACCATGACTCTGCAATCAATGATTACTTAACTCACCGCCACAAAGCTTTTAGGAGTTTCCAATAGCCATTGAAACCATTAATCAGCATGCAGTAAAAATAAATTAAGACTGATGTGAATTTGACAATGAAACAGTGTCCCCTTTTTTAAATAATATTTGCACATTTTTCTCTTTACAATTTAACTCTGAATATTTTTAAAATTTAAAATGTTAACTTTTAATTGGCACTATATAGCCAGTATAGTCCCGACACACCATTCAACCACCTCCCCACATACCTAATGTGACCGGATGTAACAGACATACAACAATAAAATTAAAATTCTTTTCTGTGATATCAAAGTAGAAGTACTATAATGAGTTGATAAAAACCAGAAATTAATGTTGTTCAAGTATTATACTTTTTTATCATTGTTCTAATATCTGCTTCAGAAGCTATTATCATTGTCCTCCTCTAGAAGCCAGATTTTACTGGGTGAAAGTCACAGGTTTTGAGTAACCTTTGAATGACAGTCAGGTAGAGGTACAAGCACAGTACATGCATCAGTAACTACCTTGATTAGCCATAACAGAGGAGACCTCACATGAAACGCATGCAGTATACATACCTGCCAACCCCTAGAGAGGTATCAGCGTAACCTAAGTGACAATAAAGCGTAATCTGAGCATAAAAAGTGTAATCTATAGATTGCATGTCACAATTACAATAAACTATGTAAAATGTACATTTAGTTTTGCTACTAACCTGAATCTGCAGGTGGTTATAGTTCTTGTCACAAATGAGCAAAATCCATGTGGATTAGTAAAAGAATACAAACACAAAACATAGTTAAATTATTTAGAAACAACACTCACTTTAACTAGTCTACAAGTCTAACTTTCGCTGAATGATCATAAAGTCCACAAATTTTGCAATGAGCATGATGATGTGCCCAACCAGAGTCCTGTATTACATCACTCGTATTCTTCTTTTGAAATTGTAAAGCACTATTGATTTTTTTGTCCTTTTTCGTGTCCGACATTTTTTTAAGTTTAAAAAGATCCCTCTCCAACAACATTTTTCAGTCATACAGGATCCATGAGTCACATCGATAAAGCCTGTTTCGTTTAACATCTGGCGCCATTTGTTTAAAAGCAAAGACTGGTACACTACTCTACTATATTCGTTATTATAATGAAATCGGTGAGGTAAGGTTTCAAATTGAAAAAACCTGTGTGTTTTCTTGGAATTGTGTCATATACAGCTGCTATAAATAGAAAATAAGGAAAGTACATGTACAGTAAGTCTATGATGGACAAACATACTCTTACGCTAGAATATTCTCAAATTTATATGATGTGTGGGATTAAAGATATGATAATCAAAATGACAAACACAACTTTTTATTGCTTTATTTTGATTTTTTATTGTACCAGAAAAGCGTAATCCCTGTACAGGCGAATGTATGACATAATTAGGTGAAAAAAGGTGTACTGATTACGCCAAAAGCGTAATGGTTGGCAGGTATAAGTATACTGTCCTCTACTCTTAATTCCTATCCTCATTCACATGTACAATACACAGTTAATCTGCTCAGGGCAACCTATCACAATATACAATGTATAGTCATTAATATGGAAAGTTTACCATTTAATAAACGTATTTATTCCTACTTCCAACTGCACTGGTCAGAAAGGGCCTTCTGTGTTGGCTAGGATGTATGTAGCATGGAAGAATATATGTGGTCATAAACACAAATACTTAACCCATGTTAGTTAATCATAAAATGTAGGTCACAGTGATTTTTTGTTGTAAGGGTGTAGTACTAACAGTGTTGCATCCAATTATCATGTTTGATGATTGGAACATAAACAGAACCAAAAAATGAACTTTAAACAGAAAATATCAACCAAGTCTCTGAAGCATGAAATATAGGTTACAATGACCTCTTTTTGCAATATGGATGTAGAATTTATCAAGTTGCATCCACTCAACAAATTTCATGCTTCTAGATAGGTAAGTATGATTTTAACATGCCAAAAATACATGGTCATGAGCTTGACACAAAAACTTACCCAAAGTCAGTAAAAGATGAAATACAGGTCACAATGAGCTTCTTTTCTTGTAAGGTTGTGATAGTAACTGAGATGCATATCATCATCAATTTCACAATTCTAGCATGAACATGGCCTGAGAAATAGACATCAAACACAAAATTTAACCCAAGAGAGTAAAGCATAAAATATGGGCCATAATGCAGACATGCCAACCCTAGCAAGACCTTCTCAGTAAGGCAGTCAAAAAATTTCTGTAAGTTGGACCAATTTTCAGTAAGGTTTAACGAAATATCATGTACTGCTATTGTCGACGTGGCAACATGCATTTAAAAAGTTTTAAAGTGTGATCTGAGATGAATGCAGCAAAAGGCAAAAATTATTTTCAACTAAAAGTGTTTGTAAAGTACACTTGGACCTTAATTACCTTCAGTACAGTTTCAGTAACTGTAGTTCCAAACCCCATGGAGCTCAAAGGTTTCTTGCTAGATCTCTCACCTTGACATAATCTTTGGTTTTGTTTTGGTTATTTTGTTTTTTTCAATTTCATGTGGTGATGGCAATCATCTTTCCTGGCATTGCTGCTTTTTCCCCAAGAACCTGAATATTGCTTTTTATACTTCTATGATGTTTAAACTATTTAAGAGGCTAATTGTCCCTTTTGACTTCGAAGCGTTTTTGTTCATTGGACAGCATTTCTAGAAAATGCTATGAGCACCAGCTTGATCATGTCGGCATTTTGCATGAAAAATATGGGCAGATTAAAGCAAATGAGGTACTACTGTGAAAGTTTGACTGGTTGTCTGACCAACTCCATTGAACCTAATATGAAACTGAGATCTGGATCAAGCACGGACAAGCCAGTTTCCGGATTTGACCACAATGATTGTATTTTTGTAATTTTTGCTATTTTTCCATAAGTTTCTTATTTAAGGGTCATATCAGTAAGACTTACAGTCAAATTGTAAGGGTTGGCAGGTCTGCATAATGACCCACTACTGAAATGTAGTGCTCATCAAAATGTATCCTCTCACAAAGTTTCATGAATCTAGACAAGATAGTATGCAAATAGTATGTAAAAATCCCATGTGGTCATGAGCTAAATACAAAAGCTTAATCTAAGCCAGTAAAATATGAAAGGTAGGTCACACTGACCTTTCTTGTATGTGTGCGGTACTAAGATAGATGTATACAAATCATCTAGTTTACTGATTTAAGCATGAACAGTACAAACACAAAATTTAACCAAAGCCAGTGCAATGAGAAATATGGATCACAGTAACCTACTTTTGTGATCGGTTTAGTACTCATCAAGATGCATCCCCTCATCAAGTTTCACGAGTCTAACTGTAACAGCATGTATACAGGTGCAAAAAAACTACTGGCTCATGAGGCAAATGCAAAAGCTTCACCTAAGCCAGTAAAATCTGAAATGTAGGTCCCAGTGACATTCTTTTACATGTGTGGTACTAAGAGATGCATACAATCATTTAATTCCGGTTAGTGAAGCATAAAATATGGGTCACTGTGACCTACTTTTGTGATGAGGGTGTAGACATCAAGATGCATCCTCCTTACCAAGTTTCATGATTCCAGGTATAACAGAATTTATAAAGTCCTGAAACCCAATTCAGACTGTTGCCTAGGCCTTAAAAAGAAAAAATGGTTGAGATTCAGTGAGGCTATACATATGTACATGCTTTTATTTGTGTGGATGCTGATGCTGGAGGTAGTACAATAGATTATCTTGACTTTGTAGAGGTGAGCTAATAATGAATGACTAACACATTAGACTAAATGTGCTCTGTATTTCTGAGAGAAAAAGGGCAATGGTAACCTAAATGTTGCAGTGCTGCTATGCAGTGTCAGGTCCATAAGAGGAATACATTGTTTGCTGCCAAGATAACTCCCTTAATTTATGCTGTATGAGGCTGATGCACCATGTTTCACAGACTCAATTTTGGGCACATGCACTTTTATAA
This sequence comes from Margaritifera margaritifera, assembly GCA_029931535.1. Classification (NCBI taxonomy): domain Eukaryota; kingdom Metazoa; phylum Mollusca; class Bivalvia; order Unionida; family Margaritiferidae; genus Margaritifera; species Margaritifera margaritifera. The sequence goes on from JAQPZY010000991.1 coordinate 698,219, forward strand.
AGAATGTTGAACTCTTCACTATCTGAGATCTACATTGTATACTCGTAAATTTCAGCACAATTATAATTTTCAACTTTTTAAGATACATGCATGAGGTGCCTTGTGGTCATACACCAAATTTGTGAACTTTTAACTTTTCCCATTTTCACCAGAAATTATCTAATTAACAGTTGCCATTTCAATGACTTAATTTTAGAGTATAACTGGATGCTTCATGAAAGGACCTGGAAAACTACCCATTATAATTTAATACATTGTGTATGCCTCAAATGCCGAGGCTGGAGGTTAGACTCACAAAGGAATTGATTATCTATTTCCAAATAAATGTACATTATGTGCCCCATAGCTATCCATGTAAACTAACAGTTCTTTTAAATAGGGTCACTAACAGATAATTTTAGCCATGATGGTCATAAATTTATCTGTGGAGGAACAACTGGCAACTGATCCTAGAACATGTTAGTGAAATTTGCTTTTTCCAAGAATACTGTAAATCACAATATATTAGTGTCATTAAATTTTAACAAATCTTTAATTTCAGCATATTAGCAATATAACATTATAGTGAAATACCAATGGGTACAAAAATTACAAGCTGATGTGTGGTTGGTTTATTCCAACATGAGGGAAAACCGAGCCAATCATCTAAACACAGCATGTTTACAATCGATGGAAAGTGAGTCTCATTTTAAAAATCCTGACATCACTGAGTGTAATCAATAGTATTTTTAAATCCACATGATGGGTTTTTTTTCCCAAAACTAAACAAGCTGAACAGTGCAATCTGGGTGGATTTTGGTGGTTGGTCTTATTTAAAGTGGTTATGAGCTACAAGGAAAACATGTCATATCAATTCAAACCTGGTTCTGGGAGAGAATGCAGCTTTGATAAAATCTATCAGATGTCTTCCAGTATAGCCACTGATGACACATTCTCATGTCCTTTATACATTGCTGTACTTAAGGCCTTCATGACCTTTACTTTCAACTTGATGTTGAACTGCCAAAGACATGACCTAATGGAAATTCTGCAATATTATGTGAAAAGATAAATGGATCATAGATAATTCCTTTCATTGTAGTTCAAAATTACACAAATTATAAAGGTTCAGTGCTATAAGTTCACCAGTTAGCAATAAATAAAAAAATGTAGGAATTTCTAAATATAACATATATTTTGACAAAATGAACCTTAAAATGTATTGTCAAGTTATAGAGTGAAATAAACTTGTACAGTCTAGTACATAAATGCAAACTATTACTTGCAATGCATACTAGAATTTTTTTTACACAGTACCAAAAATGCATGTTAAAGTTGCAATATCTTCTGCTACACCTGTTTACATAACGCAAGAGGAACAGCAACTCATGAGTTTCAATTAACTTGGTGCTGTAAGCAGCGGATATAAATCACACGAAGCCATTATCTGCCAATTGATATTTATTGTTCCATAATTAGGCAAACAAATGTTGACTGATCACCGACAAAATCCGACATGAACAAGCTTAGTCCATTCATTTTCACATATAATGCGAGAAAACATACATGTCTGCATATGAACAGTCCAAAGAATGAGGTGTAATGGTGAGAGAAAAGTAAATGATCATTTATATAATTATATGTGCAGTATATAAGCAGGATACACAACTAACACTTTCATAATTGTATAGAACATTATTATGGTTGTAAACAAAGGCTATTAATCAGGGGATGACAATTCCCTAACCCAACAAGCTGGACAAGTATCATTGTTGGGCAAGTGAAATTTCATGCAAGTAGCCCAATTTTTATATAGAAATAAGAACAAAAATGGAATCTTCATACCATTTTCTTCATACAATCCTTGTTTGGCTAGTAGGTCAAAACTGGAATTGTGCCCACTGATTAATCTACAACTATGACACTAAAACAAAAATTCCATGGAATGCCATGTCTCACCTGCTCTGCAGTGGTATAATCCAAAACTTTGCAAAGTTGCTACAGCAAGAAGCAAAAAAGTATCTCATTGTGACGTACTTTTGTGTGTGGTGAGTAGTACCCTCCAAGATGAATACACCCATTGTTTCATAACTACATATAACAGTGTCAGAGAAACTGCAAAATACAAAAACTTAACATAATCACTGGTTAGTGAAAAGTAGTTCAATGTGGCTTACTTTTGCCTGTGGCAAGTAGCATCCTCCGAAAAAGAAATCAACCATCAAGATTCTTGACTGCATGGAGTCAGACAAACTGAGCTAAATAACAAATCTCAAGATTGACATCTATTATGATGACAACACCATCAGAAAAGTGATCCCTATGTCTTGCCTATGCTTACAGAAATCTTACAAACTGAAAATACTGGTGAGTGATTTATATAAGTAAACTCTAATAACATTCCATGTACTTGTACTGAATCTTTCATGTACAAATGTCAGTGGCATTCCTTGTTTGTACCATTTCCCAGTTCAGTTCAAATTGCTGTATACATTGCTTATAGTAAAGGCCAGAGATCTTGCAATGGCTATTATGCAAGTGGTTGGTTGAACATCGAGCAAATTTATGAAATTTGAACCTGTATATGCACCGTATTACATTTTAAAGTTTATCCACTTATGGAAAGACAGAGATATTTCCACCAATAGTTAGTGGTGGTACAGCTAGGCATATGCAGCTATGCACATTGCAACATAAAAAAATTAAAATACCCCGTTTTACAGTTCTAGGAGGGGCCACCACCCTCAAGTCCCCTTATAGTATATACTTCAGAAAACTGCTGGGCTACACCCCTGGCTCGCATAGAGAAAAATATTATAAATTTAGAAAGCATATTACTTTCAGGTGTAGAATCATGGTGTAATTTAATTCACTTTATTAAGAAGAGATAGGTATCTCAAGGTGATGAAACAAAGTACACAAGCACTGAATCATACTGAAAGCACATACTCATCATGACAACAAATTACCAAACATGCATGGCATCATCAGCTTAAAGATAGCTACATTATGATACAATCATTATTCAGCAACAAACTACACAAAGATCAGTCCTAACTGTAAAATGTAGAATACTGAATTACTAATTATTCTGATGTAATAATAAAATGATAATTTTCAAAACAGCTTTCCAGAATTGTTGACACTGAAATGACAACTAGCAATTTATACATAATTTTACATGAAGACAACCTATACATGTGCTTGTATGGCACCATAATACCTACATATTTAACCAGATTGTTCTTGTTTTATTTATTATTAATAAATGCTACACAGTCTTTGCTTGGTTAAAGCATATCTTGCAAAGAGCTGTTAAACTTTAAAACCTTTCCATGTGAGTGTAATTATTCACCAAATTATGATTATGCAACAAAGTTTAAACTTGACTATTAACTGAAAATGGCTGGTCAAATGGCCAAATCCAATGCATTCTGAGTTTAGCTTTTGATTGCTGTTCATAGATATTAATGTGCATGTGTCTATCAATATATGCACACTGTACATCAGCTTTAGAAATTTCAATCAGTACTATGTACTTTATATTTTGTTCATAGAGCATACATTCTCATACCTGCCAACCCCTACAGAGGTATAAGCATAACCTAAGTGGCAAAAAAGCGTAATCTGAGCATAAAAAGTGTAATCTATATATTACATGCCATAATTACAATAAACTCTATGAAAAAAGTATGTTTAGTTTTGCTACTAATCTGGATCTGCAGCTGGTTTAAGTTCTTGTCACAAATGGGCAAAATCCAGGTGAATTATTATCAGAATACAAACCACAAAACATATAGGCAAATTATATATACACAACACTCACTTTAACTAGTCCACGTGTCTAACTTTCACTGAGTGACCGTAAAGTCAACTCCACAAATTCTACAATGATCATTACCATGTGCTCAACCTCAGTGTTATTACCCCTCTCATGTTAATCTTTCAAAATTTGTAAATCACTATTGATTTGTCTTTTTTCTGCTCCGACATATTTTAAAGTTTAAAAAGATCTGTCTTCTCCAACATTTTTCAGTCATATATAACATCCGAGAGTCACATCAATAAAGCCTGTTTCACTTAACATCTGCCGCCATTTTTTTAAAGTATAGACCGGTCCGCTACCATATTCAGCATATTAATATAATAAATCTAAGAGAAAAAATTTTATACTGAAGAAACCCGTCTGTTTTCTTGGAAATGGGTCACATACAGCTGCTATAAATAGAAAATAAGGAAAGTACACTGAGGTCTCTAACAAATGTATTCTTACGTTATTCTTATGCAGCAGTCTTCTTTTTTTTAAAGAATATTCTCAGATTTATATGATGTGTGGGATTAAAGACATGATAATAAAAATTTCAAACACAACTTTTTATTGCTTTATTATTATTCTTTTTAAATGTACCAGAAAAGTGTAATCCATATACAGGCGAGCGCAAGACATAATTAGGTGAAAAAAAGCAGAATGATTACACCAAAAGCATAATGGTTGGCAGGTATGCATTCTCAAATACCAGATAGCTTCTGAACATGAAAACTACAAAATATCTACATAGGTGTTGCTGTAGTTGCTGTTTTAAGCTTCAACACCAGCATGCACCATTTGGAACCATTCAACACAAGACAAAGTAATGAAATGGTTGAAACTGTCAACATGGCATATCACAATCCATTACTGCTGTCCTATCAATACAATGGAAAAATCAAATACAAATGAGAACTGATAAAAGAATTGAACAAGAGTACCATAAACAGCACATTATATGCCTTCTCCATGTTTAATAGTCCTCTATATAGGCACTAGTAGGGCATGGTTAACTACATGTGCAGAAATCATTATTTCTTATGACTTGCCATGAATATGATCCTTGACCTTTTAACCCTAAAATCTAAAGGTTTCTTTATTAGCCTATGTGCAAGCCATCTACAAAGTTTCGTCAATGAACTTACTCTAGAACAAAAGTTATTTTGCAAAATCCCCTTTTCTCTGAACCACAATGACCCTGACCTTTGAACTTCTGACCCCTATATCAATAGGCTTCTTCCATACTTTAGATGAAAGCCCTTCACAAACTTTGGTCAAGGTACAAGGTCCAGAGCTAAAGCCGATATGCATAAACCATTTTGTTCTTTCTGTCACAGTGACTTTGACTTTTCATCTTTTGACCCAAAAATCAATAGTGTTCTTTCTTACCCAATGTGTAAATCATCCACAAACTTTGGTGAATGTAAATGGTTGATTTTTCTTCTTCCAGTGCAGTGACATTGACCTCTGACCTGTTGACCCCAAAATAAATAGGCTTCTTCCTTACCCCAAGTGCAAGCCATCCACAAAGTTTGGTAACTGTAGATTGTGAAGAACTCTAGTTATTGTGTGGAAATTAAATTGGTAACAGACAGACAGATGGACATCATAACACAATATGCTTCGCCTAAAACAAGGTGTATAAAAACTTAGCATCATTCAGTGTTTACTTGGTAAAATAAAGGATTTAATTCCTGTATTTAGTGTACTTCATGGTTCATGCAAAAAAAACTACACCTGTTATCATTTGAAATTTGTACTATTATTGTTGGTGTATAATGCGCACATAATTGTGAAGAGCATACAACCAGATCTGCCATCATGAAATGTGCCAGCAGATCAGAATCTACACTCCAACAACAAGCAGGGTAGACCCAGATATGCCATCAATAAATATGCAAGCAGATCCGAATCTACACTCCAAAAAGCAAGGTAGATGCAGATCTGCTGTCATAAAATGTTCCAGCAGAATTTACCATGTCTGATTTACTTACAATTTCCAACAAGAAGTGAAGACCTAAATCTACCAGCACATTATGTGACAGCAAATCTGGGTCTATGCTGTTCGCATAAGGGTGTCCGGTATACAAAGGTAAATCTGGTAATACACAGCACTGTTGTAGTCCACTGAACACTCTAAGCAGGTTTCTTTCACCAAGTTTAACTCCCATCTGGTATATTGTGAAGTGCTAGCCGAAATATTTCATGCATGATATAAAAGGTTCCATCCTGTGGCCGAAGTACAAAAACATGACTAAAACCTATTGGTCTATCATCATCAACCTGAAAAAAAAATTAAGAAATACATGTCATTCCAATAGTACAAATATCCCATAAGCATTCAACCCAATTATTGTCGTTTTTCTGTGAATATAAATATTTCAATCAAATAATGACTACATAGAGGTTATCCGAAATTGGCCCTTTCTGATACAAACAATTTATAAAATATTGCCATGTTTATTATAAATATATATGCACTTAAATATTCCAATGGAACCCATGAAGGAATGGCTTCTCAGATGGTTAGATGAATATCCAATGAAACTTATTTTTAAAATATAACTGTTTCTACAGCCAGATGTGTAATTTTTGTTGAGGTGTACCAGTTTTGCCCCTACTAGATATGATTTTCACTATATATATATATATATATATATATATATATATATATATATATATATATATATATATATATATATAGATACTGCTGGAACAGTGAAGGTCTTGAATACTAGTAAAACTAGAATGTGTTTATAGATCATGAATGTCCCAACAATGTTGCTTTTGCAATATATGAATTGCTTGCAAAACTTATTTAAGTATAAAATTTAACCAAAGTCAATGAAGGAGATACTGGCCACAGTGACCTTTTGACATAAGTTTTGTGCTCACCAAAACAAATCCACACACAAAGTTGCATAATACTGCAGCCAACACGACACATCTCCCTCGATAACTCGCACACAATGGGGTCCAAAAACATAAACCACTATAAGTGAGGGTGTGAGTTATTGAGGGACCTCAAAAAAATTAAGAAGGGGATGGCTGAATACTCATTTTATAATTGTGTTGGGAATAACTGTCAATGAAGAGCTTTTCCTAATTAAGTTGTTCACTTTTTTGTATATACTACCTTTATTTTCAAGATATCCATCCTATGAAAGATCGTTAACAAAATTACTCCAAGAGGTTTCAACAACCATCACATGTATGTGAAAACATTGTGTAATACATCACTGCTTTTTGTTGTTGTTGATTCACAACAAAACAAGATTCCTTTTTTTTAATAACTCGGGACATTTATTTCGTGAAACAACCGTCAATGTCAAAACTTGATTTGTTAAAATTGTTCTATTAGTAAAATATTAATGCCGTGATTTCATTGCAAGTAATAGTGCAACTTCTTCTCATCCTTGAGGAAATCTCTGAGCGCCAATTCGGGAATTTGAAGTTCACTACAAACTCTGGAACTCGCTTCTCCATAATGAACCATATCTGTGAAACAAAGCTTTTTCTTCACCAAGTACTCATTTTGCTTGGTTGCTGTGCTAGCTTTGATCATATTTGTGAATGAGTAGGCTAATTTAAGTGGGGATTTTGAAAGGGACTGACAAGCTTTTTAAAGTCACATTTACTCTTGAATGAACCTGAATATTGCTATCTTGTCACAGAAATATGACCATAATACAGAAAGATGAGTAGATATCTGATTAGTTTCCAAATACAATATAATCAAAGTTTAAAAACATTGTATGCTCATATATGAGCTCTTCTGTCAGTATCCATGGGGGATATACACAACTCCTTAAATAAAACTACTAAATATATCTAAGGGCTATTCCAGAAATAATGGTGGTGGGGGGAGGGGGTTTGGACAGCACTTTTTATTTTCACCCACTAGGCATAAAATATAATTAATATCAACCCCCACCTTGGATGAAATATATACGTATTCAAGCACCACCATGCATGAAATTTATTTGCGGAAATTCACCCTAGCATGAACACATATTAAGATAAAAGGCAGTCCCTAAGACGGCTTGTTTTCGTTAATAATTCCGCATCTAGGGTTCAGTATACAGTGTTTGTTTACTCCCCTGAGACAAGAAATCTGTTTGAGCCTCCATAGTCCAAGTTTCCTCCAACCCTCCCCATCCTATTTTAGATATTCGAACATTTATGTTGGGGTGTGGGGTCGGAACGCATTGTCCATCAAAAAGTTGGAATTCGCTGACATGGCACGGTATCAGCATAGGGTAGCCACTAACTAGTGGGCCTAGCAAACTTAAACTACCTTACATCAAGCCATACCTGCATCAGATCGATAGGAGGATGATTTATTTTCTCAGAAATTGCAAGTATAGCATTCGTTATGTGTTTACTCCACTGACAAATGAGATGAAACTACAGCATTGATGAAATTTAACCTGGTACTCGCCATTTGCATTTCTAGTCATGTGACTACCCAAATCTCGCAACCTACATGTCCATGACATCAGTGGTCCAGTAGGCACATGATACCAACAAAAATCTCCTTTCCAATGCTGTTGTACAAAAAAATCAAAAATATTAAATGAAAGTCACGTAATGTTTGTTAAAAAAACAAATGGAAACGTAATTCTCAACATATTTATTCTGAGAACAACTACCAGAAACCTGTTGATGTCGCAGCAACCTGAGGAAAGCCTGACACATCAAGCAAAGAGTATGTGTCAACGATATTTTTGTTGGTATCACATGACTACCATGTGAATAGTTTATGGATAGTCCCATCAATGAGAAATACATGGAAATGTTGACAATTTTAATATCTTTTCTCTTTTTAACACACTGTATGGCAACTGACACAGGAACACGAATTTATGTCAGAAATGAAATATATATCATATAAAGAAAATTCAAGAGGGGACAGAAAACAGCCCACATTCAATATAGTCCTATGGTCAAATTATGTTGAAACTTGTTTGAGAAGTTATTTTGAGAAATTGTTCATTTTTAGTAATAGCTGCCATATTTGATGGCAGATTCGCATCATTTGTGCAAACTTTAAAGACTTTTATACCAGGATACTTTCTATCAAATTTGGTCAAATTACCTTGAGTGGTTTATTAAAAGAAATCATTCAAAGCTTTTCCTATTTTAAGTAACGGCAGCCATCAAGATGGCAGATCAGCATCATTTGTACCCTCCACCCCCACCCCACCCCAAAAGCCTTCATGCCTGAATACTGTAAAACTTGGTCAAATTCCACTGAGTGGATTCTCAAAAGAAGTTGTTATAGGTGTTTCTATTTTTCCTAACAACTGCCATTTTTATGGCAGCTGGTTTTAAGAAGAAACAAATGATTTTTCAACTTTGTAAGAGTGATTGCTATGTTTGATGGCAGATCAGCATCAGGTGTACCAACTTGAAAGGGCTTCATGCCATTATGTTTTCTGTCAAATCTGGTCAAATGCGGTTGAGTGACTGTCAAGGAGTGTCTTTAATGTGTTTCTATTTTAGTAACAGTGGCTATATCTGATGGTGGATCAGCATCATTTGTCCAAATTTATCAAGCCTTGATGTCAAGATGCTTTCAGTCAAATTCTATAAAAGTCTGTTGAGCATTTTTTGAGATGTCGTTTAAGTTTTATTTCTGCTTTTCGCAATGGTGGCCATATTTGATGGATGAACAAAAAAAGTATGGGTGCAAAATGCACAACCTATGCTGGGTCATACTGTAAGCTCACTTGGTCTTCTTGCAGGGTGAGCTAAAATTGACTTCAACTCCAAGAGTAAATACAGGTACAGAATTTTACCTCTCTGACAGCAACATTACCTTCACTTGTCCTAATACATTGATCAAAACTCCACCATCTGTTGTTGGCTGGCAATCTATCTTTGTTAAAGCATGGGCTACCTTCTGGAAGGGCAAATTCTGCATGAAAAAAATTTCACATATATTTCTTAAATAATTTAAAGGAAAACAAAAACTCTTATTTTTATATGTGCCTTGAATGAATATGTTAAGTGAATGGAAATATGTACCAAAATATTATTCAAATCCTCTTAGCAGTTTAACTGATATGGCTGGTTAATTTCAAACATTTGCTTTGATCATCTTGGGTATGAAAGTCACCATGATGCATACAGTTGTGATGTTATTAGGTCATATCTGGTCTATCACCAATAGATTGGTCTAATGATTCACTGTTGCCATAAAGTTTATATTGGAACTGTTAAAGAAAGCACACAGAACAACAATGTTAAACTATATAATAAATAACAAAGATGAATTTAGATTATTGAGCTACACAAGGAACAAGTTTATAAGGCTGTAGATCTGTACAACCTACTCTAAGAACCAACCCTTGTTTACTACAGCAAATATAAATGATTTGAGACTGAAACTAAGAACTTTATCAAAATACTATGAGATACTGGTAAGAAGTGAACTTTCCATTTGAAATCAATTTATACCAAAAATGAAATCCAAGTTTCTAACAACAATCAAAACTTCGAGTCACTTTCAAATGACTGTCATCTTGTCACAAAATTGGAATGGACTAAACAATGTCACAGATACACACAATTACAGCTTTCAATTGCTGCTTTAATTGCAAAAAAAGAAATTGAGAAACAGAAGTGCTAAATAGCAAAACTTTGGTTAATACATAATTTTTTTTAACACATTTTCCAATTAAAATTGATTTGTCAAAAGCAGATCAATACCCTTTGACACACCCAAGCGGAAATTTGCCAAATAGTTCTGGCATATAAATTATCATTTACAAGTTGGCATGGCATAATTAAATGTGAGGCACTGAACTTCTATTTTAATGATATATCATTATGCTTTTTCTTTAAAAAAAAAGAAGCACTCTGAAATAAGACATTTCACTTTTTTACTCAGACTTGAACTCTTTAGCATGCTCTTTGCCTCTACCATGTGATTCTGAGTATATAATCATGTGCAATAGTCTTCATTTCAATGTTTATGCTTTCAATGTTACATTGCAGGATTTCAAAGCAGCACTAAAAGTGAAAGGCAAATCGCAGTAAGCTGAAATTATCAGTACATCTTTTTATCAATGTAAGTAAACTTCATCCTCTTCCATCACCAAAGAAACTTTCTGAAATATGTTGACTAAATATGCTGTAATCATTTTTATACTTATTTTCATATATTAGACTGGATGAAAAAAAAACTTTGTTCCCAAAGGTACAATATTTACTTTTAATTTGTCTACGATCTTGTCTCTTCCCATCCTCTGATCATCTTCAAATGTGAGAAATGCATTAGCCTGAGAAAAAAAAGAAACGAATATCAGCTGGTATCCCTACATATAAAAGGTACATATTACAGTACTGACATCTAAACAAATGATCAGCAAGAGAGGAGTCCATAGAAGGAACTGATACTATAATGCAGTGGTTCCCAACCTATGTTTTGCTGCAACCCTAACGACCAAGAGGACATCCCAACCCTCAGGCTTATAATCTTATGTAAAAATTTACTTCTGATGACCCGTCGCGACCATACTGAGGACCTGTTACCCTGATTTTGGTCGGAACCTGATGTTAGGAACCACTGCTCTAATGGAAAAAAAGATTTTCAGAAATGTATGAGAAATCCATTTCTTCCAGACTTTGATTCTTTCTAACTGCTAAGTAATGAAATAATATGAAATCATTATAAGTAATGAAATCATAAGAAATATTCTTGACAAACCAAAATATACTGTATATACTCACGTGTAAGTCGAGTCCAAATGCAAACTGCACAGAACTAGATCTGCCATTGTATAATGCACCAGCAGATCTGGGTATATGCAGTTTGTTATGAGTAATCAGTAGAACAAATAACATAGACCCTGATCTGCTGGTGCATTATGCGATGGCAGATCATGTCTATGTTGCTTACAGTTGGACTCAACTTACATATATGGCACCAAATATGGTCAAAATTCTGTAACAGATCTTTGAGTCTACATGTTTAAGAATTAGGTGTAGTATAAAAATTAAGTCATGACCTAAGACCTTAAATATAAGTCATGGATAGCAGATCAATGAACTTCTCTCATATATTGCCAAGAAATACCAACATACTAATGTATTTGATGTAATACTTGCACATGCCTTAATCAGTGCACACCCCTTTTTTGTCAACACTTGCATTAAAGTAGCTACTACTAATCACATGTGTATTGACCCTAGCATGCCTTGTGGGAGGGAGGCAGTTGCTAAAATCCACTTAGAACATAATGATTTTCAGAACCTACCACCATGCAAGCCTGGTCTATCATTACCTTGTGGGTTTAACTGGTCTCAAAAACAGATCTTATATGCGCGTTTTATTGTGCGCCACCATATTAGGAGAGAGAATGATCCTACTGAGTGGAGAGTTCCCAACAGCGACAAATGGAGCCAACTTTTCTAGTATGTACATGCATGTGATGGCAACACTGTTTGTGACACCACTGGTGTGGGATTATTAAGATCAGCTTTTACCTCAGGAACTTTACCAAATTTTTTATTTTTAAGCACAACATGGGTATTATGTCAAATATAGTTAGATTTGGTTAAAAGCCATTAATACTGTTTGAATTAACCTTCCATGGTCATCAAACCAAGCTATGACAAACGACCTTGAACCAATAGTCAAAAGACACTTTATTGGACTCATTCAACGCATTCTTAAGATGAACCCAAAACCAGATTTCATAAAAATCCATTCGCCATTCATATTCAAGTATAAGCAATTATAGGATTCAAGCTAATTTTTCCAAAATCTTGTTAAAAAATCAACTCAATGTGCAAAAATTACATCATATTTGACAGCCATACCATTATTTCTTTGTTAAATCCCTCTTATATTAGGAAGCCCCCCCCCTTCCAAAAAAAAAAGGGGGGGGGGGGTAATTTTCCCCCTAAATTTTCAGTTCTAGAATAGATCCTATATTTGTGTTATAATATTCACAAGCCATTAAACTTCAAAAACCTGAGTCATGATCTTTGATCTTGCAATCAATGTTGCAGAGTTCTGATGATAAAAGTTCTCATAATATCTTCTTCAAATGTGACTAGACTCATAGTCTAATCCAGATACAGTTGTATTTGTATTTGTAAAAGTTATTGCAGTCAAAAGCTCAATTATGTACAAAAATTTAAGAAATGATTTTTTACCTTGACTCCTGGGTCATGGATGTCTGGTTATCAAACTCATTCAAAATCATTGCTGATATATACTAAGATAACAAGTTTGATCACAATCCATTCCTATTGCTTTAAATTATGATGTTCGCAAGCCATTAGATTAAAAACCAAAGTCATGATCAATGACATTGAACATAAGGTCACACAATGCTATTAATGAAACCCATCTGGGAAGTGATTGAGATGCTCTCACCAAGTTTGATCAAGATAATTTTGCGGTTGCTCAAGTACTGTGTTTCAAGTTTATTATTGTCAGGGTTCCCAAACTTTTTGAAATAAGAAATTCAAGGTTTTTTCCTGGATGAAATTAATTTTTTTTCAAGGTTCACTTATGGCCCTAACTAAATGAAATCAACAACATTTTGACACTGAAAACCTGCTTCTATTTTGAGATTATCATAACATCAGTCTTCCATCCTGGTCTACATGTCTGGTCATGCACTAGATTGCAGGATTTACGATTAGAAACAAGTATTGCTGTAATAGGACAACATATAACTGCATATACATCATTTGAAGTTGTACAGCATAAATATGTTACCTTTTAATAGTCTGCTAAACTGCATATTGTCTGGGATAAAGAAATAATAAGGAATGAACTCATGAATGGGTTTTTCTTTCTTCTTTTCTTGTTTATTTCAGAATAAGGTAGAATGATCAGTCCAAATCAAGACAGCAATATAAGCAACCAGAAGAGATGTGTGCAAAAGCATAACATGTCTTCCCTCATCATGATAATTAATATTGATTGACAGAAGGAAAAGAAAAGTCTAGCAAGGTGAAGAAAATGACATTATTTTAGTAGTGAGATGCAGGAAGTCCCTGATTTGTAAGAGACTTTTAACTATGATCAATTTTTGCAAAATACAGGGCTTTTCCTAGTCAAAAGCTATCCTATTCTTATTCGTGACTTTTTATTTTTCTTAGTACCATGTAAACTCTGTTGTACCGAATGTAAATAGTGACTTTTTATATAACCTGATTCAACAGCATACAGTTATGCGGTATTTATAACTCAGTGTTTCTTAAATAAGCTATAATTGGTCACTGACCATTTGAATGAACAATAAGTGAAATGATGATGATTCTTTTTGATTCTCTGTTGGATACCTTGTCAACTGTGAAACAATTGTTTATCAAAGGTTCCATAAAAAACAAGTACATATAAAAGTGAAATATATACATGACATATGTACATAAAAAGAACATATGGACATAAAATAACTATAAGGAGAACATTGGGGGCAAAGATTAGATAAGACACAATACAAAAATAAAAGCATTGGGCCAGTTTTTCCATTTCTACAATGAACATTGCAGTAGTGAATTCTTTATTGGGGTATTTTAAAATAGGAAATGAAAAATCTTTGTTGTAAACATATCTGAATTTTTAAAAAAAAATAACCATAAGTTTAAATTTGACAATTTTATAAAATGTTTATATTTTTTTCATCATTATTTATAAGTGTTGGTTTTGAAAGCAATAAAATATATTACAGATCCAAATAATAATAATACAGAGACACCATCAAAGATTGATTTCTACACTTGGCCTAAATGGCACATTCCAATCTTACGTCGTGTGGCCTTTATGTCTGGGGCACACCATGGATGCACTTTCAGAAATAGGCAAACTTCAACACACTCAGAAAAATAGCAACTTGTAAATGATTGAGAGGGTTTATAAACATTTTTGAATAGATTAAGCTGATATAGATGAACACCTTCTATAGTGATTTTAATACTTTCTCGCAATATTATAATGCAAGTGTGATAATTTATTCTCAATTTGACCAAGTCACTTTTTAAGGTCATGCGTACTGACTCCATTGAGACCTCAAAATACACTTTTTGAGTCACCAAATCCCCCCAATACTGTCTGGGAATATGGCAGGTATGGAAAGTGCTTTCACTGATTCTATTCTTATAACACACATTGATAATTTACCAATTATGTTTTAAGTTTATAACACAAGTTGGTACGAGTTCATCATGAAATGATAACAAATGATAACTTGTGGAAATCCGGCAGTGATAACGAATGATAAGTTGCGGGGGAAAGGGTTAAAGTGGGCACGAACCAAGGCAGATCGAGGATATTTACATGCCAAGATATTTTGTCTAGCACGTTCTCAATTCGCATTAAATATTTTTTTGGGTTTTTTTAATGTGATATATTACAGCAGATTAGATCCTGCTAAACCTACATTTTCTTCCTGTCGGTAACTTTATGCAATATTTATTTTCCGGATGCTTTCTGACGGTTCCTGTCTGTTCCCGTTGGCGACTAGGAATACCCGTTTAGGGGCTCAAGGTGCACGTGGTGCCAGAGTATGTACGAATTTGCACCTTGAATATAGAACCGATGGAAGTATTTTGATGAAAATTACCTCCAACTACATCGATTCACTTACATGATACATTGGTTCTAGTTTAGGTCTCTGCAAAGCATCGTCGAAAATAGGATAATAGGCCTGAACGAACTGTTGTCCGATTTCCATGAACTGTGGGTTGAGGTTGTCGGTTGCTGGTGCCGGTTGTGCAGCGAATGACATTTTGGAATAGATTTGTTCCTAAGGAAAAAAAGAAATGAAAATTCTAAATATTTTTCTCGAAGCAGGGTTATTTTGCTTAATATATTGTAACTTTCAGTGTAACTTTCGTCTTCTCATTGCACCAAAGGAAGTTCGAACTTTATGGCGGAAACGGCCTTGATTAAAATATGACGAACTACGAATAGAAACTAAAAACGGAAAATGTACCTTGAGAAATAATAATATTAATAATATGGGTTACATATTTAGCTAATGTTCTTCAGAAGAAATAAGTTTATATAACAACGTACACAAAAGTAAAATATCCTAACTACTAAAACACAATGGACATATAGGCTACTCTAATGTAACCGATTTATATTCACAAACACATTTAAACACACATACATACAATTGTACTCGCTCTCTATAAAGGGAGCAGGCTGATTCGGACGGGTCCTACTAAACACCGCAAAGGCAGGCAAAGTCTGTATATTTTTGTTTTATTTATACATATTCGTATACATTATACTATATTAACTTTGTTTTGATATTTAAATTTTTAAAAAATGGGTACATACGCACCCTTAGTTGTGTCCCTTTATTTCGCGTTGTGACAACGATATATATGCCGACAATTGTTAAAAAACGTTCATTAACGAGTTATTGAACAAAATAATTATATTATTTAGATATACACAATAATATTAGGACAGTATTATATTACATAAGTATAATATAAATATTTAATAGAACAAAAGGCAGATAGAGTATGACAAAGTCATATAACACAGATAGCGTATGACAGAGGCAATCTCAATGTGACAAAACCAGATTTAATAATTTTATATAATAATTATCTTATTGAGAGACAAGAAATAATATTATGAAAGTAATATAAAATACATAAGTTTAATATAAGTATTTAATCGAATATAGTATGCCAACGTGATGTAAAAAACTTAAGATATCGTATGACAAACGATGGTAATTAATGATATTCCGCACCTTTAGCAGTTCGTGGCTATTTTGCATTGTCTCGAGGAGTTATACAAATCTGTTCATGCAGTACTTTTCAAACAGTAATCATTTAATCAACCTTTAATTATATACCGGAGTCGACAATCTCAAACGTAGGTATTTCTTTTAATTTTGCATATGTGTTCTTTTATATTATTTGACAATTAAATATTTTATTAACATTCATAATCATATATTCGTGATGTAACTTTTATCTGAACACGCGATTATCGAAATTTAAGATTACCACACCTCACATTATATCACTGTTCACTTGCTTCGTGTCTTTGTAGACCTGCATCGTGTCCTTTGAGTTGGCTTCGTGGCTACCTTTGGGTCCTTATGGACAGTATATTTCCCATCCGAAGATGTCAGTCCTGAAACACTTGTAGTGCTTGTACTTAGGAATTTGCTGAAGAGTTGTTGTTTCTCTTCTTCTGTCTTCGAGGTCCATGAAAAGTTACCCGTCCCGTATAATGCCCTTCTTAGGTCCACCATCTCCACTTTAACTAATTCGAATATCTTTTCAACCAGTTCGTCGGTTTTTCTGGGCTCCCAGTTTTCACTTTTAATCTGTGGTTCATGCTTTCGGTGTTGTTGTTTGTCCAAAGTTGGTCTTCGTCGCTGGAAATAACGTGGTTCGCCAATTTGTCCTCAACATGCCGAACGTAATACTGCAGGAAGTCACTATGAAGTTGTTCTTCGAGATTGTTTTTTAGTTTGATGTTTCGCTCCTCGAAGTAACAAATCAATTATAAGTTTTAGTTATGGTCATTTTTTTAAAAATGTCATTGAACGTTTGTTTGACATTTAGCATACAAAATTAAGACAGAAAAACTATCGGGAAATGATTTGGCTCAGATGAAGCAGTCGTGGGATGAACAGCATTACAATGAACAAGATAGTATTGTATATGAATAATGACAATTGTTATTGGGTTCACAAAGTACACGTATTACCATACGGAGAAATAAATACTCTAACAACGATACATACAACTCTACAACCTAAAGTCTCATTAATTTTTTTTTTTTTTTTTTGAGAACTTCTTCCGTTGTTCATTTAGTCTCATCTGGAAAACATGATTTTCTTCATATACATGTACATAAAGCAGATATACTACAAACTATACAATTATCACTGCCTCGTTCAGCCGGAAGAGAGCGTTCATGTAGCTATATTCTTCACCATCATTGTTCTTAATGCAAACTCGGCACATAAAATTATAATTTCCGGAAAGAACATTTAATTCACTAACTGTGATGCCTTCATACAATGCATGTACCCAACTTTTGCAAGAACCACAATGGACCGAATCATTGGCACACTTCTGTTTGCAAACAGCGCACGGGTACTGATGGAGTTTAACACGCTTACGAGCACGGGCGGAAGGCATTCTGACAAATATACACTACGTTATCCAATAAAGAATATTATATGTAGAGAATGTTTAACACTTTAACACAGTTGAAACACTATTACACTACAACACCTATGTTTAAACAATACAACACAATATTTTAAATATACCTCTAAACAACTTATTGTATCCTACACTTAGCATTAATCATTTGAAGATCAATAACGTAACTGAATCATGACAAAATGCTTTTGATGAAGATTTTTATTTTTGGCCATTTTATAATGATCCACAAACTTAAAATGTCAGGTGTTTAATCAGTCTGCTAATTGATGCAAACAATACATATCTTTGATATAGCCCGAAACCGCGGAAGGCGCGACATTTCAGTAACAGTACCTACGTTTGAGATTGCCGACGCCGGTATATAATTAAAGGTTGATTAAATAATTACTGTTTGAACAATACTGCATGAACAGATTTGTATAGTAAAATAGCCAGGAACCGCGTTTGATTTTGCCGACAGCGGCAGAGTAATTTGTTACTGTTTGTAGCATAATCGCTTCTTCTCATCGTATACCGCAAACATTAATAGCAACAGAAAAGATTTGTATTACTGCTTATGACACTGTAATGATTATACTGAAACAAATTAGGACATTAACATGTAAAATGATGTTCTGTATTTGTACTATCAATCTTGTCATGGTCGATCTTTTTCAATGAAAGTACATCATGAATTTATGATTATGAATGTTAATGGAATATTTAATATTACTTTCATAATATTATTATGTGTCTCTCAGTAGGATAATTATTATATAAAATTATTAAATCTGGTTTTGTCACATTGAGATTGCCTTTGTCATACGCTATCTGTGTTATATGACTTTGTCATACTCTATCTGCCTTTGTTCTATTAAATGTACGTATGTACCAATTTTACTTTCAAACAACATTAAATCACGCTTTTATAAAATTTAAATATCAAAACAAAGTTAATATAGTATAATGTATACAAATATGTACAAATAAAACAAAAATAAACAGACTTTGTCAGACTTTGTCTGCCTTTCTCTGACTTTGCGGTGTTTAGTAGGACCGGATTCGGACCATGGCTGATTCGGACCAAATTCCAGGCTGATTCGTACCATGTGAAATATTATTAAGTTTCGTCTTGGATTTAACAGTGATATTTACATTTGTTTAAAATATGATATAAAATATTATTTCCCAGGTACGTTCAGGAGTTCAAATCTGCATTTAATGAAAGAAAACTCCGATTTTACGCGAGATAATGACGTTGTTATAATGATGTAAGACTGTTTATCTCGCATCGGCAATTTAATAGTGAAATCTTTTCAAAGCAGCTCATTCACCTTTGTGCAATTTATGTATTTATTTATTTATTTTTTGTCGAGATTCTCGTTTATTTATATTATACAAAAAAATAAACGGGTTATGTCAAAGCAATTCAGTAGTGAAATATTTTCAAAATCAGCTCATTCACCTTTGTTTATTTTTTTTTTTTTTTTTTTTTTTTTGCGAAATTCTCGTTTATTTACATTATACTAAAAAAATAAACTGATTCTGTCAAAGCAATTTAATATTGAAATATTTTAAAAGCAGCTGATTAACCTTTGTAGCATTTTTTTTTTTTAATTTTATTTTTGTTGTCGAAATTTTCGTTTATTTATATTATACTCAAAAAAAAAACGGTTATGTCAAAGCAATTTAATAGTGAAATATTTTAAAAGCAGCTAATTCACCTTTCGTGAATTTTGTTGTTGTTGCGAAATTCTCGTTAATTTATATTATACTAAAAAAAATAAACTGGTTCTATCAAAGCAATTTAATATTGAAATATTTTCAAAGCATCTCATTCGCCTTTATGAAAATTATTTTTGAGAGAGAGAGAGAGAGAGAGAGAGAGAGAGATAATGGCATTGTGTATATTGTACAAGAGCAAAGATAAAAAGACGCATATTATTATTTACATACATTTTATTTATATACTATAGCAATGGAGCAACTAACATGGTCCATAAATGCTGGCGCATAACTTCAGTAGCTGACTGGTGGAGTTTCGTTTGGCTGCGTAGGACTTCCACAGTGCCGTCAAGCGTCCCTGGCACTTCCTCGTCGGTTTACTATAGTCAGAGTTAATTACATATCATACATTTAAATAACGTTATATTGTCCATGAAAAAATGTAATATTCAAAATATACACTAAGATATAATTACTCCTTATTATACATATATTAGTAAGATATATTTACATATATGTGACAGACAAGTTCTCTGCCGGGACACTGGCATCGCTTTCCGGAAAGACAACGTTAGTTTCGTCAGCCGAAAAGACGTGTTCTTCGGTAACGCTGTTGTCCGTTTGAATCGTCACGACCGATAGCTCTGCCACAAACGTACGCATTTGGCATCAAGCGACAATCCTGGCACAGAAAGTAAAAGTCTCTGTTGTTTCTCGACCAGCGTCGATATTGCTCTCTGCTTACTCCTGAAATGCATACATTATTTAACGTGAATATGTACAGATTATAGATATTTAAAAAAAAAATAATGAATATTGCCAATATTTCGTATTTTAATTTTTCTGCCTGTTCTCACCATGAAGCAGAACAATGTAATTATTGCACAAATTTACAAAATAATAGCACATGATGTAGTGCATTTAGATAAAATATAATTTAATGGAAGAAATTTAAAAAAATAAATAAAAACATAATTTAAAGTTCTCACATGAATTCTAGGATCTGTGTTGTCATTTGGAACAATAATCACAGCTCATCGCCTGTTGAAAGGCATGAACTCTGTTCGCACATGAGACGCAATTGTCAGACATTTTGAGAATGATGATGAAAGTGTGACTTCCCCATATTTAAAGGAATGAATGTTTTATCAATGTCGCTCAAATTGTCCCATCATATTATTATAGTCTGTTTAATATTTTCTTTGATCAGTAATCCCTTAATTAGCTTAAATGTAAACAATAATTAGAGCATCTGACCATCACTGTGCAAAACCTGTTTGATTAATGCCGCTCTAATTATTATATAATTAAACATTATATTATCACCGTTGTTTTTTTAACACTTTGTTTGATCAGTGTGTCCTTAATAAATTTTATTTCAAACACTAATAATAGGATCATCTGACCATGAATTGGCAAAACCCGTTTGATCAAGGCCGCTATAAGTAAAGCACTATTGATGTAATTTGCCAATTTTGCTGAATTTAATACGATTCTAGAACATAAAATATAATGCTGACTTGAAAAAACTTTGTGATCTTTGGCCACATGGAAATGTTATTATATTATATATGTTTAATATGATAGAATATCTATTCAGAAATCAATATTTAATGAATTGAATATGTGCTTTAAAGAAAATATTTTTAAATGTTTCAAAGGTTAAAATGAAAATAAGTTGATTTACTGCTTCTAGATTTTACTCAAAAAATTAAATCATTCATTAAGAATTCACAGTTAACAAATAACAGACTGTGCTCTAAACAAAGATTTGTAAAATATATTTCATCTTTCAACAACGATGTGTGTGTGTGTGTGTGTGTGTGTGTGTGTGTTTGTGTGTTACTGCATGGGCCAAATCGTACTATGGTTGTTTACCCCCATTTATCATTTTCTTTATTTTAATTATTACGAGGTCCACAAGATTATCAGAATATAGACGTATAATATTGACATATGATATTGTATCGAATTAAATCATAAATTTGACATAACCCGTTTATTTTTTAGTATAATATAAATAAACGAGAATTTCGCCAGCAAAAAAGAAAAAAAAAATAATTGCACAAAAGTGAATGAGCTGCTTTGAAAATATTTCAGTACTGAACTGCTTTGACATAACCCGTTTATTTTTTTTAGTATAATATAAATAAACGAGAATTTCGAAAAAAAAAAAAAAAAAAAATATCGTACAGCGGCCAGTTGTCGTTGAACTCCTTCAATCGAGCGCCATGTTTCTCGCGATATAACGCGCTTGTTTCGAGATAATGATGTCATCAGCTGCACCAGCGTTCTTCAGAAGCGAAAGAATATAATTTTATAGTAAAAGCATACAAAATGCGATTCAAAAAGGTAATTTCATGTAATTTATAAAAATCATAATGAAAATCTCTGTTTTCACTAATGCCTTTTTTTGTCTGACTTTTTGACCTTGAATCTTCTATTATATGCTAAAGACAGCGCCGCCGATCTCATGTTGGCTTTGTTTACATATTTTGAACAGGATAATCCACTTTGGGAATTTCTACAACTGGTTAGCCAATGTAAATATTTGGTTTTAATTATGTTGGTTTCTTATACAAGGTAAGAAAAATTTACACTCGAAATGTATATTCCCTACGGACTTTTTCGTTTCTGTATTATTTTATAATAAACATATATTCTATATCAAAAGACATTGAATCTATTATAATAAATGTGTATCCATTCACCGGTGTCTATTTTTAAATTTATCTGTCTCTTTGTATGACTGTCTGTCTGTCTCTCTCATAGTCTATTGATTAATGTATCTATATGGTAAAGAACAAGCAAGCAGTAATGTAAGTGCACAAACTGCTTATAGAATATCCAGCTTGTGCAGTTACTAGAGCTATGGCAAAGCGTGCTCTTGAGAATGATGTTGTTGAACAGGATGTATTTCCTTTAGCAGACACCTTTTTGGGTCAGGCTTTTAATGAGGTCACTTTTGCTCCTAGTTTGGATCAATCAAGAAGTATTAATCACAGTGATACTCTTTCAGCTACACAATCTCATAAATCTAATCAGGGGGATAACAGACAATCACTAGTTGTCTTACAGGAAGAAGATTCCGATCTCTCCTGTTTGTCTTCAAGGGCTAGGAGTAAAACTGAAGCCACACAAGAATGAACTTGTTACTTCTTGAAGAATGGGGTCCTTATGAGGAAATGGAGACCACCTGAGGTAACCGCTGGTGACGAGTGGTCAGTTATTTATCAAATAGTAGTTCCTAGATCTTATAGTCAGGAAATACTTAGTCTAGCCCATGAAACGCCGTTGTCTGGTCATTTAGGAGTAAATAAGACCTATCACAAGATCTTAAATCATTTTTACTGGCCGAAACTTAAAAGTGATGTTTCTAAGTTTTGTAGATCTTGTCATACTTGTCAAATGGTGGGAAAACCCAATCAGAAGATACCCAAAGCTCATCTGTCACCTATTCCTGCATTTGATGAACCATTTAGTAGAATAATGGTAGAATGTGTCGGCCCTTTACCTAAGACCAAGTTAGGCAACCAATTCTTGTTGACGATTATGAGTGCGTCCTCAAGATTTCCAGAAGCTATTCCTCTACGGAATATTAAAACTAAGACCATAGTGAAAGCTTTGGTCACGTTTTTCACACTGTTTGGTCTTCCTAAGTCTGTACAATCTGATTAGGGATCTAATTTCATGTCTGGTATATTCCAGCAGGTCTTGCATGAATTAGGTATCCAACAGTTTAGATCCTTTGCTTACCACCCTCAAAGTCAAGGTGCTTTAGAAAGGTTCCATCAGACTTTAGAGAATATGATTATGTCATATTGTTATGAGACAGAAAAAGATTGGGATGAAGGTGTGCAATTGTTGTTGTTTGCTGCAAGGGAGTCAGTGCAAGAATCTCTAGGATTTAGTCCTTTTGAACTTCTGTTCGGACACTGCGTCCGGGGTCCAGTAAAATTGTTGAAAGAAAGACTTCTTTCTACTGAAGAGTCAGAATTAAATCTTCTGGATTCTGGACTATGTCTCCAAATTTAAGAATAGATTGTCAAAGGCTTGCGAGGTGGCAAGAAATAATATTAAATCTGTCCAGTCGAAAATGAAATTGAGGTATGATAAACAAGAAAAAGATAGGAGTTTTCAGCCAGGTGATAGAATTTTGGCTCTGTTAGCCATACCCCAAAATCCTCTTCAGGCTAAGTATTTTGGCCCCTATACCATTGACAAAAAGGTGAGTGATTTAAATTATATTATTAATACTCCTGGGAGGAGAAAGCAGAAACAACTTTGCGACATTAATATGTTGAAACAATATGTAGACAGAAAAAGCAACATAAATTATCCAATTAATTTAGTAGTACCTGTCCCACACATACAGCATCTGAATGAAGATGAGAAATCGGATACTGATGATTTCTGGACAATCTGGACCAGAAACTTTCGCATCTACTGCCGCATGAGATTACCGAACTGAAATAGCTGATAAAAGAATATAAACATTTGTTTCCAGATATTCCCACACGAACTAACACGATTTTCCATGATGTCGAAATAGTGAATTCAACGCCTATAAAGCAACACCCTTGTAGGATGAATCCTCTCAAACAAGACTATCTGAAGAAAGAAATACAATATTTACTGGAAAATGACTTTATCGAACCAACTAAAAGTGACTGGAGTTCACCGTGTATTTTAGTGCCGAAACCAGATAATACTTTCCGTATGTGTACTGATTACAGAAAAGTAAATACTGTCACCAAGACAGATTCATTTCCAATTCCTAGAATTGATGATTGTATTGACAGGATTGGAAACGCCAAATATGTCACCAAGTTTGACCTATTGAAGGGATTCCACCAAATTCCACTTACGGAGAGAGCAAAAGAAATTTCTGCATTCGTGACTCTAGACGGACGTTACCAATACAAAGTCATGCCATTTGGAATGAAGGTTTCCCCAAGTTCTTTCCAACGTTTGATGAACATGATAACATCTGGAATAAGAAATTGTGATGCCTACATCGATGACGTCATCCTATACAACGATACATGGAAGGACCACATGGAAGCTCTAAAGAAGTTCTTAAAAAGGCTCAGCGAAGCAAATCTAACCATGAATTTTAATAAAAGTGACTTTTGCCGTGCTTGTGTTACCTTTTTAGGACATGTTGTGAGACATGGTCAAATAAAACCAATAGAAGCAAAGGTTACGGCTATTTCTGAGTTCCCTGTGCCTGTCAGTAAGAAGCAACTGATGCGATTTTTGGAGATAGCTGGTTATTATCGGAAATTTTGTTCCAATTTTTCCATGATACCTGAACCCCTGACCAATTTGCTAAGTAAGAAGACCAAGTTTCACTGGTCAGACAAATGTCAGGAGGCTTTTGATAGGTTGAAGGCCATACTCAAAAGTGCACCAGTTCTGTCAGCTCCAGATTTAAGCAATCTTTCAAAATGTCTGTAGAGTGACGTTGTGGTTGGTGGAGTGCTATTACAGGAGGACAGCAATGGCTTGGATCATCCTGTGTGCTGTTTTTCAAGAAAATTGAATAAGCACCAGAAAAATTATTCCTCGATAGAGAAGGAGTGTTTGGCTTTGATGATGGCCTTGCAACACTTTGAAGTGTATGTTAGTGCAGCTCCTTCTCCAATTGTTGTCTTCAGTGATCACAACCCCCTCACTTTCATTAATAGGATGAAGAATAAAAACCAAAGATTGTTACGATGGACCATATAACATCGAAGTCAGGCACATCAAGGGAAAAGAAAATTTGATTGCTGATGCACTTTCATGTGCATAGCAGTACATATTACATTGTTTTGTATACATGACTATATTATACATTGTTTTTTATATTATGCAATCAATTACATATATGTTTAACGTATTTGCTAAAAGAAAGTTTTATTGCATAAAACTTTCTTTTCCTTTAAGGAGGAAGGTGTTACGGAATTATTATCGTCCTTTAAAATATAATAGTTTTCATTTGGGTTTATAACCATTGTATTATAATTCCTTAATTCAGTAGCCTACGCTATTGTAAAGTACACATGTACATCAACAATGAGTCAGTGTTTATGCTCAGGGAAAATAAATAATTATGTCGGTCAGTTCAACATAACATTGTGATCACGCGATTGACTCATTGGTATCATGCGAGACCTGGTTTCTAATTGGTTACAATAACTTGTTTACTGGATAGTGTTAGAACGTAGTTTCCGAGTCGAGGGTTATTCTCTCATACGCAGTAACAGGCTATATAATGATATTTAAACACTGCGTTCCTCATTCTTATACAGTTACATCAGATAGAAAGAGAGAGGAGAATTATTTATTGTTTGAGATTTAGCTTAGTGAAAAATCTATTCTATACATAGTACAATTTGGATTTAAGTACTATTGTTTAAGGAACTTAACAAAACTCTACATTCACAGGAGTTTACCTGGGATTATTTATATTTTGGATTTAGAACTGAAAATCATTGGTATATCATAACATTACAGACTCATTCATTCGGAACATTCATTCATTCGGAATACTTTGGATTAACTTCTGGATTATTGAAGTGTATAGGACACTTTAGGACTAATTAAGGAAATTCTAAACTGTAAATTATTTTGTATTCTTTCACTTTGTTTGTTTAAAATGTTTTATATATTAGGAAATTAAATTTGTATTTTAGAAATTGTGAAAGCTTGTTTGAGTCGTTCTTTCTTTTGTTACATTAACCCCTAGACGTAACAATATCTTATTTTATATACAACTGGGTTGGTTTGTGTACCCGATAATTGTTATTTTAAACAATTATTGACTCCGGTTGGGGGAATATCGTTTTTCGAATATTGATTTTTTGCGTGAAATTCTTACTGTATCACCTATTTTGTATTTTGGTTTTCCTCTTTCAAAAATAGAATCGTCATACAGATTCATATCAACAAACTAATCATTTTCATTTTCACTAGCTTCTGTACGAGCCATTTTAATACTCCTGGGATTTGTATTATTATATTTATTAATCATTTTTGGCAAAATATCCAAAGTTTTAATTGCGTTGTTTGCTGTAAAGTACTGTTACGACTCTAGGTCTTAAAACATGTAACAGAAAGAAAGTGAAACGAATAAAATCAAGTAAAATCAACAGTCAATTTATTTCCAGACAATTAAAGTGAAAATTCAAGACACTTGCAATTTGTTTGTTAATGTCCTAATCACAAGTCCAAAATAATAGAATGTTCCGAATTAATTACAATAGCCTTGAATGTCCTGATGTACCACCAAGATGTAATCCAGAATGTATTTGAACGAGTTCACATAAATCCCAAAATCATGTATTAATCCAAAAGTCAATGAGCACTTTAGTATTTTCAATGAATATTGTAAACAAATAATTCCTATCAAATTATATCTGATTTCAACAACACAACTGTAATTACTAAAATAGATTCCTTATAGACTGATCTTTAGAACCGGAATTCTAGAACAGGAATGAATTTGTTTACCAAAATCTGTATATAAATACACATGCCTACATGACCTGTGTCACTTCAGAATATGAGTAAATCTAATGGAAAAATACTGGCCTACCTGAGATATGTCACAAAAGTCTAATTGCGAATGAAAATAATGGCGTACCTAACACCTGTCACAACTGTTATCATGCAAAAAAATTAAAAATGTTTTTTAATAAAATTTACTACCTTGGTCGACCCATAATTTCGCAGGGTTCCTTAAGTTTCTTTTTTTTTTTTTTTTTTTCAAGGCTTTGGTTATATCAGTGCCCGTTTTATTATAGATTTGTATTCTCCAAGCATATCTACTGAATGTGTCAATTACGTTTAGTTAATATTTATATCCTTTATCAAATATGTTCATATCAGCTAAATCAGCTGACCGTATAGAATCTATCTTTTTCAGTTATAATACGGCGCTGAGAAAACTTCCTTATTATTGGTTTATGCAACTCCTTTGCTAGTTGACTAGTCCGTTTTGGTTCACCCAACGCCTTTTTTAGTTTTTGGATTAGCCCAACCCAAGCTTATGTTTAACGCTAATATTGGGCCTTACAATGAATTGTTTCGCTGCTTTTATTTATGCTGATATATACCCCGTAATAGAATTCCAGCAATACCAGCAAGCAATGGACCAATAAACACACTTTGTTCCGTTTTAATTGTTCACGTACAAATTTTAGATCAAGACCATTATACTTTTTTTTATTTTGCTTTCATAATACGTTTTATTTGCGTTTTTGTTAACCTCAGTTTATCAATCCCATGTAATTGAGACGTCTGTAACCTCAATGCAATTTATTGTGGCGGTTATTTTGTTTACATGCTGTCGCAGTCTGTCTTTTTGACACTATTATAAAGTCAAACCGAATTCTTGATAGGGCATTATATATTATATTATTATATTAAATACAATGATTTTTTAAAACGTTCTTTAACCTCGTTGTTTCCTAATACCAGACCCCTGGATTGTGGCCTTGTGTGCCGCTCCACTAACAGTTCCAGATGCAGCGGCTAATCCTAATGTCAGAATAAATTTTTTTAATGGGAACAAGGGATTATATATATGGCAAATAGCGCTAATAAAACCTCCTTGTTTTGTTAGCTTGGTCAATTTATTTTTTGCTAGCTTCTATAACAAATTATGCATTTTCTTTGCAACAAGGAATTTAAAAAATGTGTGCTCATTCATTAATAATTGATCTGTGCCACCATAAAGTTGTCTTGGTTTTAATGCTATTTTTTTTTTGGTTGATTTTTGTCATAAGCTCTGGCAATCATATCTTTTTGACGCTGTGTTAAATTTAAACCTGTGACTTTAGTCATGATCTTATATTATATCAATATATAATAGCATTAATTTTGCCAATAATTGCATTCAATGTTATATGCCAATCACTCAGCACAACACGGTATGCGTAATATGCTCCATCAGCCCCAGCTAATTGAAAGTTTCCTCCAAGTTGTCATATTATTTCAATATCAGACGGAGAATTTATCAACTATTCACTGTGATGGGATACATCTAAACGGACAACTGTATACAACATTTGAAAATCATCTATTGAAACAGAAACTCCAGTGTCAGTATCATTATATTTATTTACTGTATCCAACAATATAATATATGCACGATTAATATTTAAGTTTGTTGGTGTAAAATTACATATTAATTCTCTTTCAGGATATTAAATTAAATTGATATGTACAAATATTTGTCTAACATTTGCATTATCAAAAATCATGTTATTTTGTAACCTTGTGTCATGTCTGCCAACAGCTTGAAATGCAACAAAAACATGTCTTGGTGATTGCTCGGATGCATTCGTAGTTACCCTCCATGTATTTTATAAAACATCAGCATTATATTGTCGCATGTATAATTTTTTCTAACTATAATTTCTTGTTAAAATCAGAAGCTAATTGCTTTCTAAATCCACCGAAATGTTCAATGATGGCTCTACTTTGGGCATCCACACGGATATATATGATCGATTCTAAAACGGCCATCTGCGCCCGTAGCATTATTACTCATTACAGTTATTTCTCTCAAATCGATCCAATATTAATGAATGTTTAATACCTCTCGTAATCTATGTCTCTACAATAAATAAATATTGTGGTTCATGGGAGCATTATCGTTATTATTTTGTTTCCAGTTGTTATCGAACACCGTATGTCAAAACCTAAATTATAATCTGGAGTTTTTACGCCAGCATTAAGTGCTGCCCTAAATCTAAAACATGTTAATGTATCATCATTACCAAATGTATCATCATTACATAGCTGCAAATCGTACCATGGTGGCAGGGCCGTCGTATTTCACGGAGCTTGCGGTATTTTTTTCTCGAGTGGGGGGTGACGAAGGCGACGCTCGCCCGGGGCGCAGTTTCTTCCAGCGCAAACTTGCAACGGCCCTGCATGGTGGTACCTGATTTAAACTCAATCCACCGGTGTTAATATCCGGTTACCAAAACATACTTGTGGCCGATAATAGATTATAATCATTTGAAAAAGAGACTAAATTTAATATCGTTAAGGCTCGTGGAAAGTGCTGACCTAAATAAATCAGCACGTATCAATTTACCACATTTCTTTAAAAAAGCTTTGTACGGTTAAAAAAAAAATAGACTTCTCTGTCTCTTGTTTCAAAGAATCTATTGCCCATCTTTATCCATATTCATGTCTCGAGGAATGTATTCGATATACTCAAATTTGCGTATCCTATCCTCCTTCATACTATCACCAAACAAATCTAAATAAGGCGTCCTTCATACTATCACCAAACAAATCTAAATAAATCGTCCTTCATACTAACACAAAACAAATCTAAATAAGGCATCATTCATACTATCACCAAGCTAATGTAAATAAGACGTCCTTCATACTATCACCAAACAAATCTAAATAAAGCGTCCTTCATACTATCACCAAACAAATCTAAATAAGGCGTCCTTCATACTAACACCAAACAAATCTAAATAAGGCATCATTCATACTGTCACCAAGCTAATGTAAATAAGACGTTCTTCATACTATCACCAAACAAATCTAAATAAGACGTTCTTCATACTATCACCAAACAAATCTAAATAAAGCGTCCTTCATACTATCGCTAAGCAAATCTAAATAAGGCATCCTTCATACTATCACCAAGCAAATCTAAATAAGACGTCCTTTATAATATCACCAAACAAATCTAAATAAGGCATCGTTCATACTATCACCAAACAAATCTAAATAAGTCGTCCTTCATACTATCACCAAACAAATCTAAATAAGGCGAAACTGTGTCATTATATAATGGCCTTGATTTTATGATTATATAATGGCCTTGATATTATGATTATAATTTACAATCTTTTCATCCAACTTCCCGCCATTTTGCACTATCATAGTACCGGAAAGTATTATTTACTGATGTTATATTAAATCATGAGTACCATATATCTGAGTTTATCAATGATATTTTATATGTTTTATTAATATCAAACAGTATTGGTGTGCTAAAATTCACAGACTTTTACCGTATATTTTCAAGATCTCAAATACCGAAGAAACTATCAGGATTGTTTGTCAATATCACCGGAACAATGATCATCTGAAATTGGAGTATGTCTTTATTATCCAGTCCATAAAAAGTACAAAACATATTGTGTTTCGCAGGATGAATGTTGGCACATCATAATAAGACTGAGTTTAATATATACAATTACAATTTTTATTACTACTCAAACTAAAGTATTCTTTAATTTTTATTTCATATAAGTATTATCAGTTTTTATATCATCATGGACGATTATTTTATTTGTTTTGTTATCCAGTTCTTCTATAGGAATAACATCTTCGGGAGATAGTATGGTTAGGATTGTGTTGGCCAGTTTCTTCTTCTACAGTATCAAATAGTGCTTTCAACATGGCATATTTTACCTGGATATTATTAATAGTATATAAAGTAATTTTATTGTAATTAAGATATTTAAGTAATAGGTTTCTTAATAATTTGTTTTTCTTCCGACTGTGGCCCCCACGATAAGGTAATGACAATCAGGCAACAAGAAATGGTGTTTGTATTTTTTGTTTTCTCTTTTAACAACGTCGAAATTGATTATTTCCATTATAATACTTCGTTATATAAAACTAAGTCTGATTTTCTTCATAGCCATTGAGCTTGTAAAAGTTTAATATTTTTAAGTGTTCTACATAATTTTTACTTGTTTGGAATTTTTTTTTATTTCTTCAAACGCATATTTTATAGTTTGTTTTTCATCACTATCAAAATTGGATTTTGCATGCATCAATAATCCCTTTAAAAAATCGGTGATTACATTTAATTTTGATCTTTTATAATCCAAATTCAATGCACTATTTATACATG
This sequence comes from Margaritifera margaritifera, assembly GCA_029931535.1. Taxonomy (NCBI): domain Eukaryota; kingdom Metazoa; phylum Mollusca; class Bivalvia; order Unionida; family Margaritiferidae; genus Margaritifera; species Margaritifera margaritifera. Next base: position 729,772 of record JAQPZY010000991.1, read on the forward strand.
TTGCTATCACAGGAACAACACTCAATATTACAACAATAATTGAAATTGCTGGTATCACCGTTATAGACGATGTGCCACCTATCAATGTTGTTATCAGCATAGTTGATTAATATATATTTCCATATTATTTATAACTTTTCCTGTACGAATTGCACAATCTCGTTAAATAATAGTGTTATTCCGAAATATTACTTGTTATACTAATTAACATTTATATTATTATATTACATTAAATAGCAAACCCGTGTTTTGATATGAAAGCATCAAACTCTAGTTTAGACATAGTCCCAAATCTACTTATCGATGGGTTTTTTTTTTTTTTTTTTTTTTTTTTTTTTAAACAAAATTACCAGTTTATGTTATTATATTTTTACAAAGGATTGCGACAATACTTTCCATACATTTGTATCATAGATTTGCCAAGTTCTGAAATCCCTTGTATTGTACATCTTCCGGATAATAATTTGATATTTGAATAACCCGGATACAGATTTTGGACTATAAAAAGGGCTGACATCTACATTTGAAAATCATCACTTTTTTGAACATCCAGCCAAGATTTACTTACCACTTCATGTACATTTATGATTTCCTTAAAATTATAGTTTGAAACCTTTTGAGAGCACAACAATGATGGCTCCAATGCTTTTTATTTCCTATTTGAATTTTATTTTTATATCAATACGATTTTTCCGGTCTCTGCATTCACACATGCACCATCAAATTCCATACAACGCTAGAGAATTACCGTTTTTAAAATGTATTTTTAATTCTGTCATATGAATTTCAACATAATTACTACCTTTATGCAAAATAACTTCGTGTGATTTTGATTCAGAGAGTATTTCATATTAGAAATAACTGCGTTTTTCAGAATCAAGGTCTGATTTTACCCAGTAGAAATATATTTTCGACTCTAAAACCACTTTTCCCTAAATTGGAGCACGAACTATTGTACTTACAGTTACATCTATATCTTTTGTAAAATGTATTAGTTCTCCTGGCCTACGCTGAATTATAATTTTTAATGAACGTTTCCCTTCAAACTTTGGGATTGTAATACTATCTATCCGCATTGGCGCCAGTTAAAATGTCCAAGTTGCCCCCCCCCCTCCCCCATTATATCACCTTTTTTTTTTTTTTTTTTTTTTTTTGTTCTTAGATAAATATCATGTAAGTTTTGGAGTTCCTCGTTTATTTTTTTTGGAATCCCTCATCAAAATTGTGGCATTCCTCCTCAACCTTTTGGGATTCCTCATCAACATTATGGAATTGATTATCAATGAAACTTGTTATAAGAGTTTTACCATTGTCTGTATATTCTTTATTAACCCCATCACTACCATTAGTAGGTTATATTTTGAAATTCGATCTGGAGTTTTACGATAGATAACATGACACCCTATGCGATTATCTAATGGCACCCAAGAGGATGCAGGTCGAGTGAAAATGACTGAGTAATTAGATAGCAAGTGTATTAATTGTGATAAGCTTCTTACAAATTTAATGAATAAGAAACAATATGTGGTTCACTATCGCAATCTAAATTTATATTTGGATCTAGGGATAAAAATAGAAGAGTTCATATGGTTTTGCAGTTTAACCGGTCAAAATGGATGGCGCCATATGTACGGTTTAACACTGATCTGAGAGCACGATCTAAAGTTGAATTTGAAAAAAGATTTCTTCAAACTGATGAATAACTCTGTCTTTGGCAAAACCATGGAAAATTTGAGGAATAGGGCTAATGTTGAAATGGTCAGGGGCACAAAAACAGAGAAAATTAGAACAATGCTAGCAGACCCATGATTTGTATCAAGAAAAATATTTGATGAAAATTTGGCAGCAATTCATTCTGTAAAGACAAAATTAATGCTAAACCGACCCATTTCTACCAGGCAGTCTGTGTTTGATTTATCTAAGTTCCTAATGTATGATTTTTATTATAATCATCTTAAAAAGGAATATGAATTTGTTATACACAGACACATATAGCTCGCTGATGGAATTTAAGGCAAAAATATATTTACGATGATATGAAAAAGAATAGCTCGTATTATGACATAAGTGATTATCCACGCGATCGTCCTTTGTATAGTATAACTAATAAAAAGGTAATGTGGAAGATGAAAGATGAAGTGTGTGGAAAACTAATAAAAGAATTCGCAGGATTACGGCCTAAAAGATATTCCGATATTGTTAATAACAAGAACCAAATTAAAAGTGTTAAGGGAGTATCAAGGCCAATTGTTAAAAATTAATCAAACCATCCACTGTATAAAAAATCATTCTTTGAAAAAAATTGAGATGAAACATGTGATGCACTACATCAAAAGCGAAAACCACCGCATGGGATTATACAAGATAACTAAAACAAGCCTATCGCATCTGGACATAACATGTTTTATCAGCGATGATGGAATCAATACTTACGTTTACGGGTATAATAGAAAAAGATGCTAACCGTTCTTTTTCCGATGAAACCATTAAGAAAGAACATTAATTCAAGAAGTAACGCATACCTTATTGTTCCCCATGAACCACATGCCCTAAAACATTTATCCGTGGCCCTCTAAAGCACATTATATGCCAACAAATGCATATCCTAAAATCATATTGATTCTAGTTCCCCAAAACACTATTAATACTAAAAGCGCGCCTCTCAAAAGCATATTCATCCGCGACCCTCTATAGCATATAAAATGCCCAAAAAGCATGTCCTAAAACCATATTCATTCTAGGCCACAAAACACTATAAATGCCATCAAGTGCACTTCCTAAAACGTATTCACTATAAATACTATAAAACGAGCGTAGAATGCTCTCCTTTTTTTGTTCTGAATGGCTGTCCCCGTACGGTACAGTGTTGTGACCGGGAAACGACCTCATGCACTTTCTTCAAGGGCTGACTGACGATTTGATGATTTGACAAACGTACAATCTTGTGGGGATCGTATGTTTTGATACGAAAGTCTTCATCTTGACCTGACTTCAGGGCTTCTTTCAACACGTCAAATGTTCACCTCTAGACAAGAACGATAGCTTAGGTCAGTCCTTTCATTTTGCATTTGGTATGAAGTTGTCCTTTCTTATCTCGGTACTGGTAGCTGTAATATTTAGGTTCACCACTGACAAACTCAGAATAGTCTCTTCGGGATGTTCGTCGGTTCACGCTCCTCAGCTTCCGTCTTCGATGTGAGGGCGATAGCATCCAGGTCGATCGATGTACATCCAACTATCGGTGTCGAAGTAAAGAACGCGGTCTCCTAAAGATTCCAAGACGGAATACCATTTTAAACGATCATTGGCTGTCACGTAAGTAGCAATGATGACATTGCCAAACTCGTTGGGTGCAACAAACTCCATGATATATTCTTAATTCACCAAGATCAAATCTTTCAAGTATGATTTCGACGTGTTTGATGAGCTTTCCTTTATCGTCGATGAGCTGAAAGTATTGACTTGATGGATCCAAGTACCCGGCCTTGGGCAACATCGAACGTTAAGTGAGTACACACACACACACACACACACACACACACACACAATTCAGCATGACTTTATCAAACGATCGTCTTCCTTCGTGCTATTCTATTCAAAATCGCTAAGGTGAACTTCTGCCAACACTTCCTGAAGAGTTTTGAGTGACACAGAACGTCGTCGTCGTTTGTTTCTGATTTCTCATTGGAATGGTATGACTGTTTCATGGCGGTGGGCGATTCAAGTTTTATTTTACTAGAGTTACCTCTCTCACCCTAAATATAGAGACCCCTACATAAGATAATGCTATCATTCAGTTCTATATTCAACCTGTGAAGATGGAAGAACCACAAAAAATTACACTGCTGGTCAGAGATTTATAAAGAGTGATTCGAAAATACACACCCAACAAGATTTATGGAAAGACTATATAAAGACTACAATTCTTGAGATAAAAATGAAGATATTTTATATGTCTGTCAAGAGAAAGGACACTGGACTACAATTTGTCAACAAGGTCAAAGAAAAGGAACCTCAAAGAAAGGAGAAAGCAGGCCCAGAAACAAAAGTTAAGGTACCTGCTATTATTGTCAAGAAAAAATGCATTGGTCTTCAGAGTATCCTTAGAAAGTAAACTAAGAGAAAATGAAGGAGCTTTCAGAAGCAGAAGAAACTGAAGCATCCATTCCAGCGAATAAATTCAAAGCAAGACAGGCAGAAGAAACAGTAGAAGAACCCAGTCCAGTAAAGAAATTCAAAGCAAGACAAGCAGAAGAAATAACAGAAGAACCCATTTCAGTGAAGAAATTATACGCAAGACATTCCTAAAAAGAAGAAAACATGATTTTGTGTGATTTGTTTGAAATTTCATTGTGATTTTTTTCACAAGAATATACCCCCCCCCCAAAAAAAAAAAAAAAAAAAAAATGTAAGTGTATCCATATCTTGATTTTTTCATTCACAAGATATTAACACATCCACATATTTTGGAGGGGGGGGGGGTATTTTGTTTATTTGGCAGTAATAAATAGTATCTCTTTTCTGAGAGATCTGAATGGCTTCAAAAATGCAGTTGGGGGGTTGGAAAAAAATCAAAGTCATGGACTTTTAAACATCACCTTCAATTGTCTTGAACCTTTTTCACGTCCAAGCTCTACTGTTGCTGTGGTGGTAGTAATTGCTGCCGCTGCTAGTGTCTCAGTGATAGTCGATGTAATTGATAACATGTGTTTTTTCATTTGTAGGTGTAGGTCTCTTTCTCTTGGGTTCCAACCAAAGAGATTTCATACCTTCTTCACAGTTGATTTAGCTCCGCCAAAATGTCATGTAACACATGGACAGTTCTGTTTTCATTTTCTTCATTCTGTTCACTGTTCATCGTTTTCATCTCCTGTTGTTTTCCTCTGCTTGTTTTTGTACAAAAGTATGTTCTTCTTTCTCTCGTTGTCTAAAAGTCTCTAACTTTTCTTCTCTTCTGTTTCTTTTTAAAATCATCATATTCTGTCAGTGATGGTAAACGTGTAGGAGAAGAAGTTAGTACCGGCAAAAATTCCTTTAATTATAAGAAATCGCAAAAGGCCAAACCCAAATCCAAGTCTTTGTCTGGAATAGAAGATACCATCGATGGAATAATACTATATATATATATATATATATATATATATATATATATATATATATATATATATATATATATATATATATATATATATATATATATATATACACACACACACACACACACTGCCTCTTCGCCCAGTTTCACTAAACTTCTAAAAATTTCGTCAAATTGAGATTTTGGAGTATCTTCCTTATTGCTTGGTTTGTAACTGTGATTTTATTTTCACAGAACTGAGCAATCATCAGAGATTAAAATACAGTAAAAAATATCTTTAATCTTCCTTAAAGGAGTCTTGCCTTATCTCTGATGAAATTTTGAGGATTTCCTTTCATGTCAAGATTTCTTCGACTCTTTACTCAAGAATAAATATGTTTGCAATATGTTCTGTTTTTAAACTGAAAGTGATTTTTCATCGCTTCCACTATACTTAAGCGAAACGGGAGCCTGCACCGTAGTATACATTGATACTCTCTTATATATTGGTATGCATCAACACTCTTTTTTGTATTACCATCTCGTGTCGGGATAAGACATTCATTAGTAACAACTCTCCGTCGGAGACGAAAACATTAGGAATATGTTATTATTATTATTATTATTATTATTATTATTATTATTATTATTATTAATAGACCAAAATTCTCTTGAATACAGTGTCGTTGTCCCTTGTTGCTAGCGACAATGTTGTTTGCTAGAATTATCCAGATAAATATATTACTACAGGTTTCAACCCCTCGCCCAACAGTGAGGAATTTTATGAATGCCACTTATTGATGACATAATTGTTGATTATATCCACATCAGACAATTGCTTACATTTTACTCCAGACTGTGGTCGGAACAACTAGCAATACTGTAAACTTGTTTTAGATTTAGGCTATAATATAGCTGTATATACAGCACAAAATAATTCTTGTAAAATAACTATTTATTGTTAGTCTATCATCTGATGCATTACAAAGACTAAAAGTGCTGAGGATTTGTAGTTGCACACAATATACATTTGAATTACTTGTTAATGTTTCTTCTGTTCTATTTCAAATATATTTCAAAGAGTCATAAATATAAATGATACAAGTGTGGTTTTGATTTAAAGTACGTAGTCTCAATAAGGCGAATGTGTACATAAGACTACTGTTGTGATATTTTGATGTAGTATCCCGAAGGACAAGACTTGTAGAATGGTTAATTTGCAAGTCATTTTCACAGTTTAAGGAAATAAGGTCAGTGGTGCAAACGTAAGAGAAGAGCGTTGTATTTTAAAGCCAGAAGTCCGCGTCTTGACTCATGCTTGTGGCTTTTATATATATATATATATATATATATATATATATATATATATATATATATATATATATATATATATATATATAAAATTGAGATTGAGAACCACCAGGCCACTAAATAAAAAACAGATGAAATATACTCCGCGATCGAAGCAATGTCACATATACGCAATATAAGGATCACAAAGTACGATCATGAAGGTAGATAAGTGTCAGCTATGAAAAGTGTAACCTCTCGTTGGGGGAGGTAAGTTGTACAATTCCGATTATTGTTATTATTATTATTATTATTATTATTATTATTATTATTATTATTATTTTCTGAGGATAATACATTTTGTTCAGAATTACCCAATCTTCCATGTAGTCCTCAAATAATAGAATAATATAACTATAAATGGTACCTATATGTACTCTTACTTACTACAGTGTCTGACGCACATGTAATCATAAAAAACTCTTGCTTACTGCAATGTTTGACGCACATGTAATCTATAAAAAAAACTCTTGCTTATTACATTGTTTGACGCACATGTAATCTATAAAAAAAACTCTTACTTACTACAGTGTTTGACGCACATGTAATCTATAAAAAAAATCTTGCTTACTACAGTGTCTGACGAACATGTAATCATACAAAACGCTTACTTACTACAGTGTTTGATGCACATGTAATCATACAAAATTCTTGCTTTCAACAGTGTCTGACGCACATCTAATCATAAAAAGCTCTTGCTTACTACAGTGTCGAACAAACATGTAATCATAAAAAACTCTTGCTTACTACCGTGTCTGACAAACATGTAATCAAAACACACACACACACACACACGTTAGATTGAAACATACATAAGATATACATGTAGGTTTGGGAGATGGGAACGTAGTGGGGGTATCCAAGATAAGTATCTCAATTTGTTTAAGCTATTTGGCATAATTAGAAATAAGAGATTTGTGAAGCGCGTTTTTAAAAGAATAGAGTGTTTGTGTTTGTTTAATATCATTGGGAATGATATTCTACAACACTGCTGTGAAATATGTAAAAGATGTTTTGTACAGAGTCGTTTTGAATTTAGATAAATGAACTTTAGAGTACGAAATAGACCGCAGTTGTGTGAATGGATATTAGAAGCTGGCATTAGGACCTCATTGATATATTGTGGAGCCATATTATGAAAAGATTTATATGTCAAAATAGCTTTAAGGTACTTTACTCTAGAATTAAAAGGTAACCACTGTAAATTACGAATAAATGAGAGGATTGATAGTCTTTTTTTGTAATAATTCTAGTGGGTAATGTTTGATGTTTAATTATCTGATTAAGATTAGTAGCATTGCAATTCCCCCATATGGTGCAACCATAATTAAGGAAACTCATTATATATCCATTATAAAACATTTTTAGCATACGAAGGCAATCTATTCAATAAGGCTATTCTGGAGGGTACTGCAGAGTATATATATATATATATATATATATATATATATATATATATATATATATATATATATATATATATATATATATATATATATATATATATATATATATATATATATATATATATATATATTCCAAGTGGAAGAAATCAAAATCAATAGATTAGGAGCGGATCCAGTAATATTGTTTTAGAGGGGAGTGTAAACAAGTAGGCGAGGGGCTCTATGGGATGTAACCATTGGTGGGGGTCCAGGAGGCAAATCTCTCGAAATCTCCTGTATTTTATGCGTTTCTAGGGCATAATTTTAACCATTTAACTGTAAGGAAAACTGACTATATGAAACGCTGTGGTTGTTTCGCGCTGATTTTTTTTTTTTTTTTTTGGAGGGGGCACGCCGGCTTTTCTCCACCACTCTTCCCACACCCACACCCCTGTGGACAGTGAGGTGGGCATTTTGCCAAAACATATAATAATAGTCAAAAGTTCGATTTTTAAATATACATGCAAAATAGTGAAATATCTATTGTAATAGTTCTTGTACAATAACATCAAAATAGTTAAATATGCATTTAAATATTTCTACTCATATAAGTCAAATTGAAGACTCCTATAATCGATGAACCAATTCCAAAACAAGTAAGAAAAAATTACAATCCCCTTAAAATTTATCTTCCAACTAGAAACGACCTGAGACGTATGAATAGGCAACTATTAAACAGATATATCCCTTAAAGACTTAGAGATTCATTGAAGAGAAATTCAAATGAGTACAGATTTTACGGCAGTAATAAGCAAGATCTGTATGAATATTTCAATGACATTGAATTATATTTGAACAAGATTATCAGCTGAAAAAATTCGATAATTTGACTCTGTAAAAAGTACAGCTAGAGTTTAAGATCACATTTAGGAAGCAACACACCCAGAAGGTAGAGCGACTTGAGTATATACATTTTTTTACTAGATGGTGCGATTTCTAAATGTATTGAACAGAGGTGAAATTGAGAATTGTCATTCAACATTTATATGACATTTCACCTACCAGATTTTCGACAGAAAAAAAAAAGGGTAAGCACAAAATGGATGTTTGACAGGATGGAATATTTACCACTGCATGTAGATAGATATCGACCGCAAATGGGAGAGAGGAGAAATCTCATACGTGGATTTTCCTGAATGGAATAAGAAGAAACAAATTTGTATCAATATGTAAAAATAAATGTTTCTTTTATAGATAGAGTGTATTGAATACACATAGTGATCCGATAGACAGGCCATCAAAATATAATGCCAAGTGCAAAATAGAATTTAATATATCCCTAAATGTGTATGACATATTAAGGGGTGGGGGTGGGGGGGAGCGGTATGGAGAGAAATTACATCAATCATGTTAGAATGGCTAAAAAAAAAAAAAAAAAAAAAAAAAAAAAGATACACAATTATATTTCATTGTGGTCATCCTAATTGCTACTAAGTTGGAAGGTACCATTACGTTGGAATAATTTTTCATATTTTTCCAACATTTTTGTCATCACAGATATATAGACTTCACGAACATAAACATATCTGTAAAAAAACAAATGCTTGAATTTATTTTAAAAACACTAGAAAATATTATCAGAACACAAAAGAGTCTGCTGCAATGTAAATATGTAGACAGATATAATGCATGTATAAGGTTTTCTTGTAAACTTCAAGAACTATCAGCGTCAATTAAAAGCTCCGTATGTTATTTATTGTTAATTTTGGAAGTATAATCGTACAAGCTAAACACGCACCCAGCGGAACAGCTGTGATGACACAGAGTGTCTCACAGACGTTTAATCGTACCAGATGCAAATTTCATCTTTGGCTCGATGCCAAGGGAATGTCTAGCCGAAGTCGACTAAGAATTATATAAAGGATATTTTCTTTTCCTCTGTTAATACTGGATATATTTCATCGTGGGTTACAAAAAACGTGATATTTTAACTAGTGGCTAAGCCACAAAATGAAATATATGCAGTATTTACGTAGGAAAATACAATTTTCGCTTTATTATATACCAAACTTGTTCCAGGATCGAAGCTTAGAAGATTAAACTTCTCACTCTTCAGCACAACACCCCACCCCAACCCTTGTCGTAAATTCACCTCCCTTTCATAGGTTGATCGTGTAAATATCAGTGACTTAGAGAGCGGTAGAATTGGGTTGACCTAATCTGTCGCAGTAAATTACATTTTTGACATTTTGTAAACTATTTGACCCCCTATCTAAAAACAAAGAAAGTCCGATTCAGCAATGCATCCCAGCGGATCTATCGTTGTTGATCACACGGATGAGAAATGCCCGGCATCATCCTGTAAAATTAAAACAGCCATGCGCATTTCATCAGGGTTCTGTTTTGTACCTCAAATCAATACATATGAGATACAAGCCAATAGTTTACAAAGGTGCCGATTGTATTAAAGTATTTAATGATGTGTTGAGTAAAATTGTCATATAGTATATGAAGAATTAACACGGAAAAATGCAAGACGTAATGTGTTTGCAGCGGAAGAAGAAAAATATTTTATTTCAATGAATATATGTCATATATGTGAGAGAGCCAACGTCAACTGTAAGTTTAAAGACAACGATTACTTAACGGTCAAAAACAGAGGGCCTGCTCATAACAAATGCAATTTCAGTCACAAAAATTAAAAATACATACCATTGTTCACTCATAACTTGTCAGGTTATGGCAGTCATCTGCTCATTAAGAAATTTATTAAAAATGGTCCAGAAAAAGTGATGAAAATGATAGAGAACAATGATGAAAATATATTTCATTCAGCAAGGATTTCATAGTGGATCTTTTCGTGAAAGAAGGAGAGTTTAAAATGACAGTTAGTGTTACAGATACATTTAGATTCATGGGACAGTCTATGGAGCAGCTGCATACAATTTGTAATTCGTGAAAAGTTTACAGAGACACTAAAATAGTTTACTAATATGACACCTATATATTTCAGAAAGACATTTATCCATACAAATACATGTATAGCTTGGAAATGTTTGATGAAATATCTATACCAACGATAGACAAATATTACTCATCACTTAATGATTTAAACACATAAAATGACGATTGCCAGTATGTACATAGTGTTATGGAATATTATAGCCTGAAAACACTTGGAGATCTACATCACTATTACGTATGTAAAACATTACAAACTAGACCCTGCTCACTATTATTAGTCACCATGACTAACACGTGATGCCTTATTAAATATGATTTATGTAAAATTATAACTGCTGACAGACTATGACATGTTCCTGATGATTGAGAGTGGAGTAGAAGATTGAATTAGCATGATACCACATAGATATGCTGAAGCAAATCAAGAACATTATCTGGACAAAAAACGTCGGATAAAAAACGATGGTGAGTACGAAAGGTTCAGGTCAAGGCCATTCATTGTGTGCCTTAATCATAACAATCTCTATACCTGGGCCATGAGTCAATACATGCAAGTAAAGAAAAATTAAATGGGATACTAATGAGCACATTAGATACGTAGACACAAATATGTTTGAAATACCAGATGACTATCATACCGGCTGCATTTTACTCGTGGATTTGGAGATAACATTACACTTGCATGACTATTGCAAGGACTACCCGATAGCTCCAGAGAACTTCATTCCTAATGAAAATGATTTATCTCCATTGCAAAAGAAGATTGTTCATAATTGCAGGACGTGAACGTCATTTATCCATGTCTAAAGCAAAATTGATTTTTAATGACTCTTTGGAATGTTTAGCCAAACAACAAGAGCAAAATAAATGTACATTTTGTGAGCATCTACATATTTTTCTGTTGATTTGATAGTGCAAACCTTGTTGAACGTTATCTAAGTTAAGACCTCTGCTATGCAATATGTCAATATGTGTACTTCTCAGATCAAGCCATATGCTCTTGTTATCAGTGTAAAAACTTTTAACACTTATATTATAAATTTCTGTTCACTTTTGTTGCGCATCTAAATAAACATGTTTTGGCTTCAGTAAAATATTGCTTTACTTGAAAACACTGATAGTAATCCCCATTTGTCGGTCCGTCTATAGTCACTAGCAATTTATTTTTGTTATTGCTGAGTTGACAACTTTTCTGGATTATTTCTCAAAGTATGAAAACACCCTTTAAACTTCTTATGTGAGAACCAAGTATGAGATTCGCTGAAGTTGCACTTGCTATTATGTCGATGAGTATGTCCCTTCTAATGTACTTATACAATAAAGCAATTCCATATATATATATATATATATATATATATATATATATATATATATATATATATATATATATATATATATATATATATATATATATAATTACCATTTGAGCAATTATTTTCCGGAATAATCTTATCGTAACGCAAATAAATATTTTCCAGTTCATAGTTTTGGTTTCCACCTTCTATCACTGAATAAGTTTTTTAAGTGTTATGTTGAATTTGAAATCTCGAGGAAGAGCGTGAGGATAATATGTATGATCTGTGAGTATCTGAAAGTCAAGTGATATTTTAAGCTTCTTACGACACACAAAAATCTATGCAGCTTCAGTACCAGTATTGTGCGCATTAGATGTCTCTGAATTAAGATTCCTCACATAATCATTGATAATGCCTTCATCAATCCTATTTGACATAACAGGCAACCACAAATCTTTTGTCATGAAGATGTTGCAGTCATTCAACTTAAAAACAAGATCATATATGTAGGATATACCGCTGTCTTTCAAGAGCATTCTATCCAGTTTTTTTACCACTGTTTAAAATCTTCTTTTACCTTCATATCATAAGAAACGAATACTCTCCCGGTACAATCAATATGTTTAGGCTTATGTGATACAGTGGTGTGTTGGATTGAGGCATTTAACTCTTTGTATGCTATATTTTCCTTCAGTTATGTATATACCGTACGTCGACATCTGTACGATTTATATGCTACAAACACATCGGAGACTTTCTTTCCGAAGAAACCTTTAAGCAACATACACGATGAATATGTACTTGTACTTTACTTAATCAGAAGTTTGGTAGAAATCATTAGGTTTATTTTGTCTGGTTTTTTCAAGTTTAAGGTTATTTTGGGGTGAATAGATCAATATAGAAAAGAGCATCTTCCATGTTGTTTAAATACTGAGCCATCAAACCTTGTTCTCTCAATCTTTCATTCAAGTTATCCAGTGTCTTTTATCTGTTTTCATTTAACTCTTCAGTTTTTCTCTGAAATCCTGCATATCGTAAGAGGTGATTAATGGAGTCAGGAGCTAAAGAACAACATGACAATACTTTTTGTCACAGGACTAAGCTTGGTCTGTTTGGAATGGGCAGGTCAATATGTATGTTAAATGGATTTTATTGTGCGCATAGAGGTTGTGCATCATAATGTATTAATCATGAAAAATTGCCCCTGCAAATACAAATCAAATATATCCAGTACATATATACATCAAAATTCAAAATTCAGTAATTACTTATTTTGCATGTACATATAAATCCATTTGCTAGTATATGCATATTTACTTAGAATTGATGAACATCTCTCATATTCACTAATTATTCAAATAGAGAGACAAGAAAATATAAAGCTAATATATTACTAATATAAAGCTAATAAACAAAGTGGATAGACAACAAAGTGGATAGACAGACAGAATGACAAACAGGTAGAATCGGGGAGAGAAGGCACAAATTACAGGTGTATGGACAGCAAACAAGACAGATTTTGCTATCTCATCAGCTTTAAAAGTAAAGACAACTTTACTTTTTGACCAAGTGAACACCACCATTGATAATAAATGTTGCTGTTTGAGTTATGTGAATATGTTTCGTTTCTTTCCGTAGCATGATTGCAGCATCTTGCGATGTTGTGTCGTGCTCTTCACGTGTCCTTTGAATATTTTGCACAGTCTTCGAAGTTTTAGACTCTTCTTGTTCTTTCTTTAAACGTTCAGCTTTGTCTTTTTAAAATTCCCATGAACATTATCCAAGTTGTCTACCAAATTAAAATTTGCGTGGAACGTTGTCTTTTGTGATGTGATATAACGTTACCTTTTCAAGTTCTTTACTAACCTAGTTTTCATTTTCATTCTTGTGTTCCATACCTTCCATTTAATTTACAAGGAAATTTGTAAGTTAGATTAATATAAATCTGAATTGTAACAAAGGTTCATGTAATGTTTTAATGTTATTTTCAACAGTGAAAATTAATTGTAGATTTAATTTTCTAAATAAACAAGATAGATTTAAAAATATGCACAATTTGTGGAAAAGAAACTAGTCGTTTTTGCATACCTGTCATAATTAATACATAAAAAGGTACAAGAGACAAAGTTACCACAGTTAAGACAATTTCAGGATAATGAACAACACAAGAAGTAGAATTTAACACGCATAAAGATACAATGCTACTTTAAAAATACATGGTGTTCCGTCTATTGACTTTTATTAGACATGGCTAAAATTCACAAACTTGAAGGTGTTAATGATGGCGAGTTTTATATTGATCATTTCATTCCTTGTGTTTTATTTCATCTATCCGATTCTGAACAAGACAAAAACTTTTTTCATTGGACAAATACTAAATACATGATAGTCCGTTAAAACAGATTTTAAAAAAAACCCCCTTAAAATGTCTTCTGAAGACGAGATAGAAGAGCACAAGAACGAGTTGAATCATTCAAGATGGATAATTTCATGTTTCAGGAGAATTTGAACAGTATTGCATAGTCTGTTTCTCGTGACCATAAACTTCACTGCATAATTCGCAGAGACTTTATTGTAACAAGTGTGCCTAAATGAACAAATCAATATATCAACAACAAAGCAAGCAGTACACATTCTACTTTCCACTTGTTACTCTATTTTTTCAAGAATTTTTTCAATATTTTTTTATTTTATTCTTATTTTCTACTATCTTTTAGAAACTGATATGTTTGAACCAGCACTCAATGCAGGTACAAGTAATCCCAATTTTTGTGAAGAATATAAATCCGTTTGAAGTCATCTAGTCATTTCTCATTTCATTGTATAAACCGTTTAAGTTATTGACTGGAATACATTTGTTACTCGGTGATATTACAATGTAGATTACAATATATGACATATGTCTTCTTGATTTACTTTTCATTCATCTTTTCCAACTATTTTTCAGTAAAGATTTTACCGGTTATCTATTTATCTCTTTGTATGTTCCACTTGTTGCATCCTAATTCTTTTTTCCAACTGCTTTGTCCGTTTCTTCTCTATTCAAACAACTGAAAAGTGGCTGAATGTTGTGGATACAACTTTGAAATGAAAATGATTCCGATACAATCACGAATTATAACTCAAGTTGATGATACTGTACTTGTTGCTATTGGTTTTGTAGAACGTTTGGCTGATGTCACAACAATTCGAGATTCTAGACCTTCAAGGCACGTTCTCGATTTGTTCAAGAAACACATAAAGGAAGGCCTTGGCATGAACGAATTACAGTACAACGTGGAGAAAACAACCTTAGAATGCAATACAAAACGCTCTATTGTGTAAAACCATATCGTAAAGATAGTTGAAATTTCGAGGAAAGGGGACATAAAACAATACCAGCACTCAGCGCTGTTGCAGGCCAGACTGGGCAGGAGTTGTTTGTTACAACAGGCTGAATAAAACGAACAAATGGGTACGTCCTGATGAAGACAAAGGACCTAAATATCCTCAAGTAATAGCAATATAAATCATTCTTTGTTTATTTCAGCCTTTCTGTGCGCTACCGCTTCGCGCCTAGTCTACGCCGCTCAGCAGTCAATATTGCTTTTGACGTTTCTAAATTGGACTTTGTCCACACTTTGTGATCGCCGTGTGTCATTTGAAAAACGTCCAAAACTTGAATCGGATTAGACGATTTGATAGTATGGCTGTCGTCGCCGGAAGCGAGGTGTTCTTTAGGAATATATTTATCATAATCTTTCTTCTCTACGTAGCTTTAACTCACTTTGTCTTATTTTTTGTGTGTGTCCAATACAGTTTCTTGTTGTACTGTTATAAACTGTTTATCAGCCTTTCAAATACCGTTATTTTCTAGATAGGTATTAATGGTAGATTTAACCCCAGTTTAAACGAATCACTTGATCTCAGTAAATTGCTATTCTATCCAATTATACTACCCATTTTCATAACCCTGTCACTCGGTAACAAAAAATGCCGTCACCACCAACATTATGTTCCAATTTCACTTTTGAATCTATTAAGTATTTGTGAAATTTTACCATACTGTTTTCATCTGTGACGTAGCCTTGCTGTTCTAAAATTAATGACTCCGTAACATTTTAACAGTGTCTGATACTGTCACAACAAACTCTGCAGTTGATGTTCTATTTTGTACCTCTGCCACTAATACGCAGATTACACAAGACCTTATGCTTTGGTCTAATCAAGCTATCCACTCATCTGTATAACAGTTGCTATCTTGCAGAAGAAGTACGTCTACCCATGTTTTCCGCTGTTAAACAGTACCAGATCCAAAATAATATTTATGTTTCCAAGCAGGCAACACAACAGCAGGCGTAGGCTCACCGAAACCTAGATGTACAGTTTTATGTTCTTCTGGCCTAAAATCGATCAGGTATTTGCTTTTTCCCTTGAGATATCTCCAATCATACTGTGGAAGAATTTTTATATTGTTGCAGATCAAACGAAACTGCTTCATATCTGTGCTACTATTATTTTTTTGTGAATGCATCTTCATTAGGTACAGGTATTTTACATTCAGATGGCAGTTTTCTAATCTGGAATTTAATTTGTAACTGATTTGACTAAATCTGTTACATTTATGCCTATTAAATGCAGATATTGCCATCAATCTGCCCAGTTTAGTTAATCATCATTGTAAACCTTTAAAGTGTGGTTATCACAAATGTGTCATGGTTTGAAATTGAAACATTGAGTTTCAGTGTACTAAATTTTTATTTAGTTAAATATATTTGCAAAAACATTATTAGAATTAGCAGTAAACTGAACTGCAGGATAAGGTGCTGTACCTTTAATTTTTTAAATCTGGAGTTCGTATTGTAAGTTTAAAAAATGAACACGAAGTTGATTTTTCTTGTGCAAGTACATTGAGCCGTTAATTAATGTTTTTCACAGCCGCATGTAATTATTTTGAAGATTTATCTCTAATGTTTTTATTTACTTCACTGTAATACCATTCTAATCTTGTTTCTTTTACACAATCTTTGCATCTCCGGTAATTTGTATTTTCCCTAAGTTTGTTTCTGTTGCATTTCTAACAATTTGCAACTGATTGCACCTCTGGTGCACCTTTTCTCTGACACGTTGTTCTTTCGTTACACCTCATTGTGCGTTCGGCATATGTGCTCCAGAGTACCATCAGGCGATGAGAGTGTCTCAAATATTGACTGTACTATATATTTATCTAGTTTATTTTCAACTTATACTAGATGTGGAATTAAAAGTCTGAGAAAATTTTTAAAATCTACAACATCTGTAAGTCTACGGGGCCCTGGATGAGCGAATGGTCTAAGGAGCTCGCCTATACAGATAACTGATATCTCACCTCTGTCCGCGTGGATTCGAATCTTGGCACTAGCTTCCGCTGGGTCAGTGGTTCTTTCTGCGGGTTTTCCGAGTTCTTCCTCCACCAAATATACTGGCCGATATGTATAGCCTATCATGTGTTAAAATATGGCGTTAAACCCACAAAACCAAACCAAACTGTAAATCTATACACTGAACCGTACTTTACTTAATGCATATGGTGTTGATACTCCTTCCACTACAGTTGATTTGGGTCATTTTTGAGATAATTCTTTGTGATTAAAGGTTTTACAGACGTGTTAAAATTGTACATAATAAAAGGTTTGTCCAAGAAAAATGCATAGTTCATTCTATAGTTGGTAGGATTGCTACACCTTCTATGAATGAATTTAGAGAGAAGCTTAAATGTCATTATGATTTCTTCTACATTTATGCGATTTTCATTAAATTTCAGTTTGTTCAAAAGCTTATAGACTCTTTTTTATAGATGTGGTTGCAGTCAACTTCATATATTTAAATGCTATCTCTTTTCATTTCTTCCTTAAGTTTATTTATTACTATTCTAGGAAATTGCCTAGATTGTAGTCGTCTTATCACGCTTTTCATTTACACCATTTTGTTGCTTACTGGTAATGTTTTAGGATCTACTTTCTATTTCCTCCAGTATGTTACATATCAGGTATGCTTTAATTCATTCATTATATATTGTACCGATTTTTCAACATTAGTCACATTCAAGAAACTCCACGTTTCAATCTTCCTTGATTCTGGTATTTTTGTATTGTACTTCCTCCGTCTCCGTCGCTGAAAGAAAGGTGTGCCAGAGGAAGAACATCGCTGGAGGAGAGGTGTACTTTTCATACATCAGTAGCTGTATCAGACTCTCTAGAGCCAAACGGGAATTAACATTATGCCATAGGTTTACATCTGGCGCTACTCTTGAGCCAAACAGGAAATCCTATGCTAAAATTGTCCATAGGTTTAACACTGAGAGTAAATGGTAACTCTGTTAGAAGTGGTTGACCTCAAATGAGGCTACATTGTTACATTGTTAAAGTTGACCTCAAAATGTGGCACTTAAGGGGTCTACGGGAATTAACATTGCGCTGTAGGTTTAACATGTTGGAGGCGATATAGGATTCTACGGCAAATGTAATGTTAATTTGTGAATTGTTATAGGAGTATTATGTTTGAAATATTTAAAGCGGTCGACGGGAAATCCTGTGAAAAAATTGTCCATAGGTTTAACATGTAGGTCCTACTGGAGGGTCTACGGGAAATGTAATGTTAATCTTTTTTAATTACAATCCAACGCACTCTCCTACTATCTAACGAAAAGGGTAGGAGTGTTTACACACACATTATACTTACAAACACACAAACATACTGTCACACCAGAAGGGGAAGGATGTAAAAGAAGAGGGATGAAATCACACAAACATACTATCCAACATCCAATTTTTGAGTACTATCCAACACACATTTTTGATACACTATCCAACACCCACTTAATGAGTACTATCCAACATCCCATACATATTATCCAAAACGTCTTGTGTAGTGTCTAAAAACCCCACACCTACTACCCAACGAAAAGGATATAATGTAAAGGAAGGGGATGAAATGACACAAACATACCATCACACCACACCAAAGCTTAACATCCCTCTGATTCGTTACGCGGACATGAAAGAAAACATTCTGAATTGTTAACAAAGATCGATAGAGAGAATGTGTAAGAGCATGTCAACACAATTTGCTTTCAACTAAAATAAAAAACCCAAGACAACACCATGTTTTCAAAATCAATATGTTTAATAATAAGAAGAAGCTTCTCTAACTCAAACAGGAATACAAACTGACACATTAAACAGGAACGTATTTACAAGGTTGACAACGTTGTGAGTCAGACTCGACTTCAATGATCTAAGACACTGTGATTTTGCCATCGATGTACACTACGTTTCTGGGCTAATGAAAAGAGATAGCCATAATGTTCACAATGTTGATGACATAGGTTTGAACGTCTTTAGGTTTTCAATGTGGAAGTTCATCTTTAGCACACACCACAGGAATCCAAGAAGCTGTGTACAAACTGTGAGTCAGAAGGTAATGAAGTTCCCAGCTATCTATTGTTTTCCCGTTCTTTTTCACAGGTAATGATGAGTCATCAGTTCACACCTGATTCTTTCCTTGACAATAACTAAATGTTCTTTTTGTTCTGGACATCTTGGAATGATGACTGTATTGTTGTCTTCTTCTTCACTGGTGATCTGTGATTGTTGTTGTTGTTGTGTTTTTTTTTTTCTTCATAAAAACCTGTCCTCATCGCTTATCTCCATAGGTTCTTCGTGTTCCATCTTTTCTTTCTAATAGTCTACGATCACTTCTCTCAAACTGTTAATTTCCACAGTATTGTCAAATCCTACATACAAAATGACGTACACTGTGTTTGCCAGAGCTACTGTAAACTGAAGTTCCACACGAAGTTGGCCTGATTTTACAGGGTAGAACGTCCTGGTCTGGAGCGAAACCAAATCCCCACAAACCATATATTCCTGCATAATCCTCGTACGATATACAGTGGCTGCTGTCGGTACCCAACTGTCCTGTGGCTTCAAACAGTATCAAGTAAGATCTCAAGTAATTTTTCAGGGCAAAGTTAGGTTCAAAGGGTCTATGACACAACGTCTGACCATCTCGGGCTACCTTGAACACGTTGAAGGGTTGCTTCAAATTAGAAAAGAACTCGAAAGGACTTTGATCGATGGCTCCGTTGAAAACCGCATTGCTGACGATGCCAACGAGCAAATGTTTTGGTAGATGTCCTTGGAAAATATTATCGTCGATCTTAGATCGGAGTCCAGATGCAATGGTGAAGGTATTCACTTCCACTCGTCATAAAAGATACTTGGCTGTCGTTCTGCTCAAAGTTTGACTGATGTCGTTTCCCACTTTAGGTAAGACCTTCATGCGGCGCAGGTAAAATATGGCTTCCTCGATGCTTGTTTTGTACTCGTTAGCATTAGCCATCAAATGGAATACGGTACTACTTCAATTCAATCTCCGGCATACATGCACTCCATTTAACAGATAATTGTCTTGCAACCACCTGTCCAAATGCAAACAATCCATAATTTCTAAACTGCATCCTTGTTTGATTTTCTTTTGGCGATCGTTACAACCAACATTGTGGTCTGCATTATCATCTGCAATCAACGCTGTCTTGTTGAACTTCTCCAACATGTCAGGTTTCCATACCACGGAGGCATCCAGATGTGTGTTCTTGGCTTCTTATCCGTACGTCAAGAGATTTTCCAGGTACGCATGTTAAGGCTAAGTATTAACGCTGCTACTGACTAGTTTGTTATTCAAGTACAAATCCACTTCTCTGAACAACGAATGCATGGCATTCTTGACGGAAGCCATTCTGGCATCTTCCCCTGGATTGTTGTCGTCCATTTTGAGAACTTTGAATTTTAGGTACAAGTAACTGTTATTCAGATCGATGTAATATTCGGTTTGTTCTTTGAATTCAAAATTGAAAGACCACGCCGGATGAAATTCTACCAATGGGGATTCTTGCATCGTCATCATTGTCGGTGGCATGGCGAACAGATCGAGTTCTGACTTGAAACATTCGCAAGAATCTCGGCGCATCATTTGTTCCTTTCGTTTTTAAGTTAGTAATCAAAAACGTCTAATTCTCTAACCGCCCCTGCTCTGCTTTTCTTTTTCTTTTTCAGAACGTATTTATAAGATCTGAAGGGATTTTTGCGTCTCTTTCTGCCTCGTCCTTTCTATAGCGTAGAGGAAGAAGTAATGATTTGGCCAGAATGTTTGAAGCGAATTTATATGGGTGTCTCGGCGACCCAAAGGGTATTTTCCAGTTTGAAGCAACAAATTGTTCATTTTTCCTGTTTTCATGAAGGCTTCTTTAGGACTTTGTTTGTCTATGAGGACGTTTTGAAGAAATTCTTTTCATTGCGTCAAAGCTGCATCTTTTAAACCATGCAATCCTCGAGTCAAGATCGGTTTTAAGAAGGGTACTACCGTATGAAAAGCCGATTTTAACATATCTCTTAAACCATGTCCTCGTTGTCGAGCGATTCCTTGGTACACATGATACATCTGGTTTCTTTTTTTTAAACAATTCACTGGAGAATCGTTTTCGAAAATGTTGTTCCACAGTGACTTTTCCTTGGAAGAATATAATATTTTGGCCAAGATCTCCTTTTATACTAATATTCACACTGTCAATATACGGTTTACTGGCAGGAAGATAATGAGGATGTACAAATTCTCGGTGAACGTGATACGTGTTTCCTCCTTCATGGTCAGCAGCGATGGCAGAATTCACTTTGAAAGGAATTACTCTCTGTAACGGAGCAGCGGTATTTCCTACCACGTTGTACTCGAGCACATCCGAGTACACAAATATCAAACTGAGTCCTTAATTCAGTTCGATAAGAAAGCGAAAACACCTGTTGAATCGATCGTTGTTGTCAATGTCTTTTGAATGCAGTGCTATGTTCGTGTTTCCGCCCAGAACAGCGAACAGACTGAGAGAAAATCAGATAGACAGTTTTAAGACGATGAGAAATACATTTTAAGACGATGAGAAATTTTAAGGTACTCTATCAGTACACTTCGGCGAGTTTTCTCCAGTGCTTTGTCAAACTGATCGTTGAAAATATCTTAAATCGCTTCGACAAGATGTTGAGCATTAAAATAAAATCATGCAGGAATTCTCATGGAATAGATATTTAATTGGTCATTCGCTGGTTATGGTGTTTTGGATTCGTAAATGAGATTTTTTGTCCAACTGTTCTTGAACTTTTGTTGAGGATTTCGACAAGAAAAGTGGTTGATCTCCAACCACATTCTTCATTTGAGTGGGATGAATGATTTCTACCAAAGCTACTTCCCAAAGAGCTTCGTGAGCCATTTGTATGGACTGAGGTAATTTGGCTGTGAAACAACACAATGTGTTGTTGGGAAACACATCCATAGAACCGTCACTAGGCAATGTTAAATAAAATTGGTTATTCATAGTTCGATGGTTCTGGTTTCAGAGGAGTCACTCTTGGTCAAAGGAGAATGAATTTCTAAATGTTCCAAAAGCGAGGGCTGCTGTTGTGACTAGAAGAGTGGTGACTAGCGTTGGCACGAAGCTACCGTTGTTGTTACTGTCGATAGTATATTTCAAGGAAGGTACGGGAAGAAGATAACCAATCCAACTGCTGAGTAAAATTGTCCACAATTGTTTGTCTCCTTGTTGGAAAATTAAATTATGATGGCTGGTCCGATGACACAATAAACCACAAAGATTTGGCAGAAAAAGACGATTTTATTTTCAGGGACACGTTCTCCACACCAGACACACAGAGGTTGTTTTTGTAGTTCTTGAAGAAAGGAACTCTGAGAAGGAGAGGTGGCTGCTGTGTTTAATGGCACGGTGGTTAATTCTACTTCTTTTTATACTCGACGACTTGTGAAGCGGCAATCCAAGAATAAAGACTAGATGAAAATCCTTTCCAACGCAATTTCACTTCTTGCAGTCGACGTTTGCCCACTTTCCGTGTTCTTCAATCGAGAATACTTTCGATATCGTACACAACGTCTCCTTTCTTGATCACTCGTTGTAACTCAGGTAAGTAAAAAGTTATTTTTAGCACTTCTCCGTTCATGTCTTCCAATTTATAGACAGAAGGATCACGTTCACGCACTTGTCCAGTGACACGAAACAATTCTGTCGTCCAGTTAGGTAAACAACCTTTGTCAAAAGTGCGTTGGGTTTTTCCAATGCGAACCCAATCTCTGTTCTTGAATACTTCTTTCTTTCTATGGTGTGCGACGTTCTAAACAATCGATCAAACACCATAACTTTGTTTTCAGGGGTCACTTCTTCTGAAACACATCCGATGTTACGATGGTGCGATTGATTCTAAGCTTTGACGAGACGTGGTAACACGTCGATATATTTGAAAGTGTATTGATGTGTAAACTATTTTGACATACGTTCTTTCAAAGCTCTCTAAAACGTTCCACGACACTCGCTTTTGTTTCAGGATTTTCAGTAGTGAAAAAATGAATGTCTTTTTTTCAATTCTTTTTGAAAGCCTGGTTCAGAAATGTGGCGCCTATATCTGTTTAAAAGCTTGCACTAACTCTGAATTTGCTTTAGAAGTCAAAGGAACTACTCAGATGGATTTTGAAAACACGGCAATGACACAAAACAAATATTTGTAACCACGATTGTACGATGTCAAATCTGCTTGCCATTGATGACCGAGCCTGCTACTTTGGTTTGAATTCTGGAAAACATTCGATTGTTCTTGTAACCATTGTCGCACATCTTGCAGACGTACACTTTCGTTTTTATTTATATATTTTTTGTTTTAGCAGCACGATACAATTTTTTAATTCCTTCGTAACCAGCAGCATGAGCAGGATTGTAGTGAATGCTGGCTAAAAGTATATCCATGATGGGGTTGGCTATGGTTGTTGCTGCTGCTCCTTAATAAGTCACCCACTATTCGATACTACTCTTAGGGCGATGTTTGTGTGGTATTTTTGGGGATCACAAAGAGACTTGGCGTGTCCGACGAGCAATAGAAGTAGGAGTACTCATCAGTTGTTGGGTGACTGTTTTCTTGATTTGTTTTTTCACTTCTGTCTTCACTTCTTTCTTTTTTATATTTGTATTCTTTCTGCTGAAGAAGGTGTTGACATCATCTTTCTGACTCAAACTTTCATTTCTTCTCGTCTGGAAGTAGGGTGAGGTGCCAACAAAGAAGCTGTCATCATATTAGGCGTTTGAGCAGACGGAGTTTGAAACACTTCTCTTGTTTCTTCTGCTTCCATACCTATGGCTGTGTCTGTCTTTGTGGCTTTTTGTTGTCTTCGCTTTTCATGATATTCTTGAAATCTCTTTGAGTAGGTTTAGCTGTTTTGTCTAAAGCTTTCGGTTGAAACAATTGAAGACTTTGCAATAATTTTCCGTTCCGTTGCGATTTTTCTGTTTCTGACAAATCGGTTCGATCCATCAACGATTATAATTCTTGTTGTAAGTGTGACATCTCGGTGAGATTAGGATTAGGAAGCTGTTCGTACTAACGACGGAGTTCCATCCATCATTTGTATGGAAACTAAAGTGCATTTTCGTCCTTCCATAAGATCCAAAGGTACAACTGTGATGTCTTTCCAGAAAAGTGTGTCCGTTTTATCTTCTTGTTTTGCCCCATCATCTCATCACTCCTCCTAAAAGAGGTCCAGCAATCGATCCTAATAAAGGAACAGCCACTGTTAACAAGGGTCCTATCAGCATGGGTAGGAATCCTCCTCGCTGAAAGAGCATTCGTGTTTTTTCTGACTGATGGGTTGTTTCTTTTTCACCATTTGGCGAAGAAAGTTCTGATGCTTTCCTAATCGTTGTTTCTGTATCTTGGACAAAGGTACCGTTCCTTTCAATACGTTCAAACAACATTCACACACGGTATCAATGATTTCTTTGGGCGCTTTTTGAACGATTTGTTCTCGGATCGGAGCATTGGATTTGGTCAGTAATGACAAAACATCCCAATGTTTAGCTAAACGAAGAGGACGTATCTTTTTTCCCTTTTATGTATGGGGATTGTTTCTTGGAACGAGGAGGGTGTGAACTTTTTGCTGACATCTTTTTTTTCAGGATCAAAAACACTGAAGTGAATCTTATCTCACACTTCTTTTTATACTGGAACTCGTCTCCACTGATTATCGGCACGTTGTATCAACTTCACTATGGGCACCACTCGACGATGAGGTGTTTTCTACGGACTAAATCTTGTCACTTCTTGCTTGGATAAATCCAGTAAACTTTGTAACCCACCTGTTCTGTCTTGTACTTTTGTCTTAGGAGAGGCCACTTTTTTGGCAGCAGCAGCAGCTGCTGTTAGAGCAGTAAAAGACGTTGCCAGAGCAGTAGAAGTTCTCAAAAAATTTCAAGATGAGGAGTCCTGGACTCTTCACTCATTTAAATCAGGAGTTCCCAGCCTATTTCTGAGAGTCCCTAGCATAAACTCGCGAGTCCCTCCTTTTCTAAAGGATAGAAAGGAAAATTAAAAAGTATACGATCATTATTTTATTACATATCTGGATTAAATTCTCAGCCTGATGAGATCGCATTAGAGAGAAACTATTTTTTCAATAATTGCCCAAAAGACTTCATATCAAACTGCACTCCACCATATGCAAACTAGTTTTTCAAATGAGTTAGTTTCTTTACTTTTTACTGTTCTTTTGACTTAACAATTGTATGCATGGCATTCTGGTTACTGAAGTCTTCAAATACAGGACGCTCCTCCGTTATTCTGATTAATGTATTCACTGTTTCATTGTACGGAACTGTGCTGCTTTGCAGTCATAATTTATCACACTCATTTCGAGAGTTTTCTCAACAGCATACAGGATTGTTTGTTTTTTTTTGTTTTGTTTTTTTGGCGTAACACAGCAACCCTCAACAACAATTAAATGATCCGGGTTAAATTCGTGATGGCTAAAGGCTGATAGTTAGTATTTCCATTTCGAGTGAAAGGATTATACTTTAAAACTTGTCTTACACCATTCACAAATTGCTTTTATTTTATGCTAGACCGTGAATTACTGGATTTTCCAAGAGAAATAATTTTAATAATTCACTGGAGTGAAATACCAGGAATACGTTTTCCCTGTCAATAGACATCGACAGCATTATGACCAAGACATTTTAGCTTTTTATTAGACGCTTGCGTGGTCTAGTGGTAAGTATGGCCGCCTCACATGCAGACGAATGAAATTCAAATCCCACAATGTGCATATTCTTTTTTTTTTTTCTCTTCATTTTTTTATATATATTTTTTTATTTATTTTTGTATATGTACTGTTTTATCTTGCATTGGGAAGAAGAATTATGTTGCAACTGATATTTATTGTGCGAATATACACAAAACACAGCAGAACATAGACTGTAAACCGCTGACATTGTCGTGCGGGATATACAGTAAGAAATCTGCTACTTCAATCGGTCATACATATTACTAGCCAATACGTTTGAGCATAAAATAAAAAGAAACTTTTCTCGCTCTGAGTGAATAACGGCTATATTTCATTGAGTGGGTGAAAAACTTATGTATTTTCACTCGTGGCTTCGCCACTCATGAAAAATACTGAGTTTTAACCCACTCAATGAAATATATCCGTTATTCACTCGTTTCAAGCAAATATCTTTTCTTTAATGTACCATCTGATTCCACATTTTTCAACCATGAGAACTGCTTCTCCCACTCAGGTCTCTAGTTATCACGTGCTTAGTTCTGCCGCCATTTTTTTTTTATCAGCGTCCTTCACCGTGGTAGAGATGGAATCAGCATAATTCCGAGTTCGAGTTCTCTTTGTTGTCTTCACTTGTGCTCTCACTTTCATCTATAGAAAAGAATTAAATGTTAATTAGTCACACTGGCTTCTTGCCTGTTTACCTAAATCTACCCAATAGCTATTCTGCAGATCGGTCATGGCTGACCAAAATATAAAGAGGAGCGTCATGCGGGGAAATGAGGCGCGTCATGGGGACGCATAACACGGAGAAAAAGTGCGTCCTCAGAGAATTTCACGCGTATTGACCCAAAAGCTCGGATCACTGAGAGCCCTGAGAAATAGTTTTCATTTTTTCATCAAATTAGGAAACACTGGTCTTAAATCAGGTTTGGTAGGCGTCATCATGACCGTAGAAGAAGAAGTAGAAGTGACAGGAGAAACTGTCACCGAGGGGCGAGGTTTTCTTGAGAATGTTCGCGTTCTAATAGTAGTACCTTCTCTCTTTCTGGCAGGAGATTTTTTTCTTGGGACTTTTCTTCTTGGGCTTTTCTTTTTCTTCTTAAAATGTGAACTTGCTGCACCATCACGTCTCTTCTTTTTGGTCTGCCGTCTTTTAGGAGATTTTTTTTTTTTGGGGGGGGGGGGGTGTCGGGGTTGCTTCGGTATTAGGATTCCATTTTAAAAGTGAACGAATAATGACTCCTCCTAAAAATCCACTTCTATCATTTTAAGAAATGATTTGTTTTTTGTTTTGAGTATCGATTCTTGGACCGGCCAGCTGTGACAACTCAACTTTATGTTTTTTCAAACGAACGTTTTGTTTGATATGGTATGTGAATGTAGTAATTGACGTGCTGTCAAAGTAAACCACCATAACACTTCTTTGAGACTCGCTTCTAACAAATGTGACCGTACTTGTGCATTTTCTTCGCGACTGATAGAATACAGTGCACGCATCAATTTGTCAGAAGGATGAGACTGAAAGAAAGTCATGTTGAATACTGTTTGAAAGAAAAGAAGTGAAGAAGTGAAAGATGTTTATATATATATATATACATATATATATATATATATATATATATATATATATATATATATATATATATATATATATATATATATGTTGTTTTCTTTTCAGACAGACACCAAAGGTGACGTGTAAATGACAGAACCTCGTTCTTTGCACCAGTTGTGAAATAAATTGGTACGAAATCTCAAAGAATCGGGAGTAATACGCATGTTGTGTTTGAGTGCCATCGTCATAAGCATAATTCAACCAAGGTGTTCCTAACTGTTTGGCTAACACTTGCACTTGAAATTTATCTCTAGTACTTTTAAACAACACCATATAATGAGCATTGAGACTGATGGTGCGATGAGCTTTACTTCGTTGAAATAAATTTTGAGTAATTTAAATAATATTAGCATTACGATGATGTTCTTTTCGTATAAACCAAAGTTTAATTTCTTCTTCGCTTTCTCCTAACATGTCATCGAAGATGACAAGATGTGTTTGACTTAAGTCAGATACGATCCCATAGTCTTCGCGAGGAATGCCTTCAACAAACGAAATGGATGCTCCTTGCCTTTCTTGGAGTAATGTGTAAGCCAGTTGTCACTCTTTGTAACACCACACCATACGTTGCGGTGGACGATCGAACAATTGTGATTTGTGTTCGATAAAACGTTTGACAAATTCAGATTTGCCTGAACCACTAGGTCCGGCAATCAACATGTTAAAGGAATGTCGAAGATACAGTGCCTCCCAACTTTGACGATCTGACTTTTCGTCACTCACTTTGAGAACGGATGATGCAGCCATAACAATGGTGTTTAAGATTCTGAGATTCTATGAACGACACAAGATATTTTATACATTGTATACATTTAATTTGTCATGGTAGTGTAACATCAACAAAAACATATTTACATTTCAAAAACGCACAAAGTTCATGTTTGTCTTTCTTTCTTTCATCAGTCACGCACAACGTATTTAGAATCATCAGCTACCTCTTGTGTCCAAGCGTCGAATCTAAGATTTGTACAGTTACGTACATTCTTCCAATCGTAAGTCTGTTGGTGTATCCAACTTGCTATACACAGTTATTGCTAAGTATGAAGAGTAGATGCAGTTCAACGATTGTCTTCTTTACTTGGAGGTGAAATATGTGTCATGTGTATAGTCACTTTTTCATCGGTGATTTCAAACTCTTCTCACATTTGTTGAACGTCTTGAACTCTGTCCAAGAGTTTCGAAGAAGTTAATTCTGCAGGTGTACTAAACTCAGGCCGCACAGGAGATTTCAAACTGTTGTGAGACATCGATAGACTCAAACGATCTTGATCTTTAACTTGACACTGTCCTTTCAATTCCTCTAACAAATGTGTCAAATAAGTTCGTAATGAAGACGGATGCTTCCTCTGCTGGAACCGCATACGTGAAGTCTTTAAATTTTACTGTGTACGTGTAAGCCGTCGTTCTAAATTTTCTGGAAGTCACTTTGTGAGTGATTTGAATTTGAAAATAATCTTCAGGAGCTACCGATCGATTTTCTTTCTTGGACGAACTTTGATCTGACGGTCTTGTGGAGGAAGAGGTAGATGGTGTTGGATACGGGTCTTGTTTCTGTGTGGAATTAATCGTTCTCGGTCAGGGTTTGTACTCACAATGATCTTTCTTTATTTTAAGTCGCACTCATTTTTGTAGATAATCTGATACCCTTTTTCTAAACGTAGACTGATGATTTGGTGATTTAGCAAACGTACAATTTTGTGTGGATCCAACGTTTTCACGTGAAATTCTTGATCTTGCCCGGCAAAATGACACTGAACTAAATGATTAGAAATCTAGTCTTATGTTACAATGTTGTCAACCTTGAATTATTGCAATGTGTGTATGTTTGTATATTGGTGTATGTCTATGTCTATGTTTACATCTAAAATTTAAAAATCTTGCCCCTCTCTTGTGTTTGTGTGTGAGGGTATAATGTGTGTGTATAAAAACTCCCACCCTTGTGTGATAGTATAGTATGTTTGTGTGAGTGCGTGTGTCTATATATATTTAATCCCCCTTCTTTAACATCCTACCATCCTCTTGTGATGTGGTATTTTTGTATGCATGTAAGTATAGTGTGTGTGTATAAGCACTCCGTCTGTTGGATTGTAATAAAAAATGTTGACATGACCTTTCCGTAGACCCCTCAAGTGGCACCTACATTTAAAACCTACGGACAATTTTAACATAGGATTTCACGTAGACCCATATAAATATTTCAAATATAATATTCCTATAACAATCCCCAAGTTAACATTATATTTCCCGTATACCCCTATATCACCTCCTACGTGTTAAACCTACGGCGTATGATGTTAACTCCCGTAGATCACTCAAGTGCCACATTGCCACATTTTGAGGTCAGCTCTAACAATGTAAAAATTATAGCCCCATTTGAGGTCAACCACTTCTAACAGTGCTACTATTTACCCTCAGTGTTAAACCTATATACAGTTTTAACAAAGGATTTTCCGTTTTGCTCCATGACTCGGATCACAATTATTTTTCTTATATAATCTCAACATTTGTTTGCCAGTACTGAACGTTTCAGTGAGCCCAAATCCTAATAAATCATATCTTAATCTAAATATCTTTAAAGATGAACTCATGGTGAACTTCTTGTCATTGGTTAACCGGCATTTTTTTGACCGACTGGACTGTAAACAAAACAAAGTGCAGTGGGTCACAGATTTCACTTCCGGACCAGCAACAATGCCTCATTACTCACTGTGCACTGTCGCCAAAATGCACACAGACAACCACACCAAAATGTTCATATTCTAAAGAATAAGCAATTTCCTTTAAGTCAATACCAAAAATGCACAAATCAAACGCATGCATCACCACCAAAATGAGAGAGAGAGAGAGAGAGAGAGAGAGAGAGAGAGAGAGAATGCTCTAAAAATAGAATGGGACTACATTCGTACTGAACCGGAAGTAATAATTGTGACCTGAGCCCTCCGGAGTAGCGCCACATGTTAATATATGGCGTAATGTTAATTCCCGTTTGGCTCTAGAGAGCCTCATACAACTACTTACATCACTTAATTTAATGGCACAATATTTTCAGCTGGTTCCCAACTGTTGAATGGTTCATTATATCATATGCTTTCCATTTAACGAGTACATACTGTTTACCATTCATCCGTTTTGTTTTTAAAATCTTTTCAACTTTGCATATATCACATTGGTCATTTAAAGATAACTTTCATTTGTAAAACATACCCTTTCTATCCTCACTCTTTAGATCTTCCGGTTTGTAAACAACCAAATCTCATAAAATTAGTTACCTGATTTTAAATTTGTGAAGTAACAAAAAATCATTTTCTAATAGTATGCATTTATTTTCTAGTCACTAGAAACCCATTTCCTACTATTGGAGACTTTTTTTTTTTGTTAAAAAAAAACGGCTTGTAATAATGGGCTATAACTTATATATAAATGCTTAAACTGGAATCGAGCGACTTGGTAAGAAGGGATACTTTCGAAAACGGGTATCACTTTCTCTTGAAGGTAATAATGTAACATAAACTATACAGAAAAACACGTATTCATAAAGTCTAGCGTAGTGTGAGCTTAATTTTTATTATTGTCTGATTTTGTCGTGTCTTTCCCCCAACCCCTTTCTCTCTCTCTCTCCAAACGCCTGTTGATATTTATATAGGAATATGGAATCATGAATTATAGATGGCACCGATCTGGCGCGAATTACTGTACTTTATTTCAGAGAGGGCAGAGTTCCGTCTCTTCGTATACCGGAAATCTGTTTCCGACACGCCCTTCGCTTTCACATCCTGTGCCAGCAAGTTGGCGCTAAATTTGACTGGGGTTTTAGTTCGTAGGGTCCATATAGGTTTAATGGCTGAAGATGGACAATATCCGCATACACTTTAAGTTTCTATTGGCCCTTTTTATTGTGTTTTTCCAGTCGGACTTTTTAAGACATAATTGAATTTCAAGAGAATCGATATCTGAAAATCGTTAAACAATTTGATGACTGCTAACTATGATTTCGGGAATTTGAGTGATACATTGCAGTATTATTGATACTATATTCATTATCGCACATTAATTCAGTCCTGTCAGACTTACAACTCCGTATCAGTTTATTCTACGGACATGCAACGAGCCAAAGCTTAAAGTCAATGAAGGATTAAGGTATTTGATTGTGTAACCATTCGAACTCGTAAAGCATGGTTTATTGGTTATTTATCCATGTTTTGTGTTTCAGGTAATGAGTTGAAATAGTACTTGTGTTCTAACTCCTATGTATATGTGTACCGAGATTACTGTTTTTAAGCCCCCCCCCCCCCCCCAACCCTCATTAGAGCCTGCGCTCACATGGTATCTCGTATACAGACAGCACAAACAACTCAGTTACAGGGGTGGACAAAATCTCTGATATGCGTGGTAGTCCGATACTCTACCAAAAGGGAAACTGTGATAGCCCATAAAACATTTTGGTAGCCCACATATCTCAATGAATAAACATTTCCATTTAATGTGCCAATAAAAACATGTAGATGGATAAAATTGTAAGGTGGTATATGGTTCAGAAAAATAAATAAACACACTACACGTACCTAAAATGGTTTATGTAATTATGTTTTTTTTAATATTCAGCACTCATATATCTGTAGTTTAAACTTGACAAACAATCAAGTGAAATTTTTGCCCTAAGGCTACAGTGTTCACCCCATGGCCTTGAACCATTGTTGTCCTGCTACGCTATCATTTAAGCCCACAATGCTTTAGAACCCACCGTTATGCTCTGTCCTTGTGCCACTATGCTTTTATGTTTCCCACTATCCTTCTAAAATTAATCTGTTAAATAAACATCCTGTCACCTAATTCAAAGCCAGATTACTCGAATGAAATCTGTTCTTACCTCTTCTTGTGTATTTAATTAAGATAATCCAGGATAGATACTCATTCACTTAGCTGTTATCTTTTGTACCTGGCTTACCTGACTGCCGGTGCACAACCTTTTATGCGTCTTTACACTGACATAGTCACATGACCGGTCAGCGATGACAGAGTCTGCTGGTAGTGTGTTATATATATTTTAGTCATTTCCACTTCCAGCTTAAAAAGTTTCACATATTACATTTTAAGTTATCAAATTCTTGTGCCAAATGGACACACCCCTTAAAATAAACATAAAATCAGCAAGTGCCTGGCTATGAAGATCAGAGCTTGGTGTCACCAATGGTGATTCCAATTGAGATAGCATGATTTCCCCAAACAAAGAGCTTAGAAATGAAGGATGGGGTTCAGCACCGAATGGAAACTTTGTAGATTGGTGGAAATTGTTGAATCTGATGGTAAGTTTTCTGTATTGCTAAATTTTGGTTCAGATCTACTTTGTTATCAACAGGTGAGATTTGTTGTGGGGATGGGGTGCAATTCCTTGAAAATTATTACAATATAATATTTTTTTTATTTTAGTAGTAACAGTAGTTGTAGTTGTGATTGTTGTCATTCTCATTAATTTCTGGTAAATGTGACAAGGAATGAAAGTTGCATTTTTTCCATGAGTTGCTCATTTTGCTCTCAACTTAAGTGGGTGCTGCCCTAATACTTTCTCATTTCTTTTTTCTGTCTATCCAAGCAAGAAAAAGGAGCAATTTGTATCTTCCAATTTTATCTGGTTTGAAAACATGTGAATAAAAAATGTTGGATTGTTCCTTCATTTATTTTAAAAATATTTCTCCAATAATAAGCAACTAGTTTGCAGTTGGAATGTATTACATGATAAATTAAATGGTGGTATTTTTTAATCCATATATTGCTTCATACGCATGATCTTTTTATTTATCAGAATTGCCAATAAAAACAAAATAACCTAAATCAGTGAGCTATTTTCTACAAGTTTCATAATTGCCACAGATGAACTTACAACCACATTGACTTTGACATTTGGAATAAATATATCTTGAATAGTTTCATCCATATGCTTACTCTTGATTTAGTAAAGTCATGACCTCGAATGTTTTGTATCCTTTTGTACGTCCACTAATAAATTTTATGTTCCACTTTTTTCAGACTGTGAAAGGTCATTCTCTATAATGAACAGAATCAATAGTGGGTTCAGGAACAGGTTGACACAGAGGGTGCTTAATTACCTAATGACACTTAGTACAGAAGGACTTTGCCTAGAAGATTTCAATTTTAATGTGTCAATCAAAATATATGGGGAAGTGAAGAAATGAAGGATATTATTTATTTAAATTCAAAGACAATTGAGTTTGACATTAAATCATGTTATAACTTGGGGAAATAAAGAATACTGTGTAAATATATGTCATTTTTTAACTTTTATGATAACGTGCGTTTTTAAAAACGTTTTATGAGATTAACACGCGCTTACCCTGATGCAATCACAAATTTCTGGAAAGATCACTGGGCTACAAGAAAGTACACATGCTTGAAACATTACAAGTACATTTTTTAGTTTTTTGCAAGATAAATCAAAGAAATGAACAGTGTAGCTTAAATTATAAATCAAATGAAAATAAAATGTTAAACCTGGATAAAAGGACCTAAGCAGGGTTTATACCACAGTGCTGCACTGCAGTTTATACATACTGCTATACTATAGTATTCTGCAATCCCCTGGCAGTTTGTACCCCCCCCCCCCTCCGAGTTTAAAATGAAAAGCATGAAGGATATAAAAAATGCACAAAACTTAGCATTTAATTCATTCATTTATAGTTTCAAACCTGATTGTCACCACACCATAGGGTCCCTGACATTGTCATCTTCACGTTTCCAACCAAACAGGTTTTTTTTTTTTGCTAACACTGCATCCATATTTACATAGGCGAGTCTATTTTGATGAATTTGTACAATACATTTACAATTCTTCAAACTATTTACTGTGCATATTTTCAAATTTGAGGACATTTTATCCACATCTATTTATCCAATTTTTTGGGGGGAAATATTAGAACTAGAAATTAAAATACTGAATGCAGATGTTTACCTTCTATGTATGTGTAGTCCAAAGACCACGCCTCTTCACTGAAAATAGACTTTTCCAGGAACTGGTAAATGGTAGAGAGCATGCTCATTGTTAACATTGGAAACTTCCGTTTAGTCGGGAACACAATGAGCTGACATTGTTAGGGACCCCATGCTGATAATCGGGTTATAAATTATAAATTAATGAATGAAATTACCACATTTCGTGCATCTTTTATATCCTTAAGGCTTCTCATTTTTAAAATCTGAAGTGGGGGTACAAACTGCAGGTGGGGGGGGGGGGGGAGGTAGGGTTGCCTAATAAAAACTTAAAAAACACATCAGATGTGGCTGGTAGTCCCGCAGGCTTTAGAACCTTACATTTAATTAGTCCAAAAACAACATTTGGTAGTCCCGAGTGCATAAACTACCGATTTGTCTACCCCTGCTGTTATCTCATAAAGCAGATAAGAGGTACAACCTTCAAACAATTTTTGACTTTTTTATCTCGGATCATATGAGAAGTTGCATACAGTCATCAGAAAGAACAAGACAGAGAGCAGAGCCTTGATGATCAGAGGTCTTCTAAGTGACCTCCTTGTTCAAAAGATGAGGATTCTGACAACTGGAGAGTGTTGTTACTCCTTCAAGCTATCTGACACCCTCCTGAGGAATGCGAAAAAAAGTTCAGAGAACTAAATTTGCTGAGAATCAGCAACCTGTATATAGTAAACTGTATATGATGTAAATGTTTTATACATGTAAACTGCATATTACAACACACATAGATTTGGTAAATTTTGTCAACTCCTTTGTAAAATTTTTGTAAATATATGGTTGCAAACACTGGTCCTGTTGTTTTTTTTCTCCAAATCCTGATTTTTTTCCTTAGGCATCCTGATTTTCATTCCACTCAAAGATCATTTTCATAATTAGGTGAACTGGTTTGACTTTAAGGCCATCACAAAACATTTTTGTACACCTGCCATAAGATGAAGATGAGTAGTGCAAGTAGAGCAATAAAGAAATCTATAGATTCTAGGATCTAGGTCAGGGATCAGTCATGGTAAATCTAATAAGAAAATAATGGTTGCTGCACATTAAGTTTAGTTCAGGACTGCATACATTGACTAAAGGTCAGAGGTTATTGAAACCATTTGGTCAATAATCTCTAGACAACAAGGCCCTACTAGTGCAATCATTGAGGACCATTTAACACTGTTGCTCTACCTTTTTTGTGCGAAGTATATTATTTCAGCAAACAAAATTTGTAAGAGTTCTTTACATTTTTCAGGAAGAATAAACCATGGCACATAGAAACTCCAAAACTCCAAGGGCTAATATTGAAGGCTTTATTGCTGTGGCTTTGACGGATAAAACCCAGAAAGTTCAGAGAACAAAACAGGCAATTGAGCGAACACCTGATCTACCAGACACTGCAAATGTGTCTAACAGACATTTTGGACTTAGTCGGGTCAGCAGTCTCAGAAAACAGGCTGCTGGTGATAGTGATATCACACCCAGACAGATGGTGAGAAATATTGTATTATATTTTGCAGTAAAAATATGTGTTGACTGTGTTACATGCAGTATAGAACTTGTGGGTGCTGTAAATCATTGTAGCATATAGTCACAGGGCTTGGTTCATAACAGGAGTAACTGAAGGTGGAGAAAGGAGCATGGTCCACACTAGGGGGCAGTTTATGCAAAATAGTTGCCAAGAAGTTGACTTCACCCATCCTTCCAGTAGTTTGTCCCCCCCCCCTTCTGCAGCAGGAAAGTGGCTTTATAAAATGGGTGGTCTTTCTAGGGGGGATCACACATATGCAAGTAATAATTACATATAAAGAGGGAAAGGTATAACTAATTTTTAAATATTTAATATTTTCATTTAAAAATCACAGGCATTTTATGGAATCAATGTGATAACATTGTTATTAATGTTATTTAAAATAATTATCAATAATCATCTATCATGGTGAAAAACCACCTTGTCAATAAAGTCAGGGTACAAACATCTGGCTGTAGAATGTATAACTGACAATATTTATTTGAATCTTTCTGACATAAAATGTCTTAGCAGTGATCAAAGGACTCCCTCTTTTTGTTTAGTTGAATTACTTTCACTTTCCTTCTAATCTGAGAATGTCTGACAAGATTTTGCACTTTTTGCAACAACTTATTGTAGTTATTACACGAAATGCCCAGTGTTTACAAAGGAAGTGAGCTTGTCATATGATTGACTGGTTTTAGTCTGATATCCTTTAAA
This sequence comes from Margaritifera margaritifera, assembly GCA_029931535.1. Classification (NCBI taxonomy): domain Eukaryota; kingdom Metazoa; phylum Mollusca; class Bivalvia; order Unionida; family Margaritiferidae; genus Margaritifera; species Margaritifera margaritifera. Next base: position 766,787 of record JAQPZY010000991.1, read on the forward strand.
ATGTATTTAATAATCTAGAGAGATAAACCATGATGGCTAACATGCCATTTTTACTTTATTGTGTCTGGATATCATGCTGACTTGAGCTGATCAATACTGTGCTTCTCAGCAGTAAGCTTTTGTCATATTGATAATTATCAGTGGTAATAATAGCCAGTAATCAAAGTGACAAAACCTAACATCTAAGGAACACATAGCAAAAAGGATAATTGGAATATTTACCTCTTTGTAGGTACTTTATCATCATGTTGGAGCAAATGTCAATGTGTTAAATTTAGAAATTAAAAAAATATGAGATTTCTATCTGTAAACCCCTTTATGTGGCCACTTGTGAGAGGTAAATTGAACAGTTTTTTTATCGATGTGCTGGTTGCTGGCAACGTTAGAGGGGTGGTAGTCCTAGAGGGGTACTTTTGAACACAAACTCGTCTGTGCCAAGGGAAAGCAGGTGACCGTTTGGGGGAGGGGGGGGGGCATTCTAGAGGGGGAACCACAGCATTTATTTTACAAATAAACAGCTTATTTTGTTTTCTTTCTATCTTTTTTTTTCACATTAAAAAATTAAGCCAATAATTAAAGCTATAAAAAAGACATTTAATGGTATGTGTAGATACATATGTTGATGAGCAAAAAGGAATGGTTTGAATTGCTAGCTGGAATTTATGATGAGCAAAAAGGAAGGGTTTGAATTGCTAGCTGGAATGGTGATGAGCACAAAGGAAGGATTTGAATTGATAGATGGAACGGTGATGAGCAAAAAGGAAGGGTTTGAATTGGTAGTTGGAGAACAGAATGCATAGATAGTAAAAAGAACAAAGATGGACAGAAAGCTAACAGACTCATCTCGTCAACTACAACAACAGTAATGGGCATCAGTACTTCCATCAGCAAGAATTTAAGTTCTTCTCTCAAGACGTGATTGATTGATAGAACAAAGTCTCTTGCGCTGAATCTGTTCTTATAATTCGCACCAAATTCAACACCGTTCTTCTCCTGGAGTGCACACATCATCTCCATATCAGAAAATGGTTTTCCATAACGGGCTAGGATGTAGGCTGTGTTAAAGAGAGCTCTCTTTTTTTTTTCATTTCAGTCTCATTTAGTTTTGAAAGGGCCTTTCCTAGTGGAGTGTCAGCAACTCTAACTTCACTGATTTTCTGCACATGCAGGCCTTGTGGGGTTCAGAAATGTCATGAGACTTGATAGGTTCAATCCTGAATTTGTCAGTTCCACTGACAAATACACTGGTTGAATTTCCAACATGTGCCAGTTTTGGATATTGTTTGCAATAACTGCAAAACATCTTTCCCTCCGAGTCAATAAATTCAAACCAGGGATAACAATCAACCCAATGCAGCTGAAAATTTCTCTGTCTCCTAGTAGTGTCATATTTGACACTTTTTGCTACCAGGGATTCTGGCTGATGTCTCTTTGGAGAAATATCTACCTCACACTCAGTATCCCACCACTTTCACAAAAATTTTCCTTCTCCGTTTCGTCCTTATAACCTTCCTTGCGAAAATAATTTAGCAAACTCATTTTATCCACAGAGTAACTATCAGCTTGCTTGACAACTACTTCTAAAGTGATCATAACATACATTTTCTCTTTTAAATATGAACAGAGACAGCTCATTAATTAGCGTAATAGTTTCACTTCAAATGCAATATTGCACGGTGAAGTTAATCCTCTGTATAATCAATTAAAAATTATAGAATCATTACTGTCATTTAATCGGTTATAAAGGAAACCAACACTGATGTCGGTAAAGTACCTTTCATTAATTTAATTACACTCACTTGCTGGATTAAAATCATAGTGAGCTGGTTTGAGTAAACACCATGCAACAAAGCCGCTTAAAGCACTGCTAATTAATCATACTGGCTTTGTTTTGTTTGACATGTTTGATTTGCCGATAATTTGGTTGCTTAGCCCAATATGCAGTCAAGCAGTAACAGAACGTACGCATATGCGACAATTATCACTGACCACATGTATGTGTTATACAGGATGTAAATGTATACATGGAGAGGGGTAGATTCAAGTATTCAGTATGCCTGGAGGGCATGAATGGCCCAATAAAGGTAGATATAGTGATTAAAGCACGAAAATAAGGAGTTGCCCGACTTTTTAAAAATAGGACAAAAAGCACTTGTCCCGGACTAGCGACTTGGAAAATTTCACTTGCCCAACTTCGAAAATGAATAGTCCTGGACGTCGGGCTATGGGATTTGCTCAGCCCTGACTTCTTTTGTTTTATGAGCAAGGCATTGTTTAGATAAAGGTATCTCATATGAATCATCGTTTTAGCATTTCATATCTTGATTGTACTTACCATAGTCCAAGCATGCTGTCAGTCAAACTAAAAGTTGTCAACATGTCTGCTTTGAAAGCAAAGTGGTTTTTTTTCCTTACATGAGAGAATCGAAGCATTTTTTATTTCCTGGATAGTGGACAAGTAGTCGTGTAGTTGCAGCAGAAATGGGAGTCAGGTGAACTCAGGCCCAAGGAATTATTAAGCGTAAGCGAGATATTATGCCAATTTTGAGAACGTTATTCTGGAGTGTAAGAGATTATGTACAATCACACCAAATGAGTAGAGGTACATGTACACTGCACTTCTGATATCCCTTATGGTTTATATGCTACTAACAATAGCCACAGGAAGCTTCTTTTCATTCCCTAATCATCAAAGATCTCGCACAAAAGTCGACTGTCTTTTGATCTCAGTGACTTTGAGCATCTGCTTAATCCATCAATTGTTTGAAGTGTGAACATCTGTTTTCATGCCTAATTATACCAGCTGGCCTAACAAAAAGTCAGTCCTGTGTTTGACAATCACAGGTTAGCTATCAATTAGTAATTTTATTTAGATGCCATTTCTACTGATAAGTGATGATTTAATGTACATGATGGATTAAATTTGAACTTTTTATTTTGTGATTTTTCTCGTTGCTAATTAGCTAAACTAAATACATGTATCTTGATAGCATACTACTACTACTAATAATAATGCTAATGCTATTTGGTGCATAGTACATGTATTTGTCATGAACCAGGTTTGAGAGCTGAACCTGCCTTCAGAGGTCACCTGTCTTCAAAGGCCACTTTGACCCTTTCCCATGGGTGACCGCTGAACACAGGTTTGACTGTACATGTAAATGGATAAAATAAGTGTTCACCAATCCTTCAGTTGTGAGTATAAATAAATCATTGCAAAGAGTCTAGCTTTCATTATTGTTGATGTAGTTGATGATGAGTCTGCTATCTTATCTAGGGAAGAAAAGAACATCTCTATCTCTCTCTCTCTCTCTCACACTAAAAAATCTAGCTATTTCGAAACCCTTTTCTACCTATCCATTTTTGGGGCAAGCTCAAATTTTCCATCATGGGCAAGTTCAATTTTCCAGTCAGCTTGCCCTGGACAAGCTGACTTTGACAAAATTTGTAAATCCCAGTCACAATTGTTCATAATTCATAAGTACAAATCTTGCTTTAGAAAACCACCAAGGTTACTTGAAGATATTCACTACAAGCACAAGTTCACAAGAAAAACAATGACTGATTCTCCAGAAATTAATTGTTAAAAAAAGATACCTCAGTAAACATTTTTAGAGCCTTGTCATCCGTAGAAGAAAAAAAAAAATTACTTAATAAAAGAAAAAGACAAAGGCCTCATTCACGCTGGTTATTATGTATCATAATGCCACAGACAGACGATTTAAGGCTGTACCCATTGTGCTACAGTGAAAGCAAGGTGAAAAGATATCATTATAGCAATTGTGCAGGTTTTCACAACAGATATGAACCTTTGAACAAAATATGTGTCTCCATGATGATAATTCTTTAACGAAGGAATGGTTAATCATAATAGGGATTTTGATGACTATGGCAAAACAATGGCAGTTTGACAAGTTTACAGATCTGGTTTAGAGTCTTTTAGTCTGAGTCTCCTCTGACCTTTCCTACCCCATTTTAGATATTCTGACGTTTATGTTGGGGTGTGAAGTCAGAGCTCATTGACTGTCGCAAAGTTGGTATTCGTCGAAACCTCATGGTGTCTGCATAGGGTAGCCACTTACTACCAGGCATGGCAAACAATCTTACATTGAGCCCTACCTGCATCAAATCAGTAGGAAGATGATTTATCTTCTCAGAACTTTTGAGTATAATGTTTATTATGTCTTTAATTTGTTGACAGATTCATCAGGTAGAGAACATGTCGACTCAGTTTTTGTTAGTGTCACGTGACTACCATGTTGATGTGTTCTCTGCGTGATGACTCGGGTTTTTTCTAGGTTACTGCAACAGTGATAGGTTTCTGGTGGTTGTTCTCAGAATAAATATGTTAAAAATTATGTGTCTTTTCTTTTTTAAAAAAAAAACATTACAACACTTTCATTTAATTATTTTGAAACTTCTGTACAACATTGAAAATATGTTTTTGCTGGTATCATGTGACTATTGGACCGCTGATGTCATGAATATGTAAGCTGTGAAATTTACGTAGTGATGTGACTAGCAATGCAAATGGTGTGAATCAGGTCAGATTTCATCAGCGCAATAGTTTCATTTCATCTGTCAACAAATTAAACACAAAAAATGTTATACTTGCAATTTCTGAGAAGATAAATCATCTTCCTATTGATTTTATGTGGGTAGGGCTCGATATAGGGCTGTTTAAACTGCTAGGCCCAGTAGTAAGCGGCTACCCTATGCCTATACCACATGGTTTTGGCGAATTCCAACTTTTCAATAGGTGATGTGCTCTGACCTTACACCCCAACATAAATGTAAAAATATCTAAAATGGGGTAGTATAGGTCAGAGGAAAACTGGAACTTACAGTCTTTGACATACAACTTTACCTTATAATTCTAACACAAAACTGGTATAGATTTATACAGCCTCATTTTAAATATGATCTGTAAAGTCCTCATTTGTTCTAACCCTCTAGGGCAGCAACTGAATATCGAGGATTTACTTGATTAGCTCTGAGAGAAGTTGGACATTGTCCGATCATTCAGATTTTAGAAAATTACAATGATAGCGTAAATAAATGCTGACTAGTGACAACTAAAACTTTACTAACCATTGGACTATTAAAATTATGAAAACTACTAGTCTGAGAGGAAATTTACTAACCTCTGGCTAGCGGACTACCACTAATTTCGAGCCCTGTTTTAGAGCAATCCGTGTGGCTAATTATTAGAGAGTGTCTTTTAATTTCAAACACACCTCTAACAGAAATCTTGTGAGTTATGTCATTAAGTGTGAGTGTGTTAGGGTCATAAAATGTTTTTAAAAGCACACATTAATGGCATAAAAGTGAAACAAATTAATATCAATGAAATAAAAAAGAAGTGCATATATTTACATAGTATTCTTTATTTCCCTAAGTTATAACAAATTCATTAGTTTTTTAATTTAAATAAATGACATCCTTCTTTTCCCCATATATATTGATTGCCACATCAAAATTAGTCTTTTAGGGGTTGTACTTAAGTACTGATTGTCATCAGGCAATTCAGTACCCACTGTGTCAACCTTTTCCTTAAAACACTTGATCCTGTTCAGTGAAGAGAATGACCATTCACACTCTGAAATTTTTTGGAACATAAAATGTATTGATGGACTTACAAAAAAAGATATCCAGAATCTCCTTCAACTTTACTTGTTGGTAACCCAAAACACACTGGAATTTAAAGTTAAGAAAAAAGAATTAAAACTGGAAGGTAAAAATTGCTCCATTTATTACTTGCATTGACAGAAAAGACAAATGAGAAATTAATAGGGCAGCACTTAAGTTAAGGTTAAATGGTCAGACTATATTTCTCTTGCTCAGAGTAAACTATGTAACTCGTGAATAACATGCAACTTTCATTCCTCATCATAATTTAATAAGAATGACAACAATCACAACTACAACTACTGCTACTACTATAAAAACAAAAATATTACAGACACCACCACAACCACCACCCCATCTCACCAGTTGGTAACTAAGTAGATATGAGCCAAAATTTAACAATATGGAGAACTTACCATCCAATCCAGCAAATTCCACCCAAGGATATAAAGTCTTCCATTTAGTGTTAAACCCTGTCATTCATTTCTTAATCACTTTCTTTGGGGAAATCATGCTGATAATATCAGAATCTGTATCACTGACACTATTGCCTATTGGTGACACCAATCTCTGATCTTTGTAACCAGGCCAACATGGGACTAGCTGGGCGCTGGGTAATTTTACGTTTTTTTAAGGTGGTGTGTTCATGTTTCACAAGAATATAAAAACTTAAAATGTAATATGTGTAACTACTTTGGCTGGTAGTGTAAATGATTTAAATATATATAACACTCACTACTAGTAGACTCCATCATCGCTGGCCAATCATGTGACTATGTCAATGCAGACAAAACCCGCATCAAAGGTCTGCCCTGCTCTGCTTTTCTTTTTCTTTTTCAGAACGTATTTATAAGATCTGAAGGGATTTTTGCGTCTCTTTCTGCCTCGTCCTTTCTATAGCGTAGAGGAAGAAGTAATGATTTGGCCAGAATGTTTGAAGCGAATTTATATGGGTGTCTCGGCGACCCAAAGGGTATTTTCCAGTTTGAAGCAACAAATTGTTCATTTTTCCTGTTTTCATGAAGGCTTCTTTAGGACTTTGTTTGTCTATGAGGACGTTTTGAAGAAATTCTTTTCATTGCGTCAAAGCTGCATCTTTTAAACCATGCAATCCTCGAGTCAAGATCGGTTTTAAGAAGGGTACTACCGTATGAAAAGCCGATTTTAACATATCTCTTAAACCATGTCCTCGTTGTCGAGCGATTCCTTGGTACACATGATACATCTGGTTTCTTTTTTTTAAACAATTCACTGGAGAATCGTTTTCGAAAATGTTGTTCCACAGTGACTTTTCCTTGGAAGAATATAATATTTTGGCCAAGATCTCCTTTTATACTAATATTCACACTGTCAATATACGGTTTACTGGCAGGAAGATAATGAGGATGTACAAATTCTCGGTGAACGTGATACGTGTTTCCTCCTTCATGGTCAGCAGCGATGGCAGAATTCACTTTGAAAGGAATTACTCTCTGTAACGGAGCAGCGGTATTTCCTACCACGTTGTACTCGAGCACATCCGAGTACACAAATATCAAACTGAGTCCTTAATTCAGTTCGATAAGAAAGCGAAAACACCTGTTGAATCGATCGTTGTTGTCAATGTCTTTTGAATGCAGTGCTATGTTCGTGTTTCCGCCCAGAAACAGCGAACAGACTGAGAGAAAATCAGATAGACAGTTTTAAGACGATGAGAAATACATTTTAAGACGATGAGAAATTTTAAGGTACTCTATCAGTACACTTCGGCGAGTTTTCTCCAGTGCTTTGTCAAACTGATCGTTGAAAATATCTTAAATCGCTTCGACAAGATGTTGAGCATTAAAATAAAATCATGCAGGAATTCTCATGGAATAGATATTTAATTGGTCATTCGCTGGTTATGGTGTTTTGGATTCGTAAATGAGATTTTTTGTCCAACTGTTCTTGAACTTTTGTTGAGGATTTCGACAAGAAAAGTGGTTGATCTCCAACCACATTCTTCATTTGAGTGGGATGAATGATTTCTACCAAAGCTACTTCCCAAAGAGCTTCGTGAGCCATTTGTATGGACTGAGGTAATTTGGCTGTGAAACAACACAATGTGTTGTTGGGAAACACATCCATAGAACCGTCACTAGGCAATGTTAAATAAAATTGGTTATTCATAGTTCGATGGTTCTGGTTTCAGAGGAGTCACTCTTGGTCAAAGGAGAATGAATTTCTAAATGTTCCAAAAGCGAGGGCTGCTGTTGTGACTAGAAGAGTGGTGACTAGCGTTGGCACGAAGCTACCGTTGTTGTTACTGTCGATAGTATATTTCAAGGAAGGTACGGGAAGAAGATAACCAATCCAACTGCTGAGTAAAATTGTCCACAATTGTTTGTCTCCTTGTTGGAAAATTAAATTATGATGGCTGGTCCGATGACACAATAAACCACAAAGATTTGGCAGAAAAAGACGATTTTATTTTCAGGGACACGTTCTCCACACCAGACACACAGAGGTTGTTTTTGTAGTTCTTGAAGAAAGGAACTCTGAGAAGGAGAGGTGGCTGCTGTGTTTAATGGCACGGTGGTTAATTCTACTTCTTTTTATACTCGACGACTTGTGAAGCGGCAATCCAAGAATAAAGACTAGATGAAAATCCTTTCCAACGCAATTTCACTTCTTGCAGTCGACGTTTGCCCACTTTCCGTGTTCTTCAATCGAGAATACTTTCGATATCGTACACAACGTCTCCTTTCTTGATCACTCGTTGTAACTCAGGTAAGTAAAAAGTTATTTTTAGCACTTCTCCGTTCATGTCTTCCAATTTATAGACAGAAGGATCACGTTCACGCACTTGTCCAGTGACACGAAACAATTCTGTCGTCCAGTTAGGTAAACAACCTTTGTCAAAAGTGCGTTGGGTTTTTCCAATGCGAACCCAATCTCTGTTCTTGAATACTTCTTTCTTTCTATGGTGTGCGACGTTCTAAACAATCGATCAAACACCATAACTTTGTTTTCAGAGGTCACTTCTTCTGAAACACATCCGATGTTACGATGGTGCGATTGATTCTAAGCTTTGACGAGACGTGGTAACACGTCGATATATTTGAAAGTGTATTGATGTGTAAACTATTTTGACATACGTTCTTTCAAAGCTCTCTAAAACGTTCCACGACACTCGCTTTTGTTTCAGGATTTTCAGTAGTGAAAAAATGAATGTCTTTTTTTCAATTCTTTTTGAAAGCCTGGTTCAGAAATGTGGCGCCTATATCTGTTTAAAAGCTTGCACTAACTCTGAATTTGCTTTAGAAGTCAAAGGAACTACTCAGATGGATTTTGAAAACACGGCAATGACACAAAACAAATATTTGTAACCACGATTGTACGATGTCAAATCTGCTTGCCATTGATGACCGAGCCTGCTACTTTGGTTTGAATTCTGGAAAACATTCGATTGTTCTTGTAACCATTGTCGCACATCTTGCAGACGTACACTTTCGTTTTTATTTATATATTTTTTGTTTTAGCAGCACGATACAATTTTTTAATTCCTTCGTAACCAGCAGCATGAGCAGGATTGTAGTGAATGCTGGCTAAAAGTATATCCATGATGGGGTTGGCTATGGTTGTTGCTGCTGCTCCTTAATAAGTCACCCACTATTCGATACTACTCTTAGGGCGATGTTTGTGTGGTATTTTTGGGGATCACAAAGAGACTTGGCGTGTCCGACGAGCAATAGAAGTAGGAGTACTCATCAGTTGTTGGGTGACTGTTTTCTTGATTTGTTTTTTCACTTCTGTCTTCACTTCTTTCTTTTTTATATTTGTATTCTTTCTGCTGAAGAAGGTGTTGACATCATCTTTCTGACTCAAACTTTCATTTCTTCTCGTCTGGAAGTAGGGTGAGGTGCCAACAAAGAAGCTGTCATCATATTAGGCGTTTGAGCAGACGGAGTTTGAAACACTTCTCTTGTTTCTTCTGCTTCCATACCTATGGCTGTGTCTGTCTTTGTGGCTTTTTGTTGTCTTCGCTTTTCATGATATTCTTGAAATCTCTTTGAGTAGGTTTAGCTGTTTTGTCTAAAGCTTTCGGTTGAAACAATTGAAGACTTTGCAATAATTTTCCGTTCCGTTGCGATTTTTCTGTTTCTGACAAATCGGTTCGATCCATCAACGATTATAATTCTTGTTGTAAGTGTGACATCTCGGTGAGATTAGGATTAGGAAGCTGTTCGTACTAACGACGGAGTTCCATCCATCATTTGTATGGAAACTAAAGTGCATTTTCGTCCTTCCATAAGATCCAAAGGTACAACTGTGATGTCTTTCCAGAAAAGTGTGTCCGTTTTATCTTCTTGTTTTGCCCCATCATCTCATCACTCCTCCTAAAAGAGGTCCAGCAATCGATCCTAATAAAGGAACAGCCACTGTTAACAAGGGTCCTATCAGCATGGGTAGGAATCCTCCTCGCTGAAAGAGCATTTGTGTTTTTTCTGACTGATGGGTTGTTTCTTTTTCACCATTTGGCGAAGAAAGTTCTGATGCTTTCCTAATCGTTGTTTCTGTATCTTGGACAAAGGTACCGTTCCTTTCAATACGTTCAAACAACATTCACACACGGTATCAATGATTTCTTTGGGCGCTTTTTGAACGATTTGTTCTCGGATCGGAGCATTGGATTTGGTCAGTAATGACAAAACATCCCAATGTTTAGCTAAACGAAGAGGAGGTATCTTTTTTCCCTTTTATGTATGGGGATTGTTTCTTGGAACGAGGAGGGTGTGAACTTTTTGCTGACATCTTTTTTTTCAGGATCAAAAACACTGAAGTGAATCTTATCTCACACTTCTTTTTATACTGGAACTCGTCTCCACTGATTATCGGCACGTTGTATCAACTTCACTATGGGCACCACTCGACGATGAGGTGTTTTCTACGGACTAAATCTTGTCACTTCTTGCTTGGATAAATCCAGTAAACTTTGTAACCCACCTGTTCTGTCTTGTACTTTTGTCTTAGGAGAGGCCACTTTTTTTGGCAGCAGCAGCAGCTGCTGTTAGAGCAGTAAAAGACGTTGCCAGAGCAGTAGAAGTTCTCAAAAAATTTCAAGATGAGGAGTCCTGGACTCTTCACTCATTTAAATCAGGAGTTCCCAGCCTATTTCTGAGAGTCCCTAGCATAAACTCGCGAGTCCCTCCTTTTCTAAAGGATAGAAAGGAAAATTAAAAAGTATACGATCATTATTTTATTACATATCTGGATTAAATTCTCAGCCTGATGAGATCGCATTAGAGAGAAACTATTTTTTCAATAATTGCCCAAAAGACTTCATATCAAACTGCACTCCACCATATGCAAACTAGTTTTTCAAATGAGTTAGTTTCTTTACTTTTTACTGTTCTTTTGACTTAACAATTGTATGCATGGCATTCTGGTTACTGAAGTCTTCAAATACAGGACGCTCCTCCGTTATTCTGATTAATGTATTCACTGTTTCATTGTACGGAACTGTGCTGCTTTGCAGTCATAATTTATCACACTCATTTCGAGAGTTTTCTCAACAGCATACAGGATTGTTTGTTTTTTTTTGTTTTGTTTTTTTGGCGTAACACAGCAACCCTCAACAACAATTAAATGATCCGGGTTAAATTCGTGATGGCTAAAGGCTGATAGTTAGTATTTCCATTTCGAGTGAAAGGATTATACTTTAAAACTTGTCTTACACCATTCACAAATTGCTTTTATTTTATGCTAGACCGTGAATTACTGGATTTTCCAAGAGAAATAATTTTAATAATTCACTGGAGTGAAATACCAGGAATACGTTTTCCCTGTCAATAGACATCGACAGCATTATGACCAAGACATTTTAGCTTTTTATTAGACGCTTGCGTGGTCTAGTGGTAAGTATGGCCGCCTCACATGCAGACGAATGAAATTCAAATCCCACAATGTGCATATTCTTTTTTTTTTTCTCTTCATTTTTTTATATATATTTTTTTATTTATTTTTGTATATGTACTGTTTTATCTTGCATTGGGAAGAAGAATTATGTTGCAACTGATATTTATTGTGCGAATATACACAAAACACAGCAGAACATAGACTGTAAACCGCTGACATTGTCGTGCGGGATATACAGTAAGAAATCTGCTACTTCAATCGGTCATACATATTACTAGCCAATACGTTTGAGCATAAAATAAAAAGAAACTTTTCTCGCTCTGAGTGAATAACGGCTATATTTCATTGAGTGGGTGAAAAACTTATGTATTTTCACTCGTGGCTTCGCCACTCATGAAAAATACTGAGTTTTAACCCACTCAATGAAATATATCCGTTATTCACTCGTTTCAAGCAAATATCTTTTCTTTAATGTACCATCTGATTCCACATTTTTCAACCATGAGAACTGCTTCTCCCACTCAGGTCTCTAGTTATCACGTGCTTAGTTCTGCCGCCATTTTTTTTTTATCAGCGTCCTTCACCGTGGTAGAGATGGAATCAGCATAATTCCGAGTTCGAGTTCTCTTTGTTGTCTTCACTTGTGCTCTCACTTTCATCTATAGAAAAGAATTAAATGTTAATTAGTCACACTGGCTTCTTGCCTGTTTACCTAAATCTACCCAATAGCTATTCTGCAGATCGGTCATGGCTGACCAAAATATAAAGAGGAGCGTCATGCGGGGAAATGAGGCGCGTCATGGGGACGCATAACACGGAGAAAAAGTGCGTCCTCAGAGAATTTCACGCGTATTGACCCAAAAGCTCGGATCACTGAGAGCCCTGAGAAATAGTTTTCATTTTTTCATCAAATTAGGAAACACTGGTCTTAAATCAGGTTTGGTAGGCGTCATCATGACCGTAGAAGAAGAAGTAGAAGTGACAGGAGAAACTGTCACCGAGGGGCGAGGTTTTCTTGAGAATGTTCGCGTTCTAATAGTAGTACCTTCTCTCTTTCTGGCAGGAGATTTTTTTCTTGGGACTTTTCTTCTTGGGCTTTTCTTTTTCTTCTTAAAATGTGAACTTGCTGCACCATCACGTCTCTTCTTTTTGGTCTGCCGTCTTTTAGGAGATTTTTTTTTTTTTTTGGGGGGGGGGGTGTCGGGGTTGCTTCGGTATTAGGATTCCATTTTAAAAGTGAACGAATAATGACTCCTCCTAAAAATCCACTTCTATCATTTTAAGAAATGATTTGTTTTTTGTTTTGAGTATCGATTCTTGGACCGGCCAGCTGTGACAACTCAACTTTATGTTTTTTCAAACGAACGTTTTGTTTGATATGGTATGTGAATGTAGTAATTGACGTGCTGTCAAAGTAAACCACCATAACACTTCTTTGAGACTCGCTTCTAACAAATGTGACCGTACTTGTGCATTTTCTTCGCGACTGATAGAATACAGTGCACGCATCAATTTGTCAGAAGGATGAGACTGAAAGAAAGTCATGTTGAATACTGTTTGAAAGAAAAGAAGTGAAGAAGTGAAAGATGTTTATATATATATATACATATATATATATATAGATATATATATATATATATATATATATATATATATATATATATATATATATATATATGTTGTTTTCTTTTCAGACAGACACCAAAGGTGACGTGTAAATGACAGAACCTCGTTCTTTGCACCAGTTGTGAAATAAATTGGTACGAAATCTCAAAGAATCGGGAGTAATACGCATGTTGTGTTTGAGTGCCATCGTCATAAGCATAATTCAACCAAGGTGTTCCTAACTGTTTGGCTAACACTTGCACTTGAAATTTATCTCTAGTACTTTTAAACAACACCATATAATGAGCATTGAGACTGATGGTGCGATGAGCTTTACTTCGTTGAAATAAATTTTGAGTAATTTAAATAATATTAGCATTACGATGATGTTCTTTTCGTATAAACCAAAGTTTAATTTCTTCTTCGCTTTCTCCTAACATGTCATCGAAGATGACAAGATGTGTTTGACTTAAGTCAGATACGATCCCATAGTCTTCGCGAGGAATGCCTTCAACAAACGAAATGGATGCTCCTTGCCTTTCTTGGAGTAATGTGTAAGCCAGTTGTCACTCTTTGTAACACCACACCATACGTTGCGGTGGACGATCGAACAATTGTGATTTGTGTTCGATAAAACGTTTTGACAAATTCAGATTTGCCTGAACCACTAGGTCCGGCAATCAACATGTTAAAGGAATGTCGAAGATACAGTGCCTCCCAACTTTGACGATCTGACTTTTCGTCACTCACTTTGAGAACGGATGATGCAGCCATAACAATGGTGTTTAAGATTCTGAGATTCTATGAACGACACAAGATATTTTATACATTGTATACATTTAATTTGTCATGGTAGTGTAACATCAACAAAAACATATTTACATTTCAAAAACGCACAAAGTTCATGTTTGTCTTTCTTTCTTTCATCAGTCACGCACAACGTATTTAGAATCATCAGCTACCTCTTGTGTCCAAGCGTCGAATCTAAGATTTGTACAGTTACGTACATTCTTCCAATCGTAAGTCTGTTGGTGTATCCAACTTGCTATACACAGTTATTGCTAAGTATGAAGAGTAGATGCAGTTCAACGATTGTCTTCTTTACTTGGAGGTGAAATATGTGTCATGTGTATAGTCACTTTTTCATCGGTGATTTCAAACTCTTCTCACATTTGTTGAACGTCTTGAACTCTGTCCAAGAGTTTCGAAGAAGTTAATTCTGCAGGTGTACTAAACTCAGGCCGCACAGGAGATTTCAAACTGTTGTGAGACATCGATAGACTCAAACGATCTTGATCTTTAACTTGACACTGTCCTTTCAATTCCTCTAACAAATGTGTCAAATAAGTTCGTAATGAAGACGGATGCTTCCTCTGCTGGAACCGCATACGTGAAGTCTTTAAATTTTACTGTGTACGTGTAAGCCGTCGTTCTAAATTTTCTGGAAGTCACTTTGTGAGTGATTTGAATTTGAAAATAATCTTCAGGAGCTACCGATCGATTTTCTTTCTTGGACGAACTTTGATCTGACGGTCTTGTGGAGGAAGAGGTAGATGGTGTTGGATACGGGTCTTGTTTCTGTGTGGAATTAATCGTTCTCGGTCAGGGTTTGTACTCACAATGATCTTTCTTTATTTTAAGTCGCACTCATTTTTGTAGATAATCTGATACCCTTTTTCTAAACGTAGACTGATGATTTGGTGATTTAGCAAACGTACAATTTTGTGTGGATCCAACGTTTTCACGTGAAATTCTTGATCTTGCCCGGCAAAATGACACTGAACTAAATGATTAGAAATCTAGTCTTATGTTACAATGTTGTCAACCTTGAATTATTGCAATGTGTGTATGTTTGTATATTGGTGTATGTCTATGTCTATGTTTACATCTAAAATTTAAAAATCTTGCCCCTCTCTTGTGTTTGTGTGTGAGGGTATAATGTGTGTGTATAAAAACTCCCACCCTTGTGTGATAGTATAGTATGTTTGTGTGAGTGCGTGTGTCTATATATATTTAATCCCCCTTCTTTAACATCCTACCATCCTCTTGTGATGTGGTATTTTTGTATGCATGTAAGTATAGTGTGTGTGTATAAGCACTCCGTCTGTTGGATTGTAATAAAAAATGTTGACATGACCTTTCCGTAGACCCCTCAAGTGGCACCTACATTTAAAACCTACGGACAATTTTAACATAGGATTTCACGTAGACCCATATAAATATTTCAAATATAATATTCCTATAACAATCCCCAAGTTAACATTATATTTCCCGTATACCCCTATATCACCTCCTACGTGTTAAACCTACGGCGTATGATGTTAACTCCCGTAGATCACTCAAGTGCCACATTGCCACATTTTGAGGTCAGCTCTAACAATGTAAAAATATAGCCCCATTTGAGGTCAACCACTTCTAACAGTGCTACTATTTACCCTCAGTGTTAAACCTATGGACAGTTTTAACAAAGGATTTTCCGTTTTGCTCCATGACTCGGATCACAATTATTTTTCTTATATAATCTCAACATTTGTTTGCCAGTACTGAACGTTTCAGTGAGCCCAAATCCTAATAAATCATATCTTAATCTAAATATCTTTAAAGATGAACTCATGGTGAACTTCTTGTCATTGGTTAACCGACATTTTTTTGACCGACTGGACTGTAAACAAAACAAAGTGCAGTGGGTCACAGATTTCACTTCCGGACCAGCAACAATGCCTCATTACTCACTGTGCACTGTCGCCAAAATGCACACAGACAACCACACCAAAATGTTCATATTCTAAAGAATAAGCAATTTCCTTTAAGTCAATACCAAAAATGCACAAATCAAACGCATGCATCACCACCAAAATGAGAGAGAGAGAGAGAGAGAGAGAGAGAGAGAGAGAGAGAGAGAGAGAATGCTCTAAAAATAGAATGGGACTACATTCGTACTGAACCGGAAGTAATAATTGTGACCTGAGCCCTCCGGAGTAGCGCCACATGTTAATATATGGCGTAATGTTAATTCCCGTTTGGCTCTAGAGAGCCTCATACAACTACTTACATCACTTAATTTAATGGCACAATATTTTCAGCTGGTTCCCAACTGTTGAATGGTTCATTATATCATATGCTTTCCATTTAACGAGTACATACTGTTTACCATTCATCCGTTTTGTTTTTAAAATCTTTTCAACTTTGCATATATCACATTGGTCATTTAAAGATAACTTTCATTTGTAAAACATACCCTTTCTATCCTCACTCTTTAGATCTTCCGGTTTGTAAACAACCAAATCTCATAAAATTAGTTACCTGATTTTAAATTTGTGAAGTAACAAAAAATCATTTTCTAATAGTATGCATTTATTTTCTAGTCACTAGAAACCCATTTCCTACTATTGGAGACTTTTTTTTTTTGTTAAAAAAAACGGCTTGTCATAATGGGCTATAACTTATATATAAATGCTTAAACTGGAATCGAGCGACTTGGTAAGAAGGGATACTTTCGAAAACGGGTATCACTTTCTCTTGAAGGTAATAATGTAACATAAACTATACAGAAAAACACGTATTCATAAAGTCTAGCGTAGTGTGAGCTTAATTTTTATTATTGTCTGATTTTGTCGTGTCTTTCCCCCAACCCCTTTCTCTCTCTCTCTCCAAACGCCTGTTGATATTTATATAGGAATATGGAATCATGAATTATAGATGGCACCGATCTGGCGCGAATTACTGTACTTTATTTCAGAGAGGGCAGAGTTCCGTCTCTTCGTATACCGGAAATCTGTTTCCGACACGCCCTTCGCTTTCACATCCTGTGCCAGCAAGTTGGCGCTAAATTTGACTGGGGTTTTAGTTCGTAGGGTCCATATAGGTTTAATGGCTGAAGATGGACAATATCCGCATACACTTTAAGTTTCTATTGGCCCTTTTTATTGTGTTTTTCCAGTCGGACTTTTTAAGACATAATTGAATTTCAAGAGAATCGATATCTGAAAATCGTTAAACAATTTGATGACTGCTAACTATGATTTCGGGAATTTGAGTGATACATTGCAGTATTATTGATACTATATTCATTATCGCACATTAATTCAGTCCTGTCAGACTTACAACTCCGTATCAGTTTATTCTACGGACATGCAACGAGCCAAAGCTTAAAGTCAATGAAGGATTAAGGTATTTGATTGTGTAACCATTCGAACTCGTAAAGCATGGTTTATTGGTTATTTATCCATGTTTTGTGTTTCAGGTAATGAGTTGAAATAGTACTTGTGTTCTAACTCCTATGTATATGTGTACCGAGATTACTGTTTTTAAGCCCCCCCCCCCCCAACCCTCATTAGAGCCTGCGCTCACATGGTATCTCGTATACAGACAGCACAAACAACTCAGTTACAGGGGTGGACAAAATCTCTGATATGCGTGGTAGTCCGATACTCTACCAAAAGGGAAACTGTGATAGCCCATAAAACATTTTGGTAGCCCACATATCTCAATGAATAAACATTTCCATTTAATGTGCCAATAAAAACATGTAGATGGATAAAATTGTAAGGTGGTATATGGTTCAGAAAAATAAATAAACACACTACACGTACCTAAAATGGTTTATGTAATTATGTTTTTTTAATATTCAGCACTCATATATCTGTAGTTTAAACTTGACAAACAATCAAGTGAAATTTTTGCCCTAAGGCTACAGTGTTCACCCCATGGCCTTGAACCATTGTTGTCCTGCTACGCTATCATTTAAGCCCACAATGCTTTAGAACCCACCGTTATGCTCTGTCCTTGTGCCACTATGCTTTTATGTTTCCCACTATCCTTCTAAAATTAATCTGTTAAATAAACATCCTGTCACCTAATTCAAAGCCAGATTACTCGAATGAAATCTGTTCTTACCTCTTCTTGTGTATTTAATTAAGATAATCCAGGATAGATACTCATTCACTTAGCTGTTATCTTTTGTACCTGGCTTACCTGACTGCCGGTGCACAACCTTTTATGCGTCTTTACACTGACATAGTCACATGACCGGTCAGCGATGACAGAGTCTGCTGGTAGTGTGTTATATATATTTTAGTCATTTCCACTTCCAGCTTAAAAAGTTTCACATATTACATTTTAAGTTATCAAATTCTTGTGCCAAATGGACACACCCCTTAAAATAAACATAAAATCAGCAAGTGCCTGGCTATGAAGATCAGAGCTTGGTGTCATCAATGGTGATTCCAATTGAGATAGCATGATTTCCCCAAACAAAGAGCTTAGAAATGAAGGATGGGGTTCAGCACCGAATGGAAACTTTGTAGATTGGGTGGAAATTGTTGAATCTGATGGTAAGTTTTCTGTATTGCTAAATTTTGGTTCAGATCTACTTTGTTATCAACAGGTGAGATTTGTTGTGGGGATGGGGTGCAATTCCTTGAAAATTATTACAATATAATATTTTTTTTATTTTAGTAGTAACAGTAGTTGTAGTTGTGATTGTTGTCATTCTCATTAATTTCTGGTAAATGTGACAAGGAATGAAAGTTGCATTTTTTCCATGAGTTGCTCATTTTGCTCTCAACTTAAGTGGGTGCTGCCCTAATACTTTCTCATTTCTTTTTTCTGTCTATCCAAGCAAGAAAAAGGAGCAATTTGTATCTTCCAATTTTATCTGGTTTGAAAACATGTGAATAAAAAATGTTGGATTGTTCCTTCATTTATTTTAAAAATATTTCTCCAATAATAAGCAACTAGTTTGCAGTTGGAATGTATTACATGATAAATTAAATGGTGGTATTTTTTAATCCATATATTGCTTCATACGCATGATCTTTTTATTTATCAGAATTGCCAATAAAAACAAAATAACCTAAATCAGTGAGCTATTTTCTACAAGTTTCATAATTGCCACAGATGAACTTACAACCACATTGACTTTGACATTTGGAATAAATATATCTTGAATAGTTTCATCCATATGCTTACTCTTGATTTAGTAAAGTCATGACCTCGAATGTTTTGTATCCTTTTGTACGTCCACTAATAAATTTTATGTTCCACTTTTTTCAGACTGTGAAAGGTCATTCTCTATAATGAACAGAATCAATAGTGGGTTCAGGAACAGGTTGACACAGAGGGTGCTTAATTACCTAATGACACTTAGTACAGAAGGACTTTGCCTAGAAGATTTCAATTTTAATGTGTCAATCAAAATATATGGGGAAGTGAAGAAATGAAGGATATTATTTATTTAAATTCAAAGACAATTGAGTTTGACATTAAATCATGTTATAACTTGGGGAAATAAAGAATACTGTGTAAATATATGTCATTTTTTAACTTTTATGATAACGTGCGTTTTTAAAAACGTTTTATGAGATTAACACGCGCTTACCCTGATGCAATCACAAATTTCTGGAAAGATCACTGGGCTACAAGAAAGTACACATGCTTGAAACATTACAAGTACATTTTTTAGTTTTTTGCAAGATAAATCAAAGAAATGAACAGTGTAGCTTAAATTATAAATCAAATGAAAATAAAATGTTAAACCTGGATAAAAGGACCTAAGCAGGGTTTATACCACAGTGCTGCACTGCAGTTTATACATACTGCTATACTATAGTATTCTGCAATCCCCTGGCAGTTTGTACCCCCCCCCCCTCCGAGTTTAAAATGAAAAGCATGAAGGATATAAAAAATGCACAAAACTTAGCATTTAATTCATTCATTTATAGTTTCAAACCTGATTGTCACCACACCATAGGGTCCCTGACATTGTCATCTTCACGTTTCCAACCAAACAGGTTTTTTTTTTTTGCTAACACTGCATCCATATTTACATAGGCGAGTCTATTTTGATGAATTTGTACAATACATTTACAATTCTTCAAACTATTTACTGTGCATATTTTCAAATTTGAGGACATTTTATCCACATCTATTTATCCAATTTTTTGGGGGGAAATATTAGAACTAGAAATTAAAATACTGAATGCAGATGTTTACCTTCTATGTATGTGTAGTCCAAAGACCACGCCTCTTCACTGAAAATAGACTTTTCCAGGAACTGGTAAATGGTAGAGAGCATGCTCATTGTTAACATTGGAAACTTCCGTTTAGTCGGGAACACAATGAGCTGACATTGTTAGGGACCCCATGCTGATAATCGGGTTATAAATTATAAATTAATGAATGAAATTACCACATTTCGTGCATCTTTTATATCCTTAAGGCTTCTCATTTTTAAAATCTGAAGTGGGGGTACAAACTGCAGGTGGGGGGGGGGAGGTAGGGTTGCCTAATAAAAACTTAAAAAACACATCAGATGTGGCTGGTAGTCCCGCAGGCTTTAGAACCTTACATTTAATTAGTCCAAAAACAACATTTGGTAGTCCCGAGTGCATAAACTACCGATTTGTCTACCCCTGCTGTTATCTCATAAAGCAGATAAGAGGTACAACCTTCAAACAATTTTTGACTTTTTTATCTCGGATCATATGAGAAGTTGCATACAGTCATCAGAAAGAACAAGACAGAGAGCAGAGCCTTGATGATCAGAGGTCTTCTAAGTGACCTCCTTGTTCAAAAGATGAGGATTCTGACAACTGGAGAGTGTTGTTACTCCTTCAAGCTATCTGACACCCTCCTGAGGAATGCGAAAAAAAGTTCAGAGAACTAAATTTGCTGAGAATCAGCAACCTGTATATAGTAAACTGTATATGATGTAAATGTTTTATACATGTAAACTGCATATTACAACACACATAGATTTGTAAATTTTGTCAACTCCTTTGTAAAATTTTTGTAAATATATGGTTGCAAACACTGGTCCTGTTGTTTTTTTTCTCCAAATCCTGATTTTTTTCCTTAGGCATCCTGATTTTCATTCCACTCAAAGATCATTTTCATAATTAGGTGAACTGGTTTGACTTTAAGGCCATCACAAACATTTTTGTACACCTGCCATAAGATGAAGATGAGTAGTGCAAGTAGAGCAATAAAGAAATCTATAGATTCTAGGATCTAGGTCAGGGATCAGTCATGGTAAATCTAATAAGAAAATAATGGTTGCTGCACATTAAGTTTAGTTCAGGACTGCATACATTGACTAAAGGTCAGAGGTTATTGAAACCATTTGGTCAATAATCTCTAGACAACAAGGCCCTACTAGTGCAATCATTGAGGACCATTTAACACTGTTGCTCTACCTTTTTTGTGCGAAGTATATTATTTCAGCAAACAAAATTTGTAAGAGTTCTTTACATTTTTCAGGAAGAATAAACCATGGCACATAGAAACTCCAAAACTCCAAGGGCTAATATTGAAGGCTTTATTGCTGTGGCTTTGACGGATAAAACCCAGAAAGTTCAGAGAACAAAACAGGCAATTGAGCGAACACCTGATCTACCAGACACTGCAAATGTGTCTAACAGACATTTTGGACTTAGTCGGGTCAGCAGTCTCAGAAAACAGGCTGCTGGTGATAGTGATATCACACCCAGACAGATGGTGAGAAATATTGTATTATATTTTGCAGTAAAAATATGTGTTGACTGTGTTACATGCAGTATAGAACTTGTGGGTGCTGTAAATCATTGTAGCATATAGTCACAGGGCTTGGTTCATAACAGGAGTAACTGAAGGTGGAGAAAGGAGCATGGTCCACACTAGGGGGCAGTTTATGCAAAATAGTTGCCAAGAAGTTGACTTCACCCATCCTTCCAGTAGTTTTTCCCCCCCCCCCCCCCCCTTCTGCAGCAGGAAAGTGGCTTTATAAAATGGGTGGTCTTTCTAGGGGGGATCACACATATGCAAGTAATAATTACATATAAAGAGGGAAAGGTATAACTAATTTTTAAATATTTAATATTTTCATTTAAAAATCACAGGCATTTTATGGAATCAATGTGATAACATTGTTATTAATGTTATTTAAAATAATTATCAATAATCATCTATCATGGTGAAAAACCACCTTGTCAATAAAGTCAGGGTACAAACATCTGGCTGTAGAATGTATAACTGACAATATTTATTTGAATCTTTCTGACATAAAATGTCTTAGCAGTGATCAAAGGACTCCCTCTTTTTGTTTAGTTGAATTACTTTCACTTTCCTTCTAATCTGAGAATGTCTGACAAGATTTTGCACTTTTTGCAACAACTTATTGTAGTTATTACACGAAATGCCCAGTGTTTACAAAGGAAGTGAGCTTGTCATATGATTGACTGGTTTTAGTCTGATATCCTTTAAAATGTATTTAATAATCTAGAGAGATAAACCATGATGGCTAACATGCCATTTTTACTTTATTGTGTCTGGATATCATGCTGACTTGAGCTGATCAATACTGTGCTTCTCAGCAGTAAGCTTTTGTCATATTGATAATTATCAGTGGTAATAATAGCCAGTAATCAAAGTGACAAAACCTAACATCTAAGGAACACATAGCAAAAAGGATAATTGGAATATTTACCTCTTTGTAGGTACTTTATCATCATGTTGGAGCAAATGTCAATGTGTTAAATTTAGAAATAAAAAAAATATGAGATTTCTATCTGTAAACCCCCTTATGTGGCCACTTGTGAGAGGTAAATTGAACAGTTTTTTTATCGATGTGCTGGTTGCTGGCAACGTTAGAGGGGTGGTAGTCCTAGAGGGGTACTTTTGAACACAAACTCGTCTGTGCCAAGGGAAAGCAGGTGACCGTTTGGGGGAGGGGGGGGCATTCTAGAGGGGGAACCACAGCATTTATTTTACAAATAAACAGCTTATTTTGTTTTCTTTCTATCTTTTTTTTTCACATTAAAAAATTAAGCCAATAATTAAAGCTATAAAAAAGACATTTAATGGTATGTGTAGATACATATGTTGATGAGCAAAAAGGAATGGTTTGAATTGCTAGCTGGAATTTATGATGAGCAAAAAGGAAGGGTTTGAATTGCTAGCTGGAATGGTGATGAGCACAAAGGAAGGATTTGAATTGATAGATGGAACGGTGATGAGCAAAAAGGAAGGGTTTGAATTGGTAGTTGGAGAACAGAATGCATAGATAGTAAAAAGAACAAAGATGGACAGAAAGCTAACAGACTCATCTCGTCAACTACAACAACAGTAATGGGCATCAGTACTTCCATCAGCAAGAATTTAAGTTCTTCTCTCAAGACGTGATTGATTGATAGAACAAAGTCTCTTGCGCTGAATCTGTTCTTATAATTCGCACCAAATTCAACACCGTTCTTCTCCTGGAGTGCACACATCATCTCCATATCAGAAAATGGTTTTCCATAACGGGCTAGGATGTAGGCTGTGTTAAAGAGAGCTCTCTTTTTTTTTTCATTTCAGTCTCATTTAGTTTTGAAAGGGCCTTTCCTAGTGGAGTGTCAGCAACTCTAACTTCACTGATTTTCTGCACATGCAGGCCTTGTGGGGTTCAGAAATGTCATGAGACTTGATAGGTTCAATCCTGAATTTGTCAGTTCCACTGACAAATACACTGGTTGAATTTCCAACATGTGCCAGTTTTGGATATTGTTTGCAATAACTGCAAAACATCTTTCCCTCCGAGTCAATAAATTCAAACCAGGGATAACAATCAACCCAATGCAGCTGAAAATTTCTCTGTCTCCTAGTAGTGTCATATTTGACACTTTTTGCTACCAGGGATTCTGGCTGATGTCTCTTTGGAGAAATATCTACCTCACACTCAGTATCCCACCACTTTCACAAAAATTTTCCTTCTCCGTTTCGTCCTTATAACCTTCCTTGCGAAAATAATTTAGCAAACTCATTTTATCCACAGAGTAACTATCAGCTTGCTTGACAACTACTTCTAAAGTGATCATAACATACATTTTCTCTTTTAAATATGAACAGAGACAGCTCATTAATTAGCGTAATAGTTTCACTTCAAATGCAATATTGCACGGTGAAGTTAATCCTCTGTATAATCAATTAAAAATTATAGAATCATTACTGTCATTTAATCGGTTATAAAGGAAACCAACACTGATGTCGGTAAAGTACCTTTCATTAATTTAATTACACTCACTTGCTGGATTAAAATCATAGTGAGCTGGTTTGAGTAAACACCATGCAACAAAGCCGCTTAAAGCACTGCTAATTAATCATACTGGCTTTGTTTTGTTTGACATGTTTTGATTTGCCGATAATTTGGTTGCTTAGCCCAATATGCAGTCAAGCAGTAACAGAACGTACGCATATGCGACAATTATCACTGACCACATGTATGTGTTATACAGGATGTAAATGTATGCATGGAGAGGGGTAGATTCAAGTATTCAGTATGCCTGGAGGGCATGAATGGCCCAATAAAGGTAGATATAGTGATTAAAGCACGAAAATAAGGAGTTGCCCGACTTTTTAAAAATAGGACAAAAAGCACTTGTCCCGGACTAGCGACTTGGAAAATTTCACTTGCCCAACTTCGAAAATGAATAGTCCTGGACGTCGGGCTATGGGATTTGCTCAGCCCTGACTTCTTTTGTTTTATGAGCAAGGCATTGTTTAGATAAAGGTATCTCATATGAATCATCGTTTTAGCATTTCATATCTTGATTGTACTTACCATAGTCCAAGCATGCTGTCAGTCAAACTAAAAGTTGTCAACATGTCTGCTTTGAAAGCAAAGTGGTTTTTTTTCCTAACATGAGAGAATCGAAGCATTTTTTATTTCCTGGATAGTGGACAAGTAGTCGTGTAGTTGCAGCAGAAATGGGAGTCAGGTGAACTCAGGCCCAAGGAATTATTAAGCATAAGCGAGATATTATGCCAATTTTGAGAACGTTATTCTGGAGTGTAAGAGATTATGTACAATCACACCAAATGAGTAGAGGTACATGTACACTGCACTTCTGATATCCCTTATGGTTTATATGCTACTAACAATAGCCACAGGAAGCTTCTTTTCATTCCCTAATCATCAAAGATCTCGCACAAAAGTCGACTGTCTTTTGATCTCAGTGACTTTGAGCATCTGCTTAATCCATCAATTGTTTGAAGTGTGAACATCTGTTTTCATGCCTAATTATACCAGCTGGCCTAACAAAAAGTCAGTCCTGTGTTTGACAATCACAGGTTAGCTATCAATTAGTAATTTTATTTAGATGCCATTTCTACTGATAAGTGATGATTTAATGTACATGATGGATTAAATTTGAACTTTTTATTTTGTGATTTTTCTCGTTGCTAATTAGCTAAACTAAATACATGTATCTTGATAGCATACTACTACTACTAATAATAATGCTAATGCTATTTGGTGCATAGTACATGTATTTGTCATGAACCAGGTTTGAGAGCTGAACCTGCCTTCAGAGGTCACCTGTCTTCAAAGGCCACTTTGACCCTTTCCCATGGGTGACCGCTGAACACAGGTTTGACTGTACATGTAAATGGATAAAATAAGTGTTCACCAATCCTTCAGTTGTGAGTATAAATAAATCATTGCAAAGAGTCTAGCTTTCATTATTGTTGATGTAGTTGATGATGAGTCTGCTATCTTATCTAGGGAAGAAAAGAACATCTCTATCTCTCTCTCTCTCTCTCACACTAAAAAATCTAGCTATTTCGAAACCCTTTTCTACCTATCCATTTTTGGGGCAAGCTCAAATTTTCCATCATGGGCAAGTTCAATTTTCCAGTCAGCTTGCCCTGGACAAGCTGACTTTGACAAAATTTGTAAATCCCAGTCACAATTGTTCATAATTCATAAGTACAAATCTTGCTTTAGAAAACCACCAAGGTTACTTGAAGATATTCACTACAAGCACAAGTTCACAAGAAAAACAATGACTGATTCTCCAGAAATTAATTGTTAAAAAAAGATACCTCAGTAAACATTTTTAGAGCCTTGTCATCCGTAGAAGAAAAAAAAAATTACTTAATAAAAGAAAAAGACAAAGGCCTCATTCACGCTGGTTATTATGTATCATAATGCCACAGACAGACGATTTAAGGCTGTACCCATTGTGCTACAGTGAAAGCAAGGTGAAAAGATATCATTATAGCAATTGTGCAGGTTTTCACAACAGATATGAACCTTTGAACAAAATATGTGTCTCCATGATGATAATTCTTTAACGAAGGAATGGTTAATCATAATAGGGATTTTGATGACTATGGCAAAACAATGGCAGTTTGACAAGTTCACAGATCTGGTTTAGAGTCTTTTAGTCTGAGTCTCCTCTGACCTTTCCTACCCCATTTTAGATATTCTGACGTTTATGTTGGGGTGTGAAGTCAGAGCTCATTGACTGTCGCAAAGTTGGTATTCGTCGAAACCTCATGGTGTCTGCATAGGGTAGCCACTTACTACCAGGCATGGCAAACAATCTTACATTGAGCCCTACCTGCATCAAATCAGTAGGAAGATGATTTATCTTCTCAGAACTTTTGAGTATAATGTTTATTATGTCTTTAATTTGTTGACAGATTCATCAGGTAGAGAACATGTCGACTCAGTTTTTGTTAGTGTCACGTGACTACCATGTTGATGTGTTCTCTGCGTGATGACTCGGGTTTTTTCTAGGTTACTGCAACAGTGATAGGTTTCTGGTGGTTGTTCTCAGAATAAATATGTTAAAAATTATGTGTCTTTTCTTTTTAAAAAAAAAAACATTACAACACTTTCATTTAATTATTTTGAAACTTCTGTACAACATTGAAAATATGTTTTTGCTGGTATCATGTGACTATTGGACCGCTGATGTCATGAATATGTAAGCTGTGAAATTTACGTAGTGATGTGACTAGCAATGCAAATGGTGTGAATCAGGTCAGATTTCATCAGCGCAATAGTTTCATTTCATCTGTCAACAAATTAAACACAAAAAATGTTATACTTGCAATTTCTGAGAAGATAAATCATCTTCCTATTGATTTTATGTGGGTAGGGCTCGATATAGGGCTGTTTAAACTGCTAGGCCCAGTAGTAAGCGGCTACCCTATGCCTATACCACATGGTTTTGGCGAATTCCAACTTTTCAATAGGTGATGTGCTCTGACCTTACACCCCAACATAAATGTAAAAATATCTAAAATGGGGTAGTATAGGTCAGAGGAAACTTGAACTTACAGTCTTTGACATACAACTTTACCTTATAATTCTAACACAAAACTGGTATAGATTTATACAGCCTCGTTTTTAAATATGATCTGTAAAGTCCTCATTTGTTCTAACCCTCTAGGGCAGCAACTGAATATCGAGGATTTACTTGATTAGCTCTGAGAGAAGTTGGACATTGTCCGATCATTCAGATTTTAGAAAATTACATATGATAGCGTAAATAAATGCTGACTAGTGACAACTAAAACTTTACTAACCATTGGACTATTAAAATTATGAAAACTACTAGTCTGAGAGGAAATTTACTAACCTCTGGCTAGCGGACTACCACTAATTTCGAGCCCTGTTTTAGAGCAATCCGTGTGGCTAATTATTAGAGAGTGTCTTTTAATTTCAAACACACCTCTAACAGAAATCTTGTGAGTTATGTCATTAAGTGTGAGTGTGTTAGGGTCATAAAATGTTTTTAAAAGCACACATTAATGGCATAAAAGTGAAACAAATTAATATCAATGAAATAAAAAAGAAGTGCATATATTTACATAGTATTCTTTATTTCCCTAAGTTATAACAAATTCATTAGTTTTTTAATTTAAATAAATGACATCCTTCTTTTCCCCATATATATTGATTGCCACATCAAAATTAGTCTTTTAGGGGTTGTACTTAAGTACTGATTGTCATCAGGCAATTCAGTACCCACTGTGTCAACCTTTTCCTTAAAACACTTGATCCTGTTCAGTGAAGAGAATGACCATTCACACTCTGAAATTTTTTGGAACATAAAATGTATTGATGGACTTACAAAAAAAGATATCCAGAATCTCCTTCAACTTTACTTGTTGGTAACCCAAAACACACTGGAATTTAAAGTTAAGAAAAAAGAATTAAAACTGGAAGGTAAAAATTGCTCCATTTATTACTTGCATTGACAGAAAAGACAAATGAGAAATTAATAGGGCAGCACTTAAGTTAAGGTTAAATGGTCAGACTATATTTCTCTTGCTCAGAGTAAACTATGTAACTCGTGAATAACATGCAACTTTCATTCCTCATCATAATTTAATAAGAATGACAACAATCACAACTACAACTACTGCTACTACTATAAAAACAAAAATATTACAGACACCACCACAACCACCACCCCATCTCACCAGTTGGTAACTAAGTAGATATGAGCCAAAATTTAACAATATGGAGAACTTACCATCCAATCCAGCAAATTCCACCCAAGGATATAAAGTCTTCCATTTAGTGTTAAACCCTGTCATTCATTTCTTAATCTCTTTCTTTGGGGAAATCATGCTGATAATATCAGAATCTGTATCACTGACACTATTGCCTATTGGTGACACCAATCTCTGATCTTTGTAACCAGGCCAACATGGGACTAGCTGGGCGCTGGGTAATTTTACGTTTTTTTAAGGTGGTGTGTTCATGTTTCACAAGAATATAAAAACTTAAAATGTAATATGTGTAACTACTTTGGCTGGTAGTGTAAATGATTTAAATATATATAACACTCACTACTAGTAGACTCCATCATCGCTGGCCAATCATGTGACTATGTCAATGCAGACAAAACCCGCATCAAAGGTCACGCACTGGCAGTCAAGCAAGCCAGGTACAAAAGATAACGGTTAAGTGAGTGAGTAATTATCCTAGATTATCTTAATCAAATACCCAAGAAGAGGCAACAACAGGTGTCATTTGAGTAATCTGGCTTTGAATTAGGTGACCGGATGTTTATTTAACAGATTAATTTTTTTAAACATAGTGGGAACCATTAAGACGTAGCGGCACAAGCGTATAGCGTATCTGCGGGTTCTAAAGCATCGGGGGTTGAAATGATAACGTAGTGGTACTGCTGCAGTAAAAGGCCCTGGGGAGAACACTAGAATAAAACAATCTTTGAGAAACTGACTTTTGGGAATTGGCAAGCTCATCACATTTCATTGGACCAGAAAGTCAGTCAGGCAGTTTTGTTGTCTTGAATAATGATTAGGGAGGATCCATTCACTCACTGCCTGTGGCTAGGTTAGGACTTGGAAGTCAACAAATCCCATATATTTAGAAATATAATTATTATAGTATAACTGATGACCAGTTAAAATGTATTTATTCCAAATTTGTCAAAACTTGCTTCAAATAGTAAGCACTGACATTATCATGTGTGCATGAGAAGATGAGACCGGCCTTGACATTGACTGCAATATTTAAGTGACAGACTTTGACAGCTTATCATGAAATAAAGGATTGATAAATGAATGAAATTGTGGGCATTTATGTAACAGAAGCATGCAAAACATGCTTTATAAAGGTGCTGACACATGTACAATGGCAAGTTTTGCAGAGTCTGAAACTTGCTGAACATAAAATGTTTCAAACTGAACATAACCTCTCTCTCTTCAAATTATATGGACATGCCAGCATATAAGCACAAGCAAACTTGCACGAGCCAAATTTGAACTTGTTACAGGCGTCAGGCAATTGGATTTGTCCAGCCCTGTTATTGAGTGGAAATGGCAGTGATGACTGGCATGTTAGAGGAGGGGTCACTTGCTCAAAGAAAGGAATGTCTGCCAGACTTCCTACAAGAAAAATCATGTGTCACAATTGATTTTTGAGCAAATATATCTCAAGCCTTCTGGTTATTGAGAATACTGATGATATGGGAGGAATTTTGCCAGAACATCATTTCATACCCTTGCCATTTTCAAGCATCTGTACCAAAATAAGATAAAAATGTTACATTAATTGTTCAATCAAACATAGGTCTATCCATCGCTACCAGTCACTAATACTGAAATCTTGTCTGTATGGTTATATTTGCTATTTCATGACAAAAATTTACCTGTAATATGCAAGTTCTAACAAGCTTGCACCCAAGCTCGACCCACAGCTTATCTGATTGGTTGGTCATGAGTCAAAAAGCATTTAACATTTTTCTATTAGTATAAAAGCCAAGGAAAGCTAGGGAATTTGAACAATTTTGATTTTAAAAAATGTATACACCCTCCTTTTTGGCAGAGCGTACTATGCTATGACCCTGTCTATCTGTTAAGTTTTCCTTTTCCACATAATAACTTCAGTTCTACAGTACATACCCAAACATTGTGGATAGCTTGCTCTTGGGGTAAGGAAGAAACTGTGATTTTTGGGGTCAGAAGTTCAACTGCCAAGGTCACTGAAAGAAGAAAAATGGTTTCTGGACAATAACATTTGTTCTACATCACATACCTGAACTAAACTTTGCAGATAGCTTGCACTTGGGATAAGAAAGAAACCTATAAATTTCAGGATCAGAAGGTCAAAGGTAATGGTCACTGTGATTGAAAGAATAAAAATGCTTTCAACATAATAACATCAGTTCAACATCACAGTCCTGGACCAAAGTTTGTGGATAGGTTTTTGGGATAAGGTATAAGTCTGTTGTTTTTAGCGTCAAAGTAACTGTGGCTGAAAGAAGAAATATGGTTTATACACAATATCAGGTCTACATCACCTACCTGGACCATACTTTGTGGATTAGCTTGCATTTGGGATAAGGAATAAGCTCACCGATTTGGGTGTCCAAAAGTCAATGTCACTGTAACTGAAAGAAGAAAAATTGTTTCTGCAGCATAACATCAGTTTTACATCATAGACCTGGACAAATATCAAAGTCACTGTGAAATTTCAGTTTTTGACCATGTACCTTCACCAAAGTTTGTTGATGACTTGTCTATTGATTTTGGGGTCAAAAGGTCATGATCACTGTGACTCAAGAAAAAAAATGGTTTCTGCGCAATAACTTGAGTTCTACATGATAGATTTGGACTAAACTCTGGATGGCTTGCACTTGGAGTAAGGAAGAAGCCTGTTGATTTTGGGGTCAAAAGGTCAAGGTCACCATAACTGAAAGAGGAAAAACAGTTTCTACAAAAATTCATGTTTCCAACCATTATGAAATAAGTTCACATAATCCTACACTAAAGGAGGTACACCCTTATTGTATTCTAAAAGACATACATATACTAAAGTAACTGTAAATCTCTTATATTTTGTGTGCTAATATTTTAATGTAAGTTTGTGAGGAGTTTCAACATGAATTAAAATCTATCTTGCTTACTGATGCCCAGGGCAAACTGATTGGAAATTTGAACTTGTCCTTGGGAAATTTGAGCTTGCACCGAACATAATATCCCAACATATGTAAAAAAATAAGATAAAATAAAATATGGGATATTTTAAGGAAATATTTATTTTAACTTTTGTTTTCTTTTTATCTTTGTTGGCACCTTAAAACCATATGCTGATAATTAAAGTTATAAAAAATATATATGTAAATAATACATGTAGAGAGATATGTAGATGAAAAAGAATTAGAATGCAGATATAGTTAGAAGAGCAAAAACAGATAAGTACATGTATGTAGACAGATAAATTGTTTGTATTCCCCCCCCCCCCCCCCCCGCCCATTTATTTTATTTTGGTGCATGCATCATTTTCTTCAGCTAGATGATTTGGTTGGTTATATCATGGTTCAGTACATAACATGATGTCGTTTCGTGGACCCCGATCATCGTGCTATAGCAGGGTTTCACTGTAGCTAGATTTTTAAGTAAGAGAGAGATGTTTAGGTAAAAGACCTTGAACTGAAAAATTAAACAACCAATAACATATATGTGTTAACTTAATTTTAATCCTGTTTTAATATTTAACATTTTTCTTTATCTACTTTTCCATTTAAGTTCATATGATCGAGCATAATTAAGTATCCATCCAGTAAAAAAACAAGGTAAAAATGAATCCATTACTAACATATTCCATAAGTATCGATGATTTCACTCTCTGCTTTTTTTCTGGGGTGTGTTGTGTCCACTCATGTCTGCCATCACTTAGCACATTAGTAATTATCATCTAGTCATCTTGAAATCGGCAATATGCATAAAAATATTTGACAAGCCGACTTTCGAGAATGATTTGAGAACACTTATTTTTATCCATATAATTAATTATCAGGTAAACAATGTATCATAAACACCGCTCGTGTGTGCTTCATTTTCCTAACAACAATCATCCTTCTGGTGGTTAATCGTTAGAGATGAGTGCCTTTTATATCCAAACATGCCCATCAAAGAAATCTCACGAGTTATATTATTAACAATTAACACCTACTCACCTTAAAATCAAAATGCATCAAAACAATCCTTGACAAGCCGATTGTTTAGAGTTGGCAGGCTGACAAACTGCCTGAAGCTAACTTAGGACATAAAGTCGGCGAATCCAGGGTACATACAAATATTATGATTAAAATGTAACTGATAAGTTAAATATAAATATTTATTCCTTATTTGTCAAACTTGCTTTAAATAGAAAATATTCACATAATCACGTCTGCGCAAGAAAATGTGAGACTGACATTGACTACATGATGGAAATGACATACTATAGATCATGGATGAAAGAAACTGTCGACAGTTATGTAAAAGAAGAATGCAGTGCATGTAAACTCTATATAAAGGTGCTGTTATACGTACTGTGGTGAGATGGCAGGGTATAAAACTTGCAGAACATAAAGCATTACGATTGTATTTTACCCAGACCACCGACATTAAATAAAGTTTATTGCATCTCTCTCCCATTTTTTTTTACTTGCCCATGGGCAAGTGCCTTGCAACTTGAGCTTGCCTGAGCTGAATTTGAACTTGTCCCGGGAGTGGTGCAAGTGGATTTGTAAATCCCTGCTTTGACTATCCATTCTGTCCATTCAGCTTTCCATCTGTCTGACCATCTTTCACATTTTAGTTAAGATTTGTATTCAATTCATTCATGTTCCATCAAACTATGTGATTGTCTAGTTTTATACACCACCAACAAAGTCTGTATTATAATTGTATAGTACATGTACTTTCCTTAACCCAAGAAAGAATCCCATTAATTTTGAGGTCAGTAGCTACAAGGTCATGGTCACTTGCTAAAAATAGATTTTGCCTGTATGTTTCATTTCTGGATGATAACTTGAGTTCTAGATAACAGAATTAATTGAAATTTAGTACATTTGTTCGCCTTAGCCCTTGAAAAATAACCCTATTGATTTGGTAGTCACTAGGTCCAAGGTAATGGTCATCATTGCTAAGAATAGATTTACCATCTGCATTTCATTTTTGGATGATAACTTTATAAAATAACCTGCTATACATTAACCTCATAGTATTGATTCTAGAATGTGGGATTTGTGCAAAATTCTCAAAATCATACTGAAACACATCAATGGGGGGGGGGCCTTAAATTTTCAGTTTTAGAATAGGCCATGCCTTCTATGCACCATCTTTCAAATCCATAAAGTTTGTTTAAGTACATCTTGTTATCTTGTCATCCCCAATAAGTAGATTGCATATCACTACCTATAATCATGTCTGCTACAGAGGTAGCTACATTCACAATAACATCTCAATTCTTGGAAAACATTAGGTCAGGAATAAATCCCAAGATTGATCTATGATTCCTGTTGGAACCATGTCAGTAAATCTGTACATGACTTGTCATGTTTACGCAAAGTGTACTGTGGAAAAGATATTCAAACAACTAACCTTATGTTAGCTGTGTATCATGTGCCATTGTGATACTCGTGTTATTTCTTTTAGGAACAGGAAATTTTCAAGCAAATTCTGTTGATGTGTATTTCATTGTGAGGATCAGAAAAATGAATTCATTTGCATTTCAGCACCTGTATATTACACAGCTATTAAAATTCTCCAATCTGCAACTATAATGAAGCTATCCCAAATTTAATTTAAACTTACAAAAAGTTTAAAACCAAGTGCTTTATTTTTTCATTCTTTACTTAATTTTTACATCATACTTCAACAGATTGAGGATTTCATGCGTTCTAATCAAACTGTTGTCCAGAGTATCCGTGGAAAAAGAGGACGCTCCCTAGACCAGTTCGTATTATCATCAGAAAGTAGCAGCATCAGATCCACACGATCCTCATTTCCCTCCAATCCAAACATAAGCAGATATGGGGAAAAAGAAACGCCCAGAACCTATATTGAAGGATTCCTTGCTGCAGTTGGTAACAAGAGATGCAATTTACATTTAAACACTTTTTTAAAAAATTGTCCTCCACACTTTTCTAAGAAAATATTACAACTGGTCCTCTCCATCCATGTAAACATTATTCCTTGCATGTTTGCCTGTTTGCATAAGTTTGCACAACTTCTTCCACTGCATTCAAAAAATAAACTTCAAATCTTTGCATATGTTTCAAGATGGTTTATAGAAAATGTTTGCAGTAGTCATAAAATTTTGATCCAACTCTTTTGGGGATGGACCTAGAGATTGGTCAGTAAGATTGGGATAAATGCCTGAGAAAAGTGTGTGGTATATATTTCTTTGCTGTTGATTTTTCTTGGTGCCAATTTATAGTGGGGGCATCGCGATTTGCTATGTCTGACTGTACTTCCATACATCTGTCCCAAGAAGCTTGTTAGGAAGATTGTGCAACAACCACTCTGTGTGGTAAACTGAAATTTTAATATAAAGAATATGTTACCTATCGTTATTGCATAGCTTGTTATTCCGGTTTGGAATTACCCTTGTCTTTATAATAATAATTCATCCTCCCACGGATGAACCTCATTAGAGAGTTCTGGAAAGAATCCAGAACATAACACATACCCAGCCTGCTGCCCAAGTCCTTGGTGCATGCACCATAATCCTCATCTTTTCTATAATGCCATTTGCAATTGCAAGTTTGCAAAAAATCGCTTTGTGAATTGTGCCTTCAACTCGCATTAAATTACGTATCGGGCAGACTAATATTGATTTCCGAGTTTATTCTCAGTCATTTTGTTTGTGAAATAATTAAGCTTTCATAGTTTTACAGGCATTTTGTTGACAGTGATCTCAGCAATGCCCGGTTAACATCCCCCCACGCCCACCCACCCATAGTGTGTGGGCGATCTGTATTTTTACTATACTTGTTAACTGTGTTTAATTCAGGCACTGGGATTGGTATCTGCTTCCTTCATTGCCGAACCTGAGATGTCCTTATCAGACGTTCCTTTAGTTAGTCTCACATAAGGGGGTCTCCCACCAGCTTCTAATTAATTATTTAATTAATAATCTGATTATTTTTCTGGCTGGTTATATATTTCATATTGCTGTGTCATTAGTACTTCCCAACAAGGTTTAGCACGACTGTAATTTTTTTACATTAGAGTGAGTCTTCTGGTTTGTTTTTTATCTTAGGTAATTAATTTTGCCTCTTTTTTTTTTTTTCTTCATTCTTTTAAGAGCAATACTAGATTCTTTAAAGAGAAACTAGATTGGTGTGTTTCCATAGGCCGCACACATCTTCATATCTTTATAAACCCTTCATTAGCAGAGTTGTCTGTCCAAACACAGGTTTAGTACTGTAATCAGTCATGGGAACCCCATTGGTATGGCAACAGGGATATGGTTGACACACACACACCTACCTTGCAGGGCCGTCATAGGGGGTTGGCAAAAAGGGTGATCGCCTGGGGTGCCATTTCACAGAGTTTGCAGTATTTTTTCCTGAGTGGGTGTGCCGAAGGCGACACTCACCCAGGGCACCGTTTCTTCCAGTGCAAACTTGCGACGGCCCTGCACACGCCCCTTGCCAGGCTACCGGTAAACCCATAGGAGATTGGGAGTTGATATACAGATGCCCGACAAGGGAAGGGGATCAGGTCAGCATCTTCCTTTTACCCCTAATCCCTCTGAATCTCTATGGGATGTGGTGTCATCCCTTTCAGCAAGTGATTTATCCTTCCCTTTCATATGGCCATGGACTTAAGATCTCTGGCATCACAGCAGTGTTGATGTTGCCAGTTGAAGCCCGACATCACCCTCTTATAACATCCAAGAGGAGGGAGAGAGGCAGGCCCTCCTTTTCCAAGCACCCAAGGGAAAATGAGGCATCCTCAGCCTCCGGTAGAGTCTGCAACTTGGGACAGTCCCCTCACTCTGTGGGGGGAGTCTCAGGACAAGGCTTCACTTACCCCCAGGTCCCACCACACCAAAGAGACAGGTCTTCCTCATAGAGAGACCGGGGGTCACAAATCCTCCCTCCCCACAGTGGGAGCAAGATGAAGACATTCTGTCAGTACTGGTGGACTTGCAGGATTTCAACTCTGAGCAGGCTGTGGTGGCACCTCCTCCTGTCCTACGGTCCCCTGCCCCCTTCCACCCATCGACTTAGGCGGAGAAGGAAGATCAAATCTGGTCATTTGACAAGGCGGTAAACAAGATTTACTGTCTTCTCCCCCGGGATTTGTGTCTCAGGCTTGGAAGACACAAAAACATTCTGTCAGTACTGGTGGAGTTGCAGGAGTTCAACTCTGAGCAGGCTGTGGTGGCGCCTCCTACGGTCCCCTGCCCCCTTCCACCCATCGACTTAGGCGGTAAACAAAGTTTTCTTTCTTCTCCCCCGAGATTTGTGTCTCAAGCCCTCAGGCTTGAAAGACACAAAAATTCTCTCCAGCTTGGAGAGACTCTCCAGGGCTACCTGCTGACCAGACCTATTATTGCTTCTCCACTCGGTCATGGTCAGGGAGCTTTCCATAGGGTTTACCAAGGGTCAAGAGCTGGCTAGATAGTATAAGGGTGGTTAGTCCCACTCCCACCCCACCCCCCATGTTGAGACCTTTGGTCTCCCGAGCTAGTTACAGGGTAAACACCCCTGCCTGGCCCCTTAAACCTCCCACCTTGGACACTGTGGTGTCACAAGTGAGCATTTCTTTGGGGATCTGGGCCCACCTTCCATTTAAGACACTGGAGGCTTTAAAGCTCATGGTTAGGCCACTGGTGACCATAGCCTATTATGCTGACCATTGGCAACTTCCTTAAGCCTCCTGAAGAAGGATTTGCTGTT
Organism: Margaritifera margaritifera; assembly: GCA_029931535.1. Taxonomy (NCBI): domain Eukaryota; kingdom Metazoa; phylum Mollusca; class Bivalvia; order Unionida; family Margaritiferidae; genus Margaritifera; species Margaritifera margaritifera. The sequence continues at coordinate 803,860 of JAQPZY010000991.1, forward strand.
CTCAGTTGCTCTTCAGTGCTTGCTGGAAGTGGTTGCCAAAACATATCTGCATGCTTTATCCATGTCCATGGCACTATTAGCAGAGTTACTCCATCTCTGCAGGGATATACGGCTCTGGACACTTCCAGGGTCTTGCTCGAGGACAGCAGGAACCTAAGGGCTGTGCCTCTCCCTAGTAGGAAGTCTGATCCCCTCCGTGGCTTCCCAGAATCTGAGAGACCAACAGCACAGGTGCCTCTCATTCGCTGCTGGTCAGTCGAAACCTGCCAGGGGCTGGCAGCCAAGTTCTTTAAAGCCATGCAGCCCCAGTTCAAAAGCAATCCCATTTAAATCTCTCTCACCTATGAGAGAGGCCAAGGGAAGAAGTTTGCAGATCCTTCCCCCATTCCATAATGGAAGGGGGGCAGCCCAAGGGACTTATACCGTCTCCTGCAGTGTGTTCCTCTTCCATCTACCCCCATAGGCACCTGACTAGCTCTCTTTTCCAATGTCCGATCAAACATAATGGACAATGGGTGCAGTTCCACCAGCTGAATTGGGTGCATTTAAAGGAAGAGGTGTACTCTCTTCTACGGAAGGGCGTAGCAGAGAGGGAGTTAACCAACCAGTCTCTGGTCTTCAACGCCTGGATCTTCCAGGTTTCCAAAGAAAGAAGAAATGTTTGGCTAATCATAGACCTTTCCACCTTAAGCAAGTTTCTGCAGGAGGAACCTTTCAAGATGGAGACCACAGCCTCATTCAGACTTGCCATCATACCTGACAACTGGCCTATTTCCATCAACCTCTTCGTGAAGCAAAAATGTTCTTCACTGGTCTCATCCCCAATGTAGCATTCCAGGATTTAAGGGACCAGCAACATCAGTCCATGGCCTTGATGCTGGGTCCATTGAAACCAGCTAAGAAGTGTGGCCACCTTGATCGACCTATGGAACCTCCTTCCAAATTTTTCAAGCAGGTCCATCCTCAACAGACTCACATGCAGGCCCAGTTCAAAACTCCTTGCTGCCTGTCAAATGTTAGATGAGGCAGTTGTAGAGGCCAGGGGAGAAAGTCTTTGAGCTCTTCCCCGTTCCCTAAGAAGAGAGGTTATCGACCCTAGGAAGTTTCACCCTCTCTGACAGCCACTTATTCTTTCCAGTGTCTCAGTGGATGCCAGACTTTTCAGAGGCTTGGTTCGGCATCACAAACGATGTGTGGGTACATCCTACTTTAAGGCATGGTTACTGGATTTTAGGAACATCCTCCTGTATCTTGAATCCCCATTCTGTTTCACCAATCCAAACTGGTTCATCTAAGGGAAGAGGTACAAGAGGATGGAAAATGACTAAACCCCGGGTGTTCACTCTCTGATCAAAGTGGAAAGTTTTGACTCTTAATCGATCTTTCCACCTTAAACAAATTTATGGAGATGACAGCCTCAGTCAGGAATGCCATAAGGCCCTACAACTGGGCTGTCTCCATAGATCTCCAGGATGCATATCTTCAACCCCATCTTCCTGCTGCACAGGAAATACCTCCAGTTTTGCCTTGGCCAGGAGGTATTTCAGTTCTGAGCTCTTCTGTTTGGCCTAGCCTCTGCCTCCAGAACCTTTACCTGTGTGATGGGGGTAATAGCAAGTGCATTTGATGTCTTCAGGGGTCCCCATCCTCTAGTACCTGTTGTGCTACAGTGAGATTCTCCTGTTGTCTGCCCATCTTTACCTCTCTCTCCTGGGAACTTAGAACATGGCTGCATAATTAGTTTCCCTAGGAAGATTTCTCCTGCCCTCTCCAGTTCTTGCTCCTTGCAAACTGGAGACCACACAGGAACCCATTATCAGCTTGGATCCCCCTGGGGATCGATTTTCTCCTGCACAGACACATCAGATTATGGATGGCGTGCGCACCTGGAACCAGAAGGGGTAGTCCTTCAGGTATTGTGGTATTGGGAAGAGATGACCCTTCATATAAACAACCTAGAATTGTGAGCAGTGTGTCTCTTATTGAAGAACCCACAGATTTTCCACCTTCACACTTGGCTCATCTCAAACAGTCAATCTGCCAAGTCCAGTTTTCAAGCATGGTTGCCAACTACATTGCTTAGGCAGGGAGGCAATGTGCATTCAAAGTTTTTTACAATGCCAATTGGAGAATCTTATGTAATTTGTGCTGTAGGAAATTAGTTGATTCTAGCTGTCCCCCCTTTAAATGCAGTAGCAGACTTTCTTCTCTTCCTTTTTGAGGAAAGAGAATGTTTCTACCAATAAGGGCAATAAGGCAGCCCTTTTCTACACTCTCAAGTTCTCTAGGGTTTCTACCATTGGGTTGGACCCTCACCTATCTCATCAGGTATTTTGAGCTTCAGAGACCAGTGTCTCGTTCATTGATGCCTGGATGGAACCTTTTCTGTTCTTTGGACGTTGTCTATACCTCCTTATGAACCTTTGAGTGAAGCATCCTTCGTGAACTTTACCCTTAAGACTGTCTTCCTGCTGTTCTTAGCATTGGCAAGGAGAAGAGGTGAGATTCATGCCTTGTCAGTGGAAAAGGGTTGTTTATAGTTCAGTGGAAACTATACTTCAGTTTCTCTTCTTTGCCAACCTGGGTTTCTGGTGAAGAATCGGCTACCTTCCATAACTCCACTTCCTTCTGAGCTTCCCAGTCTCAGTTTATCTGTGATAGGCTTCTTTGCTCAGTTAGTGCCATAAGGTATTATTTGGTTTTCACTAAAGGGAGAAGGAAGGTCAGAATTGTCTCTTTCTCCCTCTTAAGGGTTCCTCTGATGCCAGGTGGATTGACCACTTTTTCTATAGAGCCAATCAGTCCCTCACAGAGTGGGACCGACCTTTCATGAGAATTAATCCCATGAGGTTAGGGCTACATCTTGGGTCTACTTGAATCAATCCTCATTGGATGATGTTATGAGAGCAGCCTTTGGGTGTTCTTACGCTACCTTTTCATCCTTTTACCTTCGCTCTTGATGCACCAGAGTGATGGTATATATTAGTTGGGTCCAATTGTGGTGGCACAACATGTGGCAAGAAGTCATTTACTAGCTCACAACAGTCAACATGCCTACTGTAAGGGTAAGTGCATTTTTTGTTGAGGTCATCAGCCTCCCTATTAACTGGTAAATTCAGCAGTGCAATAGTAGCAGGTGATGTATTACTGCTATTAAAATGTAGTTGGGGGGAGGGTAAAACTAATTTTAATTATGTAATACTTAATTCTGCTACTATTTTAGAGATTTCCTTCTCCCACCTTGCTCTGATGTCCAGTAGTCTTGGTCCAAGTCAAAAGAGGAGGATATCCTCTTTGTTGGCTATGACAAACAAGTCAGACTGTGATCATGTTCTTTTCAATTCTGGGCCACCAATTATTAACTGGAGGAGGGAATATTAACTTGGACTGGGGACTTAGTCCCGGAAAAGGAAAGCAATGCAATAATAACATGTAAGTATTCACTAATTAAAACTAGTTTTTACTCCCCAAAACTACATTTTAATTATGTAATACCTGCTACTATTACAGAGATTCCCTCCTCCCACCCTGCACTCTGAAGCCAAGTCAAAGGAGGAGGATAGTCTGTATGTTGGCTTTGACTAAGGAGTCAGACTGGGATAATGTTCTTTTTACATCTGGCCCTCCAATACTAATTGGAGGAGTGAATGATTAGCTTGTACTGGGGATTAGGAGTCCCAGAAATGAAATGCAATGCAATAGTAGCAGATAAGTATTACATAATTAAAATTAGTTCTACTCTACCCCCCCCCCCCCCCCCACACACACACAAAATACATTTTCATAACATCTGCCATCAGCAGCATTGGAAGAAATTTTGCAGAAAATATCCTTTGGCCAGATTTCTTGGCCAACTGCTCTTGCATTGGGCTATTACAGAGTTGGTTACTACTACAGTTTCACCATAGTTTCTATGGAAAATTTTAGAAAAGTATGGGCTATGGTTCAAGGTATCGATTTTATGGGCAAAGTCTTTTGTGCAAAAATGCAGCTTACCAGAGTTCTATGCATTGATTAGGCTTTTAAAAATCAAAGAAGTGCTTGAGAATTTATTGCACTACATTCAAGCATCTAATAGATTATAAGTGAGGTCAAGCCCACAAGTTTGATATTGTGAATTAACTTTTGACAAGTAAAATAAAGCAATGGGATTTATGATCACTCTTAGCAACAGATGATAGGGTATTCTTAGAAATGTATATATGCACCAAAAATTGTAGGGGGAAGGGGGCGCAGGATTGGTTATGGTAGAAAAGCCACATGCATTCTTTGTGAAGTACATGCAATCTGTCAATGTTGGACCAGCTGTCAGTTTTTGGAGGATAAACTGCAGCTGGATGGCTAAAATTATGGACATGACTTTGTCAAAGAGCATTTCCTAAGCACCAGTAGCTGGGTAATTTACCTGCCTAAATCATCTCGAGCAACCAGCTACTTTTGGTGCCCCCTGTTACTTTAAAATCTTTACCAGCTACTTTCAGTTTTATGGAATGCCCTGTACCAAATTACTAAATTAGATATCTCTCAGGGTAAATAGGTCTGTAATTAGGTAGAAGCAATCTCAAGCCCACTTAGGTCTCTATTTGTGTGAATTGATTTTTGATGGCTTTTGCAAACAACGACATTTAGTTGGTATTTGAATTGCTAATACATCTCTGGTGAGAAAGGGGGTCATATTCTCGTCACAGATGAACCATTGTTTGTATCAACCAAGAAATCCTAAAAGGTGTACCTCACTAAAATAAAAGTGAATTCACAATATATACCATATTTTACATAATCCCCACACTGTGTGCATATGAAATTATTATTTTGGTAAATTTCATGAGGTTGAAGATCACCACATTAGGTGGACACCAGAGATATCCTGAACAGTGTCATCATCACATGTATGTTCATACTAAACGAATTAGCACCCTTTGTCTTTGTTGGGACCTCTCCACTTTAGAGGTGCATTGTCTTCCCCAGTGTGGTAGTCCTGAATAAAGCATATGTTACAGGCCTAGAATTTTAAAAAAATTTCCTTGTAACCAGAAGGACTAGTAGATTTTGAAATTTACTAGTCCTGCTGAATCTTCACTAGTCCTGCCCACAAAACAATATCAGACATTATCAAGATTAACGAAACTTTTATTTCTTAAATATCACAATCATTCATAATTCAGAAGAACAAATCTTGCTTTAGAAAACCACCAAGATTACTTGAAAATATTCACAACAAGTTAACAAGAAAAACGGTGATTCTTCAGAAATTTACTGTAAAAAAAAAGATGACTCAGTAAACATTTTTAGAGCCTCATCATCCGGAAAAAAACAAACGACTTAATAAGAGAAAAAGACAAAGACCTCATTCACACTGGTCATTACGTATCATAACCCCACAGACATGATTTAAGGCAGTACGCGTTGTGCTACAGTGAAAGCAGGGCGAGAAGGTCTCATGATAGCAGTGTAGGCATTGTGTGGTTTCCACAACAGATATGACCTATTGAACAAAATATGTGTCTCCATGATGCTAACCCTTTAAAGACAGAATGGTTAAATCATAATAGGGTTTCTGATGACCATGGCACTGCAATGGTGGAAGTCCTGTTTACAGTCTTTTAGTCGCAATTTCTGAGAAGATAAATCATCTTCCTACAGGTAGGGCTCATGTAAGGTCATTTAAGTTTGCTAGGCCCGGTAGTAAGTGGCTACTCTACACCAATACAGTGCAGTTTCTGTGAATTTCAACTATTCAATAGGCAATGCACTCTGACCTCACAAATCAACTTAAATGTTAAAATATCTAAAATCAGATAGGAAAGGTCAGAGGAAACTCGGACTAACAGTCTTTGGCATACAACTTTACCTTATACATCTAACAAAACGTAAAGATTTATACAGCCTAGTTTTGAAATACTATTTTTTAAAATCTTCATCTGTTCCAACCCTCTAGGGTAGTATTGAATCTCTGGGATTTATGCGATTACCTCTGAGAGAACTTCGACATCGATCATTCAGATTTTTGAAAATGTCATATAATGGCATAAATAAATGCTGACTGGTGACAAATGAAACTTTACTAGTGATCGGACTATTAAAATTATGAAAACTACTAGTCCGACAGATTTACTAGCTTGGGCTTGCTGACTACCTTTAATTTCAAGCTCTGATGTTAGATTCTTTGTGAGACTGATTTTATCCATACAGTCAAGTTGAAATGGACCTCAGACATGCAAATTAGTAAATTCTAAGAAAATCAAGATGTTCTAGGTGGGGTTTTAGCAACTGCTTCCCTCCCACACATCCATGACAAGTTTGTGAAATATGTGCTTAGTAAGGAATATTTTTGGCAAGTTTTGACCAAGAAAGAGGGGGTGTACTTATTAAGGCATGTGTCATTATAAGCATAAATATGGTATACAGGATATATGCTAATATGAATATCTGTAAATGAATATACCATATATACTCATGTATAACCCAGGTCCGAATGCAAACAACATAGACCCTGATCTACCGTAGCATAATGTGCCAGCAGATCAGGGTCTGTGTTGTTTGTTCTACTGATTAATCCTTACAAAATTGCATAGACCCTGATCTGCCGGCACATTATGCGACAGCAGATCTGGGTCTATGCAGTTTGCAGTTGGTATAGGCTTATACACGAGTATATACGGTAAGCTATTTTATGGCTTTATTTCATCAACTTATTGCCTTATATTCCTACAGGCTGTGATGTAGAAGAGACACCAGCTTTATTAGCAAAGAGAAAGAAACCTTTAAAGCGGAACAGTATGCCAGACATCCCAAGTTTTTCAGCAACACAACATAACTCCAGGTATTAGTTTAATACTTTTTCGCGTCATACATGTACTTAGTTATGTAGGGACTGGAAGGAAGTCAATCAAATATCAGTAAATGCAAACAAATTATAGCCATTCAGCTGCAATTCAAATATTTTTTGCTTAAGGTATGATCAGGAATTAGGCAAAAGGTACTGAAAAGTAAAGAAAAAGATTCACATATGTAACAGGTGCGACTGGGTGCATTGGCTTGGATAGCTCAAGTCAGGCCATGCATTTTTCCCAGTTACATTTGGCACTGCAAGCAGGATCCACATCTGCACTTCCAACCACCTAGGGAGGGTGCAGTTAAGTGGAAGTTCAATGTTGAGACACGGACATTTCTCAGAAAGGCAGGGGAAAAGTATAACTGGTTGTACTGGGCGCATTAGCTTGGATAGCTCAAGTGGCAGAGTGCCCATCTAGAGATAGGGATGTCCCGGGTTAAAGCCCCAGTCTGGCCATGCATTTTTCCCAGTTACACATGGAATTTACTTGTGCAAATTTAAATTGAAGACAACTATTTAGATCTGGAGACAGCTATATGGCTTTTTATTTAATTTTGTTACATTATGTTATCTTTCCTCTGACTAAAACCAGCTACCTGCTAGTTTTATGAAATTTATATTTGAGATCTTCTATCACTTGCCAAATTCTGAATACAGAAATTGATAATGTGCTTCCACAGCAAATATGTTGAATAATTCAGAACTGCCTAAGATCACAGAAATAGAATAAGCACCAGGAAATGAGTTAGTTCTGTCACCTAGGACATTTATGAATTTTCAAACATGATCTTTGTGCTAAATTGTATTATTCTGTTTATTTTGTACTTAACGGGGAACATTTTATCACTTCCCCGTTTATTGTCAAGAAAATAAAATAGGCATGCAGGTAGTGTTGAGGCTGGACAAATGAATATGTTGCATCAACCGTAAATGGTAAGAAATATGAATGAAACATGTTGTCATTATAGATGAAATATCCAAGTGTATGGTGTGACATCATAGGGGAGAAATATGCTGACACTGCAGACAACTTACAAGCTCTGCCCAAATCTGAAGTAGTTCCAGCACACCAAACGTGTCTTTGTCAGCTGTCTTGTGGCTGATAATTCACTATTGAATTTTTTTCTGAAATTCACCAAGTGAAATTAGTGAAAATAACTGATTTTTGGGGGGTAAATTGTTCTGACATTTATAACAAAACATATTATTGAGGCAGTCAACATTTGGTGGATTTAAATGAAAGAAGAAATCAAAATCTTTTAGCAGTGTTGATTTTGGCAGGGTGGACAATGTAAAAATTTTATTTTATTGGATTGTATGTGGGGGATATGATAGTGTTTTCTTATGAATCAAAATATATTTCTGATGAGGAATTGATATACCATATATACTCACATATAAGCCAAATAATTTAGGGGGAAAAAAAGCTTGGACAGGGTCCGCAGCAAACCTCGAAAGACATAAAATTTAATTTTGACCTCAAAAACCTAAAAAAAACTGAAGAAAACCTATAAATAAATATATAAAAAAAACACCTCAAAATTTGAAAAATGATGACATCTTGCAAATAAAAAAAGAAGAAACTTGCGCTAGAAAAGACATTGATGCATTAACAGCTGCAGCTGACGAGTTTGCCCTGAAAGCAGAGAATACACGCTGTATAACCTTCATCACAAAATCTAATGCTCTTAGAAAGTCTGCAAAGGATAAAGTGGAGGAAAACAAGGCTCTTGGAAAGCAGCTGAATGATAAGCTTCAAGAGCTTAAAAATGCCATATGAAGAAACTGTATAGGACAGGATATTGTATATAATGTATTAACCAAGATTCTGAATAAGGCCCACACACAAAAATGTGTTTCCTATTGCACTGATTTTAAATTGGGGTAGGCAGGTATGGATTCCTTTTTTTTTTTTTTTAAACATTATATATATACTCGCGTATAAGTCCGTTCACGTATAAGCCGACCCCTTAAACTGAATAGGTAAAAATATTAAAAAGTGCATGATCCCCGGATGAGCCAACCCATAAAACAGCATCCGTTTTTGTCTAACCTGAATCCCCAGATCCTTCTGTACTAAGGTTTCCAGGCTAATGGCTTCTGTCTAACCTGAACCCCCTATAACAGCAATATATACCAGTAGTCAACAAGAAAACTTTAAAAATTCTCAAGTATAGAATTGGATGAATGTTTACATTTCTTTTATAGATTAATAATTATGTGTTGCCTGTGCAAGAGGACATTTTATTGGAAATTTCTTAGCACTTGCAGGTATTTTTTTTAAACGTATTAATTACATTTTACTTTATCTTTATTTTCATTTTATTTGGAAACGAACTCTAAGAATGTTTTAGCCAATTTTTAATAAATGCTATGCTCCCCATGAAGATAATCTTGTAACTGCTTTGTGTTTTGAACCTCAAAAAAAGTTTTAGTACCTCGAAAAAAACTAAAAAAAACTCAAATTGTAAGATCTAATTTCCCTTCTAACCCTGCTTGGAAGAAGGGGGAGTTAGCTTATCCATGGGACAAGGTCTAAACTTGAAAAATGTTAAGTTTTCTTGTTGACTACCGGTATATATTGGAGGAGACTGGATGGATAGATATTTAGGAATAATAAAGACAAAACCAGTGTAAAATACAATTAGGTATATTATCGAGTGGAATATGTCACAAATAAATTGACAACTTACAATTTGTTCATCTTCGACTCATACAAATCCATTGAAATCTATATGATTAACATTTTAAATCCGTTGATACCATAAATCCATGAATTCTATTGTAGGTCACATACCAGCATAAAAATAGTAGCCCAGAATGATCCAATTCACAATATCCTGTAATATGTTAGTTCAAAACTTGTATTGCATCAAACACTGTTAATACAGCAAAACACAAAATATAATACAAATACAGGTTGTTCAGACTTGCACAAAAGTGGAAGCAATATACTTACTAGTAAACACACACGGTAACAACAATGACGGACACTTCATTTTGCAGTGGATAATATTTAATTTACCTGTAATATTTCATGGGTCGGCTTATGCGCGGGTCATGCACTTTATGTTTTTACCTATTCAGTTTGGGGGGTTGGCTTATATGCGAGTATATACGGTATATTTCTGATTTGTTTTAAGACAAAAATGTGTAAATATTTATTACTGCAAGGATTCACTCCTAATTTCATACAACTACATCAATAAGTAAAGACATGTTAGAGATCTTACGTGTTGATTCTTTTAACAATAGATTTTTTACATGCATAATAAATTCTGCATTAAAAAAGCAAAAACATGAAAAGACACCACATGTGACTGTATGTACAATTAAATATGTCCAGAGTAATTAAAACATTCCATAACCATCACTCATTTATTCAGCTGGGGCACTGGGACAAATATTTTCCCACATACCAATATTTTGACCAAAATGAGGAGCCAAATTAGGTGACAATCAGCTATTAGGAAAGAAATGACAAATCTTACAACAAACCTTAGAAAATGTTGTTAACCATTTTAATATTACTTAGTATCCTTCAAATAATTACAATTCAAATGATGGTTGTTTTTGTTGGTTTTAGCAGCACTTGGAACACATTATCTGTGTCATGCCAAGGAAATGAGAGCTAAGTGCCTTTCTCAAGGACACCGAGACAACTGTCTTGGGCTGGTCTGGGTGGGTATTGAACCCACAATCCTTGGATGATGAGTCCGAATCTGTACCAACTGAGTTACCACGGCTCCTTACAATTAAAATAAATAGTATCCTTCAGTAATTATAACAAAGCAGTTGATTGATGATTCTCATTAACTGAATTGCCATTTTTGTCACTATCACTTTATTATGTCCTAAATAATGGAAGCTGAATCAAAATGTAATCCATTTACTAAACAGTTGGGTCAATCTGTTTAATTTCAAGTAACTAAAAAGAGGTCAAAGTTATCTAGACATGGGGGACAAAATGTATTGCCAATAAGAAAATGTATAGATTTTTGACAATGTTAAGTCTATTTATTTTGTACAGTATTTTGAACGATTCCACAGAGGAAGAATTGGCAGATGAGCCTCAGCGGATCAGACAGCCTCGTACCAGGAACAAAATCAAACTGCATGTACCTACCAAGGAGTCAGTCGATGCTGCTGATGTAGATTTACCCCTTCAGGAGGAATTCCAGAGATTTAAGCGACCTAGGACTCGAAACAGAATTCAGCTTTTTGTTCAACCCCATCAGAATGAGGCTATAACATCTTTAGGGGAAGTTGAGATTGCACATATAGATACACCTGGAGTCGGTGTCACACCACCTCAGCAGGTTGCATTGGAGACACTTGAAATAGGTGGCCACACATCTAGTCCAGAATATGATTCACCACCTGACCAGCCACCCGGGGAGCATATCACTGAGGCCACCCAGGAGATAATCAGGGAGAGGGAGATCACTGCTGAATACAGAGAGTTTACAACAGAGCACAATGTCGGACCTTCAGGTACATTTAAGATGAGCATTCAAAACGTTTTCGTTGTTCACACACTCTTCTTAGCTCACCTCGGCGAAGTAGAGGTAAGCTATTGTACTACCCAAGGCATCAGCATCCACACAGATACATATGTACACCCTCACTGATGTCAACCATTCTTTCTTCCTCAGTACGAGGCAACAGTTTAAAGTGGGTTTGATTGCACCTACTCCCAGGAGAGGGGACTGAGGGGGCTAATTTTGTACATGCATGTACATTTGTTGTATATTCTTCATTAACTTTTACTTTTAGTTAGGTTTTTTGCACACTGTATAAATATTGTCATACCTGGAATCATGAAACTTGGTATGAGGATGCATCTTGATGTGTACTACACCCTCATTGCAAATGTAGGTCACTGTGTCCAATATTTCTAGCTTTACTGACTTTTGATATAAAAAAATGTATGTTTACTTCTCAGCTCTGTTCATTAGAGAATCATCAAATATGATTATATGTATCTCTATTAGTACCTCACCCTTGCCTCAGAGGAAGGTCACTGTGACTTGCTTAGGTTATGTTTTGGATTTAGCTATGACTAACTAGGTTTTTGCACCCTCTGTATGTACTGTTATACCTATATTAATGAAACTTGTTGAGGGAATGCATCTTGATGAGTACTACACCTTCCACAGAAAGTAGGTCCCTGTGACTTATATTTCACGCTTCACTGACTTTAGTTACATTTTGTGTTTTAAGTTTATTTCTCAAGCTCTGTTAATGCAAGAATCATCAGACCAGATGATTGTATGCATCTCTATTAATACCAGCCCTTACCACAAAAAAATGTCAGAGTGACCTACATTTCATATTTTAATGGCTTAGGTTACATTTTTGTGTTTAGCTCATATCCAGTTAGGTTTCTAGCACCCTGTATGCATACTGTTATGCCAGGATTCATGAAATTTGGTGAAGGAACGTATCTTGATGGGTACTACATCCTTGTCCCCAAAGTGGGTCACTGTGGCCCATATTTCATGTTTCACTGTCTTGGGTTCAGTGTCGAGCACTGTCCATGCCAGAATCATCAAACTAGGTAATTTGCATCTTTATCAGTACCACACCCTTACAACAAAAGAAGGTCATTGTGACCTACATTTAACATTTTACTGGCTTATGTAAAGTTTTTGCATTTAGCTCATGACAGCATTTTTTTCTTTCTTTCTATAATACTGCTATATCTGGAATCATGAAACTTGACAAGAGGATGCATCTTGATGAGTACTAAATCCTCATCTTAAAAGTAAATCATTCTGACCCATCTTTCACATTTCACTGACTGGTTCAATTTGATGTTTCCACTGTTCATGTGCTAATTATTAAACTTTGTGTTTGTATACATCTGTCTTAATACTACACCCATACCAAAATTGTCACTGTGACCTATATTTCACATTTTACCTGATGATGTTAAGTTTTTGTATTTAGCTCATGACTACATCAGTTTTTTGGCATGCTATGTATGTACTATCCTACATAAAATCATGAAACTTGGGGATGCATCTTGATGAGGATTTATTCTTTACTAACATGGGTTAAATATTAATATGATAGAAAAGAATTTCTTTTCGATTGTTTATGTCTTTTATGCCCTGTCACGGTAGTCAGGTAGGTGGTTTCACAATATGTCATCACAATATACTAGCTATAAAGTGCCAATTAAAAGTTCAAATTTTACATTTTGAAAGGATTAAAAGTTCTGATGTTAAGATAAAAGATTGCACCAAAAAATCTCTAGTTAGAAAAGAGGCGAAGATCACTTGTGTCTGAATTTATTTTCTGCGTGATAATGTTTACAGTGGTTACTGGATACTAGTAAAAGTAGAGGTGAGCAATGTAATAGTTGATTATACTCTGGTAAAGAGCAAGCAGAAATTATGGTATCCTACCTAACTTTTAAATGCATGCCCACATGTACGATTATTTACAGTTGTAATTTAGTGTATCTTTGAACACATTGCTAGAGATACTCACTTAAAACCTGGTATGATTGGAACATGTATATTTTAACATTTTCAGGGCATTTGGAGGTGGGAATAGATAGGGAGTCATCTCTTCATTTCTGTTCATCTTCTGTTATATAAAACTTTTTGCATATACACATGTAATGGAACCTTGTTTACATAACTCCCTGCATGGACTCAAAAACCATTAAGATACAGAAGTTCATATAAAACAGGTTTGGCTCATTATACCAAATCTGTATTATGAAGGGGATATACATTTGATTTAGATGAACAGACTACAAGGATAAAGTCGGTTTGGATGAACAAATTTCAACTGCAAATATTTTATTTATTAGGGCTTTGCTTAACAAATTTCATTGAAGTTCTGTAGTAATCACATTGTCCAGCCAGCTGTCCTGACATCAACAATTTTGTTCCTTCTAGATACTGTAAATACTCACATATAAGCCTATACCAACTGCAAACTGAATAGGCCCAGATCTGCCATCGCATAATGCACTGGTAGATCTGGGTCTATGCAGTTTGTAAGGACTAATCAGTAGAACAAACAAGATAGACCCTGATCTGCTGGCGCATTATGTGATGGCAGATCGGGGTCTATGTTGTTTGTATTTGGACCCGGGTTATACACAAGTATAGACGGTAACTTTACTGGGAATTGTTGGATTTTAACCATATTTAATATGCAGCTATGTATTCATGAGAACTTGAATAAGGTTATTTCCATCCTTCCACATCATCATTTACAGTAGTTATGACCCCTGATTGCACATCCTCCTGACTTTGGTTCTGCAGCATAACTTTATCATGGTTCCTTGGATTTTGGCCAGTTTTTGCATTCGCTTTATATTGATGAGATCTTTGTGAGTTTTTTACTGCCAGTGTTCCACAATATCATTTACAATAGTTATGCCCCCTGCACATCTGTCCTGCTGGCTTTGCTTTCCATATCATTACTGTACCAAGGATTTTTTGATTTCAAATAAATTTGCAGCTTTACATTTATGAGACCTTGAATGAGTTTGATTTCCAGTGTTCCCTAATATCATTTAGAGGAGTTGTGGCCCCTGATTTCCCAGCTTCCTAACTTTGGCTTCTGTAACATAACTTTACTAAGGAGTCTTGATTTCAACCATATGTAGCATGCACTATTATATTGATAAGACTTTGAATTACAGTGCTATATCATATATATTGCAAGGAATATAAGATGGCATTTAAAAACTTTTATAAAGCAAAACATTGTTATAAAACAAGCTCTTACCTTAATTTTTTGTAATATATCCATTTGAAAGAATACATGTCAGAATCAGACAGGGGATAGAATTGTATAAATTCCTGATGTATTCAAGGCTGAAATTCATTCAAAACTTGTGCCGCAGCAAAAAGTTTGTCTGTGGTGTTGATGTTTCTAGCAACATTTTGTGGAGATCACTTGATCAGAAGCCAGATTTTTTATTATATTCAAATCGTGTGACTGAGTTGGTCATGTAATATATTGAATATTGCTTGCATGTTTGTATTTTTTGAATAGATATGTGCCATATGGATAGGATCATATTTGTCCTATAGATGGTATGGTTTATCACAAAAAATATGTTGTGTTAAAACTGGCCCAAGATGCTGATAAAAAATTTTTAAAATGTTTTTCAGCAGTAATGTTTCCATTAACCTTACAGAGTTCCTACAGGTCATGCATCTAACACCATTAATGACAAAACATGTTGACAGGGAGGGCACATGCAATCTGGATGATGGCCCTCATTTGCTGATCTCCCCCCCCCCAAAAAAAAAAACAAAAACAAAAAACATTGTGATTTTTTCCTATTACAATTTGAGACTCATCACTAAATATCACTTGATTCTGGTGATCAACATTTGACCTTCTGTGCCCTTGACACCAAGAGAACTTCTTTTTCCTGTTAGTTTCCTTCCCACACACACACATTTTTCATACAACATGTAGATTTTTTTTTTATTTCTATGTAAAATTCATTGAACGATCACAGGGTGAACTTTTTTGGTCTTATCTTCTTTCAGTTTAGCATCAGTATCCTTCAAAACCTTTTCCGAGTTTTTCCTGATGGTTTGTAATAATTGGGTTTCATAGTGGCAACTGATTTTAATAGGCTGACACAATGATGGAGAATTTTTCCTCATTACTGCTTAATAAAAAATTCTTCAGAACACTCCAAACTGTAGATTTTGGTGTCTGCAACAATTTCAGTTTCAGTTTCTACAACACTTTTGTTTTAAATCCACAATCAATTGCTTCATCTCAGTACTCAGTTCTGCAGACTTATAGCCCATGTTTACCAATTAGTTATGTCCTCACTCACACTGCAAGCAGATGACAAACATCCTACATCACATCAATCAGATGGATACACAGAGATACAATAGGGGTCATCTCAAAACCAAAAATTATCAGCAAGCTGCAAAATGAAACATCCAATTAAGAGGGGTGGGTTTGTAAATGTCTGTCATTTTGGCATTTTCACGAATACTTATGGTACAGTGCTGTAGTTTGATTTCTAGCATTTCAAGACATAATTTATAAGAGTTCTGGACCCTGATTGTCCTTCTGACTTTGGTTGTCATACTCCTGCCATAAGGCGGAGTGTATTATGTTATGCAATTGTCTGTCCACCCATCCTTGTTGCCAATTTTGTTTCCACACAGAAAGTTGAGTTCTGCACCTTCTACAGTTACCAAACTTTGTGGATTGCTTGCACTTAGAATAAGCAAGAAGCTTAAAGATTTTGGGATCAAAAGATCAAAGGTCAAGATCACTGAGACTGAAAGAAGAACAATGGTGTTGGAACAATAAGATTAGTTTTACATCACAGACCTGGACCAAACTTTGTGATTTCTTGCACTTGTGGTAAGGAAGAAACCTATTGATTTTGGGGTAATAAAGACATAGGTCAAGGTCACTTACTGAAAGAAGAAATATGGTTTCCTCACCATAACATTAGTTTTACATCACGGACATAGACCAAACTTTGTTGATTTCTTGCACTTGGGCTAAGGAAGAAGCTTGTTGATTTTGGGGTAATAAAGACATAGGTCAAGGTCACTTACTGAAAGAAGAAATATGGTTTCCTCACCATAACATTAGCTTTACATCACAGACCTAGACCAAACGTTGTGGATGGTTTTACTTGTGCTAAGGAAGAAGCCTATTGATTTTGGGGTCATAAGGACAAAAAACAAGGTCACTTACTAAAAGAAGAAAAATGGTTTCAACACAGTAACATTAGTTCTGTATCACAGACCTAGACCAAGCTTTGTGGATGGCTTGGACTTAGTGTAGTGTAAGCCTATTGATGTTGGGGTCAAAAGGTCAAAGGTCAAGGTCTCTGTGACTAGAAGAAGAAAAGTGGCTTCTGCACATAAATTTCAGTTCTCTACCATGTACCCTCACCAAAAGTTTATGGATGAATAACATGTTAGGCAAGGAAAAACCCTATTGATTTTGGGTCATAAGGTCAAAGGTCAGGGTCATTGACTAAAAGAAGAATTTTTTTTTTGCACAATAACTTTAGTTCTAAACCATGTCTTTACCAAAGTTTATGGAGAGCTTTCACTAAATTTATTGAAGCCTTTTGATTTTGGGGTCAAAAGGTCAAAGGTCAGGGTCATTGTGGCTCAAATGAAAAAGGGTTTTTCAGACTAACTTTTGTTCTAGAGTAAATTCCCAGACAAAACTTTGTGCACTTGAGTATTAAAGAAACCTATATATTCTGGGTCTAGTGCCCACAGTAAGTCTTACAAGAAAATATTGGTTTCTGCACCATAAGTTTAGTTCCAAGACCACATACTTTGACCAACGGTCAAGGTCATTGAGACCCATTGGTCAACAGTCTTTAGAGTCAACCATGCCCTATTAGTGCATACATAGAGGACTATTAAACACATGGTGGACATGTAATGTGTCATTCACTGTATTCTAATTGCATGTTATTTTTCAGCAGAAATTAGTCATACTCATTACTAAGTAACCTACTTGTGTTGATGTGCCATAAAACACCAAACCAAGCAAAATCTTTGAAGTATATTGAAACCTCAGAAAAAAAACTAGTTCCATCATCTTTTTGAATTCTCTTTCCACACTGAAAGCCTTGCAGAGCCTTAAATTTGACAACCCGTTAGTATCCCAAATCTTAGAGACAAATGACTTGCTGATAAAATCTGGAACATGTATTCTGTACTGTTGGCTGCCTAGTCAGATTGGTATTAAGAGTAATGAAAGAGCTGATTAAGCAGTCAAAGCTGCGCTGCAATCATCCATTCCAAAATTGAAAATTCCATACATATTGTTTTAAATATTATAGAAGTCTGTATGTTCTATCTACTTTACAAAATATGTGGAATGAAACTCCACAAACACATCAAGCCCATTGTTGGAGAATGGCACCCATCATATAGAACAAATAGGAGAGATAAGGTGGTATTGTTTCGCTCACAAATAGGACAGAGTTGACCCATGCTTACCTGCTGATGGGTGATCCTCTTCCAGATTGTATATGTTGCCAGAGTCCACTGACAGTAGAACACATTCATGTCGAGTGTATTCAGAAGTTTTTTTATTTGAGATCAGTTGAGAAGCTTTTTGATGACATGCCACCAGAGAAAATTATGGACCTCCTTAAAGATGGTGGTTTATATAACAAATTTCTTTAAGACTTAATGGGTCAAAATTAAATTTGATATGAGGCTTTACATTAGGAATACATTGGCCTTTCAAGTTTGTTTCCGCATAAAAACTTTGGGAGGACTTCATTGATTGAAATTATTATGAGGCTTTTCAGTTAGAAGACCTATGTCGAGTTTAATTTTCATCTTCCAGCAAAATATTCTTTGACTGTGAACTTTGTTCTTCAGTTTCCACTCAAAAGAAAATTTTTTGAAAGACTTCATGAATTGAAACCAAATTTTACTAGCAGTTATACGATACCAGTTATTATTGCATTGCTATATCTTTTCCTGGTGCAAATCCCCAGTCCAAGGAGATTATTCCCTCCTGATATTAGTAATTGGAGAACTAGAATAAAAGACATGATCTCAGTCTGATACCCTAGTCAACTTCTGACATTAGGAATATCATCCTTCTTTTCTTGTTGGACTTCATGCAATTCTCACACATCTCTTGGGCAGTAAACATTTTCATCATGTAAGTTTCCTTCTGGTATTTCTACTATCAGTGTATCCTTTTCTGTGTTGTATTTGATATTTTCTCCCCAATTCTTGCATATTTGCTTGTATCTATGTTCCTTTGAGGGTTTTGAGTAAGTTGCTAGTGAAGTGGTGCTTCATTATATTTCTTCCCCCTATTAGTAACCAGTGTTGGGGTAAGTATTACCTACCCAATTCTTATTCTGATTCATTGTTTATTTCTTGTATTTCCTGTCAGCATTCAATATGCCTCAAGTCGTCAGAAAATGCGCTCATAAAAAGGCTGCTTGTCACACACACACCACCAGTTTAGTGTGCATCATTGGACAGTTGTCCTATTTTCTTGCCTTTGTCCAGATGAGGTATGGACTTAGTGGAAAGTTGCCATGCCTATAGAACCAGGAAGAAAGGACCTGCTACTTCCTCTTTGTCACTGGAAGACCTACTTTATTCTAGGAGTGGTCTACGGCACTTCCCAATTTAGGGAAGTCCCCAGCTCCCATAAGGGACGCGTCCATGTCTCTTTCCAGGGTACAGAAATCGCACGATTCCACAAGGGCAGGATCACTGACACATGGAAGGAAGTTTTCAGCTCAGGGATCCTTGGCACAAGTCATTGGAGGGAAGTCATCAGCACCCAGTAGCCAGACCTGCCTTCCTCATGCAAGGGAAGAGCGGTCCTTTTCTCGCATTTAAATTGAGGGGTGTCACATTCATTGTAGTCAAGTTCCCCGAACAGAGACTCCCCAATAAAGTCTACATCATCTGACCAGTTATTGCCTGGTCACTGGGTAGTGTGTCAAGTGACAGTCAACAAAGGTCTGTCACCAGGCACCGGGCAATGGTCACCATGCATCAGGCACCAGGTCACTGAGTACCGGGCACCAGGTATTGTATCAAGTGATAGTTGTAGAAAGCCTGTCATCAGGCACTGGGCACCAGTCACCAAGTAATGTCCCAAGTGACAGTCACCAATTGTGTGTTGTCAATTTCTTTCTCCTGTGAGAGAGGATCTACAGGTCAGTTTGCTGCCCCCGCCATCCCCCCCACTCCCCCGAACAGAACTGGGACAACAAACACTCAGCCATAAAGTTCCCTTCTCCAAGGAGGAAGATGAGACACAGAAAGTCATGTCTTGCCCTGAAAGCAAAGACAGGACAATAGAATATCAATTTTTGTTTTACACGGATGAGTTGCCAGAAGAACCCATCACATCCTTCTCTTTTGGGATCTCGTCTTGTCCAGTTTGGAGAGGCTCTCCAGGATGCAGCCTAAATCATACCTTCTGTTGCTCCCTCACTCAGTGATAGTGAGAGAGCTAACTCTGAAGTTGTCTCGAGGGCACGAGGCAGCCAGAGAGCAGGAGGGGTGGTCACTCCCCTCTTCTAAACTTTTTCCCCTGGTTTCAGCCTCCAGTTACAGGGTCCATTTATCCAGTTATATCCTTAAGCCCTCCACCTTCAGTAGGTACCTGGGTCCATCTCCCCATTAAATCTCTCAAGACTTTGGAACTGAAGGCTTGTACACTAGTTACCATAGCCTCTCAGGCAGATCATCTTGGACTGCCTCTCTGTTGAAGTGGGAATCACTGTTCCATGCTGCGCTTCAGGGATTGTTGAAGACCATTGCAAAAACACTGAGACACACGCTCTTGATGTCCATGGTGCTTGCTGCAGTTTCTTCACCTCCATAGGAATGCCATTGTGGAGACATCAGAGGTTTTGCTGGAGTATAGCAAAAGCCTTTTGCAGGCTGATCCATTTGATGCAGAGAAGTTGTTCAGAGGGTTTATCCCTACACCACCATTGCAAAACATAAGGGATCATCAAACACCAGTCCCTTGGCAGGTCCATGGCTCTCATCTTAAGCATTTTAAGCAGGACAACCAACAGAACTATCAAACCCAGTTTAAAACTCCTTTCCGCCTGCCTTCTAAGGAAGGGCACAGTGGAGAGGGTGACAAACATCCTAAGTCAGGGATTTTATTTCAGGATCTTCCTATTTCAGAAAAAAAGGGGGGGGGGGGTAAACTTACTATTGATCTTTCCCCATTGAACAAGTTTCTTTGGGTAGAGCATTTCAAGATGAGACATCTGCCTTACTCAGGAATGTCATCAGGCCTAATGAATGGGTAGCCTCCATAGATCTCCAGGATGCCTGTCTTCACATCTCCATGTTCCTAGCCCACAGGAAATTCCTGCAGTTTTGTCTGGGACAGGAGATCTTTCAATTAAATGTTTGTCCTTTTGGTCTGGTTTCTGCTCGCAGATCTTTCACCAATCTAATGGGTGTCATAGCATCTCATTACATGTCCTCAGTTGTCCCCATCCCACAGTACTTCGATGACTGGTTGATGGTTGATGCACAACATCCTAAAACATGCTTTTCTGAGGAATCTGTCACACTGTTGGGAGACAGTGACTTGTCTAGGCCTAATCCGAAGTCAGGAGAAGTTAGATCTGATCCCTTCTCAAAATTTAATTTATGTGGGGTTGAATTTTCTCACCAGTCAAGGGACAGTCCATGTTCCTTCCAACAGAATCTCACAAAATACTTTCTTTTATAGCAAGACTGGAGAAGTTATCTGATCACCTCTGTCTCTCTCTCCAGGGGACTCTTAATGCAGCAGACTTAATTCCCTTAGGAAGGCTTCATATGCGGTCTCTCCAGTTCTTGCTTCTAGCAAACTGGAGACCTCACAAGAACACCCTATCTGTTCAGATCCCCTTAGGATCCAAATTTCAATACCATCTGAGCTGGTGGAAAAATCAGGACAGGTTTCTGACCTGAGTTAGTTCACACGCATGAACCTCACTCCATGCTTTACACTGTTGCCTCAGATTCAGGCTGGGGTGCTTACCTAGAGCCAGAGGGTGTTTGTCCTGCAGAACCTTTGGTCTCACAAAGAACCTTTTTTTCACATCAGCAATGTAGAAATGCAGGCTGTTTTTATAGCACTTCAAGGATATGTCAACCGTGTAAGACATTGCTGCATCATGGTTGCTATGGACAACATGTCAGTCATAGCATGCCTCAGATGTCAAGGGGGAACTCATGTCCCTTCTCTCTGCTTGGAAGTCTGGAACCTACTCCATTGGACAGCTTGATAGGAGATCACTCAGATTCCACCACATTCCAGGACAGAAATATTCAGTCAGTAGCAGAGACACATTTTCATCTGTGGGGAAAGCCAATTTTTGACATGTTCAGAACAAGGTTGAACAACAACTCCCTCTTTATGTCTCTCCAGTGCCAGACCAGAGGGCATGGATGGTAGACACCTTAATTCTGAGGTGATATTGACTGTATTCCTATACCTTCCCACCTCTCAGAATAATCCCTCAGGTTCTTCACAGAGTCAGGACTTCCAAGTCATGGCTCATCCTGATAGCTCCCTTGTGGCCCCAGCGATTGTGGTTTGATCTGACCGACTTATTGGTCAAAAACTCCAGGGAATTACCACTGAGGAGGTATCTGCTATTGCAGCAGAGAAGGTCCCTCGTGCATAACACTCCTCAAATTCTCCACCTTCATGCCTGGCTCATAAAATGATCTATCTGCCAAGAGAAGTTTTTGAGCAAGGTTGCCAAAAGCATTGCTCAGGCTAGAAGCCAATCGACTTCCAAGGTTTACTACGCCAAATGGAGAATATTCTGTAATTGGTGCAGTAGGAAATGCATTGATCCTAGCTGCCACCCCCACCCCACCCAATTCTTTTGCCAGTTAGTGGTTTACATTTCTGTCTAAATCAAAAGAGAAAAGAAATGGTCATAACTGCCTTTTTCTCCCTCTCATAGGTACATCTGATATTTTGGCAGCCACCATCTCGAGGTGAATTCTTTGGACTGTAAAAAGAGCTTGTCTCACAGTGAGGGATCTTTCTTTCATGAAAATCAAAGCCGGAGGTCATGGCTATTGCTGCATCTTGGGCCTTTTTGAATTGTTCTTCTTTGGATGATGTCCTGAAAGCGGCCTTCTGGCAGACTTGCTTCACTTTCTCGTCATTTTACCTTTAATCAGTGTCACACCAGAGTGAGGACATTTATGATTTGGGCCCAATTGTATCAGCCCAACAAGTTGTCAAGCCATCCTCCATTCTGCAGTAGAGCACTCTACTGACAGCAATGGTAAGCTCACTTTGATAGCTTATCTTAGGCCATCAACCTCCAAATGTGCTGGCAAATTGTGTAGTGGAGGGGGGGGGGGATAATTTTAATTATGTGATACTTACCTGTTGTCATTGCCCAATTCCCACCTCCTTCCCTGCGCTGATGACCTTTCAGTCTCTGTCCAAGTCAAAGAAGAGCAAAATTCCAATTGTAGGAAGTTGACTAATGTATAAGACCAGGATCATGTTATTTTTTATTCTAGTCCTCCAATAACTAATTGTGGTGTAACAATAGGCTGAGGTGAAACCAACGTCTGGGACAGGGCAGCATACAAACTCTGATTTCCTTTCATGGCTGAAATTAATGTTATAGGTTTCACTGACAAATAACCAATAACTAATTGGAATAGCAAATAATCTTGGACTGGGAATTAGCGCCTTTAAAAAGATAATTTAGTTCTTCATAATACCATTGTAATTATAATTGTATGAGATTATCGATTGTATTTGTTTCTGATTCTATTACTCTGTTCTATGTTGGCATCATAATCGACAGATTAGCTTATTTATATAATTATACATGTACATTGTAATAAGCAGAAATTTCATGGGACATGGTAATCTGTACAGTTGAATAATACAGATAATTGGCATCTTGATAATTGATGCTTTACTGTAGTAATCCTTGTGTCCAGCCATCCTTCTGTCCAGCACACAATCTCATTAGCGCAACTATTCCTACATTTTTCAATAGATTTCCATGAAACATTTTAAGTATTATGGTTATATCAACAAATCTTATCTTGATACAATCTCATTAGCACAACTAGTTTCACAGTTTCTGATGGATTGCCATGAAACTTCATAAATATTATAATCATTACCGCAAGATGCACATATTGACAAATCACATTGCTCCACAATTTGTTTTAGAGTTATTGCCTTTTTTATCTCATAGCTTAATGCAGTTTATGCCACAATCTCAAGAGTACAACTAGTCCTGCAGTTTTTAGCTCATCTCGTAGACCAGAAGATCTTAAGGGATGGCATGTTGTCCGTCATCCATCATCTGTCCATCCATTAGCACAAGACATCGTTACTCCTCCTAAACTTCTACTGGTCCTAAATCGAAATGGTACTGATCTGACATACAATGTTGTTGTTGATCTTCGAGTTCGAAGATGACCATGACATCATTAACTGATTTGGTTTCTATGAGTATGTGAGTGGCTGATTAGGCCAATTTGTGCTCTGAACTGTCTGTGGCATACTGGACAGGAGATGCCACTTGGGGTTGCTTGATCAATAGATGATGTGCTACAGTTTCGAGATTTACACTGCTCGAGCTTCTGCATTGCCTCTGCAATTCTCCTCAGTTCAAAGTCTGTAGCTCCAGCATGGATGAGACTATGCTAGGTGGAGCGATCCTGTGCGAGATTTTCCCAAGACTCGGGGTCAGTGCTGAAGTGTTTCAAGGTTGACTTGAAGGAATCTTTGAAGCGTTTCTTCTGACCACACTGAGATAGCTTTCCCTCCTTCAGCACACCGTAGAAGATCTTATTTGGTAGTCGCTCTTCTGATATCCTGGTGACATGGCCTACCCATCTCGTCTGTGATTTCATCAGCAGAGTGTGGATGCTTAGAATGCCTGCCTGCATGAGAACCTCGATGTCTGGGACTCTGTCCTGCCATTTTATCCTCATCAGTTTCCTCAGGCAGCCCATGTGAAAATGTTTGGCTTCTTGGCATGGCATCTGTACACCATTCAGGTTTCGCATGCATACAGCAGGGTCAGCAACACAATCACCTTGTAGACCTTCAGTTTTGTTTGCAGACTGATACCTCTATGTTCCCACACATTTGCACATAGTCTGCCAAAGGCCACACTTGCTTTAGCAATTCTGGCATTGGTTTCATCATCGACGTGGACCATATGTGACTGTACTACCAATATAGGTGAACTTGTCCACTGCCAGGAGGGTTTGGCCATTTACTATGATGGTAGGCTCTACATGAGGCTTTCCTGGTACAGGCTGGTGCATCAACTCTGTCTTCTTGATATTGATTGTGAGACTGAAATTGTTGCAAGCTGAAGAGAAATGGTCCATACTCTGTTGCATTTCAGACTCGGATTTGGCATTCAAGGAACAGTCACTTTCTGTAACTTTGTCTTTGCCAGTAGTCTCCTCAGATTGAAGAGCAGTATCTGATGTCAGTTCCAGAATTATAGTCACGGAAGCCATCAGTAAGCATGGCAGAGAACATCATACTGAAGAGGATTGGTGCCAACACGCAGCCTTGCTTTACTCCACTGGTGACTGGGAATGGTTTTCAGATGACTCACCATTGTCTACAACATGAGCAAGCATACCATCATGGAATTGCCAAACCATTGCGATGAATTTCTCATGGCAACCAAATTTTGCCATGATCTTCCAGAGGCCCCCACGGCTGACTATGTGAAAGGCTTTTGTCAGGTTGATGAATGTCATATACACGTTGGAGTTCTCTTCCTGGCATTTCTCATGGAGTTGAAGAGCTGCAAACACCATGTCTGTGGTCCCTCGACCTTTCCTGAAACAACACTGACTCTAAGGCAGGAGCTGTTCATCAATGTGATGCACAAGGCAATTCAGCAGAATTCTGGCAAGAACTTTGCTGGCCACTGACAGCAAGGAGATGCCCCGATGGTTGTTGCAGAATTGTCTGTTGCCTTTCTGCTTGTACAAGTGGACAGTGGATGCATCCTTGAATTCCTGGGGTATATTTCCTTGAGTCCACTTTGACTCGAAGAGTTCAGTCAGTTTCTGTGCCATGTGTGAGTCTCAGGCTTTGTAGACTTCTGCTGGTATAGCATCTGCTCCAGGTGCTTTGCCATTTGATGACAGGTCAATTGCTTTTTCAGTTTCAGTCAGCATTAGAGGATCAGCAAGTGACATGTTGATTTCCACTTGGGGGAGTCAATCAGTTGCCTCCTCACTGATAGATGATTGTTGATTGAGGATGTTGTTGAAGTGTTCTGCCCATCTTTGTAGTATCTTTTCTTTGTCAGTGAGCAATGTGGTGCTGGATGACTGTGGCCCATAGATTGTCTTCAAAGTATCACAGAAGTTCTTCGTGTCATTTCTCTCTGTGTATAACTAAATCTCATCTGCCTTGTTGCTCAGCCACGAGTCTTGCAACTCTCTGAGTTTGGATTGGACAGTCCTTTTGATGTTGTTTAAGGCAGCTTCTTAGATGATGAAGTGCTGTCTTCTAAACAGGTCTTTAGTAGCTGATGTTTCTTATTCAGTAGTCATACAATATGGCTGCCACAGCGACCAGTTTGAAAATCTTGTAGCTGCTCCTCCTGAATGGATGGTCATATCAACATGGGGTTTTCACTAAGACTCCTTATGATGTTTAGTTAGTCCAAATAAAAATAGTGCCAATCTGACCTCCAATATGGCCATGGTGGCCATCTTGAAAATCTTGTTATCTCTACTCCTCATGAATAGATGATCATATTGACATGGGGTTTTCACCAAAGGCTTCTTATGATGTCTTATGTCCACTATGGCAGCCATCTTAAAATTATCATTGCTACACCTTCTAAACGGAAAGTCATATTGATGTGGGATTTTCACTGAAAGACTTCTTATGGTGTTAGTTGGTCCTAAATGAAAATGATGCTGATCTGACATCCAGTATGGCCACCACTATGGCAACCATCTTGAAATTCTTGTTTAATAGCAGTAATACAATATCTGCTACTATTGCATTGCTTTCCTTTTCTGGAATGCATGGCCCTCGTTCAAACTAAATAATGTCCTTCTCCAATTCGGGGCCCCGGTTGGCCAAGTGGTCTAAGGCGCTCGCCTTTACAGATCACTGTCATCTCACCTCTGTTCACGTGGGTTCAAGTCTCGAGCTTGGACAACGTGGGTATGTGAGAAAGCTTGCCAGTAGCTTTCCATGGGTCTGTGGTTCTTCCCGGGATTTTCTCTGGTTCTTCCTTCACCAAATATACTGGCCGCCATCTATAGCCTATCATGTGCTGAAAAATGGTGTTAAACCGATAACAACCAACCAACCAACCTTCTCCAGTTAGTATTGGAAGATTCTAGTCTGACTCCTGCATCACAGCATTGTTGCCCCACCAGGGCATTATTTTTCCCCAAAGGGGGAAAAGATCCAGACCCCTCCTGTAAACAGAGAGGATTGTCCAATTAAGATGAGGAGGTAGGGATTTTCTTCCTCCCTTTAAATGTGCTGTGACTTTAAGCCAAGTCCCACACCTAGTCTGACCCAAGACAACAGATAGGACAACCATCATGTCTAAGCAGGTTAGGTGAGTGTCCCATGTGGTCTTCTT
Source organism: Margaritifera margaritifera (assembly GCA_029931535.1). Taxonomy (NCBI): domain Eukaryota; kingdom Metazoa; phylum Mollusca; class Bivalvia; order Unionida; family Margaritiferidae; genus Margaritifera; species Margaritifera margaritifera. The sequence continues at coordinate 830,826 of JAQPZY010000991.1, forward strand.
ATGCCCACACTTTCCCACACCTTGAAACATTATACTCTGAAAGACAAACAATTTATGCAAAAAAACAAAAATCTGGAACCAAAAAAGGGTAGGTGATACTTACCATAGTACTAGAACAAGGCAGGGGGATACAATTTACAAAAGCACCGCTTGTTAAGCTAGGTGCAAAAAAACTCCAAAATTAATAAAAAAAAGAGCAAAGATAACACGTAAATATGGCAAGGACTGAGGAGACTAACACTCGATCAAAACAAAACCTTCCAATACTAATTAAAGGAGGAAATTATTTAGTTTGGCCGAGGGACTTGCATCCCAGAAAAAGAAAGCAGTGCAATAGTAGTAGGTAAGTATTATGTAATTAAAATTAGTTTACAACCCCCCGCAAACAATTTAAAAAAAAATAAATACATTTGTCACTACTCCTCCAGAACGGATGATCATATCAGTATGAGGTTCAACAAAAGACTTCTTATGATGCCCTAAATGAAAACGGTGCCAATTTTACATCTGATGGCAGCCATCATGAAATTCTTGTTAAGAAGATTAAGAATATCAGAGATGGTTTCAACGCTCAGCAGTGAAAAAGAAGATATGGCCTTGTCTCGATTCCTGCACATTCTATTCAGTCAGTAGAGGGACCCGTGCTATTATTAGCTATACTGGTCATAGACCAGAAGAACTTATGCAATAACCTTTCATCTGGCACCTGTTAGCACCAGATTGTTATCACTACACCTCCCATACTACTGAGATTATTGCCACAAAATTTTACAAACACATTCATCCCAAGGTCTATTTGGTCCTAAATGAAAATGGTGCCCCTCGGACATCCAATATGGCCACCACAACAGCCATCTTGAAAATCTTGTCACCAATCCATCTGAACAGATGGTCCTATTGAAATGAAGTTTTCACTAAAAGACTTCTTTTGATGTCTAGTTGATCCTAAATGAAATGTTGCCGATCTGACATACAATGTGGCTGACATGGTGGTCATCTTAAAAATCTTGTTTTCACTACTCCTCCTGAATGGATGGTCATCTTTTGATGTCTAGTTGATCCTAAATGAAATGTTGCCGATCTGACATACAATGTGGCTGACATGGTGGTCATCTTAAAAATCTTGTTTTCACTACTCCTGAATGGATGGTCATATTGACATAGGGTTTCACCAAAAGACTTGTGATATCTTGGTAATAAATGAATATGGTGCTGATCTTGCATCCAATATGACAACCATGGTCGCCATTGTGAAAATCTGTTGGTCCTCAATACAAATTGTGCTCCTCAGACATCTAATATAGCCATATGGTTTGGGGTTTCTGCAGCATAACTGTACTAAGGAATGTTAGATTTTAACAAAATGTATCGTGCGTTTTTATATTGATGAGACCTTGAATGAATTGGATTTCTAGCGTTCCACCCCATCATTTAGAAGAATGATGTCCCCTCATTGCCCATTCTCCAAACTTTGGTTTCCCAACACATGTTCCTCTGTTTAAGGCCCCACAGATCGTAGTGAGGAGGGCCCTTTGCAATGCACCCATCACTGATAGCTCTAGTTGTTGCAGTCAGAATATTGATAGAAGTTCCATGATAGTACAGAAAATCATACCTTAAAGAAAACATGAAGGTAACATTTTGATGAGAAACAACACCTGAATAATATTTCAACATTGTTTCTAGAACTGAAAATGTAGGGCGAAAATTCCCCCCTATGTTTTGAATGGGGAAGGCGGGGGGAGATTTTCCAAATATAGGGAAAATTAAACAAAGTAAACATGACTTGCAAAAATTATGTGTGATTTTTGCATATTCAGTTGAAAAATTATGATATGTGATTTTTGCATATTCAGTTGAATGTTCGGTGTGATGTTTAGAAACTAGTGTGAATCTTGCAATCACACATCCTTGAATGGACCCTACACATATTTTAGTTACCTTTAATAATGAGTTCAAAATATTTTTTAATAATAAAATCAGACTGGGTATAGTATCTGCACAATTCCCTGTTAGATATGCATTTAACTATGACATTTTCATTGATATTACAGCAACATATGAGCACCTAGAGCCTCTGCCTTCAGCTTACACTAAGAGAATGTCTCTACCTCAACTTAAAACTGCACAATCACCCACCATTACAGAGCTGATATCCCAGGAAGATGTGTTGGTAAAACCTATAACATTAATTTCAGACATGAAAGGAAATCAGAGTTTGCGTGACACCTTGTCCCAGACTTTGGTTTCACCGCACTTTGTTGCTATACCACAATCTGTCAGAGTGTCTGTGCTGGATGGGAGGAAAGCCCCAACTCCCCAGATCATGTTACAACAGAATGGGAACCCTCAGCCCACTGTGTCATCTCAGTCAGAAGCCAGGTCCTCACATTTGTCACAGTTGAGAGTCATTCGTTCATCATCACAGCAGGAGAATCACACTAGAGGTAATTTAACCTTTCTCCCCCTCCCGATGTATGGGGAGTAAACATCTTGAAGTATTTCCATTGATTGAATTATAGATTGCCTATTGAGAAGTCCAAATTGCCTCCCCATTCATGGGTGGCATTTTCTTGCTTTTTTTTTTAACGAAGTCTCCCTGGAAATGTGCAACTTACACAGGTCAGTAACTTGATTATTTGCCTTTATGTTTAGTCATTATTGCTCATCACATCACTCATTCAGTCTTTGTTTGGTTATCTTCTCCAGACCACTCTTGTTTCAGACATCAAAACAGATGTTAAACTGAGACAACAGTGGTCTGAGGGAAAAAAATATGGCTGAACAGAGACAAAATGAGTGAAGTGTGACATAATTACTAAACATGAAGAATAATGCTGTTGACCTGTACAAACCACACATTACTTCTTAAAATACATGATTTGTAGAACCTTTAAGAATCTTTCAAGTCGAAGGGTTGCCTTAAATTTCCAAAAAGTTGGTTTATCTTTGAAAAGTCCTTGATATTGTTGAAAATTTGCTTTTTGCAACAACAAAGAAACTTGAATTTATCTGAGGGAATACAAAAAGTTTAAACTTTATAAAATATATCACTTTTTAAATTCAGACTTTCTTAATTTACGTATTTTCCAATAAATACTACATAAAAAAATGAAATGGGATAAAATTGGATGGATCAAAAGACACATGGCACTGTTAGTTACAAGATGGAATAGAATCCCTTTGCTGTAGTGGTGCTGTCATGTGTTTTTCTTTACTTTTGTACCTATTTATGCAATGATTAACAAAGTAACATATAGAGAAATTTCAATTTTCGGTAAGAAAAAATACTCTTTGAAAACTTTTAGAAGTCCTTTGGAAAAAACTCTCCAGGACTGTGCGAACCATGAAATACATTACCTAATAATAATACATTAGGAGAACATCCACTACTGCAAATCCAGCTTTCGCAAGCTAAAAGAGACAATAACCACGTCTTTTGCTTGTTTTTCCAATAAAAGTGCTAAAGTTGTCTGCTTGCCGAGACAGAAGTCAAGTGAGAGAGGTCTCCCATTGAATAAAGGGATTGGTGCTAAATTCTGTCCGTTGACAGCTACAGCTTCACCCGTGCCTGGTCTGCATGCTGTCTTAAGACACCTCGCATTACCTTCCATTTTGTGCTTTTTCTCAAGTTTGAGTGATCCTTAAGAGTTTTCTCGTCACAGAGAAGTATACTGTGTCTATTTTCTTACAGAATATTGCAGTATCATCATCATAGATAAATATTTTGCACTTATCTATTTCATCTTACAATAGATAATCAGCACCATCTTAATTGCCTGCTCCTATGGCCATTTGTACTGTCTCCAAACACAGGTAACAATGGCTTGTATGAAGTGTAGGGTCTTTATGAAGTTCAATCTAGATGAAGATAATCACCCCACCTGCATTAACTGCATGAATAGTGACTGAACCATGCTTTTGATATTTGTTCGTACTGGTCAGAAGAGAGATGGGCAAACATTATGGTTACACAATTGATCCAGGCTAGCAAGAGAGCCAAGAAATGCTCCCATAAGAATGTGGATGCAATCATTATTTCTGCCAACACCATCATTATTTGCTGTCATCAGGGTTCCCACGCAGGTCTGGAATTCTGAAAAAAGTTTAAAATTTGAAAATTGCGTTTCCAGGTCTGGAAAATGTCTGGAAAAATTGAAGAATGACTAAAAAGTCTTGAATAAGTCTTACATTTTTGTTATTCGGAAACGTGACCGCTGTTTTCGGAGCTCTTCGGGCGTTACTGTAGAACGCAGCCTCTCAAAGGCGCATATATAGTAGATAAATGCGCGGGAGAAGGTCACGCCATTTTGACTGGTCTTTATGCTGACACGGATTTGATTTGATTTGCCATTTTTGGACCGATCTTTGTGTGTGGGTCTGTGTGGACCTGGTATTATTAGTGAAATAATGCCTGGACATTGTGTTTACAACCCTTTGTGGGAAGAGACTGATGACTTTAAAGCCTAGATAGGGCCGTCCAAATTTATGACTAAAGTGTCATGTTTGCTATGCAGGAAAGAAATCAATATTTCAAACATAGGAATTTCAGCTCTTAAAAGCCATATGAAATCATCTAAACATATCGAAGCTTCATCAAGATCAGTATCCATTATTTCAATGTTTTCGATGAAAGCCTCGTCACCCACGGCTGTCTCCCCTAATACATCCTGACAGTATCTACACTCAGTTCTAGCACCTGCCCATCTACAAGCAGCCCATTAAAAAAAAAATTCACCACAGATGATGTCAACAGAGCAGAAATAATATGGTCTCTAAAGTGTGTGAAGTCACACTATTCATATAAAAGCGCGGAGGACATGAGGAGGACATCAAACTGTACGACAAGAATGCAGACAGCCTTGCTGAACAGGCCGAGGCCAAAGGGAGTCTCCAGCTTCTTTCTAAGTCTAATGCCCTTAGGAAAGCAGCCAAAGAAAAAGAGACTGAGCTGGTCCAGTCAAGAGACCTCATTGACAAGAAGGTCTCTCAGCTTACGAACTAGAAGCACCACTACATTTTTATGTACATAGTATAAATAGTTTATCTGGATTCTTGTGGTGATGTATATTGGAACTCAGTTATGTCTGGGAAAATACTGTGAATTCAGGAACTTTTGGTTTATGTAGTATTGTAAACAATCTATTAAACTTTTATCATATTGACTTTACCTATTTTACTATATTCTGATAAAAAATCTTTTTAAAGGTGAAGGCATAGTTCATATGCACAGTCTCTTGCTCGTAATCGAAGTCATCCACAATTTTGATGATAATAACACAACAGATCAAAAATATTGCTACAAGATTGATAACAAGCTCAGCTACAAGATTGCCGCTGATAACAAGATAACAAGATGCAACATCACTTCATTAATATTCATTGATCCTGCTTACTGCCCAAGAGCTTAATGATATAAACCCATATATCAATTTTGATCAAAATTCTAGACTATAAACAACAGATTGCAAGATTCTGCTAAGGTAAATAAAATCTTATAGTTTATATTATACTTTTTCATTCTCTTCTCATTTTACTTGCAATTTTTAAGTATTTTAGCATCGTTAGGTCAGTAAACTTGTCACATTGTTAGGTCTGGAAATTTTTATTTTTGTGTCGGAAAAGGTCTGGAATCTTGTTCAAATTTGTGGCAGGAACCCTGAGTCATTGTTGCCTCAATCACCAACTTCATGATGTCTCAATAATTTGAGGCAGATCACCAATTTCAAATAGGGTCCATCAGTCTTTGCCTTCTTGGACCTCACACACAGCTTTAGCTCACCATTCCCCACAGTGCCAAAGCCAAATCATACCAGCAATGAACAGACTCAGAGTTCCCATTCAGGTAAAAATGTTTATGAATTAAACATTAACAGTACTTGGCTGGTGTATGCACTAAATTAAGTCTAATAAACTGTATTTGTAGCTGTGTATCAGTGTTAATCAATTTTTACCAATTTCTCAATAATAACAAAGAAACCTGATCAAACATGGCTGATATGCATAATGTTTTTGATACACATGTCTGGTAACTTTGCTACGATCACCATATTGGCTACAAGGGATAGACTGGTCCCTTGTCTAATATGCTTTCAGTGCACAGTACAGATCCAGGAAAAACAAAAAAACATTTTGGAGTGGCATGTGGCATATGGGATTCCAGACTTTCAAATTAATGGAGGCTTTGGTATTCCATTGGAGTTATTTTTATCAAAGAAAAAAATAAGACTAACTTTATTCTGAGGAAAAATAAAAAAGCATATAACTTTTATAATATTTGGAGCTGTTAAATAACTTACTACTGAATCCTTCTGTTCAATTATTTTCTAAAGTACCAAGTATAAACAGGTTATGAAATTTTTATTTGTTTATATGTTTATTTATTATACTCCAGTGCAATAATAGTATTTTACTTTCTTCACAATGTGCACATCATTTTTTTTTGTTTTATCTCCATTTTAGCAATCTAGGTGGTATAAAAACCCTCAATTCAAGAAAGTATTCCAAACACTGAGAATGCTGGACCAGTTCTGACACAGTACATTCCTGAACATCTCATCACCGCATATAGACTCCAGTACTGGCTATGGTGATCTATCCCTTGATAGCCAGTACCAGACCTTAGCATCAGATATCAGCCAGCCCCAGACCTTGTCCACCCCAACTCTTGCACACCCACTACCACCAGGATTGGGTAGTGTGACCATACCCAGTCCCGGACTCTAGATGCACACAGCATTCAACACCAGGTCACGCCACTTCCAGCTCTGGTTCTATCATGGATGCCCAGCACTACTGGCACAGGATTTGGTGAACATGTCTCCCACAATATCCAGTACTGGACCTATGCAGGCATCATGGGCTGGTACCTGACAGGTCCGTCACCGGTCCCGATGTAACCCAGTACTGGCAGTGTTTCTTCCTATTTCCGGATTTCAAAGACACACTCACAAGCTTCATCTTTTTCTACAAGATCCAACAATGTCCAGGGAAGATTTAATCTTCCACACATCCATTTGAAGAAGTCTTACAGAGTTCTGTCCCTCTCCTCCTCAATCAATGCTCTCTTTGAGAATTCCTGCATCCGTTGTCCTTTTGACCAAGAAAAATCTGCCTCCTTTCAAACAGTTACCATAGTCTAATTGAGAGATTTATTTTTTACACTCCTTTGAAAGGTAACTTCAAGACCCAAGTATCAACAGACCTTTCTTCTCGCAACTACAACTCACACCTTCCTTCTGCAAAACACACATATTAGTTGTCAACACCAAAGTCTCAGCAGTCAACAGAGATATCACAGGCTGGGGGATATTGAAACCACCCTATGTACACATGGACCCTCTTCCAAACCTTATTCCTTGGCAAGGGTCCAATTTTCCAGAGCAAGCGATGACAAGCCACGGGAGAAAGGGACTAGCTTTGGTCCATTTTTTATGCCAGGCAGCGTCCTTCCACCAGGAAATAATGCCATGCTCATGTCTCCCTTTTCCAACATCCTGGTGGTGTAAAGACTTCAGCACGTTACCACGAAATGGGAAGAGATTCTGCCCTTACAACACATGGACAGCCTCCAGATCATATTCCTAAACCATTCCTTGCTGTCAAAGGTGCCCCTTCACTATAGACATCCTCAGAGACCCATACAATGCAGACATACTGCAGCAGGAAATGACATTCTCCTCACAAGAAGGTATTAGAGATCATTCACATCACAGACTCCCCAGGATTCTACTCCAGACTTTTTCTAGTTGCCAAGGGTAATTCCAAGCTCAGACTACTGGTCATAGATCTAAGTTCTCTCAACCAACACATTCAGGCACCCAAGTTTAGATTGGAGGCCCCGAGATCAGTCATCAACACTGTTCAGGTGGGAGATTTTGCAGTCAGCATAGAACTCTTAAGATGCATAGCCTTTATATACCTATTCACAGGTTTCATGGAAATTCCTGAGGTTCTTTTTCAGGTTCACTGTATCAAATCAAGACACTCCCTACAAGTCTGAACCTCAATCCAGAGCTTACAAGAATCATGGACAGGTCATGTCACACATCAAAATTACCTCCACATCTGTGACATTGAACTACCTGGATGACATTTTCCAAGAGCGTAAGACATGAAATTCCTTGTTTTGCTCTTGCTTTCCCTTGGATTCCTCATCAACAAGGACATCTCATTCGGTCCCAGCACTTCATTCATCTGGACATGGAATTTAATACCTCTTGAACTGAGTTTGTCTCCCTTAAGAACATGCCTTGAAGATCATGTTGTTGGTGTTTTCTATCTGCTTGAAGAGTATATCTGCTTGCAGAGTAAGATTTCATCCTGAGAATCTCTTTGCTTTGGGGGTCTTCACAATGTGCCCATAGATCTTCTCATTCAGATGGTCCTTTCATCTCAGTGGCAGCAGAAGCTTTGCCCACTATACCAAATGATCAAACTTTTGGACTACATAAAGTCCCATCTCAGCAAATTCAAGAACCTCTATTGGCTCACAACCAGCAACAGCCAGCATCGTGCTGCAGCATGAACCACCAGAAATCATTATCAGTACAGATGCAAGCAAGACTTGCTGGAGTGCCCATCTCCTGCTCTTCTTTCAAAAAGCAAGTGAGGTTTAGTTCCTTCAGGAGCACTTCATGCATATCCTCTTCCTGGAGATGAAAGCCGTAGCAAATGCCTTTTGATCGTAGCAGGAGACATCTGGAAAGGGTGTCCTGATTGTTTATGACAACTGTCATCAATTATCTCGGAAGGAAAGAGGGAACTAAGTGCCCAGATCTTTGCTTTCTTGTTTGGGATTGTCTCAGGTGGTGTCATCATTGAGAAATCCAGATTCAAGTCCACCACATCTCAGGCAGGCTCAATATCCTAGCAAACCTGTTGTCCAGACAGAATCAACCAATTCCCACAGTATGGTCCATGCACCTCATGGTCTTCAATCAAAGCTGTACCCACTGGGGTTGACCTCTTTGTGGTGAGGTGGAATGCCAAGTTCCCAACCTATGTCTCGGCAGTCCCAGATTCCAGATTCAAAAGCCTGGCCAGTCAACACCCTTTCATTCAATTGCAACAGTTTCAATGCATATGTATTTTCCCCCCAACCCATCTGATTTCCAAGCTCATTCAGAAAGAGAATCTTGAGTGCAGACTACTCCTGATTGCTCCCCTATAGTGGGGAAAAATCATTGATCAACGACTTCCTGCAGCCGAGATTCCCAGGACAATTCTGCCATCTCCTGGCCTGCTGAAACAACTCCAAAAAGAGGTATTTCAGCCCAACCCAGGATTGTTGAACCTGTCCGCATAGCTCATATCAAACAAGCCCTCAAAAAGAAACATTTCTGCAAACAAATGGTGGACAGGATTGCTCTGGGCAAGAAGGCCCACCATTTCAAAAGCCTATGGAGACTCGTCATGCAGTGGTTCAAGCAGAGAACACGTCTCTGTTAAAAGCCCTAGTATTACAAATAGCCAAGATCCTCCAGTAGCTCTTGGAAAAGATGTTAGCTCCGACCACAATCCAGGGCTAGCGTTCCACGATTTCAGACATGTTTCACTATCATGGAATGGAGGATATGGACCAGAACAAAGACCTATCCAACCTTTTAGCCAGTTTCTGTTCGTCTCAAACCTTTGTCCGAAATTGAACCTACAGTGGGTTCTGACATAATTGAACAAGGCACCATTTGTACCACTGTCTAGGGCAGGGGTTGGCAATTGTTTATACTTAAAGAGCCAAACTATGTCACAATTCGGAGCAAGAGATCAACAAAGAGCCAGTATTAGAAAGCCCTTTTGTAACTGATAGTATACAATTTAACATTATTGATATTAAACATGTTGATTAATAATATGAGAAGAAAAGAAAGTGAAAGAAAGACAGAATTGACATGAGTAATTAAAATTTTTTTATTTTTTTAAGGATGACAAAAGAGCCATATTTTGTTCCGTACTGAGCCACATTTGGCTCTCGAGCCATAGGTTGCCAACCCCTTGTCCAGGGCTTTGCTTACTCAACTTTCGGATAAGACCTGCTTCCTAGTCACTCTAGCATCAATAGGCAGCATTAGTGAAATTCATGTTTTATCAGTCAACCCAAACTATCAGCAGTTCCACCATGATGGTTTGGTTTTTCTCATTATGTCCCTGGTCTCATTGCTAAGAGCAGGCTCCCACTCATGGAAAACTAGTCTTTTGTTTTAAAATCAATCTCTTCTTTGGACCTTTCTCCCAAGAGCATCTTCCATACCCCATTAGAGCACTGAAGTGGTTTCTAAAAACACTGAGCCGATTAGAAAAGGGAGATCTCACTTGTTCTTATTGCACAAAGAAGGAAGGGATGCTATTTCTGCTCAGGCTCATCCTGGATCCATTGGGGTATCTGCATAGCTTAGAAGGAACTAACCCAAGACCAGATAAATTTCTTACTCATTGGCTTGTTAGGTTAAAGCAGTCACAACCAGCATTGCATACAAGTATAAGTGCTCCCTGATTGGCATCAATCAGGCCACGGGATGGAGGTCTGAGACAGTAGTCTCTAGCTTTTACCTTGGAGATCTTTCATCCCAAAGAGCTCAAATCAACCTGGTGAGACTTATATCAGCAGGACAACAGGCTACCTCCCCAGATCATACAGCAGCTTCAGAACAATACAGGTTACTCGACTTTCACTGGATTTGCATGTTTTTTCCAAGACCACATCCATTCATTGACCTTTGCAAAAACCTAGCCAGTATCTCACACTACACTCAAAGCTGCTTCACATATGTTGGAAGACCAGAGTCAGGGCCAACTCTGGGGTAAGGGGATTTAACTCTCTCCTTAGCAACCAAAATGGAAACTCTAATTTTGACTTCTTCTTCAGAATGGCTCATCCAGTTTTGATCAGACTTGGTAGGAATGTTTCTCGGGACATACTTTATATAACTGTATCTAGGGTAGCTCCCTAGTAATTGTGTAGCTTCCTTAGCAACCAGTTAAAAAACCTTTTTTTGAGACTTTTTCTTTAGAACAGCAGAGCCAGTTTCAGTCAAACTTGGTAGGAATCTTTCTTAGGACATGCTTTATCAAATTATATTCAGGTTGGCTTCAGTAGCATTGGTGTGGTTTCCAAAGCAACCATATAAAAAAAAACTATTTTCAACTTCTTCCCCATAACAACAAAGTCAATTTTGATGGCCTCCTTAGCAACCAGACAGAAAACCTATTTTTGGCTTATTCTTTACAATGACTGATTATCTCTAGATAAAACCTCATAGCAGTGTTTGTTAGGACATGCTCTACCAAAACTGTGTCTGAGGTAGCTTCCCTACCAATAGTGAGACTTCCTTTAGCAACCATATGGGAAACCTATTTTCAACATCTTCCATCTCTGTCAAAGTTGTGTCCAGGATGGCTCCCTTAGCACTTGTGTGGCTTCCACAGCATCTGGTTGGAAAACCTACAAAAGGCAAATTATACTCTCATCAAGTATGGCTATTGTTTATATTTATATATATATTATATATATGCACCGCTCCCTCGATAACTCATGCCAGGATAACTCGCGAACCCGCTTATAACATGGGGTCAGGTGTGGATCCCATTTTTTAAAACTTGAAATTTTTTTTTTTAAATGGCCCCTATTTGTTAAAGGTGAAAAAAATCACGATCAAAATTAGTAAATGAAACCTTGATATATCGCTCGCTTTATTGTCAAAAACAGTGGTTATCTTTATCGTCAAAAACAGTGGTTAGTACCTGGAAATTTGAATCAACATCATGAAATTTTCAACTTTTAATAAGAAGTAATATATTTTGTTCAATTTTCTTTCCAAACAACATTCCCAGTACACTATAAATAACAATATTCGACGAAATTTCTATCAATGAAAATGTCACTTATACCTACTGGTGGCAACTCTTTAAAAATAAATACCAATTAAATAAGTTTTGTCAAGTGAAATTTGTGTTTTAGTTCTATTTTTTAATTCGGTTTCAATGTAATCATCATAAATGCTATAAAAATATAATTCAACTGACCCAGCTATCACTGCAAGCGTTTCCGTGAGAATCTAGTTAATCTAGTTAAGTGCCGTCCGTTTTTTTTATCTCCGACTTGCAGAAGTATTTGTTGTGTTGTTACACTCAATTAATAGCAGAACTGCTTTGTATTATCACGTTAATTACGTCTTTTGTATCAAATCAAACAAAGGGGGTGGAATAACAGAAAAGTTAAAAGGCGTGCAAATCCTGCCTGCATAAGAGCTAGCGGTCATGAACGTGTGTCAGGCCATATCATTTCAATTGATCAATCGAACACTGTTATAAATATTATTATGTAAGTAATATAATTAAACTACCTTAAATTAGCCTACTCAATCACAAATGTGATCAAAGATAGTAAGGCAACCAAGCCAAATGAGTACTTGGTTAATAAAAAGCTTTGTTTTACAGATACAGTTCATTACGGAGAAGCGAGTTCCAGAGTTTGTATTGAACTTAAAATTTCTAACTTGCTTCTCATGGATTTCCTCAAGGATGAGAAGAAGTTTCACTGTTACTTGATATGAAATCATGGAATCCATGTTTTATTAATAGAACAATAAATAAATCTAGTTTCGATGTTGACGGTTGTTTCATGAAATAAATGTCCCTAGTTTTTGAAAAAAAGGAATCTTGTTTAGTTGTGAATCGACAACAACAAAAAGCAGTGACGTATTACATAATGTTTTCGCGTACACGTTTTGTTGAAACCGCTTGGACTAATGTTGTTAACGATCTTTAAGAGGTTCGGTATCTTGAAAATAAAGGTAATTTATACAGAAAAGCAAACAACTACATTAGAAAAAAGCTCTTTATTGACAATTATTCCAAATGTAATTATAAAACGAGCATTCAGTCATTAAACAGCCACGTTACCCATACAGAAACTGAAATGGTTTGCAATTCATCATGGACATTCAAACCTGCTGAAATCAGTGATGGAAGTTTCAGACTTTGCAACTGAAATGAGGATGGAAATATGCACAAAAACAAAGAAAGATATGTGATTTTGTTCAGAGTCAGTGATGATTTAATGTACATGATGGATTAAAGTGAGGATACAGTAATCCTGTGTGGAACTTTTTATTTTATTATTTTGTTATTTTTCCTTTTTGCTAAATAGCTAAACTAAATACATGTATCTTTATAATATACTACTACTAATAATAATTATGCTTATGCTATTCGGTGCATAGTATATGTATTTGTCATGAACCAAGTTTGAGAGCTAAACCTGCCTTCAGAGGTCACCTGTCTACAAAGGTCACTTGTGCCTTTTCCCATTTGTTGCTGCTGTAGACAGGTTTACTCTGTGTGTGTGTGTGTAAATAGAGATCTATATATATATAGAGAGAGAGAGAGAGGTCCCCTTCTGACCAGCGGCCACCCGCTCTATATGGCCAGAATTCCATGGCACCAACGAGTTTGTGTTCAAAAGTACCTCAAGGACGGCCATTCTTCTAACTCGACCAGCGGCTGTCATATTAGTGCAAAAACTGTCAAATTTACCCCTCACGAGTGGCCACATAATGGTGTATACAGATAGAAATCTCATGAATATTTGTTGATTTATAAATACAGCATATTCACATCTGTTCCAACATGCTGATAAAGTAACTTTAATCCATACAAAAAGGGAAGTAATCCAATTATTCTTACAGCTGTGTGTTCCTTAGATGTTAGATTTTGTCACTTTGATAATTACTGGCTATTATTACCACCGAGACAGCGTGGCATCCAGTCACCAGAAAGAAAACATGGTATGTTACCCGTTCTGGCTTCTCTATCTTAGATAACAAAATCCACTAGGAAGGGTACCAGACTGGAAAAAAACAGCCAATCATGTGACAAGCTCACTTCCTTTGTAAACACTGAAAATTGCATGTACAAACTACAAATTGCAAATGAAGGAATAAACTGTTGCCAAAAGTGCAAAATATCATGAGACATACTCAGTTTAGAACAAAAAGTGAAAGCAATTTAAGACCAATTTAGCCAGGTGAGAGATATCAAGCTCACTTTGGCATCTTGGGTGATTAAAATGTTTCTTTGATAATACTTATCAGATCATAATATGGGCACACCCTCTCAGACCCTCTCCACTGTTGCATCCCGGGAAGAGCGTGCATCAGAGCTTTAGATAAGAATTTTTTTAATTAGGTATTTTACTCTCTGGTTTGGAACTAATTGCATTTTTAAAATACAGTGGGATAGTTTGTAAAAACCTCAAAACCCAAAAGGTGAAACTTACACTACCAGTCTAAGTCTTAATCATCAAGGCATTAATCATGCCTATTTGAATTCATCAAGACATTAATCATGCCTATTTGAATTCATCAAGACTCTAATCATGCCTGTTTGAATTCATCAAGACATTAATCATGCCTGTTTGAATTCATCAAGACAATTATGCCTGTTTGAATTCATCAAGACATTAATCATGCCTATTTGAATTCATCAAGACATTAATCATGCCTATTTGAATTCATCAAGACATGAATCATGCCTATTTGAATTCATCAAGACATCAATCATGCCTATTTGAATTCATCAAGATTCTAATCATGCCTGTTTGAATTCATCAAGACATTAATCATGCCTGTTTGAATTCATCAAGACATTAATCATGCCTGTTTGAATTCATCAAGACATTAATCATGCCTATTTGAATTCATCAAGACATTATTCATGCCTATTTGAATTCATCAAGACATTAATCATGCATATTTGAATTCATCAAATGGCTTAGCGACTAAGACTGATTGATGGTGCGTTTAATTGTATGATTCTATTTGAGTGTTCTCACATTAAGCAAGTACTGTCATTTCAAACATGTAGTAATGGATCAATAATGGGATTTGTAGTAATGGATCAATAATGGGATTTGTCTCCATTTAGGTTTTGCATTTCAGTCAGTTTTTGGACACTGTGGTAGGGCATTTGTGTTCTTTGGACCCATTTCTAGTTTCAGAACTCTCATCACAGGTGATAAGGACAAAAATTGACACTGAACACCCGTTTAATTCTTTTCAGTTTATAATAATTTCCAGTTTCCTTACTAGGCATGGTGAAACAGGTATCACCTGTCTAGTGGGAATGGCAACAGCATTAACATTTAAGTTTTATGTTAAAGTTTTTGCAGGTCAGACAAAGGGGAATACATCAATGCATGAACGGACACAGGTGAAACTATTTAGGGGATGCATCTTGATGAGCACTATACCCTCATCACAAAAGTAGGTCACTGTGACTTATCCTTCAGACTTAACTTTGGTTAAATTTTGTGTTTTAAGTTAATTTCTCAACCACTGTTCATGCTAGAATCATCAAACTCTATGTTTGAATGCATCTCCATTAGTACCACACTCTTACAACAAAAGAAGGTCAATGTGACCTACATTTCACATTTACTGGCCTAGGTTCAGTTTTTGCATGTAGCTCTTTTTTTTTTTTTTTTTTTTTTTTTGTGCACCATGTACACTTACTGTTACACCTGGAATCATTCAACTTTGTTAGGAAATGCATTGTAATGAGTACTACAACTGTACAGGATTATCACAAATGTTTGTCACTCATCCATTTTCAAGATCAGCGGCTTTGGTTATTTTATGGAGGGGGGATTTTGGTAGTTAATTTCAAAAGTACTGTTCATGCTAGAATTGTCAAACTAGATGATTGAATGCATCTCAGTGCCACACTCGTACAACAAAAAGGGTCACTGTGTCCAGCTTTTCGCATTTTACTGGTTTAGGTTAAGTTTTTTCAGTTACCTCATGACCACGTTTTTTTTTTTCTACATGCAAGCCTACCTAGAATCATGAAATTTTGCGAGAGATGCATGGCGATGAGCACTGCACCCTCACTGCAAAGGTCGGACACTATGGCCCATATTTTGTGCTTCATTGACATTGATTATATTTTGTGTTTGAAGTTCATTTCTCTGATACTGTTCATGCTAGAATCATGAAACATTGATGATGATATGTATCTCTGCAAGTACCACACCGTTAGAATAAAAGAAGGGCAGTGTGACTTATATTTTACCTTTTACTGGCCCAGGTTAATTTGCTCATGACCACGTATTTTTGCATGCTATATTTATTTAATCCCACTTGGAATCATATAACTTGGGGAGAGAATGCATTTTTTTTTATAAGGACTACACTGTTATTGCAAAAAAATGTCTTGTGACTTATATTTCATACTTCAGTGACTTTGTTGAAATGTTGTGTTTGAAGTTCATTTCTTGCATGCTAATCATGTCATAATGAGTTATGAAACTTGATAATTGGATGAATCTCTATTAGTACTACACCCTTACAACCAAAGAAGGTCATTATGACTTACATTTTGTGCTTTACTAATGTAGGTTAAATACTTGTGATTAGCTTATGGTCACA
Source organism: Margaritifera margaritifera (assembly GCA_029931535.1). Classification (NCBI taxonomy): domain Eukaryota; kingdom Metazoa; phylum Mollusca; class Bivalvia; order Unionida; family Margaritiferidae; genus Margaritifera; species Margaritifera margaritifera. Next base: position 847,250 of record JAQPZY010000991.1, read on the forward strand.
TAGATTTCTAAATGTTATATACTAGCCTGCACAAAGGCACATTTAGACAAGTAAAGTAGGAAAACAAGAGGCCCAAGTGAGCCTGATATCACTCGCCTCCTTACATAACTTAACAGTTGACCATTTTACTTATCAGGCTTATGTAGTATTGTAAGAACATGAACTATGTAAACTATCTCACAAACTTTTTATCATATCAGTTTGACCTATTTTACTATAGTGTGATTAAAATTCTTTCCAAAGATAAAGGCATAATTGATATGTATAGTCTCCTGCTCATAAACAAAGTGATCCAAGATCTGAAAAAGTTTGGTTTATAGAATAAAGTTTTAATTTGTGGTCTACAGAGTCGTATGACTTTCACACAAATTAAATTAGAATTTGATTATTTTTTTTTTTAATTTCAAGGCCATGGGTTTCTTCACTAATGGTAATTAAATTTGGAAGTGTTTCAGGAGAAAATCATATTGGGGTAATTTGTTATTATTATTATTAAAAGATAAGCAGTCCTATGACAAAGGTAGTTTGATCAACTCAAACTGAACAAGCAATTTCAGGCTCTTTAATCATCACCTTGTCAAAAAGATTACACAGTACCACTAATCTAAACATTTTTCTCCCCCAGTTCATTAATAAGATACCTCCACACATGAGGATAGAAACTCTATGTGCAGGCATTCTAGTACAGGAAAGGGAGAGAGAGAGAGGGGGGGAGGGAGAGGAAGAGTTTATAATGACGAATGTATTGTTGTCCTGATAATAATTATTGCAAAAATGTATTAACAGTGATTAATAGATTTAATTGCATAACAATCCTTGGTCAAGAGATAATCTTATGGACATTACTAATTAGTCTGAGATCATCTAGCCTGCATCCATGTATAGGGAAAACTCATATAAATAAGAAACAAGAGGCCCACTTTTTGTTGAGCCCACTGTACGTTTAACTAGAAAGTAAACAACTTCAGCATTGAGCTAAATCCAAACAACTTTAGCATTAACTGTAATCTAGGGTGTGGATGAATGGATGGACACGGGACACGCGCACGAACACCAAAGTGATCAATAAGTCAAGCTTCTGCCAAGGAAGGCTTGACAAAAATGAACTGTGAGGGGTACAAAAAAAACCCCAACCTGACCAAGATTATTTTATTTTCTTATCTCAGAGAATATTTAGAGATAGAAACAGAAGATGTTGAATCGGGAAACATGAACACTAATGTCTTATAATTTTAATGTATAAACAATTCATTATTAAGAGAACAGGTATATCTTAAGAAAATAAAACAAGTACTTTTATAATTCAGTCCAATTAATCATAATATCAAACTACAATGCATGAATGATGATATAACAAAATACATGTGGTGGATACAAATACGGAAGAATGAACACACAACTAGCTCACATACACAGTGGATTAAGATTTTTCTCACCCACTCTCTCACGTATATAGAAAAACTAATGTTTACTAACAGTATATTTTTACAAAACCTTATATCACAGTTTCACAGTTAATCATATATAGAGCACTTGAAACAATACGGACTTCCTGCCAATAATTAAAATCAGTCTTTGGTGCTGATGTGTTTTAGACTCTTGGTTCATGGTTTTGTAGGGACGAACTTTTCCTGAAAAAATAAAAGACAATAGTCCGACATTCTACTGTTCAGAAAATAAAATACTCATTTAGGTCAAATAATGCACAGACAATCTTCTGAATCTAGTTTTATAGAGGTCAAATAAAATAACAATACACAATGAGTCTCACTGCAAATACCAATTGTCATTCTCAAGCAGTGGCAAAAACAGACTTTTAATTATCACCAGTAGGTGACCATAATGCTCCAGTGGTATTTAGAACCATCTAAACATGGGGTGTCAAACATACGGCCCGCCAGACTAATTATTTATTATTATTTATTTTTATTATTTATATCAAATCTGGCCCGCCATAGCAAATGAGTTTAACAACCCTGATCTAAACCTTTAGGTGAACATTTCTGGGATTTTCATTGGACCTTCAACCCAAGCACTTTAAAAATGAATATTCATAAAAAAAAAAATGTTGCCTTTTGAAGATGACTGCCATTGAAGTCATATTTGATTTTACACAGACATGAATTTAATTGGAGACCTTTTAGATATGACTACAAATATTTCATTCAGTGTCCCATGTAAACCTGACATTTTGTTTGAAAAGAGTCACAATCACTGGAAGACTGACATGGGGCATATATATGGTACATAGTGTGATTATTGAGTAAATAAAAGATATTAAAGAGACTTCACAGGAAAATGTTACATTACATTTTAGATGGCCAATCAATAACACTGATGAAAAAAAAAGAAAACAGAGAACTGATCTCTATTAGTCTGCCATGATAAGCAGATTGCATGCAAACATTCTTACTTTGGTGTTGATGTAAACACTTTCTTCCTTCTCTGTCCTTTCTGAGGGGTGTCAGCAATGTTTTTATCCCTTTTGGGGACCACTTTTGCATTTTGCAGTTTTTCAGTCAGATCATCTAAGGAAGTCTGAAGCATTGCTTGCACATCGCCAATATAACTGTCAGGGCCAAGATCATACTCAATCTCTCCTGAGGCAGTCCTTACAAGACATCCTTCATTCATGAAGTCTGGCAACAAAGCTGATGGCTGACCTGTAGTTTGTAGATATTTTATCTGGCAGTTCATCAAACAGCATAGTTTGGATATGGTGGTTTCTGGTGGCATCCAACTCTGTGGGTGTCATAATTTTTGTATTTGCCTGTTGTCTTTTGGATTGAATAGTCAGGTTCCGTTTCTGCTGAAAACTCAGCTTTTTTGGATCATAAACCTTTGGACAGTACATTGTTTTAACAAAATCTGTGGAAACATTATTGTCCATCTCCACTTTCCCTGAACTAAGAATGAAAAGTGTATCTTGAAACATTGGATGCAGCAGAAATAATGTCAATATCTTCCAGTCCGAAAAGCCATGGAATTTGGGAAAGTAGTTATTACCCCCTAAACATAGAGCTAAAGCTATCTTGATGCCAATGTTCTTGTCGTCTGTTTTCTGTTTCACATACTACTATTCTCCTCAGTGCAGGAATTTGTCCCAGAAGATCTTTCAAAATACTGTCCTGAACAAAGTTTAAATACTGTTTGCAACTCACTAATTTGGCTTTGAACTTTACCCATGCAAACTCTAAAGTAGCTACTTTGATGTTAGTCAATATTCCAGCTGGTATGGCTTTCTTTTTTTTAAAAAAAAAGACCAGCTTCAAAAAAGACCAGCCTACTAGCATTCAAATGCAAATTTAAATGTGTTTTGCAGAAATGTTTCCTCCTCTACTTGTTATATTCAGTCCCAGTAGTGTAAGTCTAATTCTTCATCCCTTACGACAACTGTGATAAATGTAGCATAGGAATATTATTTTTTATACAGAGGCTTTCCCTTTTGCCTTGATTAAAAATCACACACTCTCATACTTTACATTAAAAACATTCTTCTGTGAGTTAGCAGTGTGATGAAGTAATGTCACTTTTGTCATTCAGGTGTATCTTCCCACACATTGACTCTGTCCTTTATGAAAGATATGGATGCAAAGAAGTTTTGTGTTTGATAAATTATCTTAAAGTTAATTGGGGAGGAATTTGTGCAACAATTGCTAATACCTGCACATATTTTTCTTCTTGAAATTCCAACTCTGATACAGTGAAGTTGCTGTCTGGTTCATCTGTAGACTCCGATGCAGTTGAAATGTCAACTGTTTCATCTTGAGACATTGTCAGGAATGATTCTTCAAGCTCAAGAAGTGGCATGCTATCATCACTCAGATCTGCTTGATCTGCTTCTGAATTACCAACAGGTAGCATTTCCGAAGTTATGCCATCCTCCTCCTGGTGATCCCTAGCAGGAAAATGTGTTGATCGGTACAATCCACATATTTCTGAAAGTGTTAAGGAAGAGCAAATAAAGCATATAATTTCTGGCATTTTCCAATCAATTTCTGAGATAATGATAAATAAATCAACTCATGGTTTTTTTTTTCATTTTCTGAAAACTCCACTAAATCAAATGAGATCGAGTTATTACTAATTTTTTTTACAATGCAGATCAATCCTTCCTCTAAATTGCAGGTAAACTTAAGCAGTTTTAGTTCTTATTTTCATGTTCACTTATATAGTTGTCACTTTTTATAAATTGAACATAACATGGTTGATACAATAACAATATTATTACAACTTAAGCTAATAATGAGTGATATTACCTTCTGAAATCTTGAACCACCAAGGTATAAACGACCATCTTCGCAACCACTCAAGCCTCCTTCTAATGCCCGACTCATCTGGGAATTCTTCTAGAATGCACATCCATCCTTCATCTTTTGTCAGCTCGATTTCTTTCATTCAGCTGCATACAAAGGCATTTTTGTGTCTGCATTCAGTGGCATGCCAAGTTCTTACAATGGCATCATCCCATGGTATTCCCTTTAAGGTGAGTGGCAATGTGCACAACTAAAGTGATCTGCTTTCACCAAGATTGGGATCACTTTTGTGTTTCAATCTTACAAGGTTGTCTATCATCGAAATCAGGAGACAATCTCTTATCTTGGTTATCTTCTGGTGCACTCCATTTTCTGTTTCACAGAAAATTGAGTAGCACTTAATATAGGGGTTGCAATAGCACCGATCAGGTTCTGTTTTTGCTTTCAATAATCTCTCTGCCTCTCTTAAGCTTGTTGTTCATGCTTCAGCTGTTATGTCAAACACAGTGTTTATGCTGTGATAATGCATTGCAAGTTCCAATGTATCCCTGTCTCGAATGATTCCTGTGTGTGTTCTGTTGAAGATATTTAAAAGTCTGTCATATGTTTGGTACAGTTGGAAAAGCTTTGTTTTCAGTAATTTCACTGGATCCTTTGCCTTCCAGATGCTTTTGTGGTTAATGAAGCATTCTAGAATAATTTACACTAGTAAAGGTATATCCAAATGCCACTCCTCTAACAAACACTATGTCTTCCAGTGCAGCAGTTTGTATGAAAGCATGCTCTTACATGCAGTGCACACACTTTCTTTGTCTGGTGCAGCTGAGACATGTCCAGTAATTTTGCTTTCAAAGACAATATGTTCTTGAAGCTTACTCAGCATGATGTCATCTTGAACATGAAATCTACTGAAACTTGTTCAGTGTTTGTATTTATCAAGACCTCCAGCACAAAAGAATACAATATTTGGACAGAATGCATTATGGTCACAAAACAAAACATGCCTGATTAGGCCTGCAATATCTGTAACAGAATCAAAATCCCCGCTAACTTCCACAAAGACATGAATACTGGTTTGGTGCTCACAATAAGGGGAACATTCAACACAAGATACCAGTTTTATATGGCCAGGGTAGAAGAGTTCGGCTTTAGTCAACACTGCAACCTCTATTACCTCTGCATAGTGGTCCTGGCCTGTGAAAATCTGCACTCCATCCAGTCTTTCTGCAACCAACTGTCTCTGCTTGCATTCGTAAATTGCTTTGCTTGACTCAGTCACAATTGCATTGTTTAGTCCATGAGCTAATTTTATTTCCTCATAGAACCTCCATTTTTGTTTCACTTCATCTTCATATGTATTTGAAATGTCTTGATCCCTGTGACTAAAATGGTACTCAAAGAGACAAATTTTATTCTATTCCGATGCAGAAAACTGAGTTCTATATTCATTATAGAGGGTTGGAATATCTTCTTCGACTCTAGATGTTCTTCAGGGTATGTAACCTTCAAATGACCATAAGCCACAGTCTTGTATAAATTTAGAATTGTTTCATAACATTGTTTACTTTCTGTTTGTAAAACAAAGTTTTGCACAGTTTCTACAATGTTCTTACAAATGACTCTGTCATATTCATGAGCAAAGCAATAATGTAATATTGCTGATAATATAAGATATGTTTTGCCATCTACTACTTTGTCGGAGTGTTTGTATCCCTTTATTTCTCTCAGAAAATGTGCAACACACAATTCCGTGTCAATGGTCCTAGTATGGTTGTCTTTAAGCAGTTTTAAAAAGTCTTCAGATGGAGCGTACCACACTCCATCAAGGACAGAAAACTGCAGGTCTTACAACGAGGCCATTTTTACAGACATAGTTCAGGAGTAATATCTGAAAACAATCCAATGATGTAAAAAAGAAATTCACCGACTTCCTATGAAATATTTCATGAATACTTATTCTTCCTACACTATGGTACATTTCATAAAACATGGATTCATTGAGAGCATTTCTATTTTATTACTAATAAAATTGTATTTGACACTGTCATGCAATCACAATTTATGTACACCAACTGGTTTTATTAATATTTAAACATCGTATCTTGAGAAAAGTGTAAATATGTTTTAAAATAGATATCTTAATGCTATCAAGGGGTTAATTAGATACTTTAGATCTAAAATACTATATATTTAATGTCTAGCCTCAATAAAAATGCACACATGATCTTTGATATTTTCTTATAGTAAACTTGAAGATCGTGAATGTAGTTGCACCAGTGTACTGTCATATCCTGCAGAGGGACCACATAGCATTGTCCATATCCATTCCATGCAGCATAAATTTAATTTTAGCTCATTTGTAAAGAACTTTGTGATTGCAATCAAATTCGGTGTGAGTTTAGCATCCAGGAGAACTAGATCAAGTTTTATTTTAAGATTTTATTTGAAAATGAGACATAGAAATGACAAGTTGACTTAGAAGATTATCTTTGCATCACAAATTTTGCTTTGGCACAAAATGTTATTATGATTATAGACTTACAAGATCTATGTCAAGTTAAATGTTCACCTTTTGTTTCCTTGAAAATTCTGGATTATGGTCCTCAACTGACCTAAGAATTTAATGTTACATCTTTTCTTTCTTTCTTTTTTTAATTTTACCATATTGGCATCGGCATGTTTGTTCTCTGTACAGATTCCAAGTTTGTTTGTTTGTTGGGTTTTTTTTTTTAAATAAAAATAAAAAAAACTTCCAAGTGCTACAGACATTCCATGATCTTTATTTGATAATATCAGTAAATATAATTTATTGTACTTCTGTAAGTTTTAGATCTGCATCTTACATGATATCAGATGAATTTTAATACATTTTTAAGTTACATGTAGATATATAAATTAAAGACAATGTGTGATAAAAACATAGGTAATGATAACTACCCATGTGCCAATGTTATTATGGTTAAGAAGAGTGTTAGATTCAGTTTGACTTTACTCTGCCTACCAAGGGGGGTGTTGTACAAATAATCTCTATGCAAATTATATTTAATAATTTTAAATGACTCTGACACTTTACTATGTATATACGGAATAAAAGAGGCTAGGAAGTGTCAAGTACCATGCACTGTTATACATACAAAATCAAAGAATGTATAAGGAAAACAGACAAGTAATAATAATGTGAAAATAAATATTTTTAAGTATTACAATGATATAGAATAAGAAATAATTACCTTGTGTAAACTCATGCTCCTTAGTCTTCCGGCATCAGTGTGGAACAAAATAATGAAAAAATATATATGGTGTATGTATACATATATGTTTATACAATACACTGAAAATGTTAATGACCAAAACAATCATGCTATGCAATGTATGTACCACCAGTCCTAACATTGGAGGTATCTTATTACAGAACTGGTGGAGAAAAATGTTTAGATTAACAGTACAGTGTAATTTATTTGATAAGGTATTGATAAGAGAGCCTGAATCAGTTTGCTCAGTTTGAGTTGACAAAACTACCTTTGTCATAGGACTGTAAGGTACAAAATACATCTTTCAAATAATTTGTGAGTTATGGCATTGAGTATATGAAATGCCATAAAATAATGTACAATGCATGTATTAACATACAAATGAAAAATGTTTCAGGCACTTCAGCATGCCAGTACTAGCAACTGTCAAACTCTATTTCACCAAGCATATCAAACTTGCTTCCAGATATTTAAGAACTTCAGATGTCAAGTTTAAAAAATAATTATCTGCAAATAAATGTATAAACATAGACATAGTTTTTACAAGAAATATGTTCTTACTGGAGCAAAATAAATATTAGAAAAAACACAATTACTTGAGACCAAATATTTGTAATTGTGTAAAAAAAAATTATGATTCTTAATTAAAAGATTGCACATAGTTTATGCTTGCATATTGTCTGTAACATCAGTGCATTAAATCAAATGTTTCCCAGTTCCATTCGTCCTCTCATCATGCATAATTATATCAGTGTCTCAAGATTGTAATGGTTCATCAGTTTTACACACTAATCATATAGCCAATTATTTTTTTTTATTTAGTATTACTTGGTATATTTCGAATTCAATTTTTTTCTTCAGTTATAAATTGGGAATTATTTTAATCCCTAAAGTGTTTATTATTTATTAATTTTTATAAACTGTTCTTTTGAAATGTATGCAACTCGTATTCTATTTTTTTAAAATCTGGTTTGCATGTTTTTGCAAGGGAAATAACTCAGCGTCACCCCAAAGCTGTGATTCTCAATAGTCAATATAATGAGTCACTTTCCTTTATAGATAGAAACATGTTAAAAGAGAAAACAAATTGATCACATAGCATACAGATTGGGAACTATTTCTCACAGTGCTGATTTTCATTAATATGCAGGTCTTGCTCATAATAAAACTCACTGGATATCTTGATGATATAAGTCTATTTATCCAGTTTGATCAAAATCAGAATCGCCACTAAAGTGTTGACAATCTCACACAGTCAGATGCAAGATCACCTCATCAATATCTTTCTCATAATTGTACCTATCTCAGATGATGATTTAAGTCAATTTTACCAAGTTTACTCAGAATTGGATCAGAAGTACAGCTTCTAGAGTGTCAACAAGTTCAGCCAATCAGATCCTATATGGATCTCACTTATCTAACTCTTTCAAGATCTTGATGATATAACCATAATATTGCAAATTTGATCAAAATCAGGTAAAAAAAATATGGCCACCAGAATGGTAAAAAGCTCAGCCAATCAGATGCAAGAAAATTGCCCCAACAATTTTCTTGGATCTTGCTCATGATTAAACTCGTCCAAGATATTGATGATAAAAGATTATATTCCAAGTTTTATCAAAATTGGATCAAAAGTATGGATTTTAGAGTGGTAACAAGCTTAGCCAATCAGATGTAATATCACTTTATTAACATATCTCGCTCATCAAACTTTTCCAAGATCTTGATACTGTAAGCATATAATCCAAGTTTGATCAAAATCGGATCAGATATACAGACTTCAAAATGATAACAAACTCAGCCAATTAGATGAAAGATCACAACAATAACATGCATGGATCCCACTGATTATCAAACACATCTGATCATATTAGAATATATTCCAAGTTTGATCAAAATCAGATTAGAAATATGGCTTCCACAGTGGTAACCAACTCAGCTGATCAGATGCAAGCTCCCTTTTTAATATGTGTGGATCTCACTAATTATCAAACTCGCAAAGATTTTGATGATTATAAGCCCATATTCCATGTTTTATCAAAATTGAATCATAATTATGGACTCTGAAGTCATAACAAGCAATTATTTACATATGGACAACACACGACGCATGACAGACACAGGGCCATACCATAAGCTCCCTTGGCCTTACAGCCAGGTAAGCTAAAAATGTTTATTAAATTGTAAACATATTATATTAATTCATATTGACATATTAATGACTGTACATCCTATATTGAGATAGGTTTATTCTCAGTAGGTTAACTGTCTATTGCACATGTGAATGAGTCAATATTAGAATAGTAAACTGCTTGCATTTCACTTGAGACCTCAGCTGTAGTGGCTAATAAAGTGAATTACTGATGCAAGAACTATTCTTAAAATACTAGTCATGCTGGGTTGCGTTTCTGGCACTGTGACCAGAAAATTGATTCACTCATGATTTGACGTGTGTGTGAGTTGATGACCTTAGTTGTTATAAGAAGAAACAGATTAATTTGTAGAATACATGAGAAGAAACAGATTGATGAGTAGAATTCAGCTGAACTAAGGTCACCAATACATTCAGTTGGTCATATAAGCATAACCAAATTTCTAGTCACAAGAGCCAAAACACACTCCTGGCTGTAACTCAAAGGTTACTCAAAGTTTGTGCCTTCCACCCAGCAAAATCTGCCTTCTAATGGTGGACATTGACAATAGCTTCTGAATCAGATGTATGGACAATGATACGAAGGAAGAAAAAAAAAACTTGTTTTTTTTTCAATCAACTCACAGTGCAACTTCTTTGGTATAGAAACAAATGTTCTTTTTTATTCTCTTTTGTGTCCTGTCACAGGGGCCAACATAACTTTAGGTCAGGATCACTTTAGTCAGAATTTATTTCTACTAAAAGCTTCGTGGAAGTGAGCTATGTATTCAGTAATCACATTATGTTTGTTCAAAGTTCTTACTTTGTCATATTCTTCAAGCACTTTCCAAAGTTGTGTTATGACTTGATTACAATTATGAAATTAAAATAGTCCAGGATGGCCACTTTATGCATTCACACTCATTTCATTCTTGCAATGCAAAAGGGGGAAGAAGTTAATTTTTGCTACAATTCAATTTTTGTTTCATTTGATAAGATCCAGCCATTTCTATGTATGTCTCATTTTTTGGCAGAGTCCATGAGTCCTGCTGCATTTGGTCAGCAGAATCGGTCTGGGTTTGCTGCTTTACTTACATCTCCTATCCCACCCAACAGTGAAAGGGAAGTTGACGCCCCCTATGCCCAGGCAGCCTCCCCTGGCTTAGTGAGGAACTCCCAACTAGTAGATGAGGAAGTTCGCATCCAAAATACTAAGTACCCACAAAAAGATTTGTTTCACAAAACTATGAAAATGAATAAATCCATAATATTTACATGATGTAACCTTATCCACTTTTCAGTCTTTTTAACAGTGAAGCATAATAGCCATGTTTCTGGCAACTAATGGATCACTATTTATAGTAATATGTTCTTCTTTTTTTAAAATTTTTTTAATAAAAAAAAATCTAGTGCAATTTCCAATGAGAAAAATTTATTCCTGCAAATTTATTTTCAGTGGACTTTATTTTTCCCTTATTAAGATGGAACCAGACCCCATTGTCAATTACACTATTTTAATCCGTTCTTTCATTTTGCCCTGCTATTGAATGCAATTTTCCCCCAAGTCAGAAATCCAATGTAGATAAAAAATTTAAAAAAATATATTATTTTGCTGAGTAGTGAGAGTGTTTTTTCACAAGTCTGGAAAATTGATACTGAAATGGCTGAAAATCTGCCACAGTTAGTAAATTATTGTTTCTATTAAATGCCTTGATATTGCCAAGACATTCCTGGATCTTTCCACTTTCCATTAGAGTATCTAGAACAGTCATCAGATTTCATGATTTTTCCTGACATCCCAGAATTTTGCAATTCCCATGGCTTTTTCAAGCCTTGTTTTTTCCCAGGTGTACCAGTTATCTCCTTTTCAGTAGGGATCAGTTTGCTTCATAAAAAAAATTCATCATTTACAATCAGGATTTATAATGAAAAGAGGTTAATATGTACATTTAGTATGGCAAATATCAACATAAATTAAAATCTACCATACGAGGGGAAATTTGTACATTGTTAAATGTTAGTCAGTTTCTAATTTTGTAAAAATATGCATGGTCTGTTAATGCATTTGTAAAATTTTCCTATAATTACCAGCAATTTTGTGAGTTTAAATTATTATGCACCTGCCAAAAGGCAGTGTATGGTCTTTTGACATTGTCTATCCATACATTCATCTGTTTGTTACTTTTTTTTTCTTTTCATTTAGCAAAATAACTTTAGTTTTACACCATTTACCATTACCAAACTTTGTGGATGGCTTGCACTTAGGTAAGCAATAAACCTATTGATTAGGGAGTCAAAAGGTCAAAGGTCAAGGTCACTTTGACTTGAAGAAGAAAAATGGTTTCTGCATAATAACATTAGTTCTGTATCACAGATTTGGATCAAACTTTGTAGATGGCTTGCACTTGGGGTAAGGAAAGAGCCTATCAGTTTTGAGGTCAGAAGGTCCAAACTCACTGACAGAAAGAACAAAAATTGATGAGTTTAGTTTTACATAACAAACCAGGACTAAACTTTGTGGATGCTTGCACTTGGAGCAAGGAAGAAGCCTTTTTTATTTTGGGGTACAAAGGACAAAGGTCAAAGTCACCATGGCTGAAAAATGAACAATGGTTTTTCAGTGTTTCAGCTGAGCACCAGTCCTCTGACAATAAACGATATTTTGCATTATTGGCTTATTTTTCAGCGAGAGTTTGGATATATTGACTGATATTCAAAATCTCATTTAATCACTATGATATGTGTGTAAGTTTCATGCAGCATAAGCTAAAGCCCCCAGTGCTTGTTTACATTCTTGATCAGTTACATAAACTTCTTGTTGATTTGCTTAATTAACACCTGCTGACCAATGGCAGTGCGCTTTACAAGTAAAAGCATAGTGTTTGCAAAATGTCACCACCCGTTGATGAGTGCATTGCATAGTGTCCTTACTTGTAAAAAAGAACCAGAACAATTTTAGAAATGTTTAAAATAATTAATAATTCTCTAGACAACAGGGTTACATGGTAAATAGAATCTTTCTTGTGTAAAATGTAGTATAATCCTAAAATATAATGCAGATATGTGGGGTGGTTGCAGTGTTGTTTGCTACTATGATCGAGGTCATGGTCTAAATTGGGATATTTTTAATTACAGTTACTATTTATCCTTGATAGAAAATATATCAGCTGGGTTTTTAACTTTGTATGCTGTTCAATTTTCTGATCTCATTATTAGGTTATTGTAGAAAATAAACTGGTTATAACTGATGACTTACAACATGAACTTGTATTCATTTTATTATTATTTAAATATTATTCATCCATCCAATTTGGTATTAGTGAATAGTTCTGTGATATTGTTACATGTGTCTACTACAGCTGAACAGGTATGTTTATAAACATTAAAACTGGACATTTAAACTGTATATAAAACTGTTACATTTTCTAGGAAAATCTTTCATCAGCATAAAGTAAATCTTATGCATGAAAAATCCATTTTTATTATCCTTCATTTAATTTGATCTTATTAGGGTTCTAAATAGTATTTACTTTCCTTTCAAACTTAAAAAAAAAATTATTATATTCAAATTGTTTCACAAACAAAATAAAGTCTCAAGTCAGTATAAGTTTTGCTCGAACAACAGTTTTACAAATATGGCAGAAACAAGAAAAATCCTAAAAAGAATATAATTTCAGCATCTGAAATACTTCTCAGTAACCACCAAAGTCAGTTAAGTATTTACTTTGTCTAAAGTTTAATATTTTTAAAAACTGGTTAAGAGAAAATTTTAACTGAAACATATATTTGGTAAATCATGTGTAAGGAAGTCAATAATTAAGTCACAATTACACAAGTAAAGTATTAGTGGCAGGAAAGCAGTAGGATAATGCATCTTGCCGATAATGAATAAGTCCTGTTTTTTTATCATTTATCTGTGAGAAATAAATAGTTTCTTTGTTTTTGGTTTTGTTGATTTTATGAAGAAAAAAATAGTGTAATACAAAATTGTAAGTTGTATCTGAATTTATTTCAGCCAAATACTGATAAAATTGCATTTAATTTACAATTAGACATCCTGTATTACATGTACAAACAACAGTCAATTATCAATAGGAGTCATGCATCTAAATCTGGATTGTCCTGAATTTCAAACAATCTTCAGGACAATTGTCCTGGGCCCAGTCTGAACCATCTGAAATACTGGTTTCTGCACAAAAATTTCAGTTCTCGAGCATGTACCTTCACCAGAGTTTCTAGATGGCTTACTATCTGGGTAAGAAAGAAGCCTATTGATATTTGTTGGTCTAAAGGTCAAAGGTTACGGTCATTGTAACTAAAAAAAAACGAATAATGGTTTCACATAATAACTTTAGTTCTAGACCACGTGGATGGTTTGCACTTAGGGTAAGAAAGAAACCTATAGATTTTGGGGTCTGATGGTAAAGGTCATAGTAAGTCATATAAGAAAATAATGGTTTCTCCACAGTAAGTTTAGTTCAAGTCTGCATACCATGACCATAGGTCAAAGTCATTGAAACTCATTGGTCAATACTCTCCAGAGTCGAACATGCCTAACTAGTATCTACACAGGGGACTATTAAACAGAGGGCAGGTATTCATGGTACTCTTCTTGCATGTTGTAACCAGACTGAAGTTTATCTATACACAGTGTCTAGCATCTGTCTAAATTTTCAATGCTTCTGTTGCAGACCCAGAAGGAGGAAGGTAAACACTGTGGATTACACAGTCCCACCATCAATTGTAAAGAAATTACTGGCCAATATTTGCAAGCTGAGATTCTCCAAAGAGGCAGTTGGGGAAGTTTGTAAAGTGTAAGTTACTCATTAATGCAGACTTAGATTGTTTTACCAATTTCTTGGTTGAGCAAGTGATATACATTGTGATGTCATAATAGAGTAATAATGTATTTTAAGAGAAAAAAAACAGAAGTCTATTTAAATTAAAAATCATTTATATTGAAAGTTATTTATGTCCAGAATTATGAAAGCCATATACAAGTTCTTGTGTATGCTAGGTAGTATACTTTTTTCTAACCTTGCACTAGAGAGAGGAGAATATAGGAATCCTCGTGTTGATCTGTCTATCTTTCCATCCATCACACAATCTTGGGAACACAATTAGTCCCCCAGTTTTTATAGGATCAACATAAAAGTTGGTAAATATTTTAGTCACCACCTGAAGATGCACATATTGACAAATCACTTTGCACTTGCAATATTGACCTTTTTGTCTTGCAGCTGAATGTAGTGTATGACAGAATCTTGTGAACACAATTGGTTACCTCAGTTTTTGACAGATCACTGTGAAACTTGATAGATATTATGGTCATCATCTGAAGATGTTCATGTTGACAAATCACTGTGCTACTGTTATTTTTGTTAGAGTTATTGCTTATTTTTTCTTTGAGCTGATCTAATCATACCACAGAATCTTGTGAATGCTATTAGTCTCAGTTTGAGTTTATCGCCATGAAACTTTGCACATATTATGATCATCTGAAGATCACTGAATAGAATTTGACCAAACTTGACAAAGAGCATCCTAGCATAAAAATCTTTCAAGTCTGAATAAATAATGCCAATCAACCATCAAATATGACTACCATTACCTAAAGTAGAAAAACCTTTAAATGTCTTCTTCAAAATCGCTGAATAGAATTTGACAAAAGCGTCTTGGCATATAGGGCTTTCAGATTTGTACAACTGATGTTGATCCGCCATCAAATATGGCAAATATGGCCCCATTACTAACAACAGAAAAACCTTTAAATGACTTATTCACAAAAACTGCTCAACAGAATGTGACCAAATCTGACATCAGCATTCTGGTATAGGACTTTCAATTTATTACAAAGATGCCGATCTGTCATCAAAATGGGTAATGTTGCTAAATTTATAAAAACATTTACATGACTTCTACAAAACTGCTCAACAGAATTTGACCAAACATTACAGAAAGCTTCCTAGCATAAGGGCTTTCAGATTGTACAAATGATGCCCATCCACCATCAGATATGGCTGCCATTACTAAAAATAGAATTTTTTAAAACAAATTCTTCTCTAAAACTCCTCAACAGAAATTGACCAAATTTGATGGAAAATATTCTGGTACAAAGGGCTTTCAAAATTATACAAATTGTGCCAATTTGCCATCAGATATGGCTGCTAGAAATAAAAAATGGACAATTATTTAACTGACTATTAAAAAAAACACTCATCTAAATTTGACAAAATTTTACAGATAGCATTTTGGCATGAAATAGAAATGATGCCAATTTGCCATCAAATATGGTTTTAGTTACTAAAAAATTTGGAAAAACCTTTAATAAATTCTTTTAAAAACCACGTAATAGACTTTAATCAAATTTGACAGAGTGCCCTAACTTTAACACCTTTCAGATTTATACAAATGATGCTGTTCCACCATCAGATACGGTTGCCATTAGTAAAAATAGAAAAACATTTACACAACCTCATCTAAAATCATATAATTTATTAATGTTCATGTTATTCATTTTTTTTTTTAACCAGATATATAGGAGATTAAAACATGGCAGATTCTTTCGCTTCATGTTTGAAGTTCAATATGCTTGCATTTTCTTGTGGACAGAAATAAAATAGATGAAACAAGACAAGTAATGTCGATTTTCATTCATTAATTTCCATGTATATTGTGATTACTTTGCTTTGTTACTAAAGGCATGGATTGTTTGTTCATTTGTTTTCAGAGACTGAATGAAACATTTTTGTACGTTTTTGGACAGAAAAACGTAATAATTTATTTTATGTCAATAAACATCATAAATATGATAGTGAAATACCTCAAAACCCAAAACCCTTGGGACAAATTTAATTTTTGGTTTTGAGAGGTTTTTGGTTTACTGAGGGTTTCACAGATGTGAAAAAATGTCTTTTTATAAGCGCTTATGTGACTTGAAAGAGAGAAAGAATGTAATTATGAGAGAACATCTGTGTATGTGTGTGTAAGAGCACAACAAATGTATGTGTGTGTAAGAGCACAACAAATTAAGAAAGCTGTTTGTTTTTTTTAAACATTTAATGAAAAATTTGCTGAACAGCATATGTTCCTTCCAACAAATCTCACCTACTTTTAGCAGAGATTCATATTCTCTGATCAGACTAATTTTATCCTGTAAGGATAGTTCAATCCTACGATGCTTAACTGGTCGTTCTGACATCTTGACATGTTAGTGAAGACAAATGACAGTCGTGGCTACTTAAATACATATATGTAATGATCGAGTGAATCTGACTTTAAGAATATTGTCGGCAAAGCATCTAAAGAAAGGCTGCATGCTCTTTTAATAAAGCCCAGAAATTTAATTAAACAAACAAACAAAAAACATTCTATTGATCATTTATACTAATGAACAGCATCAATCACAATTAGATAATAAACAGATAAACATAATCTTTCTTAAATGACTTATCCACAAGCGTTTAGTTATTAATTATTTGCCTTAAAAGCTGGCTCTTTTTATGGTTTAAAGACTTCAGATTAGCCTATTGTCTGCCCCAATCTGTGTTGGTGTGCATATCAAGTATTGTTTTAACCTCACATGCCCTTGGGACATTTTCTCATCAGTAAGCCTACCATAGTATTTGCTAACCATAAATACATGTATCAGGAATTTAGCAGTTAAAATACATTTTCAAGTTTGAAGTGAGTTTCAGTTTTATGGGTTTTTCTAAAGTGTAAAATTGAAATTTGGGTGAAAAGTTTGTTTCTATTTTCAGAGTTGAAGGGTTGCGGTTTACTGGGGGAGAATTTGATGATATTAAAGAATGAAAAATTCAGAATCCCCCCCCCCAGTTGGAACTTATGGGGATTTCAGTACACAGAGGGTTCAGTTATATTCTTTCTTGTCAAGAAAAGACCATAATTTATGCAACTAGCACTGGTGGTCCCTGGGTCTCTACCTGCCCATGGGGACTAGCTCCCATTTCATAACTTGGAAACTGTTCATATCCCCACCCTTAAAGTATATAGACACTTACTTGGCACCATAAGGGGAGTAAATTTACATAGTCAGCATGGATTCCTGGGTCTGTCCTTACCCCACTGGGATCATTACTTGGAAACCACGCTGATCCCCACCCATGGTAGCCATGGTGGTTCTG
This sequence comes from Margaritifera margaritifera, assembly GCA_029931535.1. Classification (NCBI taxonomy): domain Eukaryota; kingdom Metazoa; phylum Mollusca; class Bivalvia; order Unionida; family Margaritiferidae; genus Margaritifera; species Margaritifera margaritifera. The sequence goes on from JAQPZY010000991.1 coordinate 865,032, forward strand.
TGGTTAAGGTGTCGGATCCTTGACTAGAAGAGTGTAGGTTCAGTTTCCATCATTATCAGATCAGTCCAGATCTACTAAATTTATCAGAATTTTGTTTTGTAAAGCCATGGGTTTCTTTGCTCTTAGTAATTAATTTTGGAAGTCTTTCAGGAGAAAAGCATATTATTTAGGATTTTTATAAATTTAAATTAATTTGTGACTAATGGCATTTAATATGTGAAATTCCATAAAATGATGCATATACATGTGACAACAAATAAAACAACTAAACTTTCTAGCAGTTTAATATGGCAGTACCATTTTAAAGTGTTTAGTGGCTTTGGTTTTTGTTTGGCAATGAGAGTAAAGTGTCTTGCTGATGGACACAATACAGCAAATTCATTCAAAGGATTACACATGCTCCATTCTTTTCCAAACCAATTTTATCCATAATTTATTGTATCTACTTAGACTTTCACTTGTTATATTTCTATTTTATGTGTTTTCTTTGGTTTAAATTACAGATTATTCAATTTAATCTCAAAGGTGTGTTATTTTGATAATTTATATAACTTGTTTTACTGAAATTTATGCATTCTGTAAAAAAAGATTATTTTTTAATATTTTCATGTTTTTGCAATGGGAGAGCATAACCCCAAACTTGTGATTCTTCATATTCCTTTTCATAGGTTTATTCCCTTGCTATAATAGGCAAACTGGAATGTACAGGATGTTGGGTCGAATTCTGTTCAACTGTTTTGGAGAAGGGGTCATTTAAAGCTTTTTTCTATGTTAAGTAACCATCACCATATTTGATTGTGGATTGGCATCATTTGTATGAATTTAAAAAGTCGTCATGTAAATATGCTTCATTCCAATTTTGGTCAAATTCTGTTGGCAGTTTTGAGTTGTTGTTTTTCATTTGTTCTGTTTTTAGTAATGGTGGCCACATTTAACAAATCGGCATCATTTGTACAGAATTAAAAGCCATCTATGCAAGGATGCTTTCTGTCAAATTTGGTCAAATTCTGTTGAGTGGACTCAAAGAAGTTGTTTAAAGGTTTTTATATTTTTAGTAATGGTGATGGTGGATTGTCATAATTTTAAGAAATTTCAAAGACCTTCATACCAAAATGATGTTGAGCAGTTTTTGAGAAGTCATTTAAAGGTTTTTCAATTTTTAGTAATGGTGACCATATTTAACCCTTAAAGTGTCAGTCACGACATAAGTCACGCTGCTGGTAGCGGTCTTGTACTGTTTGTTGCGACTTAAATCGTTTTTCAGGTAAGCAACTGCTCACACATGCTGGTACTAAATTTGATTAGTACATTGGGCCCATGAACAAGCACTTTGTCTTAGTTTTAACCCTGTATTCATCAAGAAGTTTTACAAATGCATGTTTATGATAGGCACTACCTAAAAAACTCAAATGGCTGACTCTGAACATGGTTCATCTCAAGACGATTTGATTCAGCAAATACTGGCTGATGATAGTGATGATGACAGTGATTTTGATAGTTTTTAAGTATACGAGATAATTAGAGATGGCAAAGTGTTACTAGAAATGCCAGTGAGTGATTCTGAGCCTGAAATTGATGTTAAATACGAGTCCGATGTACACAGAGATGCTGCCAGGGCACAGTATACAATTCTTTATTTAACTGTTAACCCTTAAAGTGCTTCTTGCGGCATAAGTCATGCAGCCAGTAGGGGTCTTTTAGCGCTTGTCTCGTTATCTGTCTTTTGTCCGGTAGGCAACTGTTTACACATCTGAGTACTTCAGCTTGAAAAGAACGGTTGTTAAACTAAATTTGATTGACACATTTGGGCCCTTGAACAAGCATTGTCGAGATTGAACATTGCATTCATGAAGGCAGTTTTACAAATGCGTGTTTCAAGTAAGGGCTCCTAGAAAATCCAAAATGGATGACTCACAGCATGGTTCATCTTCAGATGACAATTTTGTTCGGCAAATACTGGCCGATGATAGCGATGATGACAATGATTTTTAAAGTTTTGAAGTATATGAGGTTATTGGAGCCCGGAAAGTGTTACTGGAAATACCAGTGAGTAATTTTGAACCCGAAAATGATGTTGAATAACAGTCCGATGTACATTCTGGATGGACAAAAACAGACGGCATGCCGGTCAACCCCCTATTAAGGGGTATTTCGAAATTAAATGTCAAAAAGGCAGCAATCTAAGCCTAATAAAAATACAGGCAATTTAAAAGTTGACTGCAATTTTTATTTCTTTTCTCAAACAATTCTGCCTTGAGGGATCTTGTGCTACAAAACTATATACCACTCTAATGGTTAAGATAAATTGAATAAATAAGAATCTAAAAAGAAATAAAAAAGTAAGGATATTTATTTTGATCAAAATACCTCTGTTTGAACAAGCTGACTATGGCATTGATGGACTTAAAACCCTAATACAACATTGTGGAACAGATAAGAAATCTGGCATAATAGTCAGTAAAGCACTGATTAAAAAAAGTGAAACTTTGGCAGAGCTCTTGTTAGTAAAAAAATTAAAATATTATTTTGGAGTAGAGACATCCAAGAGACAATACCTATGAGCTGTTGAAAATTGTACATAACAACCATAAAGAACAGTTTTCCAACTTGTTCAAGCTGGCTTAGCTAGCTATGCATATGTGAAAGGGGGTTCTCAGCACAGAACAATATTCATACACAAGTAAGGAACAAATTAAGCTCAGAAATAATCAACAGATTAATGCTTATACAACTAGAGGAGACATCTTTTGAGGATTTTGATGTAAATAGAGCAGGAACAAAGAAAGAGACGGTTATTTATGTGTTAGGTAAATATTGAACTATGGCTGTTTCCTCCTCCTCCCCCCCCCCTTATTTTGGTGCCAGTCAACCCCCTGCTCAGCGGTATTTCAAAATTAAATGTAGAAATGGAGAATATGAAGTCTTTAGACCATTTAAGGCTATTGTTTTATTAGAATTTCTTGCATCTGATCATAGATCAAATGAACTTTTATGCACAGCAGGGAATAAATGAGGCAGACTTGATAGACAACAGCCGCACGAGAAAATGGAAGACTGTCGCACCTGATAAATTGAAACTTTTTTTAAAATTTCCATTGGTTATGGCCATGGGTTTGTTGCATAAATCTGATTTCGATTTTTACTGGACAGCTGAGTATGTGATATCAACCCTATACTTCAGCCAAAAAAAATAATGAGTTGGGATATATTAATATTCTAAGCAAGTAACACCTGAACAGGTAATGAACTTGACAGGTGATTGTCTTTATAAGCTCATAAGTGGACATTAGATGACAGACATATAGTAGAATAAATAACAGGAAAACTGCAAAGCTTTGTGAACATTTATTACAGACTTTAGGGGGTGTAAACTTACTTGTGGAATTCCTTGACTGGATGCTTATTAACTGTTACCTATTCTACACATGTGATTTTCACAACTTGGATATAAAGTTGTAACAGACATACATATATGTGGTTGAGCCATGAAATGTAATTTTTATACATATTTGAACCTTTTCATTAAAAAAGATCCAAAAATACAGATGAAATACAAAGGTAATTTATATATTTACCAGTATTTGCACCTGTAAGTGCAAATATGATATACATGTAGTTACAAATGTGACTTGATGCTTATAATAAAGTTCAGACATCAATAATTATTTTTCATATAGAGTTTGTGTATCTATTATGTGTAGTAATTAAAATAACAGGCAATTTAAAAGCAGAGTGCAGTTTTCATTTCTTTTCTCAAATAATTCAGCACTGAGGGATCTTGTGCTACAAAACTATACAACACTTTAAGGGTTAATGGCAAATTGGCATAATTTGTACAAATTTGAAAACCCCTGTGAACAGAATGCCTCGTATCAAATTTTGTGTTTTCTGTTGAGTGAATTTAGAGAAGTTATTTATAGGGTTTTCTTTTTTTTAGTAATGGTGGCCCTATTTGATAATGGATAGGCATCATTTGAACAAATTTGAAAAAGCTTCATGCCAGGATGCTGTCAGATTTGGTCAAATTCTGTATTTTGGTTTTTGAGAAGTTGCAAATAGCAATTGTGAATGGACGATGCGCAACGGAAGACACAAGGACCATACCATAAGCGCTATAGACCTTATGGTCCGGTAAGCTAAAAACTGCTAAACAGAATTTGACCATGTTTGACGCAAAGCATCCAGGCAGTGGGGCCTTTCAATATTGGACAAATGATGTTGATATGCCATCAAGTATGGATTCAGATACATAAACTTAAGAAACCTTGAAACAATTGTTTTCGTAACATATGCAATAACAGCATTGGAAAATATTCCAACAAAAAGCATCCTACTGACCCATATTTCTTGGCCAACTGCTTTTGCATTTGGTTATCACACAGATGTTAGCAGGCGAGCAATCTCAGGCCTACTTGGAACTCTTGTTAGAGTTATTGCCTTTTTGTTGTTGTTGTTGTCCTGCAGCTGAATGCAGTGTAAGACAGAATTTTATGAACGCAACTTGCTTTGCATTTTTTATGGATCACTGTAAAACTTTATGTATATTATGGTCAGCATCTAAAAATGTGCATATTGACAAATCTTTGTGCTCTTGCAATTTTTGTACGAGTTATTACCCTTCTTGACTTATGGCTGGATGCAGTATATGACGGAATTTTGTGAATGCAACTACTCATGCAGTTTTCAGTGGATTGTTCTAAAACTTGGTACATCTTATGGTCATCATCATAAGATATGCATTTGTACTGACGCTATTTTCAAAAAAATGATGCCCTTTTCTGAATATAGACTCATCTCCATCCATGGGTAGGAGTTGGTGGTGGGAGAGGTGAGAGTATATTTATGTGAGCAAATTGCTTGCCATTCCTCTAGTTCTTTAAAATTATCAAGGTATAATATGTTTTGAAATGCATATGTATCGTCAGGTTGCAAAAGTTACTTTCCATCTATCTCGAGCAGTAAATGCAGCATGCTGAAAGCAAAGTTTGAAGCCTTATTTTTCTTTTTGGCTTTTTAAAAAAAAAATTTTTTGAGCCTATGTTAGTGGGAAACAAGACATAGCACTCAACTTTTCTGGGCATCTACAGTTTATTAAAGTATTTAATTTGCATATATAGTCAAACCTGTCCTAATGGTTACTCGGCAGTCACCTGTTCACTGTGGCCATTGTAATTTCTCCTCGGCAAATTTCATATACAAATGTCCTGTGTGTAATGGTCACCTGCCTTCTGCTGTCAGTGGCCAGGTGTTTCCTAACCAAACAATGGTTTCTTCCTGCCTTAAGATGTCACTGGCATGTATCTACAGTGACCGCTCAGTCTTTTGCTTCATGAGGAAGGCATTGTTTAGATAAAGGAATATGTGAATCTATGTGCAAACATTTCATATCTTGCTTGTACTCACCGTACTCCAGTCACGTTGATAGTGTAACTCAAAGGTGTCAGTATGTCAAATTCGAAAGCGAGGCAGTTTTTATCAATAGGGTAGAGGGTCAAAGCTGGATGGTGGGAAAAGTAGTTGTGTTATTGCAGCAGAAATGAAAGTCACCTTTTGTGCCAGTGTGACAGGTATAGTTCGATATCTTCATCAATTTGCCTGTGAAGTAAAGCTATCTCTGAAGAAAATGGTTTGTCTTTGAGAAGAGATATGAGTTACATCCCTTTTCATAAGGGTCAGGTGTCATTCAATATTTAAAACTTGAATATAAAGACAGGTGAAATTTCGGTTCATGGGTCACAAAGATAAGCCATATACGGCGTTTCACATAAGCCGACCGTCTTTTGATCTTGACGAGTTGAGCAACTGACTAATCCAGATATTGGTTTTAAACCATGAACAAACCAAGATCGGTGTATATATTAAGTCGGTGATGACTGTATTTATAGGATGGATTAAAGTGAGCAGGATACAGTAATCTTGTATGAAACATAAATTTGGCAGAGAACAACATATGTGTAATTTATGATTTTGTTGTATAGTGCACATAAAACCATCTTCATAAAGTAATAATAATAATAATGACGATGATGATCATAATTATAATAATAAGTATAATGATATTCGGCACATGATATCTTTTCAAAAAACAATTTAAAAGGTAAACCTGTGTACAGAGGTCACCTGTGTGTACAAAGACCTGTTTTGTCTTTTCCCATGCATGGCTACTACTGACAGTTTTGACTGTATTTCCTAAATGCCCTTGATAGATTATCAGCATGCTTGGCATGAATCATCATGAAGCTAAGACAATATATTCTCTGACATATTTGCTTGCCCCTATGACCTTGGAGTCAAGGTCACTGTTGTAGAAAATTTGTGTTAAGGTTTTGGTTAAAGTTTTTTTTCTTCATTTGCTTATATTTCCTAAACTCCTTGATAGATTCTCATCATACTTGGCATGAATCAATGAATCATTATAAAGCAAAGATGATTCATTCTACAACATACTCACTCACCCCTATGACCTATTAGTCAAGGTCACTGTCATAAACAAATTTGTGTGTATGTTTTGGTTAAAGTTCTTTCATTTGCTTATATTTCCAAACCCTTGCTGGATTTTCTTCTTACACGGATTGAATCATTATGAAGCTAAAACAATTCATTCTGCAACACGCTTGCATGCCTGTTCACACCCATTTGACCTTGGGGTTAAGGTCACAAGTTTTACAGCAATGCTTTGATTGCGGGCTCAACATGCAGGTCCTGGTCTTTTCTTCATGTATAAAGTACTACTGGTTGTCACTGCTAAAACAGAATCTCCCTGTACCTGCAGTTGCAGATAAAACAACTTTTTTGATCAAATTTAAAACTTTTACATCCATGAAAAAAATGCAATACAGTTGACAAAAGACACAAACAACTTGAAAATAGTGAGATGACTCTTAAGGTGGAGGAAATTGAAGAACCCAGGGTGAAATACCAACCTCTGACAGATGGCCAGTAAGCCTCCGGAATATAATCTGTGTCCCTAGTGGTGCCAAGTGCTATCTAGGTCCCAATTATATAATGAAATTTTGAAAATGTTTCAATTAACATGCCAGCTTGCCAGGACTTCATGCCTATCACTTATTAAATGATGTCAAAGCTCTAAAATAAAGTATATGTAGCAGTTTACATACAATATAAACCCTTTTTTTTATTTTTCAGGTCTGAGAAATATTTTGATCAAATGGTCCAAGATTTGGAGGCCTTTGCCATTCATGCTGGGAGAAAGAAAATCACAGAGGCTGATGTTGAATTGTTAATAAGAAGGTAATTTGTCTTACAGGAGAAAGCAACACAAAATACTACTACAAACTTTAGACAGGTGCCCACTAGCCTTTACACTAAGCAGTGCTAAAGACCAGGACAGCATGGTGGCAACACACTCATTTTACAAATCCTATGGTTCTGAATTGGATTTCCAGTTCTTACATTTGAAAGGGTACATGGTTTCCCTATCCCTCTTTCCTGACTGACTTGTTGGAACCATTATGCAAAAGCCACTTTAAGTAGGGAAATTAAATTGGGTATGCGTATGTCTATGTATATGTAGATGAATTTACTAGATTTTGATGACATTTGGGGTATTATTATTTTTTGTACAAGATTTTGTTTTTGCACTTAGTCTTTTTGAGTCACATGGATTCAACAATATCATTGGATTCTTATTCAGCTTTTAAAATGTTTAAATATTCTGAGGAATAAAAAGTTTTTTCAAAAAGTTCAAGTAAAAATGTTAACACTGAAGAAGGTGGGAAATGCTAAGGCATTATGCAGTTCTGAATTGTAACTGTGCCATTTATTGCAGAATCACAATTTTTGTTTTATCTTAAACAGTCAAATTGTGATGTAAGGAAACTATAAAAAGTACTTTGGACCCAAAAGAACAAAAAATCCATGCCTTAAAAACAGTTTCTACAAAAACCTTCTCTAATTAAAAGTATAATTCTGTATAGTTTTCTAATTGGCACTGTTCCATATAGAAACTTGGTAAGGTTACAACTTTACAGGTTGGTAAAATTTCAACCATTAAAGTTACATAATCAAAACTAACACGATTTTCAAATTCAGAATTGTGTCAAGTTATGTTACACATGTTGTTGACAGGTGAGACAATGCTTCTTGAATAAAATGGTGTATGTATTTATTAATTACTCCCCTGTCTGTTCTTCCATCTGGCACTCATTAGTGCAACTATTCCTGCAGTTTTTGATGCATTGCCATAAGGTTGGTAAATATTATGGTTATCAGCTGATGATGGTCATATTGAAAAATCACTGCTCCTGCAATTTTTGTTAGAGTTATTGCCCTTTTTGCATATGACACAATCTTATTAGTGTAACTAGTACTGTAGTTTTTGATTTTGCAAATGCAATTTTTGTTAGAGTTATTGCCCTTTTTGATCTTATAAATTAATGCAGTGTTTGACGCAGTCTCAGTGGTACTAGTCCTGCAGTTTAGGATAGATTGCCATGAAACTTGGTGAACATTATGGTCTTTACCAGAAGATGTGCATATCGGCAAATAATTTTGTTCCTGCAGTTTTGTTTTAGAGTTACCGGCATGAAACTTTTTTTGGGGGGGGGGGCGGGGGCTGATTTCCATTTTTTTTCTTATCAGGAGGAGTCCTGAGATTTGCATAAATTTTCTGAGAAAGTTGGGGGGGGGGGTGTGATCCTATTCCTTTCTGTGAGCTCCAGCTGGTCGCAGTGGTGTACAGCCAGTAAATGGCTGAATATGTCAGTTGAGTATGTTATAGAACCAGTCTGCACCAGCAGGTGGTTGGAATTAGTAAATTTTCTTCCCTCTTCATAAGCAAGAAGCAACATCAGTATCAATATGGTTGTAATCTGCATAGTTGAGGGGAAGTTCTCTGACACTTACAAAGAGTCAATGTTCCCAGAAAAGCATACTACACCTTGTGTCAGAAGAACATGAACTATGGTTTACATGGAAACAAGGCACTAGAGAGCTACATGGGAATGAATATTCATAAATAAAAACCCTGAGTCAGAGAAACTAACTATAGTCTGCCAGGTGAGTATGAACTTCAGATGAATGCATGGTTTATTTATTATTAGTTTTATGAAGAAATTTTTAATTCTTTCTCCTGGGGTGCATTCAGAGATGCTGAAATTTGTATGAATTCACGTACTTGGAAAGCAGTGATATATGAGAAGTCCCGCAAATTAGTTCAAAGTCACACATATAAAAAAATGTACTCTGCCCAGTATACAATTTGTATTTAACTGTTAACCCTTAGAGTGCTTGTCTTGACATAAGACACACTGCCCGTAGAGGTCTCATAGCACTTGTTGTGACATGTCATTTTTCATGTAGGCAACTGTTTACACATCTGGGTACTTCGGCTTGATATGAATGGTTTTTAAACTAAATTTGATTGGTATGTTGGGCCCTGGAATAATCATTTTGTCATAGTTTGAACCTTGCATTCATCAAGGAAGTTTTACAAATGCTTGTTTAAAATGTGGGCTACCTAAAAAAACCAACATGTCTGACTCCCAACATGGTTCATCTTCAGATGATTATAACATTCGACAAATACTGGCTGATGATAGCAATGATGACAATGATTTAGAGAGTTTTGAAATATATCAGATTATTGAAGCTGGGAAAGTGTTACTGGAAATGCCAGCGAATGATTTTGAGCCTGAAAATGATGTTGAATATGAGTCAGATGTACATGCTGGATGAACAAAAACAGATGGCATGCCAATCAACCCCTTATTCAGCGGTATTTCAAAATTAAATGTAGAAATGGAGAATACCAATCCTAATTAAAATGTGGGCAATTTAAAAGTAGAGTGCAATTTTTATTTCTTTTCTCAGACAATTCAGCACTTGAGGGATCTTGTGCTACAAAACTATATAACACTTTAAGGGTTAAGATAAATTGAAAAAATAAGAATCTATAAAGAAATAAAAAAGTAAGGATATTTATTTGATCAAAATAGCTGTGTCTGAACAAGCAGGCTATGGCATTGATGGACTTAAAACTAATACAGTATTATGGAACAGATAAGAAATCTGGCGTAATAGTCAGTAAAGCACTGATTCAAGAAAGTGCAACTTTGGCAGAGTTAATGTTAGTTAAAAATCTTATTTTGGAGCAGAGATATCAAAGAGAGAATATTCATGAACGGTGGAAAATTGTACATAACAAACATAAAGAACAGTTTCCCAACTTGCTGAAGCTAGCTATGCATATTCCCCTTCAGACAGCAGATTGTGAAACGGCATTCTCAGCACAGAACAATATTCATACACAGATAAGGAACAGATTAAGCTCAGGAATAATCAATAGATTAATGCTTACACAACTAGAGGAGACATCTTTTGAGGATTTTGATTTCAATAGTGCCCTAATAGAGTTGAGCAGGAAGAAAGAGAGATGGATATTTAAATGTTAGGTAAATATTGAACTATGGCCATTGCCTCCTTCCCCCCCCCCCCCCTTTTTTTTTTTTTACTGCCCCACTATGCTTGCTTTTTTTAAGGGTTGGACTTAGTTTGTTTTTTTTGTTTTTTTTTTAAATCCTATTTTTTTCTCGAAGGTTGGCATTCAAGAAGAAAAAAAAGAAAGTATTAACTATTGGTTAAAAAAGAATACATGTAGTTAGAAGAATAAAAGAGGTGATAGGAGAGCCACTTTAGCTGGTTTCAATTTTCCCTGGGCCCGCAAAATACGGGTATGGCCTCTCAGACTTCTGATGGGGGAGAACCCTCAGACTCCCCTCCAGTTGTCAGATTCTTTTAGAATCACTTCAGTTTCATGCCTGAGAGTTGTTGCCCTTTTGGTATTGTAGCTTAATGCAGTGTATGACACAATCTAGTTAGCACAACTAGTCCCACAATTTTTTATGGATTGCCATGAAACTTGGTAAATAGTTTGATCATCACCTGAAGCTGCGGATATTGACAAATCACTTTGCTCCTGCAGTTTATGTTAGAGTTATTGCCCATTTGTCTTATATAGCTTGTCTTGTTAGTGCAACTAGTCACCCAAATTTTGATGGATTGCCATGAAACTTGGTAAATATTATGGTCATCACCTGAAGATGCACATATCAATAAATCACTTTCTCTCACAATGTTTGTGTCCAGTTATTGCCCTTTCTTGTTTTGTAGCTTAAATGTAGTGTATGACACAATCTTATTAGTGCAACTAGTCCCACGGTTTGTCTTGCAGTTTTTTAATGGATCACTGTGAAACTCTTTACATACTATGGTCAGCATATAAAGATGCACATATTGCCAAATCTTTGTGCTTCCATAATTTTTGTAAGAGTTATTGCCCTTTTTCAGTTACAGCTGGATGTAATGTATGACAGAATTTCGTGAATGAAATTACTACAGTGGTTCCCCCTCTTGAATGGCCCCTCTGACCAGCGGCCACCCACTTTATACGGCCACAATCCCTTGGCACCGACGAGTTTGTGTTCAAAAGTACCCCTCAAGGATGGCCACCCCTCTAACGCAACCAGCGGCCAGCATTTTAGTGCAAAAACGGTAAATTTGCCCCTCGAGTGTGGCCACATAATGGTTGTTTACAGATTAAAATCTTGCTAATATTTTTTAATTTCTCAATTCAGCACATTGACATTTTGTTCCAACATGCCAATAAAGTAACTTTAATCCTTACAAAGAGGTAAGTAATCCGATTATCCTTACTGCCATGTGTTCCTTAGATGTTAGCTTTTGTCACTTTGATAATTACTGGCTATTATTACCACCGATAATTATCAAGATGACAAAAGCTAACCGCTGAGAAGCACAGCATTGTTCATTTCAAGTCAGCGTGACATCCGGTCGCCAGATAGTAAAATGGTATGTTAGCCTTTCTGGCTTCCCTCTAATAGATTATAAAATGTACATAACCAGGTACCAGACTGGAGAAGAAGAAACAAAGTCGATCACGTGACAGACTCACTTCCGTTGTAAACACTGTTCCTTTCACGTGATTGCCCGCGAAGGAATAAGTTGTCGCAAAATATCGTCAGACATTCTCAGTTTAGAACGAAAAGTGAAAGCAATTAAATTAAGCGAAAAGAGGGGGAGTCTTTTGATAACTACTGAGAAATTTTATGTCAGAAAGATTCAAATAAACGTCAATATACATTCAACTGCATTGAGTGGGAACATGGAATCGACGGACGTACAGGGATAGTTACGACCAAATGTTTGTGCCCAGAATTTACCGACAATGTGGTTTTGCACCATGATTCATGATTATTCATATTTTTTACAAATGACTATGATATTAGTTTTATCATATTAAGTCCTTAACCAGATAATATTCCTGTGATTTTTAAATAAAAATATTAAATATATAAAAATTAGTTACATCTTTTATACTTTATATGTAGTTATTACTACTCACAACTGTGTGATCCCCCTCTAGAAAGGCCACCCGTCTTATAAGGCCACTTTCTTGCTGCAGAAGGGGTGGCCTTATAAGAGGGGGACCATTGTATAGCAGTTTTTAGTGGATTGCTGTGAAACTTTGTACAGATTATGGTCATCAGCATCAGATATGCAGCTGGCAAATTGTTGTACTGACACTATTTTAAAAAGAATTGTGTGCTTTTGTTTACTATAGATTAATCTCCATCGTATGGTAGGGGAGGAATGTGGAAGGGGTGGGTGTATATTTGCATGAGCAAATTGCTCAACATTCCTCTAGTTTGTTTATTTATTATGCCCCCACTACTAGCAACATCATGATTCGGTTATGTCTGTCCATTTTTCCATACGTGCCTTCATCTGTCCCGAAAAGCTTGTTAGCAAGATTGCACAAAAACATGCAACATAGACAAATGAAATTTTGATAGGATATTTGTATTCATATGTAGTTGACCGTATAACATTTTCAGGCCATTGCATACATTTTTCAGTATTTTTAGCACATTTTTGAACTTTTAGGGCTTGGACTATTTTAATAAGAACGTTGTTAGCACAATTAAGCAAAAAACACTCGAGATAGATAATTAAATTTAGTACCATATATACTTGCGTATAAGTTGTGTCCAAATGCAAACAACATAGACCCTGATCTGCTGTCACATAATGCGGCGGCTGATCAGGGTCTATATTGTTTGTTCTACTGATAAGTCCTTACAAGCTGCAAAGACCCAGATCTGGGTCTGTGCAGTTTGCAGTTGGTATCTGCTTATAATGAGTATATAGGATAGGTACATTTGTATTCATATGTAGATGACCTGCTTAGAATTTTAGGCCATTATAGTAATTTTTCAGTTTTGTAGACAGACTTTTTTCTACTGAAAACCTTGTTAGCATGATTAAGTAAAAAGCACTTCAGGTAGACAAATGAAATGTAAATATGCATGTTTATAAGCATATGTAGATCACCTGTTAAATTTCTCTTACAGCAATTTTCATGCCCACACTGCTTGCAGCAGTGGCATCTTGATTTGGTTCTTTCCATCCATCCTAAAACACTTAATGTAGGCAAATGAAATTCGGTATGCATCATATATGATCCAGTGTTGCACATAGGATCCCAAGGGCAGAGGACACTAATACATAACTCACTAATAGTGCTAAAGAAATGAGATAATCTTATTTGATATGACACTTTTGCCACCTTAACTTTGGCGTCTGCACTGTACTATCATATTTTCCTTGGACACTTACATTATTGCAATGCAAGTTTTATCATTTGCTTAAGTAAGTCATGAAACATTAACATGCTTGAATATCAGGTTAACCTGAAATGAGCTGCACCATGGAATTTTCTGTTCCAGATCTTGCTCTCATTTAACTTTAGTGTATACTCATTATCTACCAACATTTATTATAATAAATACCTATGTTTTCTGAATTACTTTTGTTTCCAAACTGACAAATCAATTATTAAATGACAAATTGTGTATCTCTTTGTCATTATTTCAACCTCAAAACAAATTAAATCGTCCTAGCCAAAGGGGTGACTTTAACCTCAAAAATACATTACACTAACGGCCATAAAATACTTTACATTGGAACTCAGCCGACTACCATGAACCTTTAATGTTTTCATGGCCAGATATATTGTTTTAAAATAGATATTCATTGCCATCTTACAGTTTTTATCACCTTTCCCCACTCTGGCCATTGCTAGCATCAATGGAGACATGGATAGACATCCACTAATGAAAAGTAGTAGGCGTATTTTTTTTATTATTTTCCTATGAAAAAGCATGCCCAAAGGGGCGCAGATTTGGGGGACATGGGGAAAAAAATGGCAGGAAACCTGCAAGCCCACGTTTAATGTGCAACACTAATGATCTGATTAGATTTTCAGGCCAATACACCAAGTCGTAGATTTTTTTTACACATTTTTAAACTTTTTGTACTTGTTTTTTTTTTTAAAAAAAACTCAAATGTCGCTAGCATGATTGGGCAAAAAACCACTTAAGGTAGACAAATTACTTTTGGCAGGCATAGTTATATTCATATATAGATTATCTGATTAGATTTTCAGGCCATTGCAGCAATTGTTCAAGTTTATACACATTTTTGCACTTTCAGAACTTGGACTTTTTTTTTTCTTTACAACAAAAAACCTTGTCAGTATGATTAAGCAAATACCACTTCAGGTAGACATGTGAAATGATGTATGCATGTTTGGATTCAAGGTTTTCACAATTTTTGAATGTCTTCGATTTGACATTTTGGTCTGCAGTGGGGGCATATGTATTTTACAAACACACATCAAGTTCAGACTGTTATAGTTCGCACAATTAAAAAAAAATTTTTTTTAGATTGACAAATGAAATTTAGCACATTTATATTCAAATGTAGACAACCTGTTAGATTTTCAGGCCATTATTGCAATTTCTTAAATTTTTACACATTTCTTAACTTTGTGGACTCTTTTGGGATGAAAACATTTTTAACACAATTAAGCAAAAACCACTTGAGGTAGAAGAATGAAATTGAATATTCATGTTTGTAATCATGTAGTTTATGTATTAAGTTTTTATATTCTTATAGCAATACATCAAATGTTTATAGCAATTTTTGGACTTTTTAGATTTAGAATGTTCTTTTTAATGTGTTTTATGAACACAGATGTAGTTTATTTATTGATTTATTAATTGATTTATTGATTTATTCATTTGTTTAATTTATTTATTTATGAATTTATTAATTTGTGTTTGTTTGTTTGTTTGTTTGTTTGTTTGTTTGTTGAACTTTGAAAAGTCTAAGTGCTGTGCACCCAAAATTGTTGTTAGAGTTTTCAGTTGCTTTGAATTTCTAAATTACAGGCAAGAGAAGTCTTTACTATAGGACTTTTAAAAAAGTCATTTGAGTAATGCAGAGTGCTTGAGTGATTCATGTTTGAAGTTTTATCCTATTTAATATTTGTACTATAAAATTATACATCCCATGTTACTATGCATCTTTTCTATATCTTTTTCAGACAGGGCTTTGTTACTGAAAGAAGAAGTTTGACTTCATTGATTGAGGAGTATCTTCCACACGAGTACCGCAGTCTGCTGATCCCAGTTGCCAGATCTGGGAATCGCATTGAGCCAAAGTAGCATTTAGATTTTTGGCTGGATTGAAAAGCAGTACTTGCTTTCAGATTGATGGGGTCTGTCCAGCCACAAATATGGAAGGGGAATTTAATCTTTCTCTTGTCTGTCCATCTGTACATTGTCCAGTTAAGATTTACACTGTGATGGGCTTTTAGTGTTCAATTAATATATTTCCAGTTTTTCAAGCAGTAAAAAGCATATGGGCTTAAATAGACAACTTGAAATTGTGTTTGACCTGCCTGTGTTATCATATAGCAATAAAAAGGTATCTTTTTTCTGCTGACAGTGGCATTATTATCAGTTATGTTAACATTTGTGTTTTACTTTTTTTAAATCATTTGACATACATCATAGCACGGCAGATGAAACAAACTGTTTGACAAACCCATTGATTGAATGTAGGTGTTCTTACTGCCATGGAAAAATGTAAGCTTAGGGGGATTTCCTATCTCAGCACTATCTGTATTATGAAATAAACAGTTGACATTAACCTGATCCATTTTATTGGAATGCAAATTAAGTACAATTAAAAGGATAAAGACTATCTAGAGGCTAAATAACAAGGGGGAACTAAGAAAATTCACATATTAAAGTTGAGCTTATAAACAGGTGTCCTTTACTTGGAAGTGTCTGCACAGATGGTTTATGTTTACTTAGGGGAGATGAAGTCAAGGCTCAGGTGACAGTAAATGATGAAAAGCAAATATGCAAGAGTTGTACTGACTTGCAATTGATTTTGTATAGAAAATGGAAAAGCTGGCCATCAACTTTACATAACAGTTGCTTGTAAGATATGCACCAAGTTCTCAAAATTGACTTTGTCCTGTCATGAATGGTCATAAAAATGGGTGCAAAATCAGGTTTAACTAATAGTCAACCCACAACATATTATAGCTTCAAAAGGAAATAATTTTGTTAGATGGCAAAAATGGAAAAACTCGTTTACACAAGTTCCATAATAAGAGCTACTGTAATGTTAACTGACATTCAATTGAATGGTTTCCATTTAAATATGTGCATAATCTTCATTCAAATATTTATGATTTCATAAAGAATTTTCTGTTATGAAATCGACATTTATAATGATTTAGCCAAAAATAGAGTTGTACCTAGTAATAATTCGATTAAAAAAGCACAGATATGTATTCATCGACCTGGTGTTCCAAGGTATTGGTTTGAAAGAAGACTGAACAGCTGTGCTTTTTCTACTTTTGGATTGAGAGAAACTTGGTCTTCCTAAGTTAATTTCGAATTATTTACCTTAATTGATTACATGTGAATTTTCTTTCGGATTTAGGCCAGGAAAATGCAAGTGCATATAAAGTGCGATTGAAATTTTTCTTGTTGGTTTTTTTTTTTTTTTTGGTAATCCTATAACTTTGTAATAAGTTTCACCTAACATGGTCCAGAACTCGGAGTTAAATTTAGAATTCAAGGATATAGGGCCAATGGCCCCTCAATAATTTTCAAGGAGACATGTGGCATTTTTCATGGGCCAATATTTTATTTATATGATTTCATTCTCCTTCATATTGTATTGTAATGTTTCATTGTTATTGTTTGTTATGCTTATAAATTGTTTGCTTAAAATTGCTCAATTATTGTTTTTATGCAAATGAATCAAATTCATCAAGCATTCTTTTTCTTTTGCACAGGTTGCTATGATCGAAATATCGATTATCCCCCATTCTCCTAATCCTATATATGGCAAAGCTTGGGATTGTCCGAAAATTGTTATGTACTTGGTATATCCCATAATATTTCTTGGTTAAGAGGTTAAGAATAAGATTGGCATGCAACCGACTTGCAGTAGTCTCGATAAAACAGTGTGCAACAAATTCAAGTATTGTATTGAGGTAATTTCCACTCCCGTTTTATTCACATTTTTAACTACAAGAAAAATTTGTAGTCTCTGCGATTCTCATAAGAATGTGCTTCAAGTCACATGATATATAGCACCATTTATCATTTCTAAACTCAGTGAGGTTTCACTAAAAGGTCGATATGGAATGACAGATAACTGATTTCTTTACCCCAGTATCATGCTCAAATGTGAAGCGATATCAGTTACCGCAGATATGACGACTTTAGTGAACAAGCTAGTAAACCCACAAAAATGGAGACAAAAGTAAAAGAGAAGTGAAACTTACGACAATAAAATTGGATTGCACAATGGTGGAAAAAAGAGGAACCCTCAAGAAATCGCTTGAAAGCTGAAACTTTGCAAAGACCGATGACTGTAATGTTGGAGGGGTATAAAATTGTCGACTTTGACTTCTCCCATGCTGTTCAAGTATGGTCGGAGGAATGAGAGAGGAGAATTCTGCAGTAAAGTTGGTTATTTATTTGGGTTTTCATGCAAATAACATGTAAAATATACTATGTTAAAGATATTTCATTTTATTATGTGGTTGGCCCATTATGATTATACTAATGGCCCACGTTATCAAATGAAGGGCACCAAAATTGGCCCAGCTTTTGTCAAACCTGGCTAAAACACTGATTATGATAACTTATTCAGTTTTGGATACTTGAGAAGTTTGGTTATTTCTAATAAAGAACTAAATTTAATGATGTCAATCCCCTCTTTTGCAAGCCAGTATGCAGCAGTCATAACACAATTTTATACTTTCATCTCCCTCAGACAATCTGTTCTGCACAACATTTTGGAATTCAATACGCTTAGAAATCTCCCATATAGTACTGAAGTGGCATTTGTTTGCTGCATGTCTGTCTAATATGCTAGTGCAAAAATTATCACTACTCTTAGTCATCAAATTGTTTTATATTGGGAAATAAAAAATTACATTTCACTACATTCTTCTCACACTCAGAAACACGGTGAATACTGCAGCTTACTATTCAGTATTGAATTTTGTTTTATGTTACTTCATTTTTGCAACCTGAGAGGTTAGTATTCATAGTATTCATTGATGAGTCTGATGAAAAGGGATTCTCCTCAGATTCTTAAGGTAGGGTATAATTTATTACTTTGGGCAATTTAGGCTTGAAAAAATCGGTGATTCTGGTTTGCTTTCTTTCTTTGGGACATTTTGCATATCTCCAGGCCAAAGTCATTAATGAGCATATGGTATGACTGGTTATCAGTTCATGTTAATATCTTGTACTTAAGCTGTTTTGTGACTAAAAAAAAAAAGAAAAAAAAAAAGTTCTTTATGTATAATTGTGGGAAAGAACAGGATTAAAATGATTAAAAATAAAACAAGGACATGTGAGTCAGTATGCACAAATTTGCAATGATTTTTTTTTCAATCTGCACTACACTAACACACCAATCAAATTTTAAAGGATCATTATCAAATTTTGAAAATGAGCCCTAGTCTGAACACTGAGGGATGCTCTGTCAATGTATTCCTGGTGCCTTTTGTACATAATAATATGACATATTACCAGTCCAGAGAGTCTGTTTTGAAAATTCAAAAACCTTATGTAAAATTTTACATTTGTAAAATCTTTATATTGACCTTTCAGGAACAAGCTTGTTTTGAAGTTTGGGATTGGTTTTGTTGTTACCATTTTTCCAGAATTTGTTTTAGCACTCTTCCTGAAGCAGGCTGCATGTACAAAATTAATTTTATCTGTCTGTATTTCCTCCCAATCTGCGCTGTAAATCACTTGCATTATTTCACATATTAACTTCAAATTGGCAATGTAGCTTCATCTTGAGATGAAGGAATGTAACACATCAAACATAAGCTACTGTGACTTACTTTGAAGTACTGTGTAGAAATTATTCAGCAGTGCTTAAAAATTATTCACCAAAAAAAGAGAATTTGTTTTGACAAGCCATAGAATTGACTGTTGTCTTATGCTTGCATTATGCTCAATTTCTTAATTGCTTTTGCCTGCAGTCATCCGACTTGGCAAGTTAATGCATTATCAGAAGTTCTACATTGCTAAATTTATATACTGTATGTGTTAAGAACATGTTAAAAAGTACCAGCAGGTTTGAATAAGAGTACCACAAACAGTATATAAT
Source organism: Margaritifera margaritifera (assembly GCA_029931535.1). Classification (NCBI taxonomy): domain Eukaryota; kingdom Metazoa; phylum Mollusca; class Bivalvia; order Unionida; family Margaritiferidae; genus Margaritifera; species Margaritifera margaritifera. The sequence goes on from JAQPZY010000991.1 coordinate 884,577, forward strand.
ATGCCTACTGCCTGTCTTTTGGATCATGGTTACTTTAACATTGACCCCTTAACCCTGAAATCATCAGACTATATCCTCTAGGACAACTTGTCTGTGAATCTCAGTGAAGGTATGTTTTAAAAAAAGTAAGTTATTACATAGACACTTATTTTTGTTAGATCAGTGACTCTGACTGTTGAATGCCACAATCAAGAGGCTTTATATCATCAAGGGCAGCATATCTATGGTGAAGGTATGTTTTGTACATCTATTACATGAAAGCCATTTACTTTCTTGGGTCATGCTTGACCTTGACCATCGACCCCTAAATAAATAAGCTAAGTATAGTTTCAGTTCATGATGTGATGGACCTGGATTCAAATCTTGTGCTTAGAAAGTGTTGCCAGCAACATGCCAGGTGTGATGGACATTTGTAATCTTGATATGACATTAGCATTTCCATTACAATGAAGTGCCTTGCTTGCAATCTCTCCAAAAGTAGCTTGCAGTATGCTGCATTATCTCAGCATTACATTGATATCATCTCAGAATTGTATACAAATCTTATAATATTAAAATAAAACATCTGAAATATTTGTGGTTTAATTTTTTTTCTCAGTTATTTGCATCACCTTCCATAAAACTTTACATGTTTGTTTAAACTACAGTATATAACATGATTTTTAATGACAATGATTTTTTAATCTCAAATGAGGACATTATCTTTATCAAACAGCAAACTTTTCTGGCAGTCTCTATACTGCATGTACTCGCTTATAGGTCGAGTCCAAATACAAAATGCACAGACCCTAATCTGCTGTTGCATAATGCACTGACAGATCTGGATTAATGCAGTTTGTTAGGAGTGATCAGTAGAACAAACAACAGAGACCCTGATCTGCTGGCACATTATGATCAGGGTCTATGATGTTTGCAGTTGGATGCATCTTAAACAGGAATATATACAGTAAGCTTTTTGTGGAATGAAATGATTTTCTTTGCATTTTTTTTTGTCTTAATGAAAACATTTTATAAAGATGGCAATGTTATTTTGACAAATTGTAGAATTTCGCCCAATCATTTTTCCTTAGAAATATGGATTTTTTCTCCAAACCAATTTTTGGAGAAAATTATGTTTCTTCAATAATACTTGCCTTATTATAATATACTGGGGAGAATGTCTGCTACCTCTAAAGTCCCTCCCTCCCTCTCTTGCCTCCCCCCCCCCCAAAAAAAAAAAATATGTTAACCACATCTTGTTGTTCGTTTTAGCAAAAAAAAGTGCAAGAAGCAAATTCAATGAATTTTTGTCTCATGCCTTGCATGGTGAGGTCATCATCCCTTAATCGCAAAAGGCTATACAATTATTGAGTGAAAGGAAAAGACAGGAAACTTAAAATATTGAAAATGCACCCCCAATTAAGTACATGGCACACTTTCTAGTGATGAAATACAAGTATATCAAGTTTCATCCATTAATCTCAAACATCTTTAAAGTTGTGAAGTGGAAGACAAAGTGTGAAGCAAGTTTGCCAAATGCAGTACTTTGGTTACAAGGCAATCAACCTCCAAGGTTTATGATGCCAAGTGGAGAATTTCAGTAACTGATGCAGCAGGAAATGTGTTGATCCTATCTGCCTTCCTTTAACTGCAGTTGCAGATTTCCATATTTTTCTCTTTCAAAGAAAAAAATGATTGCTCAGCGTCCACCATTAAAGGCTGTAGAGCAGCCATCTCTAACACTCTAAAGTTCTTTATGGGATCCAGTATAGGGTCGGACCCACATCTTTCAGAACTAATCAGGTACTTGGAGCTCCAGAGACCAGTCTCTAGTCAAGTTAATGCCAAGGCAGAACCTCGCACTTATTTTTTTGTCCCTATTTAAACCCCCTTATGAACCTTTGAGTGAAGCTTCCTGAGAACTTTACCCTTAAAACAGTCTTCATCCTCTTCCTTGCATCAGCGAGGAGGAGTTAAATTTATGCTTTATTAATGGAAAAGGGTTGTTTATGTTTCAGTGGTTACTATGATTTGGGCTCATCTTTGCCAACCTGGATTTTTGGCCAAGAATCGGCTGCCTTGGGTAGCTCCTGTTCCTACTGAAATCCCTGTTTCAGTCATATCTGTGATAAAGGTAATGTATTACTGCTATTAAATGGGTGGGTGGGTGTAAAACTAATTTTAATTATGTAATACCTGCTGTTACTGCACAATTCCCTTCTCCCTCCCAGCTCTGATGTCTTTCAGTCTTGGTCCAAGTCAAAAAAGGATGATATTCTGATTGTTAGAAGTGGACTAAGATATCAGACTGGGATCATGTTATTTATTTTTTTTTTCATTTTTATTCTAGACCTCCAATTACTAACTGGAGGAGGGAATAATATCTTTGGACCGATAACTAGTGCCAGGAAAAGATAGCAATGCAATAATAACAACTAAGTATTATGTAATTTAAATTAGTTTTATTCCCCTCCCCCGCCCCCCCAAAAAACAAAAACAAATACATATCAAGTCCTTAGGATGAAAGGTCTCTCGGATAGAAGCTGGAGAATATTATATCAGACCTCTCTCCCATCGCCTGAATGATGTCAGGGAACAGTTTAGATCATATGCTATGCTGCTAGCAACTGCGCTAATCTCATGAACCGATATGCATAATTCATATGGTCTTGGATTGACTCCTGCTGAGCTAATAACCCAACAAATCGAGGATGAAAGAGCATAAGAAGAAATATTGTCCCTTTGAGTGGTAGGAACAAGCAAGAGCTCACTGTTCTGATCAGCTCAGTACATTTCAGGTACCACATCAATGCCCTGGCTGGGTCCTAAATATGTCCTTCGAAAGAAGGGTCCAAATAAGACAGCACTTTCAAAATGAAAGGCCAATTTTCCATGAGTGGAGCTTGTTGTTAAAAATGAAACCAGATGCCATCACAACAAAAACCAAACCATCATATGACCGAACTACAGATAGTTCAAGTCAACCTCTAAGGCATGAATTTCGCTTATTCTGTCTGCTAAGGCTAGGGTGACTAGGAAATGGGTCTTATATGAAAGATGAGTTGGCAAGGGTTTAGACAGTGATTACAAGGGTGCTTTGTTAAACCATGTCAAAATTCATGGGAGGACTATTTCAGACAAAGAGTCAAGGCCTTTGGTCGAGACAAACCAAAATTGGCTAGAATGTTGGAGAAGTCTTTGTTCTGGTTGACATGTTTGCATGCTCCCTTCAATGATGCAAAAAAGTTAGAAATTGTGGAACAGTAGCTCTTGATTGTGATCAGGGTTAACTTCTTTTCTTCAAAAAGTCAAAGGAGGAAGTTAGCTATTGTGGTAGAGAGGATTTTAAAGGAGACCTGTTTCTCTGCCGACACCAATGGAAGAAGATCATACATTTCCCCTTGTAGGCCTTCAAATTGATGGGCTTCTTGCCTGAGCAATTCTGTCCACCACTTGTTTACAGAAATGTTCCTTTTTGAGAGTTTGTTTGATCTGAACCAAACATGTATATTTGATATTTCTGAGTTGGGATGGAAAACCTGCATGCACCATTGTTTCAGAAGGCCAGGATTTTCTTGGGAATCTCCATGTTTAGATTCAGTAGATGATTGATTCATGATTTCTCCCACTTGAAGGGGACAATCAAGATTAGTCTGCACTTGGATTCCCTGGCATTCTGAATGATTCTGTGAATCAGACAGGTTGGGGAAAAGGTGTATGCATGAAAACCATGATTCCAGTTCAGGGAAAGGGTGTCAGATTACTAAAGGGTGAATTGATCATTAAATCATTCTGTGTGAATCAGTTGATTCCATCTAGGACACTGAGTCTGCATGGAATGAGGCAAACTTGAATGTGGATTTGTTGGCAAAGACACCATTCAAGAAAATCCCAAAGAAAAAGGCAGAGATCTGGGGATTAAAATTTAACCTTGCTTTCAGAGGTAACTGACAGCAAAGCTGATGGGAAGAATCTTAATACCCTTTAGAGATAGTGTCTCCTGCCATGGATTGAAAGGCATTCGCTACAGTTCTCATCTAGAGGAGATTGATATGCATGGAGCACTTTTAAAGTGGACCAAACCTGGCTCATTTATGAAAAGGAGATCAAGAGATGGGTCCTCCAGCCAGCAATGTTGGCTTCTGCACAATTCATATTTTCCAGCAGTAGATCCTGGAGCAGTATGCCTGCCATACGCCAAGAGAGGTTCTCCCAGTTCTTGAGATGGGACCTTGTGTGATCCGGAACTTTGATCTAGTGGGCCAAGTTTTGGCTGCCACTGGGATAAAAGGATCATTTGCAGGGGTCTCGTGAACAAACGGTTCAAAATGAACAAATCTATGGCTGCATTTAGAAGATCCAAGAGGTGAAGAAATTTCTGAGCTGAAATTCTACTCCAAGCAGATGTAAGACACCATGGAGACCATCATTATGGCACAGTCTTGATTTAGGTAACTTGAATCAGAGTGGTGTTGAACTCTATGTCCCGGATACTGGGACAGAGTGAGATCAGATTTCTCCTTGTTGATAAGGAATTCAAGGCAAAGAGAGAAAGATTTCATGTCTTTGTACACAAGATTGCTCATATTGTGTTGTTGCAGAATGTCATCCAGGTAATTCAATGTCAGAGACATTCTGAAGTAAGACAAGATCTGGTCCATGACTCTGGTGAACACTGGGACTGAGATTCAGAACAAAAGTGAGAGCCCTGAAGTGGTATACAGTGTCCCTGAAAGCAAAGCACAGGAATTTCTGGGAAGAACTGTGAGTAGGAAAATGAAAATAAACATCGTGGAGGTCTAAGTTGACCACAACAACTTTCCTCCTGAGGACCGACTTCAGGGTTTCCATGCAGAACTTTGTTGAGATAGCTTAGGTTGAAGACTGGTTAAGAGCTTGCCATTGGCCTTGGGGATTAAGAAAAGTCTAGTAAAATCCTATTGGTTTGAGTTGTAAACGATCTCTACTGCCCTTTTTGTGATAAGTGTTTATTTCCTGCTGCAGTACAGTGAAACCCCACTTAAGCACGATGGTTGGGGTCCACAGAATGCCAACATGCTATGTAATGTATCGTGCAATAGCGCAACAAGTCAGTTAACTAAAGAAAATGATGCATGAGTATCCTCTACAAATCGGTGGGGGTATAGGAGTTGGCGCAAAGCTGATGCATCAATGGCAGTTACAATCTTAAATCAATGCACATTAAACAAGAAATAGTGAAAACACAGTAATTGCACATTTAATATTTGATTTTCAGCAGAGAACCACACTTTGTTACATATATGTATAGCATGTCATGCTATACATGTATTTACCAATGCATAGTTCTCTGCCGCATTTCGTCAGCACGGTAAAGGTTTCGTCCAGAAAATTAGATAAATTTTTTTTTTAACAAGCCCGATGGACAACTCACATTGAATATGGGAGGGGTCCAATTTAGATTTAGAGGGGCATACATAGCACCTAATTCATAATAATTCCATCAAAAATATGCACAAAGAAGCATATGTATTGGTCATGTAGGCTCACATAATGATGTGTCTGAATTCAATGCCCAAAAAGAATCCAAAAAATAACGTAATGAAAGATGATGAACATTTACATTTTAGTATGTATGCATGTGTAATTGTTGAGGTCACTAAGCAGTGTCTGTGTAAATTTCATACTGCTATAATTTCCTCTGCTAGATTCCATACAAATCTGAATACTGTACGTAATTCTTTCAACTACAGCATGAATAATTGTTAATGAACAAATTGAGTCATTTTTGGGAAACAAATGGAGGATGTGATTCACTGGTCAATTAACTGCATGATGATTGTCTGACAACATAGCTAAGCCATGTGTGCATAATGGCAGCTTTAGATTTTTTATGGTAGTAATTTCAACAATCTTAAGCTGTAAGATTGACACTGATGATTAGCAATTACTTAATTAGGTAAATACATTAATTAATTAACCTTTTTCAACCACTGAAGGTGCTTGGTTGTGTATGTCGGTTCACTGAGCAAACATCTGTTGGTTATTATTACCCTGCAATGATTGTATACAAGATGCATTGAAGACAAACGCAAAGAAGATGTGATGGCTTTCATGTTGATGGTTCAATAATAATTAGATCAACAATTTTCAGTTTTTTAAAGAGCTGACAACTAAGATCAAAGTGCAGCGCCTGAATATTGATACAAATGAAATGAACATTCACAAATAGAAACTTTAAAAATCTTTATTCAAATAAAGAAGGATATAGTGATAAGACATTTTTTTCTTCAAGAATACAACACATCAGGACAAATTATTAAAACAAACTCTTGTTTATTTTGGCACTAAAACTGTGAAGTACTTCACGAAATTGGTGAAATTATTGTAAAATTTAGGGAGCCATGCCACAATTGTGTTATATCCGAATTCACGTTATAACGAAGCGTGTTATAGCAGGGTTTCACTAAATGTATGCCTTGTATGGGTCTCTGGGGACATTAGTAGCGAAAGGAACCCGTGACTGTGGAGAAGGGTTAAGGCATGTGATCTAGAGGCTTTTTGAGATGATTGGCAAGACAAACAAATCCTCAGGGGGAAATTCTCTCTCATTCCATGGTAAAATGTTAAAGTCTTCCCCCACCCCACCCCCACAACCAGGGATGTTGGAAAAGGGCAACATGAGCATGACACATTATGTGGGAAGGAGGCAGGTAGGAAGACAAACTGGGCTGAAATCAATCTTTCTCTCCCTGTGTTCTGTTATCGCTTACTGTGGGAAGCTAGGCCCTAGTTGAAGAGTAAGGTTTGGAAGAGGGTTTCCCTTTGGACTTGCCTTATAGGGGTCCTTCCAAATTCTTGGGAAACAAAAACGGGGCTGTGGATCACTGGGCCTTCACTAGGCTTGCCTCTTAGGAGTCTTATTTGTTGATGTCAATGTGGCCATGGAATAGGAGTCTTATTTGCTGATGTCAATGTGGCCATGGAATAGGAGAATGGAAGACAAAGGCTGAAAACTGAGGGCTACCTTGTTGTGATCTTTAAGCCATGCAGATGTGGATAGGAAGACATCTGCTCAGTGAGTTGGAAGTTAAAAGAAGCAGCTATGAAACTGGAAAGTGTTGAGCTTCCCTGTTCAGTACATTAGCCATGCATGAGACTGACAACCAGGTATGTCTTGTAGCAGATATCTCAATGGTGGGATCTAGGCTATTGTTACGACTCTAGGGGTAATGTAACAGAATAAAAGACACAAACAAGCTTTCAAGATTAAAATGCAAATCTTTAATTTCCTAAAATATTAAAAGAATTAAAATAATTCAACAAACAATCAAAGTGAAAGAATTAAAATAACTTACAGTATAGAATATCCTAAAAAGTCCTAAAATGTTTTAAAGTTCACTTCCTGATGTTAATCCGAATAATCCGGATGTGGTATTCCGAATGAAAAATAACCTGTACTGTGTTGAAGCTGACAAGTTCTGATAAAATCCAAAATAATCCATGCAAGTCTGGAATCTCACAAGTTTTAGAATGATGTCCGATAATTCCACGGAGCTGTATAGTAATTCAGATGAATTACTAATTAAATAAATTCCACACTGAACTGAATAATTTCAATAACCTCTCTTCGATCAAGCAGTTGTAAAGAATGATAATTCCCAAGATTATTCCCTATATATCTTTACTAAGTGCGCAGAATTTAAAGGGAATGTCCTTTCTCCGTCTTTAATAATATGGTATTTCAAAATAACACAACCCTCTAAGAACCAATCAGGAACTAGGTTACGCGTCATTTACCCAAAGGTCTAGTGTACTAAAATCTTAAAGAGTAAACATAATGTTATTGTAGTATGGAATGTGACCTTTCAATGTTGATTTCCAAAAAGTACAAAGTCAGGTCGACTTCATTTCCCGCGCAATTGATCATGTGACCACTTATTGATCGAGCATTAGTCGTATCTATACTGATATGCTAACCCCTATTCAGACTAAAAACAGAGATCATAAATTAGTAAATTAAATCATTATAAAAAAGGTAAAGGAGGCTTGATTCCGTAACACCCTCCCTCATCAACGGAAAAAATAAGGATTTATGCAATAAAAACTTATTTTTTAATATGTACTTCCAACATACAAGTAATTAAATCAAAAAAAATAAATGAATACATGATACAGTCATATATACAAAACAGTGTAACGGTGGTATTATACACATGAAAATACATCATCGATTAAATTTTACTAAGAAATAGCCATAACCTTAGCTTCTATTGATTTTATTTGTCCATGTCTCACAATCATGCCCTGAAAAGGTAACACTGGCACGATAAAAGTCACTTTTATATTGATGATCAGGTTCGCTTCGCTGAATCTCTTGAAGAATGGTTCTATTTTGCCACATGTCGTTGCAGATGATGACATCATCGATGTATGCATCGCAATTTCTATTCGGATGTTATTATATTCATCAGACGTTGGAAACTTGGGGAACCTTCTTCCCAAATGGTACGACTTTGTATTGGTAAAGTTCTGGAGTCGTGAACGCAAATTTTTTCTTTCTCTCCGTAAGTGAAATTTGGTAGAATCCCTTCACTAGGTCAATATCTTGCGACGTATTAGTCATTTCCAATCCTGTCTAGAAACTGGAAATGAATATGTCCCGGTGACTCTATTTACTTTCTATACTTTACACATATACGGAAAGTGTTATTTTGTTTCTGCACTGAAACATGGTAAACTCCAGTCACTTTTATTTGGTTCGTGTAGAATGTCTGTAAATAAATATTCATTTTCTTCTATCAACTATTTCAGTTCGTAAATCTCAGGCGGCAGTATGTGCGAAGAGTAGCGACTTCAAATCATCCTATCGGATTTCTCATCTTCATTCAAATCTTCAATGTGTGAGACAAGTACTACTAAAGTAATCGATAATTTATATGGATATTTCTATCTACCTATTGTTCTAACATTCTAACATTTTGACAAAGTTGTTTCTGCTTTCTCCTCCCAGAAGTATTAATAATTTTTTTAATTCCCTAACCTTTTGTCAGTAGTATAAGGACCAAAATACTTAACCTAAAGAGGATTTTTGGGGTATAGGTAGCAAAAATAATACTCTATTATCTGACAAAAAAAAAAACTCCTACTCTGACCCCTCGCAGCAAACAACAATAATTGGAGACCTTCAACCTACTCCCTTCCTGTTCCACAACAATTCTCAATTATATACCATCTCATAACAATATGTTACAATAATTCGTTCTAAAGCCTGATATAGTATCAGCTTCAGAAGACCATACAGTGTGAAGAACCCGACCAAAACTCTCACTATGGTCTCAGTTTTAATATTCCACAAAGGAATAGCTTTTATCAAACTTGTAGACGCACACTTCGCCGACAAGTATTGGTTGCCTAACATCGTCTCATTTATTCCTAAACGACCAGACAACGACGTTTCATGGACTACACTAAATAATTCCTGACGATAGTATCTAGGAACTACTATTTTACCAACTGACCACTCATCACCAGCAATTACCCTAAGCAATCTCTTTTTCCGTTCAAGGACTTCACTCGTCAAGAAGTAACAAGTACCTTCTTGCGTGGCTTCAGTTTCAGACATAGCCCCCTGAAACAAACAAGAGATATCCGAATCTCCCTAGTGCTTGTCTTATTACACCCCGACTATTTTTATGAGACATAGTAGTTGAAAGAGTATCACGATCAATACTAGATTGAGGAGCAGAAGTGACCTCATGAAAAGCCTGACCCACAAAGGTATCCGCTAAAGGAAATACATCCTGTTCAACAACAATATTCTCAAGAGCATACTTTGCCATAGCTCTAGTAACTTCACAAGCTGGATTTAAACCAGGGATTTCTACTTCAATATGATCAACTCGTTGATCCATACTAAGCTTGTTAGTTACAAGTGGATTAACCACGACCTTATCTTTCGCTAGGTCATTACCTAGTAATAAATGAATGCCCTTAATAGGCAAAGAAGCCACTGCTCCTATGGTCACAGGTCTCGAAACTAAGTCTGATGACAAATTAACACAATGAAGAGGGACATTAACATATCCACAATCTACCCCCTGTATTAATATACTTTCACTAGTAGAAGACTTCTCAGAAAACGGCAAAATACTATCTAACAATAGACTCTGAGAAGCTCCTGTATCTCTTAATATCTTAATAGGAGTAGCCTTATCCAAGTCACCAACAAGTGACACAGAACCCTTCGACATGAATGGTTCGTAATTCTTCATTATAAAATCAGACTGAGGTAAGCTAGCCTCCAAACAAATATCCTCATTGATAAATGACCCTGACCTTGACTTCTTGATAACTAGAGCATTTGGAACTGCTCTATTATAATTCTGAGGCCTAAATTGCAACTTTAAGCAATCAGAAATAACGTGTCCCTTCATCTTACAATATGAACACGTGGGCAGAGATAAGGTTTTCTGATATTCCCTATCAGAATTTTGATTCTTTACAATCACATCACCCTGAGGTCTGAAATTTCCTGAACAAGTTTGAAATAATTTCTTAACATAAGATTGTTGAGGAAAAATTTTAGTTATCAATGGAACCTTGTGTATTGAAGAATATTCATCAGCTGTGATGGCTGCCTTTTCTAAAGTCTCAACTCCTTTCTCATTAAGATACACCTTAATATCATCACTGACACAATTCTTGAAATCTTCAATCAATACCAGTTGTTCAAGATTATCATAATTGCCTTCAACCTTCTTAGATGTACACCATCTTGTAAACAAACGTTTCTTTTCCCAAGCAAATTCTACAGGAGTTTGATTTGTTTCCTTTTTACATTCTCTAAAGTTTTGACGATGAGTTTCAGGTACCAACTCATAAGCTCTTAAAATGTATTCTTTGACCACTTCATAATCAGCAGATTGTTCAGATGAGAGTGCAGTATAAACATCACTAGCTTTGCCAGTTAACACACTCTGCAATAATGAGGTTCACTTCTCTTTTGGCCGTTCCAGATTCTCGGCAATTTTCTCAAAACTGAGAAAATATTTGTCTATCTCCTTTTCTCTAAAAGGGGGAACCTGTCTCAAATGTTTGGCCAAATCAAAGTATGAACCCTGATTGTCATGAGAATGCCCTTTGCTGGTCAATTCTAATTCCCTTAGTCTAAATTCTCTATCAGAATTTTGATTTTGAAATTCTCTAATTTTGTCTCTCTCTCTCTTTCCTCATTATCTCTTAATTTATCCTCTCTATCTCTTAATTCCTTCTCTATTCCCCTTTGTTTATCCCTCTCTTGTATTTGTATCTCATTATCCCTTACTTTATCTTCCCTTTCTCTTAATTCCTTCTGAATTTCTCTTCATTTATCTTCCCTTCTTTCTTCCCTTTCCCTAATCTTTTCCTTTTCCTCCCTTTGTATTTCCCTTTCCTTATCTTCCCTTCTTTCCTGCATCTGCATCTGTTCCCATTGAAGTTTGATCTTTTCAATCTCTATGTCCTTAGCTATCTGTAATTTCTTTCCCAAACCAGACGGAGATTTTTTCTTAACACTTGAAACCCCCTCTTCAAAAATACCTGATTGTACCAAATATTGAATCATGATACTTCTAATATCCTGCTTCAACATGGAAGCCTTCGCTTCAGTAAGACTATAATGTTGAGCAATTTCGAGTAATTCGTCCTTCTTTAAGGACTCAAATTTCTCCTGGGTAGGATCAGCTAAGAAACTCTCTACTCTGGATGTCATTATGAAAGCCTGTTAGTTTCTCTTTATTTCTTAATCTGGAAATCAAAAAACCACTAAAATTTCAAACAATGAAATTCAAATCCCAAAAAGAAAACTTTCCGAAGTATCAAAATCTCTGAAATATTAAAACTTCGAAAATATTTAATTAAATCTAAATCTCAAAATATTTAAATTCGGATCCCGAAATTATTCTAATTTCTAATCCTGGACGAGCCCCCAATTTATCCTGTTACGACTCTAGGGGTAATGTAACAGAATAAAAGACACAAACAAGCTTTCAAGATTAAAATGCAAATCTTTAATTTCCTAAAATATTAAAAAAATTAAAATAATTCAACAAACAATCAAAGTGAAAGAATTAAAATAACTTACAGTATAGAATATCCTAAAAAGTCCTAAAATGTTTTAAAGTTCACTTCCTGATGTTAATCCGAATAATCCGGATGTGGTATTCCGAATGAAAAATAACCTGTACTGTGTTGAAGCTGACAAGTTCTGATAAAATCCAAATTAATCCTTGCAAGTCTGGAATCTCACAAGTTTTAGAATGATGTCCGATAATTCCACGGAGCTGTATAGTAATTCAGATGAATTACTAATTAAATAAATTCCACACTGAACTGAATAATTTCAATAACCTCTCTTCGATCAAGCAGTTGTAAAGAATGATAATTCCCAAGATTATTCCCTATATATCTTTACTAAGTGCGCAGAATTTAAAGGGAATGTCCTTTCTCCGTCTTTAATAATATGGTATTTCAAAATAACACAACCCTCTAAGAACCAATCAGGAACTAGGTTACGCGTCATTTACCCAAAGGTCTAGTGTACTAAAATCTTAAAGAGTAAACATAATGTTATTGTAGTATGGAATGTGACCTTTCAATGTTGATTTCCAAAAAGTACAAAGTCAGGTCGACTTCATTTCCCGCGCAATTGATCATGTGACCACTTATTGATCGAGCATTAGTCGTATCTATACTGATATGCTAACCCCTATTCAGACTAAAAACAGAGATCATAAATTAGTAAATTAAATCATTATAAAAAAGGTAAAGGAGGCTTGATTCCGTAACACCCTCCCTCATCAACGGAAAAAATAAGGATTTATGCAATAAAAACTTATTTTTTAATATGTACTTCCAACATACAAGTAATTAAATCAAAAAAATAAATGAATACATGATACAGTCATATATACAAAACAGTGTAACGGTGGTATTATACACATGAAAATACATCATCGATTAAATTTTACTAAGAAATAGCCATAACCTTAGCTTCTATTGATTTTATTTGTCCATGTCTCACAATCATGCCCTGAAAAGGTAACACTGGCACGATAAAAGTCACTTTTATATTGATGATCAGGTTCGCTTCGCTGAATCTCTTGAAGAATGGTTCTATTTTGCCACATGTCGTTGCAGATGATGACATCATCGATGTATGCATCGCAATTTCTATTCGGATGTTATTATATTCATCAGACGTTGGAAACTTGGGGAACCTTCATCCCAAATGGTACGACTTTGTATTGGTAAAGTTCTGGAGTCGTGAACGCAAATTTTTTCTTTCTCTCCGTAAGTGAAATTTGGTAGAATCCCTTCACTAGGTCAATATCTTGCGACGTATTAGTCATTTCCAATCCTGTCTAGAAACTGGAAATGAATATGTCCCGGTGACTCTATTTACTTTCTATACTTTACACATATACGGAAAGTGTTATTTTGTTTCTGCACTGAAACATGGTAAACTCCAGTCACTTTTATTTGGTTCGTGTAGAATGTCTGTAAATAAATATTCATTTTCTTCTATCAACTATTTCAGTTCGTAAATCTCAGGCGGCAGTATGTGCGAAGAGTAGCGACTTCAAATCATCCTATCGGATTTCTCATCTTCATTCAAATCTTCAATGTGTGAGACAAGTACTACTAAAGTAATCGATAATTTATATGGATATTTCTATCTACCTATTGTTCTAACATTCTAACATTTTGACAAAGTTGTTTCTGCTTTCTCCTCCCAGAAGTATTAATAATTTTTTTAATTCCCTAACCTTTTGTCAGTAGTATAAGGACCAAAATACTTAACCTAAAGAGGATTTTTGGGGTATAGGTAGCAAAAATAATACTCTATTATCTGACAAAAAAAAACTCCTACTCTGACCCCTCGCAGCAAACAATAATTGGAGACCTTCAACCTACTCCCTTCCTGTTCCACAACAATTCCCAATTATATACCATCTCATAACAATATGTTACAATAATTCGTTCTAAAGCCTGATATAGTATCAGCTTCAGAAGACCATACAGTGTGAAGAACCCGACCAAAACTCTCACTATGGTCTCAGTTTTAATATTCCACAAAGGAATAGCTTTTATCAAACTTGTAGACGCACACTTCGCCGACAAGTATTGGTTGCCTAACATCGTCTCATTTATTCCTAAACGACCAGACAACGACGTTTCATGGACTACACTAAATAATTCCTGACGATAGTATCTAGGAACTACTATTTTACCAACTGACCACTCATCACCAGCAATTACCCTAAGCAATCTCTTTTTCCGTTCAAGGACTTCACTCGTCAAGAAGTAACAAGTACCTTCTTGCGTGGCTTCAGTTTCAGTCATAGCCCCCTGAAACAAACAAGAGATATCCGAATCTCCCTAGTGCTTGTCTTATTACACCCCGACTATTTTTATGAGACATAGTAGTTGAAAGAGTATCACGATCAATACTAGATTGAGGAGCAGAAGTGACCTCATGAAAAGCCTGACCCACAAAGGTATCCGCTAAAGGAAATACATCCTGTTCAACAACAATATTCTCAAGAGCATACTTTGCCATAGCTCTAGTAACTTCACAAGCTGGATTTAAACCAGGGATTTCTACTTCAATATGATCAACTCGTTGATCCATACTAAGCTTGTTAGTTACAAGTGGATTAACCACGACCTTATCTTTCGCTAGGTCATTACCTAGTAATAAATGAATGCCCTTAATAGGCAAAGAAGCCACTGCTCCTATGGTCACAGGTCCCGAAACTAAGTCTGATGACAAATTAACACAATGAAGAGGGACATTAACATATTCACAATCTACCCCCTGTATTAATATACTTTCACTAGTAGAAGACTTCTCAGAAAACGGCAAAATACTATCTAACAATAGACTCTGAGAAGCTCCTGTATCTCTTAATATCTTAATAGGAGTAGCCTTATCCAAGTCACCAACAAGTGACACAGAACCCTTCGACATGAATGGTTCGTAATTCTTCATTATAAAATCAGACTGAGGTAAGCTAGCCTCCAAACAAATATCCTCATTGATAAATGACCCTGACCTTGACTTCTTGATAACTAGAGCATTTGGAACTGCTCTATTATAATTCTGAGGCCTAAATTGCAACTTTAAGCAATCAGAAATAACGTGTCCCTTCATCTTACAATATGAACACGTGGGCAGAGATAAGGTTTTCTGATATTCCCTATCAGAATTTTGATTCTTTACAATCACATCACCCTGAGGTCTGAAATTTCCTGAAACGAGTTTGAAATAATTTCTTAACATAAGATTGTTGAGGAAAAATTTTAGTTATCAATGGAACCTTGTGTATTGAAGAATATTCATCAGCTGTGATGGCTGCCTTTTCTAAAGTCTCAACTCCTTTCTCATTAAGATACACCTTAATATCATCACTGACACAATTCTTGAAATCTTCAATCAATACCAGTTGTTCAAGATTATCATAATTGCCTTCAACCTTCTTAGATGTACACCATCTTGTAAACAAACGTTTCTTTTCCCAAGCAAATTCTACAGGAGTTTGATTTGTTTCCTTTTTACATTCTCTAAAGTTTTGACGATGAGTTTCAGGTACCAACTCATAAGCTCTTAAAATGTATTCTTTGACCACTTCATAATCAGCAGATTGTTCAGATGAGAGTGCAGTATAAACATCACTAGCTTTGCCAGTTAACACACTCTGCAATAATGAGGTTCACTTCTCTTTTGGCCGTTCCAGATTCTCGGCAATTTTCTCAAAACTGAGAAAATATTTGTCTATCTCCTTTTCTCTAAAAGGGGGAACCTGTCTCAAATGTTTGGCCAAATCAAAGTATGAACCCTGATTGTCATGAGAATGCCCTTTGCTGGTCAATTCTAATTCCCTTAGTCTAAATTCTCTATCAGAATTTTGATTTTGAAATTCTCTAATTTTGTCTCTCTCTCTCTTTCCTCATTATCTCTTAATTTATCCTCTCTATCTCTTAATTCCTTCTCTATTCCCCTTTGTTTATCCCTCTCTTGTATTTGTATCTCATTATCCCTTACTTTATCTTCCCTTTCTCTTAATTCCTTCTGAATTTCTCTTCATTTATCTTCCCTTCTTTCTTCCCTTTCCCTAATCTTTTCCTTTTCCTCCCTTTGTATTTCCCTTTCCTTATCTTCCCTTCTTTCCTGCATCTGCATCTGTTCCCATTGAAGTTTGATCTTTTCAATCTCTATGTCCTTAGCTATCTGTAATTTCTTTCCCAAACCAGACGGAGATTTTTTCTTAACACTTGAAACCCCCTCTTCAAAAATACCTGATTGTACCAAATATTGAATCATGATACTTCTAATATCCTGCTTCAACATGGAAGCCTTCGCTTCAGTAAGACTATAATGTTGAGCAATTTCGAGTAATTCGTCCTTCTTTAAGGACTCAAATTTCTCCTGGGTAGGATCAGCTAAGAAACTCTCTACTCTGGATGTCATTATGAAAGCCTGTTAGTTTCTCTTTATTTCTTAATCTGGAAATCAAAAAACCACTAAAATTTCAAACAATGAAATTCAAATCCCAAAAAGAAAACTTTCCGAAGTATCAAAATCTCTGAAATATTAAAACTTCGAAAATATTTAATTAAATCTAAATCTCAAAATATTTAAATTCGGATCCCGAAATTATTCTAATTTCTAATCCTGGACGAGCCCCCAATTTATCCTGTTACGACTCTAGGGGTAATGTAACAGAATAAAAGACACAAACAAGCTTTCAAGATTAAAATGCAAATCTTTAATTTCCTAAAATATTAAAAAAATTAAAATAATTCAACAAACAATCAAAGTGAAAGAATTAAAATAACTTACAGTATAGAATATCCTAAAAAGTCCTAAAATGTTTTAAAGTTCACTTCCTGATGTTAATCCGAATAATCCGGATGTGGTATTCCGAATGAAAAATAACCTGTACTGTGTTGAAGCTGACAAGTTCTGATAAAATCCAAATTAATCCTTGCAAGTCTGGAATCTCACAAGTTTTAGAATGATGTCCGATAATTCCACGGAGCTGTATAGTAATTCAGATGAATTACTAATTAAATAAATTCCACACTGAACTGAATAATTTCAATAACCTCTCTTCGATCAAGCAGTTGTAAAGAATGATAATTCCCAAGATTATTCCCTATATATCTTTACTAAGTGCGCAGAATTTAAAGGGAATGTCCTTTCTCCGTCTTTAATAATATGGTATTTCAAAATAACACAACCCTCTAAGAACCAATCAGGAACTAGGTTACGCGTCATTTACCCAAAGGTCTAGTGTACTAAAATCTTAAAGAGTAAACATAATGTTATTGTAGTATGGAATGTGACCTTTCAATGTTGATTTCCAAAAAGTACAAAGTCAGGTCGACTTCATTTCCCGCGCAATTGATCATGTGACCACTTATTGATCGAGCATTAGTCGTATCTATACTGATATGCTAACCCCTATTCAGACTAAAAACAGAGATCATAAATTAGTAAATTAAATCATTATAAAAAAGGTAAAGGAGGCTTGATTCCGTAACACCCTCCCTCATCAACGGAAAAAATAAGGATTTATGCAATAAAAACTTATTTTTTAATATGTACTTCCAACATACAAGTAATTAAATCAAAAAAAATAAATGAATACATGATACAGTCATATATACAAAACAGTGTAACGGTGGTATTATACACATGAAAATACATCATCGATTAAATTTTACTAAGAAATAGCCATAACCTTAGCTTCTATTGATTTTATTTGTCCATGTCTCACAATCATGCCCTGAAAAGGTAACACTGGCACGATAAAAGTCACTTTTATATTGATGATCAGGTTCGCTTCGCTGAATCTCTTGAAGAATGGTTCTATTTTGCCACATGTCGTTGCAGATGATGACATCATCGATGTATGCATCGCAATTTCTATTCGGATGTTATTATATTCATCAGACGTTGGAAACTTGGGGAACCTTCATCCCAAATGGTACGACTTTGTATTGGTAAAGTTCTGGAGTCGTGAACGCAAATTTTTTCTTTCTCTCCGTAAGTGAAATTTGGTAGAATCCCTTCACTAGGTCAATATCTTGCGACGTATTAGTCATTTCCAATCCTGTCTAGAAACTGGAAATGAATATGTCCCGGTGACTCTATTTACTTTCTATACTTTACACATATACGGAAAGTGTTATTTTGTTTCTGCACTGAAACATGGTAAACTCCAGTCACTTTTATTTGGTTCGTGTAGAATGTCTGTAAATAAATATTCATTTTCTTCTATCAACTATTTCAGTTCGTAAATCTCAGGCGGCAGTATGTGCGAAGAGTAGCGACTTCAAATCATCCTATCGGATTTCTCATCTTCATTCAAATCTTCAATGTGTGAGACAAGTACTACTAAAGTAATCGATAATTTATATGGATATTTCTATCTACCTATTGTTCTAACATTCTAACATTTTGACAAAGTTGTTTCTGCTTTCTCCTCCCAGAAGTATTAATAATTTTTTAAATTCCCTAACCTTTTGTCAGTAGTATAAGGACCAAAATACTTAACCTAAAGAGGATTTTTGGGGTATAGGTAGCAAAAATAATACTCTATTATCTGACAAAAAAAAACTCCTACTCTGACCCCTCGCAGCAAACAATAATTGGAGACCTTCAACCTACTCCCTTCCTGTTCCACAACAATTCCCAATTATATACCATCTCATAACAATATGTTACAATAATTCGTTCTAAAGCCTGATATAGTATCAGCTTCAGAAGACCATACAGTGTGAAGAACCCGACCAAAACTCTCACTATGGTCTCAGTTTTAATATTCCACAAAGGAATAGCTTTTATCAAACTTGTAGACGCACACTTCGCCGACAAGTATTGGTTGCCTAACATCGTCTCATTTATTCCTAAACGACCAGACAACGACGTTTCATGGACTACACTAAATAATTCCTGACGATAGTATCTAGGAACTACTATTTTACCAACTGACCACTCATCACCAGCAATTACCCTAAGCAATCTCTTTTTCCGTTCAAGGACTTCACTCGTCAAGAAGTAACAAGTACCTTCTTGCGTGGCTTCAGTTTCAGTCATAGCCCCCTGAAACAAACAAGAGATATCCGAATCTCCCTAGTGCTTGTCTTATTACACCCCGACTATTTTTATGAGACATAGTAGTTGAAAGAGTATCACGATCAATACTAGATTGAGGAGCAGAAGTGACCTCATGAAAAGCCTGACCCACAAAGGTATCCGCTAAAGGAAATACATCCTGTTCAACAACAATATTCTCAAGAGCATACTTTGCCATAGCTCTAGTAACTTCACAAGCTGGATTTAAACCAGGGATTTCTACTTCAATATGATCAACTCGTTGATCCATACTAAGCTTGTTAGTTACAAGTGGATTAACCACGACCTTATCTTTCGCTAGGTCATTACCTAGTAATAAATGAATGCCCTTAATAGGCAAAGAAGCCACTGCTCCTATGGTCACAGGTCCCGAAACTAAGTCTGATGACAAATTAACACAATGAAGAGGGACATTAACATATTCACAATCTACCCCCTGTATTAATATACTTTCACTAGTAGAAGACTTCTCAGAAACGGCAAAATACTATCTAACAATAGACTCTGAGAAGCTCCTGTATCTCTTAATATCTTAATAGGAGTAGCCTTATCCAATGTCACCAACAAGTGACACAGAACCCTTCGACATGAATGGTTCGTAATTCTTCATTATAAAATCAGACTGAGGTAAGCTAGCCTCCAAACAAATATCCTCATTGATAAATGACCCTGACCTTGACTTCTTGATAACTAGAGCATTTGGAACTGCTCTATTATAATTCTGAGGCCTAAATTGCAACTTTAAGCAATCAGAAATAACGTGTCCCTTCATCTTACAATATGAACACGTGGGCAGAGATAAGGTTTTCTGATATTCCCTATCAGAATTTTGATTCTTTACAATCACATCACCCTGAGGTCTGAAATTTCCTGAACGAGTTTGAAATAATTTCTTAACATAAGATTGTTGAGGAAAAATTTTAGTTATCAATGGAACCTTGTGTATTGAAGAATATTCATCAGCTGTGATGGCTGCCTTTTCTAAAGTCTCAACTCCTTTCTCATTAAGATACACCTTAATATCATCACTGACACAATTCTTGAAATCTTCAATCAATACCAGTTGTTCAAGATTATCATAATTGCCTTCAACCTTCTTAGATGTACACCATCTTGTAAACAAACGTTTCTTTTCCCAAGCAAATTCTACAGGAGTTTGATTTGTTTCCTTTTTACATTCTCTAAAGTTTTGACGATGAGTTTCAGGTACCAACTCATAAGCTCTTAAAATGTATTCTTTGACCACTTCATAATCAGCAGATTGTTCAGATGAGAGTGCAGTATAAACATCACTAGCTTTGCCAGTTAACACACTCTGCAATAATGAGGTTCACTTCTCTTTTGGCCGTTCCAGATTCTCGGCAATTTTCTCAAAACTGAGAAAATATTTGTCTATCTCCTTTTCTCTAAAAGGGGGAACCTGTCTCAAATGTTTGGCCAAATCAAAGTATGAACCCTGATTGTCATGAGAATGCCCTTTGCTGGTCAATTCTAATTCCCTTAGTCTAAATTCTCTATCAGAATTTTGATTTTGAAATTCTCTAATTTTGTCTCTCTCTCTCTTTCCTCATTATCTCTTAATTTATCCTCTCTATCTCTTAATTCCTTCTCTATTCCCCTTTGTTTATCCCTCTCTTGTATTTGTATCTCATTATCCCTTACTTTATCTTCCCTTTCTCTTAATTCCTTCTGAAATTTCTCTTCATTTATCTTCCCTTCTTTCTTCCCATTCCCTAATCTTTTCCTTTTCCTCCCTTTGTATTTCCCTTTCCATATCTTCCCTTCTTTCCTGCATCTGCATCTGTTCCCATTGAAGTTTGATCTTTTCAATCTCCTATGTCCTTAGCTATCTGTAATTTCTTTCCCAAACCAGACGGAGATTTTTTCTTAACACTTGAAACCCCCTCTTCAAAAAATACCTGATTGTACCAAATATTGAATCATGATACTTCTAATATCCCTGCTTCAACATGGAAGCCTTCGCTTCAGTAAGACTATAATGTTGAGCAATTTCGAGTAATTCGTCCTTCTTTAAGGACTCAAATTTCTCCTGGGTAGGATCAGCTAAGAAACTCTCTACTCTGGATGTCATTATGAAAGCCTGTTAGTTTCTCTTTATTTCTTAATCTGGAAATCAAAAAACCACTAAAATTTCATACAATGAAATTCAAATCCCAAAAAGAAAACTTTCCGAAGTATCAAAATCTCTGAAATATTAAAACTTCGAAAATATTTAATTAAATCTAAATCTCAAAATATTTAAATTCGGATCCCGAAATTATTCTAATTTCTAATCCTGGACGAGCCCCCCAATTTATCCTGTTACGACTCTAGGGGTAATGTAACAGAATAAAAGACACAAACAAGCTTTCAAGATTAAAATGCAAATCTTTAATTTCCTAAAATATTAAAAAAATTAAAATAATTCAACAAACAATCAAAGTGAAAGAATTAAAATAACTTACAGTATAGAATATCCTAAAAAGTCCTAAAATGTTTTAAAGTTCACTTCCTGATGTTAATCCGAATAATCCGGATGTGGTATTCCGAATGAAAAATAACCTGTACTGTGTTGAAGCTGACAAGTTCTGATAAAATCCAAATTAATCCTTGCAAGTCTGGAATCTCACAAGTTTTAGAATGATGTCCGATAATTCCACGGAGCTGTATAGTAATTCAGATGAATTACTAATTAAATAAATTCCACACTGAACTGAATAATTTCAATAACCTCTCTTCGATCAAGCAGTTGTAAAGAATGATAATTCCCAAGATTATTCCCTATATATCTTTACTAAGTGCGCAGAATTTAAAGGGAATGTCCTTTCTCCGTCTTTAATAATATGGTATTTCAAAATAACACAACCCTCTAAGAACCAATCAGGAACTAGGTTACGCGTCATTTACCCAAAGGTCTAGTGTACTAAAAATCTTAAGAGTAAACATAATGTTATTGTAGTATGGAATGTGACCTTTTAATGTTGATTTCCAAAAAGTACAAAGCCAGGTCGACTTCATTTCCCGCGCAATTGATCATGTGACCACTTATTGATCGAGCATTAGTCGTATCTATACTGATATGCTAACCCCTATTCAGACTAAAAACAGAGATCATAAATTAGTAAATTAAATCATTATAAAAAAGGTAAAGGAGGCTTGATTCCGTAACACCCTCCCTCATCAACGGAAAAAAATAAGGATTTATGCAATAAAAACTTATTTTTTAATATGTACTTCCAACATACAAGTAATTAAATCAAAAAAAATAAATGAATACATGATACAGTCATATATACAAAACAGTGTAACGGTGGTATTATACACATGAAAATACATCATCGATTAAATTTTACTAAGAAATAGCCATAACCTTAGCTTCTATTGATTTTATTTGTCCATGTCTCACAATCATGCCCTGAAAAGGTAACACTGGCACGATAAAAGTCACTTTTATATTGATGATCAGGTTCGCTTCGCTGAATCTCTTGAAGAATGGTTCTATTTTGCCACATGTCGTTGCAGATGATGACATCATCGATGTATGCATCGCAATTTCTATTCGGATGTTATTATATTCATCAGACGTTGGAAACTTGGGGAACCTTCTTCCCCAAATGGTACGACTTTGTATTGGTAAAGTTCTGGAGTCGTGAACGCAAATTTTTTCTTTCTCTCCGTAAGTGAAATTTGGTAGAATCCCTTCACTAGGTCAATATCTTGCGACGTATTAGTCATTTCCAATCCTGTCTAGAAACTGGAAATGAATATGTCCCGGTGACTCTATTTACTTTCTATACTTTACACATATACGGAAAGTGTTATTTTGTTTCTGCACTGAAACATGGTAAACTCCAGTCACTTTTATTTGGTTTCGTGTAGAATGTCTGTAAATAAATATTCATTTTCTTCTATCAACTATTTCAGTTCGTAAATCTCAGGCGGCAGTATGTGCGAAGAGTAGCGACTTCAAATCATCCTATCGGATTTCTCATCTTCATTCAAATCTTCAATGTGTGAGACAAGTACTACTAAAGTAATCGATAATTTATATGGATATTTCTATCTACCTATTGTTCTAACATTCTAACATTTTGACAAAGTTGTTTCTGCTTTCTCCTCCCAGAAGTATTAATAATTTTTTTAATTCCCTAACCTTTTGTCAGTAGTATAAGGACCAAAATACTTAACCTAAAGAGGATTTTTGGGGTATAGGTAGCAAAAATAATACTCTATTATCTGACAAAAAAAAAAAACTCCTACTCTGACCCCTCGCAGCAAACAACAATAATTGGAGACCTTCAACCTACTCCCTTCCTGTTCCACAACAATTCTCAATTATATACCATCTCATAACAATATGTTACAATAATTCGTTCTAAAGCCTGATATAGTATCAGCTTCAGAAGACCATACAGTGTGAAGAACCCGACCAAAACTCTCACTATGGTCTCAGTTTTAATATTCCACAAAGGAATAGCTTTTATCAAACTTGTAGACGCACACTTCGCCGACAAGTATTGGTTGCCTAACATCGTCTCATTTATTCCTAAACGACCAGACAACGACGTTTCATGGACTACACTAAATAATTCCTGACGATAGTATCTAGGAACTACTATTTTACCAACTGACCCACTCATCACCAGCAATTACCCCTAAGCAATCTCTTTTTCCGTTCAAGGACTTCACTCGTCAAGAAGTAACAAGTACCTTCTTGCGTGGCTTCAGTTTCAGACATAGCCCCCTGAAACAAACAAGAGATATCCGAATCTCCCTAGTGCTTGTCTTATTACACCCCGACTATTTTTATGAGACATAGTAGTTGAAAGAGTATCACGATCAATACTAGATTGAGGAGCAGAAGTGACCTCATGAAAAGCCTGACCCACAAAGGTATCCGCTAAAGGAAATACATCCTGTTCAACAACAATATTCTCAAGAGCATACTTTGCCATAGCTCTAGTAACTTCACAAGCTGGATTTAAACCAGGGATTTCTACTTCAATATGATCAACTCGTTGATCCATACTAAGCTTGTTAGTTACAAGTGGATTAACCACGACCTTATCTTTCGCTAGGTCATTACCTAGTAATAAATGAATGCCCTTAATAGGCAAAGAAGCCACTGCTCCTATGGTCACAGGTCTCGAAACTAAGTCTGATGACAAATTAACACAATGAAGAGGGACATTAACATATCCACAATCCACCCCCTGTATTAATATACTTTCACTAGTAGAAGACTTCTCAGAAAACGGCAAAATACTATCTAACAATAGACTCTGAGAAGCTCCTGTATCTCTTAATATCTTAATAGGAGTAGCCTTATCCAAGTCACCAACAAGTGACACAGAACCCTTCGACATGAATGGTTCGTAATTCTTCATTATAAAATCAGACTGAGGTAAGCTAGCCTCCAAACAAATATCCTCATTGATAAATGACCCTGACCTTGACTTCTTGATAACTAGAGCATTTGGAACTGCTCTATTATAATTCTGAGGCCTAAATTGCAACTTTAAGCAATCAGAAATAACGTGTCCCTTCATCTTACAATATGAACACGTGGGCAGAGATAAGGTTTTCTGATATTCCCTATCAGAATTTTGATTCTTTACAATCACATCACCCTGAGGTCTGAAATTTCCTGAACAAGTTTGAAATAATTTCTTAACATAAGATTGTTGAGGAAAAATTTTAGTTATCAATGGAACCTTGTGTATTGAAGAATATTCATCAGCTGTGATGGCTGCCTTTTCTAAAGTCTCAACTCCTTTCTCATTAAGATACACCTTAATATCATCACTGACACAATTCTTGAAATCTTCAATCAATACCAGTTGTTCAAGATTATCATAATTGCCTTCAACCTTCTTAGATGTACACCATCTTGTAAACAAACGTTTCTTTTCCCAAGCAAATTCTACAGGAGTTTGATTTGTTTCCTTTTTACATTCTCTAAAGTTTTGACGATGAGTTTCAGGTACCAACTCATAAGCTCTTAAAATGTATTCTTTGACCACTTCATAATCAGCAGATTGTTCAGATGAGAGTGCAGTATAAACATCACTAGCTTTGCCAGATAACACACTCTGCAATAATGAGGTTCACTTCTCTTTTGGCCGTTCCAGATTCTCGACAATTTTCTCAAAACTGAGAAAATATTTGTCTATCTCCTTTTCTCTAAAAGGGGGAACCTGTCTCAAATGTTTGGCCAAATCAAAGTATGAACCCTGATTGTCATGAGAATGCCCTTTGCTGGTCAATTCTAATTCCCTTAGTCTAAATTCTCTATCAGAATTTTGATTTTGAAATTCTCTAATTTTGTCTCTCTCTCTCTTTCCTCATTATCTCTTAATTTATCCATCTCTATCTCATAATTCCTTCTCTATTCCCCTTTGTTTATCCCTCTCTTGTATTTGTATCTCATTATCCCTTACTTTATCTTCCCTTTCTCTTAATTCCTTCTGAATTTCTCTTCATTTATCTTCCCTTCTTTCTTCCCTTTCCCTAATCTTTTCCTTTTCCTCCCTTTGTATTTCCCTTTTCCTTATCTTCCCTTCTTTCCTGCATCTGCATCTGTTCCCATTGAAGTTTGATCTTTTCAATCTCTATGTCCTTAGCTATCTGTAATTTCTTTCCCAAACCAGACGGAGATTTTTTCTTAACACTTGAAACCCCCTCTTCAAAAATACCTGATTGTACCAAATATTGAATCATGATATCTTCTAATATCCTGCTTCAACATGGAAGCCTTCGCTTCAGTAAGACTATAATGTTGAGCAATTTTCGAGTAATTCGTCCTTCTTTAAGGACTCAAATTTCTCCTGGGTAGGATCAGCTAAGAACTCTCTACTCTGGATGTCATTATGAAAGCCTGTTAGTTTCTCTTTATTTCTTAATCTGGAAATCAAAAAACCACTAAAATTTCAAACAATGAAATTCAAATCCCAAAAAGAAAACTTTCCGAAGTATCAAAATCTCTGAAATATTAAAACTTCGAAAATATTTAATTAAATCTAAATCTCAAAATATTTAAATTCGGATCCCGAAATTATTCTAATTTCTAATCCTGGACGAGCCCCCAATTTATCCTGTTACGACTCTAGGGGTAATGTAACAGAATAAAAGACACAAACAAGCTTTCAAGATTAAAATGCAAATCTTTAATTTCCTAAAATATTAAAAAAATTAAAATAATTCAACAAACAATCAAAGTGAAAGAATTAAAATAACTTACAGTATAGAATATCCTAAAAAGTCCTAAAATGTTTTAAAGTTCACTTCCTGATGTTAATCCGAATAATCCGGATGTGGTATTCCGAATGAAAAATAACCTGTACTGTGTTGAAGCTGACAAGTTCTGATAAAATCCAAATTAATCCTTGCAAGTCTGGAATCTCACAAGTTTTAGAATGATGTCCGATAATTCCACGGAGCTGTATAGTAATTCAGATGAATTACTAATTAAATAAATTCCACACTGAACTGAATAATTTCAATAACCTCTCTTCGATCAAGCAGTTGTAAAGAATGATAATTCCCAAGATTATTCCCTATATATCTTTACTAAGTGCGCAGAATTTAAAGGGAATGTCCTTTCTCCGTCTTTAATAATATGGTATTTCAAAATAAACACAACCCTCTAAGAACCAATCAGGAACTAGGTTACGCGTCATTTTACCCAAAGGTCTAGTGTACTAAAATCTTAAAGAGTAAACATAATGTTATTGTAGTATGGAATGTGACCTTTCAATGTTGATTTCCAAAAAGTACAAAGTCAGGTCGACTTCATTTCCCGCGCAATTGATCATGTGACCACTTATTGATCGAGCATTAGTCGTATCTATACTGATATGCTAACCCCTATTCAGACTAAAAACAGAGATCATAAATTAGTAAATTAAATCATTAATAAAAAAGGTAAAGGAGGCTTGATTCCGTAACACCCCTCCCTCATCAACGGAAAAAAATAAGGATTTATGCAATAAAAACCTTATTTTTTAATATGTACTTCCAACATACAAGTAATTAAACTCAAAAAAAATAAATGAATACATGATACAGTCATATATACAAAACAGTGTAACGGTGGTATTATACACATGAAAAATACATCATCGATTAAATTTTACTAAGAAATAGCCATAACCTTAGCTTCTATTGATTTTATTTGTCCATGTCTCACAATCATGCCCTGAAAAGGTAACACTGGCACGATAAAAAGTCACTTTTATATTGATGATCAGGTTCGCCTTCGCTGAATCTCTTGAAGAATGGGTTCTATTTTGCCACATGTCGTTGCAGATGATGACATCATCGATGTATGCATCGCAATTTCTATTCGGATGTTATTATATTCATCAGACGTTGGAAACTTGGGGAACCTTCATCCCAAATGGTACGACTTTGTATTGGTAAAGTTCTGGAGTCGTGAACGCAAATTTTTTCTTTCTCTCCGTAAGTGAAATTTGTAGTAGAATCCCTTCACTAGGTCAATATCTTGCGACGTATTAGTCATTTCCAATCCTGTCTAGAAACTGGAAATGAATATGTCCCGGTGACTCTATTTACTTTCTATACTTTACACATATACGGAAAGTGTTATTTTGTTTCTGCACTGAAACATGGTAAACTCCAGTCACTTTTATTTGGTTCGTGTAGAATGTCTGTAAATAAATAATCATTTTTCTTCTATCAACTATTTCAGTTCGTAAATCTCAGGCGGCAGTATGTGCGAAGAGTAGCGACTTCAAATCATCCTATCGGATTTCTCATCTTCATTCAAATCTTCAATGTGTGAGACAAGTACTACTAAAGTAATCGATAATTTATATGGATATTTCTATCTACCTATTGTTCTAACATTCTAACATTTTGACAAAGTTGTTTCTGCTTTCTCCTCCCAGAAGTATTAATAATTTTTTTAATTCCCTAACCTTTTGTCAGTAGTATAAGGACCAAAATACTTAACCTAAAGAGGATTTTTGGGGTATAGGTAGCAAAAATAATACTCTATTATCTGACAAAAAAAAAACTCCTACTCTGACCCCTCGCAGCAAACAATAATTGGAGACCTTCAACCTACTCCCTTCCTGTTCCACAACAATTCCCAATTATATACCATCTCATAACAATATGTTACAATAATTCGTTCTAAAGCCTGATATAGTATCAGCTTCAGAAGACCATACAGTGTGAAGAACCCGACCAAAACTCTCACTATGGTCTCAGTTTTAATATTCCACAAAGGAATAGCTTTTATCAAACTTGTAGACGCACACTTCGCCGACAAGTATTGGTTGCCTAACATCGTCTCATTTATTCCTAAACGACCAGACAACGACGTTTCATGGACTACACTAAATAATTCCTGACGATAGTATCTAGGAACTACTATTTTACCAACAGACCCACTCATCACCAGCAATTACCCTAAGCAATCTCTTTTTCCGTTCAAGGACTTCACTCGTCAATAAGTAACAAGTACCTTCTTGCGTGGCTTCAGTTTCAGTCATAGCCCCCTGAAACAAACAAGAGATATCCGAATCTCCCTAGTGCTTGTCTTATTACACCCCGACTATTTTTATGAGACATAGTAGTTGAAAGAGTATCACGATCAATACTAGATTGAGGAGCAGAAGTGACCTCATGAAAAGCCTGACCCACAAAGGTATCCGCTAAAGGAAATACATCCTGTTCAACAACAATATTCTCAAGAGCATACTTTGCCATAGCTCTAGTAACTTCACAAGCTGGATTTTAAACCAGGGATTTCTACTTCAATATGATCAACTCGTTGATCCATACTAAGCTTGTTAGTTACAAGTGGATTAACCACGACCTTATCTTTCGCTAGGTCATTACCTAGTAATAAATGAATGCCCTTAATAGGCAAAGAAGCCACCTGCTCCTATGGTCACAGGTCCCGAAACTAAGTCTGATGACAAATTAACACAATGAAGAGGGACATTAACATATCCACAATCTACCCCCTGTATTAATATACTTTCACTAGTAGAAGACTTCTCAGAAAAACGGCAAAATACTATCTAACAATAGACTCTGAGAAGCTCCTGTATCTCTTAATATCTTAATAGGAGTAGCCTTATCCAAGTCACCAACAAGTGACACAGAACCCTTCGACATGAATGGTTCGTAATTCTTCATTATAAAATCAGACTGAGGTAAGCTAGCCTCCAAACAAATATCCCTCATTGATAAATGACCCTGACCTTGACTTCTTGATAACTAGAGCATTTGGAACTGCTCTATTATAATTCTGAGGCCTAAATTGCAACTTTAAGCAATCAGAAATAACGTGTCCCTTCATCTTACAATATGAACACGTGGGCAGAGATAAGGTTTTCTGATATTCCCTATCAGAATTTTGATTCTTTACAATCACATCACCCTGAGGTCTGAAATTTCCTGAACGAGTTTGAAATAATTTCTTAACATAAGATTGTTGAGGAAAATTTTAGTTATCAATGGAACCCTTGTGTATTGAAGAATATTCATCAGCTGTGATGGCTGCCTTTTCTAAAGTCTCAACTCCTTTCTCATTAAGATACACCTTAATATCATCACTGACACAATTCTTGAAATCTTCAATCAATACCAGTTGTTCAAGATTATCATAATTGCCTTCAACCTTCTTAGATGTACACCATCTTGTAAACAAACGTTTCTTTTCCCAAGCAAATTCTACAGGAGTTTGATTTGTTTCCTTTTTACATTCTCTAAAGTTTTGACGATGAGTTTCAGGTACCAACTCATAAGCTCTTAAAATGTATTCTTTGACCACTTCATAATCAGCAGATTGTTCAGATGAGAGTGCAGTATAAACATCACTAGCTTTGCACAGTTAACACACTCTGCAATAATGAGGTTCACTTCTCTTTTGGCCGTTCCAGATTCTCGGCAATTTTCTCAAAACTGAGAAAATATTTGTCTATCTCCTTTTCTCTAAAAGGGGGGAACCTGTCTCAAATGTTTGGCCAAATCAAAGTATGAACCCTGATTGTCATGAGAATGCCCTTTGCTGGTCAATTCTAATTCCCTTAGTCTAAATTCTCTATCAGAATTTTGATTTTTGAAATTCTCTAATTTTGTCTCTCTCTCTCTTTCCTCATTATCTCTTAATTTATCCTCTCTATCTCTTAATTCCCTTCTCTATTCCCCTTTGTTTATCCCTCTCTTGTATTTGTATCTCATTATCCCTTACTTTATCTTCCCTTTCTCTTAATTCCTTCTGAATTTCTCTTCATTTATCTTCCCTTCTTTCTTCCCTTTCCCTAATCTTTTCCTTTTCCTCCCTTTGTATTTCCCTTTCCTTATCTTCCCTTCTTTCCTGCATCTGCATCTGTTCCCATTGAAGTTTGATCTTTTCAATCTCTATGTCCTTAGCTATCTGTAATTTCTTTCCCAACCCCGACGGAGATTTTTTTCTTAACACTTGAAACCCCCTCTTCAAAAATACCTGATTGTACCAAATATTGAATCACGATACTTCTAATATCCTGCTTCAACATGGAAGCCTTCGCTTCAGTAAGACTATAATGTTGAGCAATTTAGAGTAATTCGTCCTTCTTTACGGACTCAAATTTCTCCTGGGTAGGATCAGCTAAGAAACCTCTCTACTCTGGATGTCATTATGAAAGCCTGTTAGTTTCTCTTTATTTCTTAATCTGGAAATCAAAAAAAACCCACTAAAATTTCAAACAATGAAATACTCAAATCCCAAAAAGAAAACTTTCCGAAGTATCAAAATCTCTGAAATATTAAAAACTTCGAAAATATTTAATTAAATCTAAATCTCAAAATATTTTAAATTCGGATCCCCGAAATTATTCTAATTTCTAATCCTAGGGACGAGCCCCCCAATTTATCCTGTTACGACTCTAGGGGTAATGTAACAGAATAAAAGACACAAACAAGCTTTCAAGATTAAAATGCAAATCTTTAATTCCTAAATATTAAAAAAAATTAAAATAATTCAACAAACAATCAAAGTGAAAGAATTAAAATAACTTACAGTATAGAATATCCTAAAAAGTCCTAAAATGTTTTAAAGTTCACTTCCTGATGTTAATCCGAATAATCCGGATGTGGTATTCCGAATGAAAAAGAACCTGTACTGTGTTGAAGCTGACAAGTTCTGATAAAATCCAAATTAATCCTTGCAAGTCTGGAATCTCACAAGTTTTAGAATGATGTCCGATAATTCCACGGAGCTGATAGTAATTCAGATGAATTACTAATTAAATAAATTCCACACTGAACTGAATAATGTTCAATAAATACCTCTCTTCGATCAAGCAGTTGTAAAGAATGATAATTCCCAATGATTATTCCCTATATATCTTTACTAAGTGCGCAGAATTTAAAGGGAATGTCCTTTCTCCGTCTTTAATAATATGGTATTTCAAAATAACACAAACCTCTAAGAACCAATCAGGAACTAGGTTACGCGTCATTTACCCAAAGGTCTAGTGTACTAAAATCTTAAAGAGTAAACATAATGTTATTGTAGTATGGAATGTGACCTTTCAATGTTGATTTCCAAAAAGTACAAAGTCAGGTCGACTTCATTTCCCGCGCAATTGATCATATGTGACCACTTATTGATCGAGCATTAGTCGTATCTATTACTGATATGCTAACCCCTATTCAGACTAAAAACAGA
This sequence comes from Margaritifera margaritifera, assembly GCA_029931535.1. NCBI lineage: Eukaryota > Metazoa > Mollusca > Bivalvia > Unionida > Margaritiferidae > Margaritifera > Margaritifera margaritifera. The sequence continues at coordinate 916,409 of JAQPZY010000991.1, forward strand.
GATCATAAATTAGTAAATTAAATCATTATAAAAAAGGTAAAGGAGGCTTGATTCCGTAACACCCTCCCTCATCAACGGAAAAAACTAAGGATTTATGCAATAAAAACTTATTTTTTAATATGTACTTCCAACATACAAGTAATTAAATCAAAAAAAAATAAATGAATACATGATACAGTCATATATACAAAACAGTGTAACGGTGGTATTATACACATGAAAATACATCATCGATTAAATTTTACTAAGAAATAGCCAAAACCTTAGCTTCTATTGATTTTATTTGTCCATGTCTCACAATCATGCCCCTGAAAAGGTAACATTGCACGATAAAAGTCACTTTTATATTCGATGATCAGGTTCGCTTCGCTGAATCTCTTGAAGAATGGTTCTATTTTGCCACATGTCGTTGCAGATGATGACATCATCGATGTATGCATCGCCAATTTCTATTCGGATGTTATTATATTCATCAGACGTTGGAAACTAGGGGAACCTTCATCCCAAATGGTACGACTTTGTATTGGTAAAGTTCTGGAGTCGTGAACGCAAATTTTTTCTTTCTCTCCGTAAGTGAAATTTGGTAGAATCCCTTCACTAGGTCAATATCTTGCGACGTATTAGTCATTTCCCAATCCTGTCTAGAAACTGGAAATGAATATGTCCCGGTGACTCTATTTACTTTCTATACTTTACACATATACGGAAGTGTTATTTTGTTTCTGCACTGAACATGGTAAACTCCAGTCACTTTTATTTGGTTCGTGTAGAATGTCTGTAAATAAATATTCATTTTCTTCTATCAACTATTTCAGTTCGTAAATCTCAGGCGGCAGTATGTGCGAAGAGTAGCGACTTTCAAATCATCCATCGGATTTCTCATCTTCATTCAAATCTTCAATGTGTGAGACAAGTACTACTAAAGTAATCGATAATTTATATGGATATTTCTATCTACCTATTGTTCTAACATTCTAACATTTTGACAAAGTTGTTTCTGCTTTCTCCTCCCAGAAGTATTATAATTTTTTTAATTCCCTAACCTTCTTGTCAGTAGTATAAGGACCAATAATACTTAACCTAAAGAGGATTTTTGGGGTATAGGTAGCAAAATAATACTCTATTATCTGACAAAAAAAAAAACTCCTACTCTGACCCCCTCGCAAGCAAACACAATAATTGGAGACCTTTCAACCTACTCCCTTTCCTGTTCCACAACAATTCTCAAATTATATACCATCTCATAACAATATGTTACAATAATTCGTTCTAAAGCCTGATATAGTATCGGCTTCAGAAGACCATACAGTGTGAAGAACCCGACCCCCAAAACTCTCACTATGGTCCTCAGTTTTAATATTCCACAAAGGAATAGCTTTTATCAAACTTGTAGACGCACACTTCGGCCCGACAAGTATTGGTTGCCTAACATCGTCTCATTTATTCCTAAACGACCAGACAACGACGTTTCATGGACTACACTAAGATAATTCCTGACGATAGTATCTAGGAACTACTATTTTACCAACTGACCACTCATCACCAGCAATTACCCCTAAGCAATCTCTTTTTCCGTTCAAGGACTTCACTCGTCAAGAAGTAACAAGTAACCTTCTTGCGTGGCTTCAGTTTCAGACATAGCCCCCTGAAACAAACAAGAGATATCCGAATCTCCCTAGTGCTTGTCTTATTACACCCCGACTATTTTTATGAGACATAGTAGTTGAAAGAGTATCACGAACAATACTAGATTGAGGAGCAGAAGTGACCTCATGAAAAGCCTGACCCACAAAGGTATCCGCTAAAGGAAATACATCCTGATCAACAACAATATTCTCAAGAGCATACTTTGACATAGCTCTAGTAACTTCACAAGCTGGATTTATAAACCAGGGATTTCTACTTCAATATGATCAACTCGTTGATCCATACTAAGCTTGTTAGTTACAAGTGGATTAAACCACGACCTTATCTTTCGACTAGGTCATTACCTAGTAATAAATGAATGCCCTTATTAGGCAAAGAAGCCACTGCTCCTATGGTCACAGGTCCTCGAAACTAAGTCTGATGACAAATTAACACAATGAAGAGGGACATTAACATATCCACAATCCACCCCTGTATTAATATACTTTCACTAGTAGAAGACTTCTCAGAAAACGGCAAAATACTATCTAACAATAGACTCTGAGAAGCTCCTGTATCTCTTAATATCTTAATAGGAGTAGCCTTATCCAAAGTCACCAACAAGTGACACAGAACCCCTTCGACATGAATGGTTCGTAATTCTTCATTATAAAATCAGGACTGAGGTAAGCTAGCCTCCAAACAAATATCCTCATTGATAAATGACCCTGACCTTGACTTCTTGATAACTAGAGCATTTGGAACTGCTCTATTATAATTCTGAGCCTAAATTGCAACTTTTAGCAATCAGAAATAACGTGTCCCTTCATCTTACCAATATGAACACGTGGGCAGAGATAAGGTTTTCCTGATATTCCCTATCAGAATTTTGATTCTTTACAATCACATCACCCTGAGGTCTGAAATTTCTCTGAACAAGTATGAAATAATTTTCTTAACATAGATTGTTGAGGAAAAATTTTAGTTATCAATGGAACCTTGTGTATTGAAGATATTCATCAGCTGTGATGGCTGCCTTTTCTAAAGTCTCAACTCCTTTCTCATTAAGATACACCTTAATATCATCACTGACACAATTCTTGAAATCTTCAATCAAATACCAGTTTGTTCAACGATTATCATAATTGCCTTCAACCTTCTTAGATGTACACCATCTTGTAAACAAACGTTTCTTTTCCCAAGCAAATTCTACAGGAGTTTGATTTGTTTCTTTTTACATTCTCTAAAGTTTTTGACGATGAGTTTCAGGTACCAACTCATAAGCTCTTAAAATGTATTCTTTGACCACTTTCATAATCAGCAGATTGTTCAGATGAGAGTGCAGTATAAACATCACTAGCCTTTGCCAGATAACACACTCTGCAATAATGAGGTTCACTTCTCTTTTGGGCCGTTCCAGATTCTCGACAATTTTCTCAAAACTGAGAAAATATTGTCTATCTCCTTTTCTCTAAAAGGGGGAACCTGTCTCAAATGTTTGGCCAAATCAAAGTATGAACCCTGATTGTCATGAGAATGCCCCTTTGCTGGTCAATTTCTAATTCCCTTAGTCTAAATTCTCTATCAGAATTTTGATTTTGAAATTCTCTAATTTTGTCTCTCTCTCTCTTTCCTCATTATCTCTTAATTTATCCTCTCTATCTCTTAATTCCTTCTCTATTCCCCTTTGATTTATCCCTCTCATGTATTTGTATCTCATTATCCCTTACTTTATCTTCCCTTTCTCTT